>JANAVB010013598.1:2484441-3084441 GCA_029216955.1 Iris pallida | reverse complement strand
GCAACATAGGTTTTTATTTTACATGATAGAAAAACAGACTATAGCATATTTGGCATGAAAGCATACAAATTTTACTACAAGAAAAATACCTTTTTATAACGCTTACAAAAATGTTATTATAATGATTTATATATAAACGTTATCAAATTTCAAAAACCCCCTTTAATACGATGGTTTGACATAGTTTTTGGCTTATAACGACGCTTTTTACATATACTAGAAAATGCACGTGCTTTGTACGTTTGATAACGTATAATAAAAATAATATCCAATTATAGACAAATATTCTTTCTAGCTTATGAGGTTAAGGTGAGAGGTTTTCTTCTTGTTTGGTTGAGTTTGATTCCCCAGTTTGCATATATATAACAAATTTAAATTTTTTTAAACAATTTTTTACATAATTTTTTTTAAAAAAAGGTTGATGATATACACGACTTAGACGGTTCAATCTTGAACCATTTTGATTTTGAAACCTCTTTGTAATAGTAGAGATGCGTTATATATAGTTTATATATAACAGTTCTAATTAAATGTGTCATCAAATATTCCAAAAATCTCAAATCATCCCACTTTCTTCTTTTACTTCCCCGCTCTCTTTTTTTTATTTCCTCCAGCATGAACAAAAGACTCCTCGCGCTCTCTCTCCAGGTCTCATTTTTCCGTGCCCCTCTCCCCTTCTTCTCATTCTCCTACTACTCCTCCTCCTCCTCCTCCTCATCTACTTCGATTGTTGCGGATGATAATGGTCGTATAGTTTGTTATAACTAGTGTTAGGGTTTGTTAGGATTTTAGAATTTAGGGTTTTCCTACTCCTCCTCCTCATATAAATCTTGGAGCCCCAGTATGGCTCATTTCGGCTGGCAAGCATTGTTGTGCCGTCAATGTCGGAGGCTCCGTCTGCCGTCACTTTCGCCGTCTGGAATGGATCCCTCCACCGCCGCCGTCTGGAATGGATCCAGCTTGAATCACGTCCAGAAATATCGTATGGAGAAGATCCCTCCGCCGTCGCCGTCGACACTCTCCCTTCCCATCCTTCACCGTAGCCCGACCCACCTCCATCTTCCTCTGCTTTCGATGCTCTGCTCTCTCTTCAATTTCTTCAATTTCAGGTATTACACAGTGATCGATAACTATTTGTTAGAATAACTTGAGCTTTTGAGGTGTCTGCTCACTGTTTGCTGTAATGTACAGTTGAGGATGCGAACGCTGCCAGGTTACCCGATACAGCAGCACGGGATGGCAACCTGGAACCGCTCCGCCGCTACATATTCTCCAACCAGCTGACTCCTGGCCTGGTGTACCAATACCTCGTTAAGAAGGATGACCGAAAGGTCCCCAGCTTCCTATTAAAGTCAGTGGAGCAGGGATCTCAAGGGACCAATGTCGTCACGCTCGACCAATAATTTCGGTACCATAAAAAAGGATGATGGAACTGGATATTCTAAGGCTTTGGGATTTGTTGAGAATCAAGAGATTGAGGTATTCTAAGCTTAGGCTCAGTATTAACTTGGTTTATAAAATCAAGAACTTTTCTGTTCTGGGAAATATATTCTCTTATTTATTAGTGGATTGTGATCCTTCTTTAAGTGTTCATATATATATCATCTGATTTCTTCCATTGTTAACAGCTAGGAGAAATGAGTTTGGAAGAAATTGAAGGATGATTGGGTGCTCTTATAACTGCTGGTGCCATCTCTCAGTTTAAGAGCAATGTTTGGAAAGAATGGCTGGAAGTCGGTATTTTTCAAGAATATTCAGCTTTTGATTCCACCTAATCGTTTAATTTTAATTGCCTCCATAACAGCCTGATTTAAATTTTATGTGTTTTTCTTGTGTGTTTGTACGCTTGTGTAGATAGGTTATGTGCACATGTATCTAGGTAGGTATGTACAAAAAGACATACATGGTCATGCAAATGTAGCTCCTTATTTATTTTTGGCAGGGAACAAAAGCAATGAAAGACTACATTCACACCACACTTCCGGCAGCTAGATGTTAAAGCAAGCTAAACAGTTGGTGTTCATAGCTTGCTATAGTATAGTTTTGTTGATCTGAATGTTTGTAGTAATCGTTTTTTTATCATTTAGATAAATTTTTAACTCGGAAAGAAATTTAGTAGAGTCATGACTCTGCTTGGCTTTCATGCTAGAATATTAAGCAATTTCTCCTAAAATGATTGGTGTTTAGTTCAGTTGTACTGCTAGTTGTAGATTTTAATTAACTATTAACAATGTTGATGTTGTTCATTTTGATTAGCACCACTATTTCTGCTATTTTATGTTTCATTTTAGCTGATTCAAGTTCAAGTTCTGAATGTCTCAAACTTGTACGATAGTGTTCAAGATTAAGCATGGCTCGCAAACAGCTTAATGTGGCTCGAGCTTAAACTAAACTTTTCATGCCCTCACGGCATGCCTGTGCGAAGAATGGGTGCTGCAGTCGGACAAGATTGCGCATTGTTAGAGGAGGTATGTGGGTGGATAAATAAGAAAGCTATTGTACCTGTCTGGGCAAAGATGACACCCAATGTATATAACTGATATCACACAGGTCAGTACTTTTGTATATGTGCTTTGGTCCTTTTTGTCATGCAAATATATGATTATTCTGCACATCAAAGTCAAGACATAGTTATCCTAAGTTATAAACACCTACTATTTGAGATGCTGCATTGCTATAATTATTATTTTGAAATTACTCTGTTAACCTTTTGGGAGCGTCCCTCTTACAGCCTTCCTTGAATTTTGGCTTGTCTTATATATAGACCATTTAAACAGAGGAAAAAACCTTTAACACATTAGAAATAGTGATGCAACTAGCTAAAGACTGAAATCTTGTGAGTATGCCAAAATATAATGCTTTTCTGATAAAACATGTTGTTGCCTTTAAGACGGTACAATGGCATTCAAGACAGTAACCTCTAATAGAAGAATGAGGTTGCATTTTTTGAAGTGTCTAGAAGATGTCATCTTCTCCTATGACCTGTTGTCTTAGGATAAAAAGTAGAGATGAACTTACTGCTTTGTTCTTTGACAGTAAACTACAAAGGTCTAATTTTATTGTGTCTATACATTAAGTAGTAATTTTATGATGTAGTTATCATGGTTTTACAATATTCGTTAGCTTTTCTTCCCATTTAGAGGTGCTTCTTCTTTTTGGCAGTCATAATTGTGGTCTTAGTTTCATAAAGGTGCAATCTTTATGGGTTTTAACCTCTAGATTCATCATGAGTCATTTCTGTTTACTAGTGATTTTTTTGAGTTACAGAAAAAAAATAGTTTTGTTTTTTTATTGTTTCTATCCATTAGTAGTAACTTCATGATGTAGTTATCATGGTTTTATCCATATTTGTTAGTTTTTCTTCCCTGTGGGCAGTCATAGTTGGTGTGAGTTTAACAAAGTTGCAATCTTTTTGGCCTTTTACATCATAGATTTATCATGGGTCTTCTTTGGAATCTTTGGATCTTTTTTTTGGTGCTGATTTGTTTGATTTCTAAAAAAAAAAAGTGACATTTTTTTAGTGTTTATATTCATTGCTACTAATTGTATGGCGTGGTGGTGGTATTGGCTGTCTTCATATTGTACTAAAATTTTTCATGTAGCTTACTGTATTTTATTTCTAGTTTATGATTGTTCTTTTAGAGAAAGTATGATGTGTTTTACTGGATTTTCTATTTGCTTAGTAGTATTTATTTGTTTTTTAGTTATGTTCTGGATCAAGATCATACTTATGTTAGCAAGGACAACTATTACTGATCATAATTTAAGCAACAAGAATTTGTCATATATTTTAAATTTTAAAGATGTAGTTTGTTCACATGTTAGTTTTTACCCTTAGCCTCAATAAGAGTTACAACAATAGTGACAACAACAACAAACTCTTATTCAAACTTGTAGAATCTCTACATGAACCCTTTTCCTCTATTCATCAATGGTCCTCACCTCTCTAGGTCAGTAAATGTCAGATTCTGGGACAGCATGTGTATATACACCTTTGACACACACTGCCTTAAGCTCTACAAACAACACAACTTATTTGGTCCACTTCTAGGATGCATCAAAAAGTATCTTCTCATGTAATCTTAGATTCTTTCCTTCAGTAGGCTCAACAAAATATGCCCACCCCTAATGTATATCCACCATTTCTGCCAGCTTAATGTCTCTCCTACCTAACTCTTCAAGTAAATCCTCAGCAATTAACTATTAATACAATTTTTTTAGTACAATCTTTATATTCTTATTATGATGTACTTATATATGAACTGGATATATTTTTACCTAAAGCTCGTCTTTAAAGGACTTGTTTCTTATATTTTAGTGTCACCATTAAATCTTAAATTCATTAGTATACTATAGATCAGAAGCACATTCCATACTTATCAAATCTGGAATACAAATGCAACAAAGATAAATGTTTATGGAATACATGAATACATGATCTTGTGTGAACTTATTTTTTTATATAATAATGCTAATTTGTTTTCTTCTCAATTTTATGTAGGTTGGCATGTAAATTTTGATGGTTGTGGATATAAGCTAGAAGGAAAGAGTCGATCGAGCATTTTTGGCCTACAGACATTTTGTATGGAGATGGAATGGTTTAGTTGAATTTTGGACTAGCGTTAGGTTACAAACATTTTGTACATCTTGGATTCTCTTTATATAAAAATTTTATTTTGGACTACTATTTTGATCAGTTTACGCGTATAACAACTTTTTGTACATCTTGAATGTTTTAATGAAAAATTTATGAATTTATTTATTTTGGCAAACCTTTTCTATATCTTGATTGATCGAAATGAAAGTTGCGATTAAAATTGTTGAAATCAAAATTGTGATTCAACATGAGCTTTTATATGGTTAATTGCATGTGATGCACATGTTAATTGTATATGATACAGAATATGTTATTCAGAAACGCTATAATAAATCAACAACATTAAAAAAATGCTATAAACAACACTATCATTCATCAAGAGCCTTCAAGAACGCTATAGACCATCCACAGCATTCATGGACGCTATAATCCATCTACAGCATTCATAAATGCTATAAACCATCAACAGCATTCATGAACTCTATAATCCATCTACAGCATTCACAAATGCTATAAACCATCAACAACATTCATGAACGCTATAATCCATCTACAACATTCAAGAACGCTATAATGTTATAGCGTTCACATACTGTAGCGGAAGCAATTATAGCGGACGGAATACGCTATAGAAGGCTTTCTATAGCGTTCGACGCATGCTGTTATAGGCCATATTTGTTGTAGTGATGTCTGATGATCTAACATCTTGTATATTTATTTGCTTGCTTGAGATTGAGACACTAGGCTTGTTCTTGACCATAAAGACTAATAGGTTGTAGTTTAACCCTCATGCATCTAGACAGCCATGACCGTATTACGAGGTGGTTTGCACTTCAATGTACGTTGCTGGCTGTGTCTGTCCTTCGTTCTCCAGTATTCTGGTTCTGGGGCGTGACACACAGCCAGAGAGAAAGATAGGAAATAAACTGAATAGTCTCAAAGAGAGATCAAATACTACTAGATGAATATCCACAAATCAACTCACAAAATCCTCCGAATAAAATGTAACAGCTAAAAGGTTTCCAAAGGCAACTCCGGCCAATACTAAATGATATCTAACTAAACATCATCTACAGAGGGCAGCTCCGCTAAAGTCGCATCCAGATCCTCCGGTATGCCAAGATCAGGGTCGACTGTCTGCTCATAGTATGTAGTACAAAACTCCTCTAACTCAGCACCTAAAAATGTTGGTTTTCCAGACAGGAATGGAACAAGCACACAGACTGATAGGCTATTCGCAACATAATAGAATTTGTAATACATAAAAATAGCATATGTGAAAGTAAACTAGAAAGTATACTGATGTCATGTCATATCTGGAATGAAGTAGGAATATATATAACAGAGTACATCCACTAGGAGAAAACTATGTAAATAGGGTGACATGGCAAGTGGTGATAAAACAAGGAAAGTGTAAATAAAACAACTATTTACATGTGATAAAATATTGTTTTCGACGTGTGAACGGCTAGGGATAAATCTGGCACCCCGCACGTGAAATGAGCGGTTGCTATTATCCACGAAAGACACGAGGGATAGAAAGGGTAGTTCACACATCTGCTAAGATATTTCCCCTTTTGACATGTACTTATGGACCCGAACAAGTCATAAACACGATAAACATGACAAACGAGAATACAATAGGTAGAGATCCATGATACTAACTCGTGTGACCAGCGTGCCAGCAAGCAAATAAACATATGTATAGTATGTACGGGAAAACTATTAGAATTGAAAGCAATCAGAATATGCACTTGCCTGTGGTCCTGAGCTGCAAGTATGAGTCAGGTGCTGATTCAAAGTCCAAACAACCTATTTATAAATTAATAGAATCAATATATGACATAATTTTCCTTCCTTTTGATGTAACAGTAGGTGCTATAGGTCCCCTTGTCACTTCTCCACATATATTTGTATGCAACACACAAAATCCTTTATATACATGCTATGTAAATATAATGTAGGTTCATAAGTCCCTTCGAAATCATATTTATATACAAATAAATCCTTTATACATGTTATTCATATACAATGCACAGTAGCTTCCATTGTCCCTTTTTCCTAATATATATGCAACACACCAAAATCCATTCTACACATGTTATGTTTATGTAAGAGTAGGTTCAAAGCTCCATTGTTTCATATATATATATATATATATATATATATATATATATATATATATATATATATATATATATATATATATATATATATATGTATATGTTAATGTATATGTTACATATAATAAATAGTAGCTATATATATATATATATATATATATATATATATATATATATATATATATATATATATATATATATATATATATAGCTACTATTTATATATATATATATATATATATATATATATATATATATATATGTATATATATATATATATATATATATATATATATATATATATATATATATATATATATATAGAGCTACTATTTATTATATGTAACATATACATACAATTTATATATAGAGCTACTATTTATATATATATATATATATATAGAGCTACTATTTATTATATGTTACATATAATAAATAGTAGCTCCCTTAAGTCCCCTTTCGCCACTCATTTCCTATATGATGTATGCAACACATTAGACCTTATATATAATGTTAGGTATATGTGACAGTAGGTATCTTATATATAAATCTTGTATACAATGTTATATATAAACCCACACACTTGTGCACACATTTTTTTATATGTATTTATGTCATATTTTCCCTATGTATATCATGTAGCTTTTTATATATATTTTTTCATGTATCTATATACGTATATGCAATATCATATGTGAGTATATATATATATGTATAAATATATATATTAATAGCTTGAGTACGTACATGAGACTTCATGTGATGTACACAAGCTTGTATTCAATCCTCACCTAAAAATATGTAGTTGATTAACTTATAGGGCTTCATGATCAAGTTGTGATCATGAAGGTTTACTTAGCATATCGTAAGCCTTGGTTATTGTATTTGTAGGTCTTCGTGATGACACGATTGATGCAGGAGGGATCGAAGCTTTGTTTGTGCATTTCGGAGATGTAGGCAAGTATACCTTGCCTTGTATTGTTGATTTACATATACTTCATTGTACTCTTGTTAGTGTGGACTTAGTTAGATGAGCCCGGGAATTGCTTCGGGCATAGTCGGTGATGGCATCGACACTTAGATATACATACTTAACTTAGCTCTAGGTGACGTATCCTCAGTTGTAGAGTTGTTATTATAACTCCCATGACCATGACACGTCTTACGATATAGCACCGAGTGAGATCAAATCATGGCACGAGCTGACGCTCTCGACTGGCCATTGGTGCGAGTGGTTCGTGTGATGCAAATATATAGTAGTGATGGTTCTAGGTAGCTAACTTTGCATTGAGAGTAGATGTTTGGGTCATTGATACGACTTGTACATTTCTGGGTGAAGAAGACAACCAGTAGGCGTATGGGACAGACATTTACATTATTCTAGCCTCAGTAGGGACCCATTTATGGGCGTGGTACCCGGTTAAGGGCCATACATACACTAGAGGATATGTCCGATAGCGGCCACTAGTTGTGCGCTAGGTATGGTCGAGAAGTATACTCGTGTTGTGTGTTTACATCGGCTCGTGATCCGACATCAACCCGTGACTCGATGCCATTCCCTTATCTACCCACCCATATGTTCCAAAGTTGTTTTCATATGCATTCACTTAGACTGGTTAGCTCACCTTTTATATTTATATCAGTATTTACTTTATGGCATGTTCCTATTTGTATCTATTATGTCCCTGAGGACCTGGTTCCTTTCCAGATCCTGATGAGCATTTGTACTCAACGATAAACGGTTCCGGAGTTGAGATGGGATACGTTGCAGAGGACTACGAAGTGTTTCCTGAGGAGTTCCCTTGATTCAGGGTATGCTGCTACTTTAGTTGAGAGCTTCATTATCTAGTTAGCCGTTGCTCGTGGCTAGTTATCTTCCATTTCCAGTATTTTCATTCTGTTGTACTGTGGGTTTGTTCCCACTAGACTTGTATTTCAATTTTGTTATACTTTGGATATTCAGACTAATCTGCATTTATTTTAGTACTTTCCTATATTATTTTCGGAGATGAGATTTAGATGATTGCCTGCTTTATGTTAGTTACATTTACAGCATAGTATACCTAAGTGATTCTATTAAATTGGGTAGCCTACTCTAGGTTGTATAAGCTGGACAGGTTATGCCCAAATCCTATAAATTTTAGGAGTAGGACGTGACATAGTTTTAGTTGTGGCCCATACAGGTCTCAGTTCATCGCTTAGGTTACAAACCGATGCGAGTCTGCAATTAGGACAAGGAAATGTAGAATCTCATCCACAATTTGATTATCGCCTTTGACTTCCACATCCTATCATACGATTGAAAAATCCTGCGTCTTGCTTGTTTCCTATACCTATCTTATGGAAATTTTGTCTCTTTCAGAGAGATGCATCTGTGCAGCGGATGCATGGCATATGGTGCCCCACCGGTACGTGATACGACACCCAGCGATGATAGGACTCCAGCTCCTACAGAGATCCAGACTCTCAGACAATTTTAGACCATTCTGACGACTCCATCTATTCATGTGGGGTTCGTACTACTGCCTGCATCGATGCACTAGGAGGGCCAGACGTCACAAATGTCGATACGATAGGAGGAGAACCCTTTGTCACCACCACCTCCCTTCCCTCCCTAGATGTCGCATGGAGCATACCCACGGCAAGTGTCGTATGCACCCAAACCTCCGCAGATGTCGCATGAAGCATACCCGCAGTAGATGCCGTATGCATCTATTCCACCCCAGATGCCACAGTCGGAGGGTCAGCCCCATATGTTCCAGTTCTTTCAGACGATGATGCAGCAACAGAGGCAAGAGACGAAGGTCATGAGGCAGACTTTGATAACTGACATGGAAAGGATGACAGCCCCAGCACCTGCACCACCACTAGACCCAGTACCTGTTCAGCAGGCGGGCAGCATTCAGGGGTACCACCTGATAAACCCGAAACCCTTCAAAGAAAATAAGAGCCAGGAGGAGATATCAGATTAGATAGCCAACACGCAGAAGAACTTGGATGCTTTGCAGCTACCTACTGACTTATGTATGACGGCCATGAGGACCCAGTTGGAGGGGAACGCCCATCATTGGTAGGATTCGAAGGAGCACAAAGTTGGCAGGGACAAATATGGGAGCAGTTTCTTAAGTATTTTGGGGCAAAGTACTTCCCAACTACCATCTGTGACGCTCTCTCCAATCAGTTCCTCCACCTCAAGCAGGGAAACATGACCGTAGACGAGTACGATGTAGAGTTCAGCCGCCTCAGCCGGTTTGGCACACTATTGATACCAGATGAGAGAGAGAAGGCCCGAAGGTTCCATCATGGCTTGACGAAGGAGCTTCAGAGGTATACGATTGCAAAGTCGAGGACTACCTAGGAGGAGGTGTTAGCCGAGGCCAGAATCCAAGAAGCCATCAACAGGGATCCGTTGAGCACGAGGTGCCCTACTCACGCAGCCGCAACAGCCAGAGTTCAGATAGGAGGCCCGACCAGACGTCCGAGGACCCATCATCAGCAGCGGGTCACCCCGTACCAGGGAAAGAAACTCCTAACATGTCACTATTATGGCAAGAAGGGACACGTTCAGAGGGACTGTAGGAGGAGGCTCAACCAATGCTTGAAGTACGGATCGGGACAACATCAGGCTATGGACTGCCCATAGCGTAATGACAAAGCTCAGCAGTTGGCCCCAAGGCCATCTCCACCAGGACCCAGGCCACCAGCACAGGCGACTACAGCCCAGCGAGCACCAGAATATCAAAGGGGACCACTACCCACACAGGAGGCACAGTACAGATAGTAGATAGAGGCTTAGAGGAGAGGACAGCTCTTTGCTATGGCACAAAAGCAGGGGGAGCTAGAGGGAGTGGCGACTACAGGTACTATCTTAGTTGTATCATTGCCCGCTATTGCACTGTTTGATTCTGGAGCCATGTTATTTTTAATATATAGTAGTTTCGTAGCTATGCACAAAGTAGCCACTTCGCCCTTGTCCAAGAGTTGGAAGATTCTTACGGGTTGAGGGATCATTCCAGTCACTAGCACGTGTAGGACGTGCTCCATGGTTGTGTGTGGGAGAAAGATGAGAGCTCGATTTTTGGTGTTTCGTATGCCAAATTTTGATGTTTTGTAGGGGATGGACTGGTTGAGCCAGTATCATGCCATTTTGGAGTGCCGGAAGGAGAGCATCATTTTTAGACCGCCAGATCGTCAAGAGTTTGGGTTCATGAGAGGGACCGTAGAGCAAGGAGTAGGACAGCCCGTTGGTGTCTACATGGCGATGGAGGCAGCACTGCCATCGATCGTTGGAGAGTTTATAGACGTGTTTTCGAAGGATTTGCAAGGTCTTCCACCTGACAGACAAGTGGATTTTTCCATCAAGTTGGTACCAGGAGCAGCACCGGTCTCTTATAATGTGTACCGGTTAGCAAAGAATGAGCTAGATGCGTTGAAGCTTCAGCTAGAGGAGTTGCAGATCAACGGGTTCATCCGACCAAGTACATCACCTTGGGGAGCCCTAATATTGTTTGTGCCAAAGAAGGATGGGTCCTTCCGAATGTGCATTGACTAAAGAGCCCTGAATGCCTTGACCATCAAGAACAAGTACCCTTTGTCTTGGATCGACGATCTGTTTGATCAACTGACTCGAGCCAGAGTGTTTTTGAAGATCGACTTGAGATCGGAATACCATCAAGTAAAGGTGTGGAAGGAGGACATTTCAAGGACAGCCTTCAGGACTCGTTATGGTCACTATGAGTTCCTGTTGATGCCTTTTGGATTGACTAATGCTCCTACCATGTTCATTAATCTGATGAACAGAGTGTTCCACTAGTACTTGGACTAGTTCATGGTTGTATTCATTGATGATGTATTGGTATACTCGAAAAGCCACAAGGAACACGAGAAGCACCTGCAGATTGTGTTGGAGATGCTGAGGCACGAGAAACTCTATGCCAAGTTGAGCAAGTGTGAGTTCTTTCTGGACTGTGTCTCTTTTCTCAGACACATCGTCTCAGGAGAAGATATCTCTGTAGACCCAGCAAAGATCTCGTCCGTAGAGACATTGCCCACCCCTACCAATGTCTCAGAGGTGAGAAGATTTCTTGGACTTGCCAGATATTACCGGAGGTTCGTAGAAACCTTTGCGAGGATCCCTGAGCCGATGACCCATTTGACCTGCAAGGAGCAGAAGTTTATCTGGACAGAGGAGAGCCAGGTGGCATTCAATGAGCTGAAGAAGCGCATTACCACAACACATATCCAGACCATCCCATCTGGACCCGGAGGATTCGTGATCTACAGCGATACATTCGAAAAGGGATTGGGATGCGTCTTGATGCAGCACGGGAAGGTAGCCTATGCTTCGAGGCAACTGAAGATTCATGAGAAGAATTATCCAACCCACGACTTGGGGCTTGCTGCGGTTATCTTTGCCCTGAAGCTTTGGAGATACTACTTGTAAGGAGAAAGTGTAGAGATATTCACAGACCATAAAAGCTTAAAGTACGTCTATACATAGAAGGATCTGAATTTGAGGCAGAGACGGTGGTAGGAGCTAATAAAAGACTTCGAGATCGAGCTGCAGTACCATATGGGGAAGGCTAATGTTGTAGCAGACGCTTTAAGCAGGAGGCCTATGGCGTACATGTTGACGACTCAGCGCCATCTACTGGAGGAGCTACGAGAGTTGGGGATAGAGATGATATTACCAGGAGCATATGGCCAGTTGGCTAGTCTTCAAGTAGAATCTTTGTTAGTTGAGAGGATCAGAGCCGCATTATCGACAGATGCAAGATTTCAGCGACTTCAATAGAGGACGAAAGCCGATATGCAGACAGGATTGCACATTCATGAGGACGAAACTCTGAGGTGTAGAGATCGCCTCTATGTTCCCAATGGAGAGCTTCGTCAAGACCTGATAACGGAGACACACAGTTCGACGTACTCCATTCACTCATGAGGTACAAAGATGTACAGAGACCTGAGATAGCATTTTTGGTGGCATGGAATGAAACGAGAGATAGCTTGCTTTGTAGCCAAGTGCTTAGTGTGTCAGCAAGTCATGGATGAGCATCAAAGGTCAGCAGGATTGCTCCAGCCACTTTTAATACCTGAGTGGAAATGGGAGCACATCATTATGGACTTCGTTACGGGTTTAGCGAGGAGTCCGAGTGGACGTGATGCAGTTTGGGTGATAGTCGACCGACTCACCAAGTCAGCTCACTTTTTGTCCTTCAGAGTGGGACAGTCTACAGAAGCCCTAGGAGAGTTGTATATGAGGCAGATCGTGCGACATCATGGAGTCCCAATTAGTATAGTGTCTGACCGAGATTCAAGGTTCAAATTGCACTTCTGGCAGAGCCTGCAGGAGAGCCTTGGAACTCGTCTGAAGTTTAGTACGTCGTATCATCCCCAAACAGATGGACAATCAGAGCCTACTATTCAGACATTAGAGGACATGTTGAGGGCATGCATGCCAGATTTTGGAGGATCATGGGTGGACCACTTTCATCTAGTGGAGTTCTGCAACAACAACAGCTATCAGGCCATTATCCAAATGGCCCCTTTCGAAGTATTGTATGGTAGGAAGTGTCATTCTCCAGTCTGTTGGAGTGATATGGGTGAGAGGCAGATACTTGGACCAGAGTTGGTGGTTCGTACAGTGGAGAAGGTGAAGCAAATCCAGGGGCACTTAAGAGCAGCTCAAGACAGGCAGAAGCATTGGGCAGATACACACAGTCGACCTTTGGAGTTTAAGGAAGGAGACCATGTCTTTCTGAGGATATCACTCACCAAAGGTACCATCAGGTTTGCAGTAAGAGGGAAGCTGAGTCCAAGGTACATTGGAGCCTTTGATGTGCTAGAGAAAATTGGAGAGGTCGCCTACCAGTTAGCTTTGCCGCAGACATTAGTGGGTGTTCATGACGTGTTTCACGTATCTCAGCTGAGGAGGTATGTGCCAAATTCTAGCCACGTCCTGGACCACTCAGAGATCACTGTCGGGCCGAGTTTATTTTATGAGGAGCAGCCGGTGGAGATCTTGGATCTGAGAGCGAAGGTTCTGCGGGTCAGACCATCCCACTTGTTCGTGTCGCTTAGAGGCATCATGCGCCTGGTGAATCAACATGGAAATGCGAGGATGCGATCCGTAAGCTTTTTTCCCATCTCTTCATGGGACTAGGTATGTATGCATTATTGTTCTATTATTTCTATCTTGTTTATTATATTAGATGTCTAAATTTTGAGGACGACATTCTTTAAGGGGGATAGGTTGTAAGCCCTCTAAATTTTTTAATTATAATTTACTTAGATTAATTAGAGTTTAAATATGATTAATTATAAATTTCTAAGTTATTAATGAATTCCTACTTTTATTTTTTATTATCATATGCACGTTGCCGTGACTTTTAATTTAGGAGCACAAGACTAGTAGTTTTATCAAAACCAACTTTACATGCATGATCTAGTCGAGACACTTTATACCCAAGACCTTCGTGTCCCACTCAAACATACTTTCTTGTGCTTCATTTTAATCACACAACTTTCCTGACATAAAACCAGATCTTGATTCATACCACAGCGTCACATTTATTTCTGACTCGATTTTAAAATGTTGCTTTATTTTGTGTTCTATTTTTTGGTTAATAAATGCGTTTGATCAAATTGTGAAATTTTTCTCCAACTAAATTACTTCGGAACACACGATGAAATTTTTTTCCTTAGTTTTCTACATTACTCATGGACCCTGAACCTTCAAATCTTCTATTATCACGTCTTCTAAAAAGATTTAGAGGAAATAAGATTTGATAAATTTTTTGATAATGAGTTTGTAAATATTTTCTAAATATTAATTAGGTTTGTTTTTGACTTGATTATCATCCTAATAGTTCTACAATATACTATTGAATATTTTACCATATATTCATGAAGATAAAATAAATCTTTTCTTTGTTTATGATTCGATTCACTAGAATCAGAATATTTTTTTAATTATCTATGGAAGGTTAAGATTTTTTTTACAGCCATATATGAAAGGTTGAGAACCATATATGCATATAATATTCTTTTAATTATCTATGGAAGATTTTTTAAAGACATCTTTGGAAGGTTGAGAACCATATATCCATAGAATATTATTTTAATTATCTATGGAAGATTTTTTTTTACAGCCACCTGTGGAAGGTTGAGAACCATATATGTATGTAATATTATTTTAATTATCTATGGAAGATTGTTTTAGAACCATCTATGGAAGGTTGAGAAGCATATATGCACATAATATTCTTTTTATTAATCTATGGAAGATTTTTTTTTTACAACCATCTATGGAAGGTTGAGAACCATATATGCATGTATGAGAATAAACTTGAAAAATATAATGATAAAATTGTATATATTTCACAAACATATTTTTATAAATGTGAGGTTGTCATTGCAAATAGAACAGTTTTAGGCCAATGAATGAGTTTGGTTGTAAATAGATTATTTCCATTAGTTTTTATCCTTAAAATAAAATATTTATACAAGTTTCATCTGTTGTAACCATTCATATAAAACAAATGAAACATAGAAATTTGCACTACGTTAAAATATTTTTTTTTATTAACATTTTTTGAGCTATAGGCTAATTTTATTGTTTATCCATACCAGGGTATATAAAGATTGTATAGCTGTGAATTGGCGCACCACAACTGTCAAATAAATTTTTGCAGACATGTTATATATATGGAGGGAACAATGAGGCAACAAATTTAAGTTTAAGTTGGGGGTGTCAAATACCTATTTGAATTTTGAACCTCTTATAAAAGAGGAATTGTGCCTCATAATGTTGGATATGATAAGTATGGATTCCTGGCGTAGTTTGTTTTATGTAATATTAATGATGTAGTACTGAATCTACCATATTTAATTAGAAGTTATTTTTTATTTGAAGTGTACAAATTGAATTATTATCTATATTTAATATTTGGTTAATGATCTACTTAAATTTTGGCAATTGAATTTAGTTGATATTTCAAATATTGGCATCTATTAATTGTCACATTTTGTCGATCATGGCAATAAATAGTAAAAATTAATTTTTCAAATATGGAATCCGGCAGTTGTCTTATGTTCTCAAACATGACAATAAAGACATGCCTAACGAAGAATTGCCATATGGGATTGCAATATATGGCAATATATAATGCCATATAATACTAGTAGTTTACGACAACAAAATATTGCCATTAAAATAAATATAATATTTTGCAACATAATCTTGCCATTTATGGACTGATGATATATGACAATAATATATTGCCATATATTGTTCGAAATTACGGCAACTAAATATTGCCATTAAAAATAATCTTTAAAGGCAACAAAAAGATTTCTTATAAGGCAACAATTAATTGCCGTAAATTAGTTCCCTTATACGGCAATAATTGGAAGATGCCGTAAGTAAGCAATACTGACACAACCTTCTACGGCACGCTATGGCAACTTCAAATTGTTGCCATATTTGTGTTTTTGTGGCAATAATTTCATTATTAACGGCATTTTAAGGTTGCCGTATAATGGATTATTTCTAGTAGTGAATAAAAATAATATCCAATTATAGACAAATATTCTTTCTAGCTTATGAGATTAAGGTGAGAGGTTTTCTTCTTGTTTGGTTGAGTTTGATTCCCCAGTTTGCATATATATAACAAATTTAAATTTTTTTTAAACAACTTTTTACATAATTTTTTTTAAAAAAAGGTTGATGATATACACGACTTAGACGGTTCAATCTTGAACCATTTTGATTTTGAAACCTCTTTGTAATAGTAGAGATGTGTTATATATAGTTTATATATAACAGTTCTAATTAAATGTGTCATCAAATATTCCAAAAATCTCAAATCATCCCACTTTCTTCTTTTACTTCCCCGCTCTCTTTTTTTTATTTCCTCCAGCATGAACAAAAGACTCCTCGCGCTCTCTCTCCAGGTCTCATTTTTCCGTGCCCCTCTCCCCTTCTTCTCATTCTCCTACTGCTCCTCCTCCTCCTCCTCATCTACTTCGATTGTTGCGGATGATAATGGTCGTATAGTTTGTTATAACTAGTGTTAGGGTTTGTTAGGATTTTAGGATTTAGGGTTTTCCTACTCCTCCTCCTCATATAAATCTTGGGGCCCCAGTATGGCTCATTTCGGCTGGCAAGCATTGCTGTGCCGTCAATGTCGGAGGCTCCGTCCGCCGTCACTTTCGCCGTCTGGAATGGATCCCTCCACCGCCGCCGTCTGGAATGGATCCAGCTTGAATCACGTCCAGAAATATCGTATGGAGAAGATCCCTCCGCCGTTGCCGTCGACACTCTCCCTCCCCATCCTTCACCGTAGCCCGACCCACCTCCATCTTCCACTGCTTTCGATGCTCTGCTCTCTCTTCAACTTCTTCAATTTCAGGTATTACACAGTGATCGATAACTATTTGTTAGAATAACTTGAGCTTTTGAGGTGTCTGCTCACTGTTTGCTGTAATGTACAGTTGAGGATGCGAACGCTGCCAGGTTACCCGATACAGCAGCACGGGGTGGCAACCTGGTACCGCTCCGCCGCTACATATTCTCCAACCAGCTGACTCCTGGCCTGGTGTACCAATACCTCGTTAAGAAGGATGACCGAAAGGTCCCCAGCTTCCTATTAGAGTCAGTGGAGCAGGGATCTCAAGGGACCAATGTCGTCATGCTCGGCCAATAATTTCGGTACCATAAAAAAGGATGATGGAACTGGATATTCTAAGGCTTTGGGATTTGTTGAGAATCAAGAGATTGAGGTATTCTAAGCTTAGGCTCAGTATTAACTTAGTTTATAAAATCAAGAACTTTTCTGTTCTGGGAAATATATTCTCTTATTTATTAGTGGATTGTGATCCTTCTTTAAGTGTTCACATATATATCATCTGATTTCTTCCATTGTTAACAGCTAGGAGAAATGAGTTTGGAAGAAATTGAAGGATGATTGGGTGCTCTTATAACTGCTGGTGCCATCTCTCAGTTTAAGAGCAATGTTTGGAAAGAATGGTTGGAAGTCGGTATTTTTCAAGAATATTCAGCTTTCGATTCCACCTAATCGTTTAATTTTAATTGTCTCCATAACAGCCTGATTTAAATTTTATGTGTTTTTCTTGTGTGTTTGTACGCTTGTGTAGATAGGTTATGTGCACATGTATCTAGGTATGTATGTACAAAAAGACATACATGGTCATGCAAATGTAGCTCCTTATTTATTTTTGGCAGGGAACAAAAGCAATGAAAGACTACATTCACACCACACTTCCGGCAGCTAGATGTTAAAGCAAGCTAAACAGTTGGTGTTCATAGCTTGCTATAGTATAGTTTTGTTGATCTGAATGTTTGTAGTAATCGTTTTTTTATCATTTAGATAAATTTTTAACTCGGAAAGAAATTTAGTGGAGTCACGACTCTGCTTGGCTTTCATGCTAGAATATTAAGCAATTTCTCCTAAAATGATTGGTGTTTAGTTCAGTTGTACTGCTAGTTGTAGATTTTAATTAACTATTAACAATGTTGATGTTGTTCATTTTGATTAGCACCACTATTTCTGCTATTTTATGTTTCATTTTAGCTGATTCAAGTTCAAGTTCTGAATGTCTCAAACTTGTACGGTAGTGTTCAAGATTAAGCATGGCTCGCAAACAGCTTAATGTGGCTCGAGCTTAAACTAAACTTTTCATGCCCTCACGGCATGCCTGTGCGAAGAATGGGTGCTGCAGTCGGACAAGATTGCGTATTGTTAGAGGAGGTATGTGGGTGGATAAATGAGAAAGCTATTGTACCTGTCTGGGCAAAGATGACACCCAATGTATATAACTGATATCACACAGGTCAGTACTTTTGTATATGTGCTTTGGTCCTTTTTGTCATGCAAATATATGATTATTCTGCACATCAAAGTCAAGACATAGTTATCCTAAGTTATAAACACCTACTATTTGAGATGCTGCATTGCTATAATTATTATTTTGAAATTACTCTGTTAACCTTTTGGGAGCGTCCCTCTTACAGCCTTCCTTGAATTTTGGCTTGTCTTATATATAGACCATTTAAACAGAGGAACAAACCTTTAACACATTAGAAATAGTGATGCAACTAGCTAAAGACTGAAATCTTGTGAGTATGCCAAAATATAATGCTTTTCTGATAAAACATGTTGTTGCCTTTAAGACGGTACAATGGCATTCAAGACAGTAACCTCTAATAGAAGAATGAGGTTGCATTTTTTGAAGTGTCTAGAAGATGTCATCTTCTCCTATGACCTGTTGTCTTAGGATAAAAAGTAGAGATGAACTTACTGCTTTGTTCTTTGACAGTAAACTACAAAGGTCTAATTTTATTATGTCTATACATAAAGTAGTAATTTTATGATGTAGTTATCGTGGTTTTACAATATTCGTTAGCTTTTCTTCCCATTTAGAGGTGCTTCTTCTTTTTGGCAGTCATAATTGTGGTCTTAGTTTCATAAAGGTGCAATCTTTATGGGTTTTAACCTCTAGATTCATCATGAGTCATTTCTGTTTACTAGTGATTTTTTTTGAGTTACAGAAAAAAAACAGTTTTGTTTTTTTATTGTTTCTATCCATTAGTAGTAACTTCATGATGTAGTTATCATGGTTTTATCCATATTTGTTAGTTTTTCTTCCCTGTGGGCAGTCATAGTTGGTGTGAGTTTAACAAAGTTGCAATCTTTTTGGCCTTTTACATCATAGATTTATCATGGGTCTTCTTTGGAATCTTTGGATCTTTTTTTTGGTGCTGATTTGTTTGATTTCTAAAAAAAAAAAGTGACATTTTTTTAGTGTTTATATTCATTGCTACTAATTGTATGGCTTGGTGGTGGTATTGGCTGTCTTCATATTGTACTAAAAATTTTCATGTAGCTTACTTTATTTTATTTCTAGTTTATGATTGTTCTTTTAGAGAAAGTATGATGTGTTTTACTGGATTTTCTATTTGCTTAGTAGTATTTATTTGTTTTTTAGTTATGTTCTGGATCAAGATCATACTTATGTTAGCAAGGACAACTATTACTGATCATAATTTAAGCAACAAGAATTTGTCATATATTTTAAATTTTAAAGATGTAGTTTGTTCACATGTTAGTTTTTACCCTTAGCCTCAATAAGAGTTACAACAATAGTGACAACAACAACAAACTCTTATTCAAACTTGTAGAATCTCTACATGAACCCTTTTCCTCTATTCATCAATGGTCCTCACCTCTCTAGGTCAGTAAATGTCAGATTCTGGGACAGCATGTGTATATACACCTTTGACACACACTGCCTTAAGCTCTACAAACAACACAACTTATTTGGTCCACTTCTAGGATGCATCAAAAAGTATCTTCTCATGTAATCTTAGATTCTTTCCTTCAGTAGGCTCAACAAAATATGCCCACCCCTAATGTATATCCACCATTTCTGCCAGCTTAATGTCTCTCCTACCTAACTCTTCAAGTAAATCCTCAGCAATTAACTATTAATACAATTTTTTTAGTACAATCTTTATATTCTTATTATGATGTACTTATATATGAACTGGATATATTTTTACCTAAAGCTCGTCTTTAAAGGACTTGTTTCTTATATTTTAGTGTCACCATTAAATCTTAAATTCATTAGTATACTATAGATCAGAAGCACATTCCATACTTATCAAATCTGGAATACAAATGCAACAAAGATAAATGTTTATGGAATACATGAATACATGATCTTGTGTGAACTTATTTTTTTATATAATAATGCTAATTTGTTTTCTTCTCAATTTTATGTAGGTTGGCATGTAAATTTTTGATGGTTGTGGATATAAGCTAGAAGGAAAGAGTCGATCGAGCATTTTTGGCCTACAGACATTTTGTATGGAGATGGAATGGTTTAGTTGAATTTTGGACTAGCATTAGGTTACAAACATTTTGTACATCTTGGATTCTCTTTATATAAAATTTTTATTTTGGACTACTATTTTGATCAGTTTACGCGTATAACAACTTTTTGTACATCTTGAATGTTTTAATGAAAAATTTATGAATTTATTTATTTTGGCAAACCTTTTCTATATCTTGATTGATCGAAATGAAAGTTGCGATTAAAATTGTTGAAATCAAAATTGTGATTCAACATGAGCTTTTATATGGTTAATTGCATGTGATGCACATGTTAATTGTATATGATACAGAATATGTTATTCAGAAACGCTATAATAAATCAACAACATTAAAAAATGCTATAAACAACACTATCATTCATCAAGAGCCTTCAAGAACGCTATAGACCATCCACAGCATTCATGGACGCTATAATCCATCTACAGCATTCATAAACGCTATAAACCATCAACAGCATTCATGAACTCTATAATCCATCTACAGCATTCACAAACGCTATAAACCATCAACAACATTCATGAACGCTATAATCCATCTACAACATTCAAGAACGCTATAATGTTATAGCGTTCACATACTGTAGCGGGGGCAATTATAGCGGACGGAATACGCTATAGAAGGCTTTCTATAGCGTTCGACGCATGCTGTTATAGGCCATATTTGTTGTAGTGATGTCTGATGATCTAACATCTTGTACATTTATTTGCTTGCTTGAGATTGAGACACTAGGCTTGTTCTTGACCATAAAGACTAATAGGTTGTAGTTTAACCCTCATGCATCTAGACAGCCATGACCGTATTACGAGGTGGTTTGCACTTCAATGTACGTTGCTGGCTGTGTCTGTCCTTCGTTCTCCAGTATTCTGGTTCTGGGGCGTGACACACAGCCAGAGAGAAAGATAGGAAATAAACTGAATAGTCTCAAAGAGAGATCAAATACTACTAGATGAATATCCACAAATCAACTCACAAAATCCTCCGAATAAAATGTAACAGCTAAAAGGTTTCCAAAGGCAACTCCGGCCAATACTAAATGATATCTAACTAAACATCATCTACAGAGGGCAGCTCCGCTAAAGTCGCATCCAGATCCTCCGGTATGCCAAGATCAGGGTCGACTGTCTGCTCATAGTATGTAGTACAAAACTCCTCTAACTCAGCACCTAAAAATGTTGGTTTTCCAGACAGGAATGGAACAAGCACACAGACTGATAGGCTATTCGCAACATAATAGAATTTGTAATACATAAAAATAGCATATGTGAAAGTAAACTAGAAAGTATACTGATGTCATGTCATATCTGGAATGAAGTAGGAATATATATAACAGAGTACATCCACTAGGAGAAAACTATGTAAATAGGGTGACATGGCAAGTGGTGATAAAACAAGGAAAGTGTAAATAAAACAACTATTTACATGTGTTAAAATATTATTTTCGACGTGTGAACGGCTAGGGATAAATCTGGCACCCCGCACATGAAATGAGCGGTTGCTATTATCCACGAAAGACACGAGGGATAGAAAGGGTAGTTCACACATCTGCTAAGATATTTCCCCTTTTGACATGTA
This sequence comes from Iris pallida, assembly GCA_029216955.1. Classification (NCBI taxonomy): domain Eukaryota; kingdom Viridiplantae; phylum Streptophyta; class Magnoliopsida; order Asparagales; family Iridaceae; genus Iris; species Iris pallida. The sequence goes on along the minus strand of JANAVB010013598.1, from coordinate 3,062,233 downwards.
CTTATGGACCCGAACAAGTCATAAACACGATAAACATGACAAACGAGAATACAATAGGTAGAGATCCATGATACTAACTCGTGTGACCAGCGTGCCAGCAAGCAAATAAACATATGTATAGTATGTACGGGAAAACTATTAGAATTGAAAGCAATCAGAATATGCACTTGCCTGTGGTCCTGAGCTGCAAGTATGAGTCAGGTGCTGATTCAAAGTCCAAACAACCTATTTATAAATTAATAGAATCAATATACGACATAATTTTCCTTCCTTTTGATGTAACAGTAGGTGTTATAGGTCCCCTTGTCACTTCTCCACATATATTTGTATGCAACACACAAAATCCTTTATATACATGCTATGTAAATATAATGTAGGTTCATAAGTCCCTTCGAAATCATATTTATATACAAATAAATCCTTTATACATGTTATTCATATACAATGCACAGTAGCTTCCATTGTCCCTTTTTCCTAATATATGTGCAACACACCAAAATCCATTCTACACATGTTATGTTTATGTAAGAGTAGGTTCAAAGCTCCATTGTTTCATATATATATATATATATATATATATATATATATATATATATATATATATATATATATATATATATATATATATATATACAATGAAATCGTATGTATATGTTACATATAATAAATAGTAGCTCCCTTAAGTCCCCTTTCGCCACTCATTTCCTATATGATGTATGCAACACATTAGACCTTATATATAATGTTAGGTATATGTGACAGTAGGTATCTTATATATAAATCTTGTATACAATGTTATATATAAACCCACACACTTGTGCACACATTTTTTTATATGTATATATGTCATATTTTCCCTATGTATATCATGTAGCTTTTTATATATATTTTTTCATGTATCTATATACGTATATGCAATATCATATGTGAGTATATATATATGTATAAATATATATATTAATAGCTTGAGTACGTACATGAGACTTCATGTGATGTACACAAGCTTGTATTCAATCCTCACCTAAAAATATGTAGTTGATTAACTTATAGGGCTTCATGATCAAGTTGTGATCATGAAGGTTTACTTAGCATATCGTAAGCCTTGGTTATTGTATTTGTAGGTCTTCGTGATGACACGATTGATACAGGAGGGACCGAAGCTTTGTTTGTGCATTTCGGAGATGTAGGCAAGTATACCTTGCCTTGTATTGTTGATTTACATATACTTCATTGTACTCTTGTTAGTGTGGACTTAGTTAGATGAGCCCGGGAATTGCTTCGGGCATAGTCGGTGATGGCATCGACACTTAGATATACATACTTAACTTAGCTCTAGGCGACGTATCCTCAGTTGTAGAGTTGTTATTATAACTTCCATGACCATGACACGTCTTACGATATGGCACCGAGTGAGATCAAATCATGGCACGAGCTGACGCTCTCGACTGGACATTGGTGCGAGTGGTACGTGTGATGGCACATATATAGTAGTGATGGTTCTAGGTAGCTGACTTTGCATTGAGAGTAGATGTTTGGGTCATTGATACGACTTGTACATTTCTGGGTGAAGAAGACAACCAGTAGGCGTATGGGACAGACATTTACATTATTCTAGCCTCAGTAGGTGTAGTGCCCCGACCCGCAAGATGCCTTATGATGGATGGTTGGTTCGATGAAGCCTTGTTGGACTTGGGATTATGCGAAGGATCGCTTGGAAGACTATGCGATCGTGGCGGGAATCGTCCTATGAATGTGAGTAGTGTTGAACCCTTCAAAGATCCTTTAGCTTCACGCTTAAAATAAGGATGAGTATGCTATGTTTCTTATTGTGTTGTTCAATAACACCTTGCATGGAATTTGGAAAGATAATAAAAGATAATAACCACCTGAACGTAAACTGTTGTGGCTAGATGAATTGTATGCTTGTACACTGTTGCGATGAATTACATGACAGGTGAAGGCAAAGCCCCAAATACTTGGGCAAGTGAGTACATTGAGCTTTGGCTCAATGAATAGATGGCAAAACAGATGTTAAGACCCAAAGAACTGGGCAGTGAGTATGCTTGAATTGTATTCAAATGAATGAATGCTAAACAGATGCTAAGTCCCAAGAATTGGGCGGTGAGTACACTGAGTCTGGTTGGAAAAATGTTTGGTATCAAAGATGTGGCAAGGCATTGGGTAACAACATTCTATTATCCTGTCACCGATGTAGAATGTTGATTACGCCAAGACCCTGGAGTGGGCAGATGATAATGTGAGCATTGGCTCAAGGCAAGATGGCTAGATGGCAAGATGGCAATACGAATGAGAATGATGGTTTTGCTTAGTTTTCCTTATCATGCATTATATGTTTTCTTCTTAGATAAGTTGCATATAGTTGCATGGTCATGGACAACTTGTCGACAAGGTGGTTTCTCGAACGGTATTCCTGGGCCATGGAACCCGGTTCGTCCTAGGGGAAACCAATGCCGAAGTAGTGGCAGTGCTGAAGTAGTAGCACGGTATACAGGACTTGCAGTGGGGCTAGCTACCTGCACTGGCAAGGGCGCTGTATACCTGTAAGACGGTCCAGGATGGCGTGTCGCCAGTGACCTTCATATAGATAGGTCAGGTGCTAATGATGTCTTATGCAGGCAGAGTAAGTTATTACTCAAATACAGGGAAGGATATCGGCTGTTGGTAAGAATCACCCGAACGGTGATATTCATATTGAATCATGATATTGTTCCTAACAATGTCTTGTGCAGGCAGAGTAAGTATTATAATTGTACAGGGATGGCTACACGACCGTGGGTAAGAATCACCAAAGGGTGATAACTGCATGCTTTAAATTATGTTGGCTATGAGATTTGCATGCTTTACTTCTTGTCGGCTATAACATAAAATTGACCCTAAGGCAACAAGAAAGACCACTGTTAATAATGTTCTGTAACATGATTACTTAGTGTTGTCTTCTTAGGTGAGTTGGGCCAGCACCGCTCGCCAGTACATTGATGATGTACTGACCCACGTTGTGGGCAATATTACAGGTGTTTGCTTGGGGGAGATCCTGTGAATCAGTGCTTGGCATCGATGAATCGGATGGGTGTGCAGAAGCTCTTCTTTCAAGACGATGTCTTCTGCTATACGGGACATAATGTATGGAACAGGGGAACTCAGTTGTACCGGTGAGATTGTAGCCATATTGGCATGTTCATTGTAAAGAAGTCGGTATATTCAATTGTAGCCTAAAGGGCAAGTGTATACATTGAGTTGGCTACTCAAGAGTCTTGTATTCAGTTGTAAACTCTGTATTCCGCTGCAAGTCTTGTAATCCATTTTGAATATCAAATAAAGAGATACATTTCTTCATAAATTGTGTGACTTTAATTTATCTGCTTGGTTCCGCTGCATTGTCGATGTTTTCTGAGAATTACCAGGAACTGTAATGGTTTTGCCTTGTACAAGTGCAATCTAGACTTGTACGGCATCACGCCCAGTGGTTAGTTTTCGATCCTCCGGGATCGGGGCGTGACATAATGGTATCAGAGCACGGCTTTACGTCTTTGGATTCCGATTCGATTTGTTTCGAATCAATGTTGCTACTAAGATGATTCTAAGCTGCTTCCGCGATGATTCAAAGATTGCTTCCGCGATTATTCAAAGTTGCTTCCGCGGTGAATCAAAGTTGCTTTCGCGAATACTCAAAGTTGCTTTTGCGATGAAATCAAAGTTGCCTCTATGATGATTCATAGTACTTCTGCGATTGTTCTGTGTTGCTTCCAAACTATTCTAAGTTGTTCCCTTGACTGAAAGTCCGTTGATCATTCTAACCTCTTACTGGGTGTTCCATACAATAAGTCTAAATATGTGGGCTGTGATATGTGTGCTTTGTTGAATTTCTAAAAGATACCAAAAAGATTAACAATGATGCGATGCTATAATAAGTTTGTGATATATGCTGGATGTCTTATGTGTGGGATTCTTTGGAGTCGATTGTTATGCAACAATCGACAGTGGGTGATGGCATGGTATGTTGGAACAGAATGTGCATAAATTTCAGTGAATGGGAATCGACCGAATTTTGAGTCGGTATTTGTGGTCAGCATAACCACTGCAGGATGGATTGTCCATGTTGGACGTTGGTTTGATGCGAGGGAATATTGTGTTGGGAATGGCTTGAGCTCTGGGTGGTATATTGCATATACCCTCGTCGTGATAAGATGTCCCTTGACCCTTGATGTGTTTATGATTTTGTGTTTGCCTTACCTATTAAGGTAGTGGGTGGTATCGAATCGTATTTGAACTTACGACTGATACGTGTTGGCTAGGCATGTCCCTTGATGATTAAGTTGGGATGACCCGTTGTGAGATTTTGATGTGTTCAGATGAACCATCGCTAGACCTTGTCGGTTAGCTTTATGTTGGATAAAAAGAGTATTGAGAATATGAAATGGATGCCTTGGTTGGGAAAGAAAAGAATTTCAGATTCAGGCGAGTACTTGAATCAGTTGGGTAGAAGGATTGTAGGCTTGGTAATGATAGTGTGGTGTTGCTATTGAAAGATTTTGCGAGAACAACTATGGACCGAATATTGAACGATGTTGGAATTGAGTGAAAGAAATTGCATGTTGGATATCGATAGAACTGATGGTAATGTTAGACGCTTATCGGGATGTTGCGAATGATTTAGAAGATGCAGAGAGTTGCATCGACGACCGAAAAGTTAGAGAATGGGCTTGTGGAATAGATGATCTTAGCACGTGGTGCAGTGTGCTTGAAGGAAATTGATGTCCCGAATTAACAAGTTATGACCCTTGACTATTTTGAGGCATAGAGAATGGGTACTTGTCCCTTGATGTACGAAAGAGTAGATGTTCCTTACGAGAGTCGAATGGCTGGAACACAAATAAGTATCGAGGTGCAGAGATATGTAATAGACCCTGTCGGTAGATGATGTTGTCACATGAATAACAAGTTGGGTGGAATATAGAATTGTTGGATTATGACTTAGCCGATGAGTTATGTCATGTCCACTAAGATGACCGATATATGATGCGAGATGATTGGTGCTATAGAGATTAGATTGGTGCATGAATAGTAAATCTTCTTATGGAATCAGAAGGAGATGATACAAAACTAATATTGATGGTTAACGTGAATTGCTAAGAGATGTCCGTGTTGGTGTTAGAAAATTTATAAATGATGCCTCGGAAGAAATATGATTATAGTTGCCTAATTTTTGTTGGTTAAAAGAGTACGGACCGTATCGATGATCTAAGAATGTGGGAAACGATTATGTCACGAAGAGACCGTAGGAAGAGATCATAAGTGATAAAGTATTGAAATAACAATGTCCGATGATGATTCAGAATAGTTGACCCGATTGAATAGACATATGAGTACGATATGAGGATGCAAGTCGAATTGAACAAGTGATGCTATGTCTATGCAAATGGAAATTGAAAGTTGAATATTCTATTGAGGAGTTTTATATGATAGCTTCGAGATTGACCCATAGAATTGTGGGATAGAATTGTTGGATAGATTGTCGGATAGATTTGGTCGGTTGCGGGTAAGTCTAGAATGAGACTTCGTGGGTATGACTCGAGTATGAGTACGGGTAGAAAGACTTGACCCTAGATTGTTGGCTAGAAGCCTAGATTGTCAGTTGGTTGCCTAGATTGTTGGCTGGTTGCCTAGAGTGTCGGTTTGTTGCCTAGATTGTTAGTTGCTTGATTAAGTCTCAGATTGGTTGGCTATGTTCTTCAGTTGTCCGTGTTGGGTATAAGTTCATAAGATTGGGGTGGTGTCCCATGTCCCTAAGTTGGTCGGATCATAGAGTTGCCCCTATGTTGAGAATTGGTTGCCTCTAAGATAAGAGATAAGTATGTCCCTGATAGCTACTCATCTCATATGGGTTAGCTGAATGTCTGGTTTAGCTTAGATTAGCTGACCGTAGAGACTTGATTGTATGCTAAGTTGACTATTGGAAAACCGTAGGATGTCCCTATTGGTGTTGCGTAAGTATAGTTGGAATGAATAAGATGTGTTGGAAGGTAGGCTTTGGAATGGAATAGATATTTATGAAATTTTGATGTTATAATGTTGGATGGGATGACGGATCATAGTGGTTTCGGAAATTGAGTTGCCTTGGTTAAAATGTTGGGAATTGTTAGAACTGGTTGGGTTGGTTGATTAATATTGAGCTGCGAAAATTGTTGGTAGTGCTTTGAGATAGTTGGAATAATTTCATTGACCGGATCAAGATTGAGGATAAGTGTAATGACGGAATTGGATAGTGCATGTAGCTGAGATCGGCGAATGTGAATATGAATGACCCTCAGAATTAATGTTGCTGGAATATGATAGTTGCCTATACGAGAGGATAAATATGTTGGCTTGATCAATACGAGAAAATGTTGGAGGACAGCAAGAAATATTACTAGAGTGGGATGATGGTACAATTTGATGGATGAATCAGGATCGAGAGAATTTATGAGTTGTAAACAATGTGTATGGATGCGATCGATGATGAGTACAAGATTTGACCGATGAGAATCGGGGTATCGAAACAAAATGTTGCTATAGGATTTATCAACTTTGGTGGCATGGATGACAATGAACTTGAAAGGAATACTTGATACATCTAAGTTTGAATATTTTAAAATGTTGGATCGGTTGAGAAAAATTTATCGAATTGGAATTGGCGACATCTATCGTCTTAGTAATTGGTTGGAATATTGAATAAACAAAGTGGGATTATACTAGATGCTTAAAAAAGAGAATTACTGATGTTCGAAAAGGAAGGTACACCGTAGCTCGTTCGTTTTCTCTATCACTGAACTTGGCTGAAGTGCATGTATTTCGGGGACGCCTAAAATATGTGTATGATTCCGACTAAGTGGTATGCTGAATTCAAACGAAGCCACGGGAAGGATTATCATGTGCTAAGGATTTGCACGAGTGTCGGAGAAAAGATCAAAGATGGTAAACTATGTTGAATTAATTGGGATGCTGTAACGAGATGGCACATTACTTGAAATTAATCGAGAGATTGCAGAAGAATATTAAATGGTGCAAGTTGATTGTTGAGAAGTTTCATGAAAAGCTTGGTTGAAGTTTTGGGGATGAGTTTTGTTTTAAGTTTCGAGGACGAAACTTTTTCTGGGTGGTATATATTGTAGTGCCCCGACCCGCAAGATGCCTTATGATGGATGGTTGGTTCGATGAAGCCTTGTTGGACTTGGGATTATGCGAAGGATCGCTTGAAAGACTATGCGATCGTGGCGGGAATCGTCCTATGAATGTGAGTAGTGTTGAACCCTTCAAAGATCCTTTAGCTTCACGCTTAAAATAAGGATGAGTATGCTATGTTTCTTATTGTGTTGTTCAATAACACCTTGCATGGAATTTGGAAAGATAATAAAAGATAATAACCACCTGAACATAAACTGTTGTGGCTAGATGAATTGTATGCTTGTACACTGTTGCGATAAATTACATGACAGGTGAAGGCAAAGCCCCAAATACTTGGGCAGGTGAGTATATTGAGCTTTGGCTCAATGAATAGATGGCAAAACAGATGTTAAGACCCAAAGAACTGGACAGTGAGTATGCTTGAATTGTATTCAAATGAATGAATGCTAAACAGATGCTAAGTCCCAGGAATTGGGCGGTGAGTACACTGAGTCTGGTTGGAAAGATGTTTGGTATCAAAGATGTGGCAAGGCATTGGGTAACAACATTCTATTATCCTGTCACCGATGTAGAATGTTGATTACGCCAAGACCCTGGAGTGGGCAGATGATAATGTGAGCATTGGCTCAAGGCAAGATGGCTAGATGGCAAGATGGCAATACGAATGAGAATGATGGTTTTGCTTAGTTTTCCTTATCATGCATTATATGTTTTCTTCTTAGATAAGTTGCATATAGTTGCATGGTCATGGACAACTTGTCGACAAGGTGGTTTCTCGAACGGTATTCCTGGGCCATGGAACCCGGTTCGTCCTAGGGGAAACCAATGCCGAAGTAGTGGCAGTGCTGAAGTAGTAGCACGGTATACAGGACTTGCAGTGGGGCTAGCTACCTGCACTGGCAAGGGCGCTGTATACCTGTAAGACGGTCCAGGATGGCGTGTCGCCAGTGACCTTCATATAGATAGGTCAGGTGCTAATGATGTCTTATGCAGGCAGAGTAAGTTATTACTCAAATACAGGGAAGGATATCGGCTGTTGGTAAGAATCACCCGAACGGTGATATTCATATTGAATCATGATATTGTTCCTAACAATGTCTTGTGCAGGCAGAGTAAGTATTATAATTGTACAGGGATGGCTACACGACCGTGGGTAAGAATCACCAAAGGGTGATAACTGCATGCTTTAAATTATGTTGGCTATGAGATTTGCATGCTTTACTTCTTGTCGGCTATAACATGAAATTGACCCTAAGGCAACAAGAAAGACCACTGTTAATAATGTTCTGTAACATGATTACTTAGTGTTGTCTTCTTAGGTGAGTTGGGCCAGCACCGCTCGCCAGTACATTGATGATGTACTGACCCACGTTGTGGGCAATATTACAGGTGTTTGCTTGGGGGAGATCCTGTGAATCAGTGCTTGGCATCGATGAATCGGATGGGTGTGCAGAAGCTCTTCTTTCAAGACGATGTCTTCTGCTATACGGGACATAATGTATGGAACAGGGGAACTCAGTTGTACCAGTGAGATTGTAGCCATATTGGCATGTTCATTGTAAAGAAGTCGGTATATTCAATTGTAGCCTAAAGGGCAAGTGTATACATTGAGTTGGCTACTCAAGAGTCTTGTATTCAGTTGTAAACTCTGTATTCCGCTGCAAGTCTTGTAATCCATTTTGAATATCAAATAAAGAGATACATTTCTTCATAAATTGTGTGACTTCAATTTATCTGCTTGGTTCCACTGCATTGTCGATGTTTTCTGAGAATTACCAGGAACTGTAATGGTTTTGCCTTGTACAAGTGCAATCTAGACTTGTACGGCATCACGCCCAGTGGTTAGTTTTCGATCCTCCGGGATCGGGACGTGACAGTAAGGACCCGGTTATGGGCGTGATACCCGGTTAAGGGCCATACATACACAAGAGGATATGTCCGACAGCGGCCACTAGTTGTGCTCTAGGTATGGTCGAAAAGTATACTCGTGTTGTGTGTTTACATCGGCTCGTGATCCGACATCAACCCGTGACTCGATGCCATTCCCTTATCTACCCACCCATATGTTCCAAAGTTGTTTTCATATGCATTCACTTAGACTGGTTAGCTCACCTTTTATATTTATATCAGTATTTACTTTATGGCATGTTCCTATTTGTATCTACTATGTCTCTGAGGACCTGGTTCCTTTCCAGATCCTGATGAGCATTTGTACTCAACGATAAACGGTTCCGGAGTTGAGATGGGATACGTTGCAGAGGACTACGAAGTGTTTCCTGAGGAGTTCCCTTGATTCAGGGTATGCTGCTACTTTAGTTGAGAGCTTCATTATCTAGTTAGCCGTTGCTCGTGGCTAGTTATCTTCCATTTCCAGTATTTTCATTCTGTTGTACTGTGGGTTTGTTCCCACTAGACTTGTATTTCAATTTTGTTATACTTTGGATATTCAAACTAATCTGCATTTATTTTAGTACTTTCCTATATTATTTTCGGAGATGAGATTTAGATGATTGCCTGCTTTATGTTAGTTACATTTACAGCATAGTATACCTAAGTGATTCTATTAAATTGGGTAGCCTACTCTAGGTTGTATAAGCTGGACAGATTATGCCCAAATCCTATAAATTTTAGGAGTAGGACGTGACATAGTTTTAGTTGTGGCCCATGCAGGTCTCAGTTCATCGCTTAGGTTACAAACTGATGCGAGTCTGCAATTAGGACAAGGAAATGTAGAATCTCATCCACAATTTGATTATCGCCTTTGACTTCCACATCCTATCATACGATTGAAAAATCCTGCGTCTTGCTTGTTTCCTATACCTATCTTATGGAAATTTTGTCTCTTTCAGAGAGATGCATCTGTGCAGCGGATGCATGGCATATGGTGCCCCACCGGTACATGATACGACACCCAGCGACGATAGACTCCAGCTCCTACAGAGATCCAGACTCTCAGACGATTTTAGACCATTCTGACGACTCCATCTATTCATGTGGGGTTCGTACTACTGCCTGCATCGATGCACTAGGAGGGCCAGATGTCACAAATGTCGATACGATAGGAGGAGAACCCTTTGTCACCACCACCTCCCTTCCCTCCCTAGATGTCGCATGGAGCATACCCGCGACAAGTGTCGTATGCACCCAAACCTCCGCAGATGTCGCATGAAGCATACCCGCAGTAGATGCCGTATGCATCTATTCCACCCCAGATGCCACAGCCGGAGGGTCAGCCCCATATGTTCCAGTTCTTTCAGACGATGATGCAGCAACAGAGGCAAGAGACGAAGGTCATGAGGCAGACTTTGATGACTGACATGGAAAGGATGACAGTCCCAGCACCTGCACCACCACTAGACCCAGTACCTGTTCAGCAGGCGGGCAGCATTCAGGGGTACCACCTAATAAACCCGAAACCCTTCAAAGAAAATAAGAGCCGGAAGAAGATATCAGATTAGATAGCCAACACGCAGAAGAACTTGGATGCTTTGCAGCTACCTACTGACTTATGGATGACGGCCATGAGGACCCAGTTGGAGGGGAACGCCCATCATTGGTAGGATTCGAAGGAGCACAAAGTTGGCAGGGACAAATATGGGAGCAGTTTCTTAAGTATTTTAGGGCAAAGTACTTCCCAACTACCATCTGTGACACTCTCTCTAATCAGTTCCTCCACCTCAAGCAGGGAAACATGACCGTAGACGAGTACGATGTAGAGTTCAGCCGCCTCAGCCGGTTTGGCACACTACTGATACCAGATGAGAGAGAGAAGGCCCGAAGGTTCCATCATGGCTTGACGAAGGAGCTTCAGAGGTATACGATTGCAAAGTCGAGGACTACCTAGGAGGAGGTGTTAGCCGAGGCCAGAATCCAAGAAGCCATCAACAGGGATCCGTTGAGCACGAGGTGCCCTACTCACGCAGCCGCAACAGCCAGAGTTCAGATAGGAGGCCCGACCAGACGTCCGAGGACCCATCATCAGCAGCGGGTCACCCCGTACCAGGGAAAGAAACTCCTAACATGTCACTATTATGGCAAGAAGGGACACGTTCAGAGGGACTGTAGGAGGAGGCTCAACCAATGCTTGAAGTACGGATCGGGACAACATCAGGCTATGGACTGCCCATAGCGTAATGACAAAGCTCAGTAGTTGGCCCCAAGGCCATCTCCACCAGGACCCAGGCCACCAGCACAGGCGACTACAGCCCAGCGAGCACCAGAATATCAGAGGGGACCACTACCCACACAGGAGGCACAGTACAGATAGTAGATAGAGGCTTAGAGGAGAGGACAGCTCTTTGCTATGGCACAAAAGCAGGGGGAGCTAGAGGGAATGGCGACTACAGGTACTATCTTAGTTGTATCATTGCCCGCTATTGCACTGTTTGATTCTGGAGCCATGTTATTTTTAATATATAGTAGTTTCGTAGCTATGCACAAAGTAGCCACTTCGCCCTTGTCCAAGAGTTAGAAGATTCTTACGGGTTGAGGGATCATTCCAGTCACTAGCACGTGTAGGACGTGCTCCATGGTTGTGTGTGGAAGAAAGATGAGAGCTCGATTTTTGGTGTTTCGTATGCCAAATTTTGATGTTTTGTAGGGGATGGACTGGTTGAGCCAGTATCATGCCATTTTGGAGTGCCGGAAGGAGAGCATCATTTTTAGACCGCCAGATCGTCAAGAGTTTGGGTTCATGAGAGGGACCGTAGAGCAAGGAGTGGGACAGCCCGTTGGTGTCTATATGGCGATGGAGGCAGCACTGCCGTCGATCGTTGGAGAGTTTATAGACGTGTTTTCGAAGGATTTGCAAGGTCTTCCACCTGACAGACAAGTGGATTTTTCCATCAAGTTGGTACCAGGAGCAGCACCGGTCTCTTATAATGTGTACCGGTTAGCAAAGAATGAGCTAGATGCGTTGAAGCTTCAGCTAGAGGAGTTGCAGATTAACGGGTTCATCCGACCAAGTGCATCACCTTGGGGAGCCCTAATATTGTTTGTGCCAAAGAAGGATGGGTCCTTCCGAATGTGCATTGACTAAAGAGCCCTGAATGCCTTGACCATCAAGAACAAGTACCCTTTGTCTCGGATCGACGATCTGTTTGATCAACTGACTCGAGCCAGAGTGTTTTTGAAGATCGACTTGAGATCGGAATACCATCAAGTAAAGGTGTGGAAGGAGGACATTTCAAGGACAGCCTTCAGGACTCGTTATGGTTACTATGAGTTCCTGTTTATGCCTTTTGGATTGACTAATGCTCCTACCATGTTCATTAATCTGATGAACAGAGTGTTCCACTAGTACTTGGACTAGTTCATGGTTGTATTCATTGATGATGTATTGGTATACTCGAAGAGCCACAAGGAACACGAGAAGCACCTGCAGATTGTGTTGGAGATGCTGAGGCACGAGAAACTCTATGCCAAGTTGAGCAAGTGTAAGTTCTTTCTGGACTGTGTCTCTTTTCTCAGACACATCGTCTCAGGTGAAGATATCTCTGTAGACCCAGCGAAGATCTCGTCCGTAGAGACATTGCCCACCCCTACCAATGTCTCAGAGGTGAGAAGATTTCTTGGACTTGCCAGATATTATCGGAGGTTCGTAGAAACCTTTGCGAGGATCCCTGAGCCGATGACCCATTTGACCTGCAAGGAGCAGAAGTTTATCTGGACAGAGGAGAGCCAGGTGGCATTCAATGAGCTGAAGAAGCACGTTACCACAACACATATCCAGACCATCCCATCTGGACCCGGAGGATTCGTGATCTACAGCGATACATTCGAAAAGGGATTGGGATGCGTCTTGATGCAGCACGGGAAGGTAGCCTATGCTTCGAGGCAACTGAAGATTCATGAGAAGAATTATCCAACCCACGACTTGGGGCTTGCTGCGGTTATCTTTGCCCTGAAGCTTTGGAGATACTACTTGTATGGAGAAAGTGTAGAGATATTCACAGACCATAAATGCTTAAAGTACGTCTATACATAGAAGGATCTGAATTTGAGGCAGAGACGGTGGTTGGAGCTAAAAAAAGACTTCGAGATCGAGCTGCAGTACCATATGGGGAAGGCTAATGTTGTAGCAGACGCTTTGAGCAGGAGGCCTATGCCGTACATGTTGACGACTCAGCGTCATCTACTGGAGGAGCTACGAGAGTTGGGGATAGAGATGATATTACCAGGAGCATATGGCCAGTTGGCTAGTCTTCAAGTGGAATCTTTGTTAGTTGAGAGGATCAGAGCCGCATTATCGACAGATGCAAGATTTCAGCGACTTCGATAGAGGACGAAAGCCGGTATGCAGACAGGATTGCACATTCATGAGGACGAAACTCTGAGGTGTAGAGATCGCCTCTATGTTCCCAATGGAGAGCTTCGTCAAGACCTGATAACGGAGACACACAGTTCGACGTACTCCATTCACTCATGAGGTACAAAGATGTACAGAGACCTGAGATAGCATTTTTGGTAGCATGGAATAAAACGAGAGATAGCCTGCTTTGTAGCCAAGTGCTTAGTGTGTCAGCAAGTCATGGATGAGCATCAAAGGTCAGCAGGATTGCTCCAGCCACTTTCAATACCTGAGTCGAAATGGGAGCACATCATTATGGACTTCGTTACGGGTTTAGCGAGGATTCCGAGTGGACGTGATGCAGTTTGGGTGATAGTCGACCGACTCACCAAGTCAGCTCACTTTTTGTCCTTCAGAGTGGGACAGTCTACAGAAGCCCTAGGAGAGTTGTATATGAGGCAGATCGTGCGACATCATGGAGTCCCAATTAGTATAGTGTCTGACCGAGATTCAAGGTTCAAATTGCACTTCTGGCAGAGCCTGCAGGAGAGCCTTGGAACTCGTCTGAAGTTTAGTACGTCGTATCATCCCCAAACAGATGGACAATCAGAGCCTACTATTCAGACATTAGAGGACATGTTGAGGGCATGCATGCCAGATTTTGGAGGATCATGGGTGGACCACTTTCATCTAGTGGAGTTCTGCAACAACAACAGCTATTTAGGCCATTATCCAGATGGCCCCTTTCGAAGCATTGTATGGTAGAAAGTGTCGTTCCCCAGTCTGTTGGAGTGATATGGGTGAGAGGCAGATACTTGGACCAGAGTTAGTGGTTCGTACAGTGGAGAAGGTGAAGCAAATCTAAGGGCACTTAAGAGCAGCTCAAGACAGGCAGAAGCATTGGGCAGATACACACAGTCGACCTTTGGAGTTTAAGGAAGGAGACCGTGTCTTTCTGAGGATATCACCCACCAAAGGTACCATCAGGTTTGCAGTAAGAGGGAAGCTGAGTCCAAGGTACATTGGAGCCTTTGATGTGCTAGAGAAAATTAGAGAGGTCGCCTACCAGTTAGCTTTGCCGCAGACATTAGTGGGTGTTCATGACGTGTTTCACGTATCTCAGCTGAGGAGGTATGTGCCAAATTCTAGCCACGTCCTGGACCACTCAGAGATCACTGTCGGGCCGAGTTTATTTTATGAGGAGCAGCCGGTGGAGATCTTGGATCTGAGAGCGAAGGTTCTGCGGGTCAGACCATCCCACTTGTTCGTGTCGCTTAGAGGCATCATGCGCCTGGTGAATCAACATGGAAATGCGAGGATGCGATCCGTAAGCTTTTTTCCCATCTCTTCATGGGACTAGGTATGTATGCATTATTGTTCTATTATTTCTATCTTGTTTATTATATTAGATGTCTAAATTTTGAGGACGACATTCTTTAAGGGGGATAGGTTGTAAGCCCTCTAAATTTTTTAATTAGAATTTACTTAGATTAATTAGAGTTTAAATATGATTAATTATAAATTTCTAAGTTATTAATGAATTCCCACTTTTATTTTTTATTATCATATGCACGTTGCCGTGACTTTTAATTTAGGAGCACAAGACTAGTCGTTTTATCAAAACCAACTTTACATGCATGATCTAGTCGAGACACTCTATACCCAAGACCTTCGTGTCCCACTCAAACATACTTTCTTGTGCTTCATTTTAATCGCACAACTTTCCTGACATAAAACCAGATCTTGATTCATACCACAGCGTCACATTTATTTCTGACTCGATTTGAGGACACCATTTCGACCCAAAATCTGTCGACCCAAAATATGGACACGAACCACATTAAGCCTAATACACACCTGACACTTGTGTCCTATTAAATTGAGCCCCCACATACTACTTATTTACCCGTGATCATAAATGACTAAATTAAGCCATTTATCGCACCAAGCCCAATTTTGACCCAACCCGACTCAATTGAACCAAACACAAGCTTCATGTCTTTCCCATTAAGAATACCTACACGCATAACACCATCCCATTTCTACAAAACACCAAACACACTAGCAAAACTCACCCCTAAACCTAATGGACAACTCATTAACCATGAAAGATTAGGGAGAAATTCCTATTTAAACCATTCAAACCCTCACCATCCAAATTATCCTAATTTGGCCAAGCCAAGAGATGCCTTGGTAAAGTTACCTATGACACACCCAACCCCATGTCCAATCACATATCAACAACACAAATTACTTTTTGAAAAGATTCCAAACACTATCTCTCTTTCTAACAACTCACAACCACTATTTTTTCCTTTCAACACACAAACTCACATTTCTTTATTCACATCACCAACAGCAGCCAACTCCTTCCTTCTTCCATAGCTGATAGCCACACCCTAACTCCTTTATCATCATCTTCTCCCCCTCTATTCCACATCACCTCCTCCTTCTTCTCGTCATCTTCATCTTCACCTCCTCATCCCTAACACCAAGCTCGACCATGTCGCTGTCGCTGCTGCCGTATTCCATAGCACAGCCGCACCACCGTGCGCAAGCCTAGGACGGCCGCTGTGCCATGCCCCACCTCGGTGACACAGGGTGGTACTCCCCCTCGCCGTCAGGTAGCAGGCAGCCTCGTGCGTGCTGCCGCGAGCTACTGTGCAGCCGCTGTCACGACTGCTGCACGTGTGCCCGCGTCGGCCACTGCCGACCTCCCTCTAGGCCGACGACCCTCCAAGAGGGAGGCACCACCTCCAGGAGTCTTTCCTGACCATTCGAAGCTCGAGCGCGCATGTCCCCGTCGTTGATGGCTTTTCGATATTTTTGCGTCAACGAGACGTATCTCTCTCGCGCCGTCGAGCCACCCTCACACGCCTACGCTATCGTGGTATCCACCTACGACAGAGGTAATCCTCTTCTCCTCCTCTTCCATGATCGTTAGATATCCATGCATTGTCATTGTTTAAAATGAACTTGAAAATGGTTGGTGAACTTTGGTGAAGCAAGTTCATTGAAAATGAACTTGGGACATGCTTCCTTCACTTCACAGCATGTCATGCTCATGTTTACCTTCCTTTCGATGTAACAGTAGGTGCTATAGTTTCCCTTGTCATTTTTCCACATATATTTGTATGCAACACACAAAATCCTTTATATACATGATATGTAAATATAACAATAGGTTCATAAGTCCCTTTGAAATCATATTTATATACAAAGAAATCATCTATACATGTTATTCATATACAATGCACAATATCTTCCATTGTCCCTTAATATATATGCAACACATCAAAATCCTTTTTACACATGTTATGTTTATATAAACAGTAGGTTCAAAGCTCCATTGTTTCATATATATATACAATGAAATCATGTGTATATGTTACATATAATAAATAGTACCTTTGCCATTCATTTCCTATATGATGCATGCAACACATTAGATCTTATATATAATGTTAGGTATATGTGACAGTAGGTATCCTATATATAATCTTGTATACAATGTTATAGATAAACCCACACACTTGTGCACACATTTTTTATATGTATATATGTCACAGTTTCCCTATGTATATTATGTCGCTTTTAATATATATATTTTCATGTATATATATATATATATTTTTTTGTTTTTCATGTATATTTTTCATGTATATACATATATATAAAAAAAAAAAAATATATATATATATATATATATATATATATATATATATATATGGATAGCTTTAGTATGTACAAGAGACTTCATGTGACGTACACAAGCTCGTATTCAACCCTCACCTAAAAATATGTAGTTGATTAACTTATAGGGCTTCATGATCAAATCGTGATCATGAAGGTTTACTTAGCGCATCGTAAGCCTTAGTAATTGTATTTGTAGGTCTCTGTGATGACACGATCGAGACAGGAGGGACCGGAGATTTGTTCGCACATTTTGGAGTTGTAGGCAAGTATACCTTGCCTTGTATTGTTTATTTACATATACTTCATTGTACTCTTGTTAGTGTGGACTTAGTTAGATGAGCCCGGGAATTGCCTCGGGCGTAGTCGATGATGGCATCGACACTTAGATATACATACTTGACTTAGCTCTAGGCAACGTACCCTCAGTTGCGGAGTTGTTATTATAACTCTCATAACCATGACACGCCTTACGACACAACACCGAATGAGATCAGGTCATGGCAAGAGCTGACGCTCTCGACCGACCATTGGTGCGAGTGGCACATGTGACGGCACATATATAGTAGTGATGGTCCTAGATAGCTGACTTTGCATTGAGAGTAGATGTTTGGGTCGTGGATATGACTTGTAAATTTTTGGGCGGAAAAGACAATCAGTAGGCGTATGGGACAGACAGTTACACTATTTTAGCCTCAGTAGGAATCCGGTTATAGGCATGATACCTGGTTGAGGGCCATACATGCATTAGGGGATATGTCCGACAACGACCACTAGCCGCGTGCTAGGTACGGTCGGCAAGTATACTAGTACTGTATGTTTACATCGGCTCGTGATCCGACATCGGCCCGTGACTCGATGCCATTCCCTTATATACCCAACCATACATTCCAAAGTTGTTTTCATATGCTTTCACTTAGACTGGTTAGCTCACCATTTATGTTAATATCAGTATTTACTTTATAACATGTTCCTATTGGTATCTTGCTATGTCCCCTGAAGACCTAGTTCCTTTCCAGATCCCGACGAGCATCTGTACTCGACGACATACGATTCTGGAGTTAAGACGAGATACATTGCAGAGGACTACGAGGTATTTCCTGAGGAGTTCCCTTGATTCAGAATATGCTGCTACTTTGGTTGAGAGCTTCATTATCTAGTTTGTCGTTGCTCTTGGCTAGTTATCTTCCATTTCCAGTATTTTTATTCTGTTGTACTATGGATTTGTTCCCACCAGACTTGTATTTCCATTTTGTTGTGCTTTGGATATTCATACTACTCTGCATTTATTTCAGTACTTTTCTTTACTATTTCTGTGGATGAGATTGAGACGATTTCCTGCTTTTTGTTAGTTACACTTACAGTGTAGTACACCTAAGTGAGTCCATTAAATTGGGCAGCTCACTCTAGGTTGTATCTGCTGGCCAGGTTATGCCCAAATCTCATATATTTTGGGAGTGGGGCGTGACAAAGTAATACATGGCAAATGATAGGATTTGTCAAGAATAGCAAGCAAGATCCAAAAGCAAGTCATCCTTGAAGGAATAGAGAAGATCACGGCCTTGGATAGAACACTACAAAAAGATAATAAACACACAGAGAAATCACCAGGTCCTCAGAGGGACTTAAAAAGATACAAAAAATATGCCATAATACTGAATATAAACTGCTGAATAATAAGTTAAATCGGATCATAACATGGTCCAATACTCCACCCTTGAATTAGGGTATCATTCCCCCAACCAAACAAGGACAGGAGATGGCACCCTAATCCACGATGAAGTATCTTTTCATGCCATGAATCCAATATGGTATCCGGACAAAAACAAGGTTCAGTAACTTCTTATCGAAGCAGTAAACCACACCTACAACCAAACAAGGACAAGGTGTGGTAAACTAGTCTACGACAAGATACTGTTCCAAGCCGCGATCAGGTATAAGTACACAAACTAAAAGTACCTATACATAACGGATATGGTAGCTTAACCATTCTAAAGAATGCGGTTTAAGAACAAACCTCCAACGCATGGGCTCTATGGCTAAAAATGGGATCGACATATTCCCCACTTGGGCACTAGGGGCCTCAAAGAGCAAACGTACCTCAAACGTCAAGGGCCAGCAATAAAATAAAGGGTCGTCAACCCTCATCTCCGGTGGAGCGTACGGTCACAAAGGTGATGTACATGGTAGCCCATACGCTAAGAAAATGTCCTCCCCTCCCTATGCCTATATATTGTCTTTATAACACAAAACTTCTATTTACCGCTAAGTCAAACTAATCATGCAAATACTATTAGCGGTTAACCCTATCGCACGGCTTACCGGTGGCCAATCAGCTACGACATGTTCGAGTTCTATATGCGACTCGCGACTTCGTGGCATAAACGTGTCAACGCCTATGAATAAAACACAACAAAAAGGTGGTCTCTGAAATAGGATTATTGTGCATAAAAAAAGTTAAGTAACAGGAAATATAACTAAATAGTAAGATTGCACTATGTAGCGCAATTTATCTTGAAGAAAAAAATGCATGCAATATATGAGCTAAGGTAAATAGACAGTAGATGGAAATGTATCTTGCATGGTGTGGCGCCCGGTGTGGTGCGATGGTCAAGGTGGCATATCATATGACTTCAATACACAACTACGCAAGATGGCCTCTGATGACGGCACAGACTGTTCCATCGGGTCCAGAATTGTCGAATTAGCTAGGGACGATGTAATGTAGTCTAAAATTTACAAGAGAGTAGGAATTAGATGATTAGTCATGGTTAGGATGAGAGTCGAAGGTATTAGATTAAATAATACGTATACTATTTTAGAAAACTATTTAAAATCCTTGAAAACTATATTTTGTTATCCTAAAATATTTATAAGTCGTTGTACGTAAAAAAATCATTTTAGGTCAAAAACTAAAATTTACTGAAAAAAAAATATTATATATAATTACTTGAAAATATGATAATTTGGAAGCCACATTTTATTAGTCAAAAATATTTCAAATGGATAAACAAAATCTAGAAAAGCATTTTAGGGCAAAACTCAAATTTTGAAATTACATAGATAGCTCTAACCTTTATTTTATACATATAGTTTAAAAATAATACTACATAATTTTTAAAGTAATTCAACAATATTAATCATAATAATAAGTATAATAAAAAGCTAATAGTAATAACACTAATATTCATAACTACATACTGTTAATGGTATTAATAATAATAATAATAATAATAATAATAATAATGATGATGATGATGATGGTAAACTCAGTTGCTCACTGCTATTCTCCTCTTTCGAAAAGCTATTCACAGAATAAGTAACTAAACAGAACAAGAAAGAGAGAGGTTCAATAAAGGAAAAGACAGATTAGAGAGAGTAAAAGTGACAGAGTGGGAATGAACGGAAGAAGGGGATGAGGAAGAGCAATGAGGGGGAAGAGAAGGGTCTTACCGATGTTAGCGCGCGGCGGAGCCGGTGGCACGGAGGAGGATAGGGATGATCGGTACGGCGGAGACGAGGAAGCGATCGGTGGTCGGTACGCGTCTGCGATGGTGGCGGGCACTGCTTGGAGGCTGAGGGAGAAGGGAAGAAGGGCTCCAGGAGGCATACCACGGCGGAGGCACGGGGAGGTGTTGCCGGCGGGAGATGCCGACCTGGATGCTGGCACTGGGCGGCGACGGACATCCGGGCTGGGGGTGCAACAGCGAGTAGGCGGAGGTAAGTTTTAGGGTTTTAATGAGATTTCTTCTTTTTTGGGATGGTGGCGGTGGAGCAGAGTCTTGGTGGCGGTGGGGTGTGGTATGGAGCAGTTGTGGTGTGGGTTTTTATTTTTGGTGATATGGAGTTGGGAGGTAGCTATGGTGGCGGTGGATCTGTGGATGGCCGAAGGATGGGTGGTCGTCTGCGACATGCATTGGAGGGGAGTTGGGGTTCGTCGGGGACGGAAAGAAGGGCGATGATCGTGGTGGGGTCGAGCAGCTGCGGCCAGAGGGTGGCGCGGCTCAAGACAGCGTCGGGTGGCTTAGGTTTGGTATGGTGGTGATAGTAACGAGCAGTGGTGGCAGAGTCTTGGTGGCTGTGGGGTGTGGTCTGCCGTGGCGGGGCGGCGTGCCGGGCGGCAATAAGGGTAGGTTAGTGTTTAGGATTTGTTTCGTGTTTGACTTTGTCGGGGTTTGTATCCATGTGTCGAACACAAGAAATCTGTGTATTAGGGCTGTGTCCGGCATGCCGGATGCGGAGAGGGGTTGCGATGTATTTATACGTATAAAAAATTTGACATAGTGGAAAGACACCCGGGGTCAGACCCGAGGCCGTCACGGCTGACACGAAAAAATTGTGGACACTGACACTGTGCACTCATAATTGCATGGAGGAAATTTGTTGATAAGAATTTCTATGGAAAAAAGAGCAAATGTGCGGTGCCTCTCCTTATATAGGAGTTGGAGACTCCTAATTGGATAACGAGTATGAAGGTTTAAATCCGTATTAGATAATTCACCATTAGTTTAGATCGATTTAAAACTAATTCAATCAAATCCCAATCCAATTTAAAAATGGACAAATCCAATCCTTAATTTAAAACTATTTAAAATAAGAATCAATAAAATAAATTTCCAATTTAAATCACCATGAAATTAAATATTTAAATCAAATAATTTCCAAATTATATTTTTTATAAATAATAAAAATATATAATAAATAATTTTAAAATTCAAAATAAATATTTTAATATACATGAATTCAAAATAATTTAGATCAATTAGTTTTTGAAAATCAAAATATACATGAATTTAATTTTATGTAACTCGCATGCGAATAGAACATATTATTTACAAAATATTATTTCCTAAATTATCACATATAGTTTTACAACAAATAAAATAGCCTTTTTATAATAAGTAAAATAAAATAAGGTTTTGGCAAATCTCGACACGACATAGTTTATAACTTTAAGCAAATCAAAAAATTTACCTTATACTATATTAGAAAACTATACTTATTTTCTATATGAAGAAAACCTATATAAAAAAAAACTTTGTAGAAAATATGTTTAGCATATATGTATTCGCACTCGACGTACCAATACAAAAATAAAACAAATATCAAAATAATAATAAAAAATCATAGTAAATTTTTTGGGAGTTTATACTTTCTAACCTAGCATAATTTCTGTGAAGTTCAGTCATTAATTTTTGTGAGGTTTGCCTGCGAAGCAAACTCTCTTTGGATAAGAAAAATTATACAGAGAAGACTCTCCTTGTCATAGCAAAATTTTGCTAAGATGATTATCTCTAGATGCGCAAAATTCGGCAGAGCTCTCTCAGTATGAGAAGAATTCAACGAAGAAGAATCTCTCCGATTGACCAGAATTCTGCGTAGAAGACGAACCCATTTCTGTGGGGTTGTCTTTTTCAACCGACTTTTCACTTTTATGAAAGGGTGGGGGATCCATGCCACGTGGTTGCTTATAATAATGACGGTTGAATAAGCAGTGGCCATATGGGTAATTGTTAGTAAAAGTAGTAGCGGCCACATAGCCTTCAAATATAGATGCAGACTTCTGGCGTCTCGGGGAACACAATTAGGCATGGTTGTTCGCTTGACCGAGAAAAGTTCTCCTAAAAAGTCTTTATGTTCCTTATTATTGATACCTCAATGTTGACAACATTAGCTTTCGTCATTGGAGGTCACGTGACAGCTTTCCACAGATGAGAGTACTTTTTAACATATAGATTTTCAGAGGAGGATACCCTCATTGGCTAAGCAACTTTTCTACATATATATGAGGATGCTTTGTGCGTAACCAGATTTTAGTAGAGGAACCCCTCCTTGTTGAGCAACTTTTTTGTGCATGAGGATGCTTTCTGAGCATCCATATTTTGACGAAGACCTTTCGATGAGCAACTTTTCTATGCATGATGATATTTTCTGCGAAGAAAGTAGATTTACGTACTTATGATCAGTTTATGCGAAGGTCATTTTATGGATCTACAATCACCATCGAACCAACATTGATGGCCATCCTCAAGCAAGCACTGTATAAACGGCTTCCAAGGATTATGTTCTTTGCGCTAACAACAACATGTTTTATATTCTACTATACAAGTGTCATAACTGTCTTCCCAAATTTTAATATAATATCAATATTTTTTTACAAAAAGAAAATATTAAAATAAGAGATATTTTTAACCTATTTGCATTATCTACTTAGGGCCTGTTTGGTTCGTGGTAGCTCTCCGAAAGTGTGAAAGTTGCACTTTTCATATGATGTAATTCATAGCACTTGCAAGTACTTTGAGTTTCCAAAATGTGTTTGGAAACATGGTTTTTGTCCCCCCGCAAGTGGGGGAGTTTCAATGTGTTGTGTTTGGATGCCACTTGAAAGTGTAGATGGGGAAGAAATATTTGACTTTCAATGTTTGGATGCCACTTGAAAGTGGAATATGGGTGGAGATATGGCTACCTTGGTAAGATTACCGCCCCAAATTAAAATGAAGAATATTTCACAAGCAGCCATACACAAGCCGCTATACCACCAAGAAAATACCTCCAAAATACATTGATACACAAGCAGCCATACCAAAAATAGAGAAATGGGCTCAGAGCTTGGCTATAGGATTCATCAATACATTGATACACAAGCATGTGAAATACATTGATACACAAGCAACCATACACAAAAAAGAGAAATGGGCTCAGAGCTTGGTTTTTGTCCTCACAATACATTGATACCAAATTACATTAATACACAAGGAGCCATACACAAGCAGGTATACAGCAACATAGCCCACAGTTGAAAACATGGACAAGCAGGTTACAAAGTACATACACTGATGAAAACATGGCCAAGCAGGTTTCCTCACAATATGGTTGAAAAGAGTTCATGAAATATAAGAACAGAAACTGAACATGTATCCGAGCTTGTATCAGAACATGGACAAGCAGGTTTCCTCACAATCTCATCATAGCCCAATTGGTAGTAGAATGTAGCTCAATGTTTGGTAAAAAGAGTTCCCAACCGTAATAAATTGAACCAACTTAAGAAAGGCCAAAAAAGCACAAAAAATTGATACTCGAAAGTGAAAAACTTTGCATACAAAGGCAGCAATATGAAAAAGAGAAATGGGCTCAGAGCTTGGCTATAGGATTCATCAAATATAAGTAAGGCAACCATTCAATTTCCAAGTTAAACCAAGTTATTGGCTCTGAAAAAATGATACTAAGGGGCTGTTTGGATAGTCCGAGGTGGCGTGAAAGTGGATTTCAAAACCACTTTTTCTTGCAACTGTTGGTTGAAAGAATTGCCAAATACAACAGACAAACTTGGCATAGAAAGAATTGCCAAATACAGCAGACATAGTTGGCATTGAACATATACTATCATGTGAAAAACTCCATAAAAAGAATTGCCAAATACAGCAGATACAGCAACATAGCCCACATTTTGTGTTTTATCATAGCCCATTCAAGAAACTCCAAATACAGGAGATATTGAAATAGCCCCTCAAACGGATACCGGCTGATACTCGAAATACATATGTCGAAGAAATAAAAAACTGCAGATAAAAAGCTTGAAAAGAAAGTATAAACTGAAAACTGAAAAGGAATTGAAATATCATGTACCCAGTAGCTGTAGGTTTCATATATCAAAGAACTGCAGATTAAAACTGAAAAGGAATTGAAATATCATGTACCCAGTAGCTGCAGATTGAAAACTGGAAAGTATAAACTGAAAACTAAAAACTGCAGATTAAAACTGAAAACTCGAAATATCATGTACCCAGTAGCTGTAGGTTTCATATATCAAAGAAAGCCAGAAAAGTGAAGAAACTGAAAAGGAAGTATAAACTGAAAACTGGAAACTGAAAAGGAATTACAAACTCAAAGGATTGGTCAAATGAAGTACAAACTCAATAAAATGATATTGTAGTAATTGGCTCAAAGGAATCACCATCCCACTCATCAGCGCCAATTTGAAAACTTGACTACCGCCTTCCATCACCAAATTGGTGGGGGTGGCCATCAAGTTTGGGTGATCATCATAGGGCACCTTCCTCATTTGTGTTCTCGAGACGGACGTTTGTTTTAGACTCAAAGGTTGTACCCTCCTCATCATTGTCTAAAACTTAGCTAAAAGTTGGCTACCTCCATCCATCACCAATTAGGCAGGGGAGGCCGTCAACTTTAGCTTCTAATATCGGTTCCACCTTCATATTTCATTCGAAGACAACCCCTGCAAACAAAGATAACATAAACATTGTCATTACATGCACGAGTAGCTTTATGAGGCAGCAGGTTTGGCCCCAATTACAAAATTTACTTTGTTCTACATAACACACTTGACCTACATAATATAGGTCCAAACCAAAAGTGAAACAAGTAACGTAAGAAAACCCAACATAGCAATAATGGCCGTTGCGTGGCCATTAACTACATCTTCTCCCTTAGGACTAGTTCGTCGATCCTTATCACTCGATTGGAAGTAACCCCTAGCCTCCTCATAATCATGGCACTTGAAATAACAAGCGCCTTTATACCCATTCACTTGCATGTAACATTCAGCCCAAGTTGTGTACACTTCTTGCTTCCTCCCTTTCAAAACGACGTAGTATGACATGCTACAAAGAAATATTGGATACAAAACAGCACATGGAAATATTGAGTGAACAGCAACAGAAGATCATATCATGTTGTATCAGCAACATAACTTAGGCATCAGCAACATAACTTAGGCATGTACATTACTAAATATTGTATCAGTGAATCATATCATGCTGCATCAGTGAATCATATCATGCTGCATCAGCAGCAGAAGATCATGCTGCATCAGCAACATAACTTAGGCATGTACATTACTAAATATTACAAAACAGCAGCAGAAGATCATGCTGCATCAGGTGTTGTTTGACTGAAGTATGAAAAGCACATCAGTATTTCCCAAATATTACAAAATAGCAGCAAAAGAACATGCTGCAGTAGGTTGTTGTTTGATCAAATATTACAAAAAGACATCAGTTGCACCATGGTTTCAAAACACTAGTTGTGTTCCACGAAGTTGTCTAGCCATGCCCTTTGGAATTTCTCGGGCAACCCTATGAACTTGTTTGCCTCCAAGTTGTCCGTGCAAAGAAAATTGTAGGCATTCATCAAAACATTGGGCTCATATCCATCTAAAGCAAATAGTTGAGCCTCCATCTTCTCTATGGGGCTCTTGAACCCCGTACTAAGGGCCTCTGCCATTGATGTAACACTCCCCACCAATAGACTTATAGCTTCATTTCCTCCATTACCCTCTCTACGACACTTTCCACTAGTAGATTTTGTAGATTGGAAGGTCGTAGCGTTCCCATGTGAGCCACTAGCCGGAGGAGTGTCTACATCAACGCACTCCCTTGGTCCCCATTTGGTGTTGAGGTCCTTTGTTCTGTCCCCCCTTGCATGATCATCTCCGCAAACAATTTGTAACAAATCAAAGTTTCTAATAGGGACGTTCACCCATTGGGCTAGTTTGGATTTGGCCTACGCAAGTGAAAATCAGATTTAATTATATTGAATTCTGAAATTATAAAGTTACATATGTAGCAAGAAAAACACAACTACCTTCTTAAGATCCTCGTGTGTTTCCTCGTCCAAAATCACCATCCTAAGATCCTCATTCCATCCGGCTCCCGAAAAATCTTTGGCCTTCATAATATCTAGCCACTTAGACTTCCAACCACGCAAATGGTTTTGAACATTGCTAACGCTATATGAAGTACCAAACTTGGCATTCACAATAGCACATACAAGTGTGTAGGAACTGTTTCTGAAGGCCTTGTCACATTTTTTCCCCTCTTCGGCCTTCCTAGCAAGAACCTTAAGCATCTCCTCCGTATGTTCATCCTCCCAACGCTTATTGGGTATTCCTTGGTTTGGAACATTCTTACCCGTACTATTCGACGGCTTCTTTGGTTTGTTCTTTTGAGGAGATTCAACTTGCTCCTCATCGTGACCTTGTGGATTAGATCCTTGGCTAAGGACAAAAAAATACGAATCCATGAAAGGGTCAATATTACCTCCCCAATTTATGTCGGGCATTACATTTACAATTGGACGGATGGGATTCGGTTGTGTCACCCGCTCTTGTCCTCCTTCGATTGTGTCACCCATAGTCGTACCAAGAGACCTCCTCTTTGTTTGAGGAGGCACGAAGGGGCTACCGGCATGTGATTGAAAGTGTTTGTAGTTGGGAAAGTTGTCACCCATCTCACCTGTTAACATGTATAATGAAACCCATTGCCAAACAGTGCAAAAACTGCTACTAATATCAACAAAAACTGCTAGTATTACAAAAAAACTAGTACAAGAAAGTGCTAGTAATACAACATATGTCGAAGATATCAAAAACTGCTACTAATATCAACAAAAACTGCTAGTAAATAAACCATTGGATCCTTCCACACTTATACCCTACCATGTCCAATGCAGTAGTCATGCCACATGTGTTGGGCAATCTGATCACGCATGTCTTCCCAAGTCTTCTTCACATTTCGTTGGTCTTGCGTACTGGTTTGGGAGAACTGTTCATACTCGAACAAGTTGTCCTCCGTCACTTCCGTCTCACCTAATGACGGTTCATCCACGACTAACTCGTCTTTAGGATCAACTCCAAGTATGTAGTTGTGCAGCACACAACAAGCAAGTACAATATCAACTTGTGTTTCAAAGTCATGAAATTTTTTCTCCCCTAGGATGCAGAAACGGTTCTTCAGAGTGGCAAATGCGCATTCTATTTTGCTACGCAACTTAGAATGCCTATGGTTGAACAGTTCCTTCGCATTGGTGGGGTGACGATCCCTCTTAGGATTGAAGTAGTACCTAACTCCCCGATAAGGGGCAATGAAACCCGGCATGGTAGTGTAGCCAGCATCAGCCAAGTAATACTTTCTTATACGTAAATAAGCGTCAGGCATGAAATTGTAAAATTGTCACATTTCGTATATGGTAGTGAATGCTTCAATCTATTTACCTGCAATGACCTTCAGGCCATGTGGAGACGGCCTAGAAAGGACATCCTTTAAAATTGTCATGTCATTAGCACAACCTTCCCACCCTGCCAAGACATACGTGAACTTCTTGTCGGGAGTACAAGCCGCTAACACGTTTTGTGTTACTTGTTTTCTACCCCTAAACCTCGCCACTATAGAGGCTGGGAGGGTAGCTTGGATGTGGGTGCCATCTATCATCCCTATGCAATCCTACATTTCAACGAAATCCATCTTTAACATTTAATATTGGTAGGTTATATAACATAAACTAAATTTTTTAATTAACTTTACCTCAAAATAAGGAAACTATTCTGCTGCATTACTTATCTCCGTCGGAGTTTCAGACCCAGGTTGCTTCACAAATCGTTCTTGAATAGAACATATTGCACCTAGAACTTTATTAAAATACCTAGAAATTGTTTTCTCCGGATCGAATGAATTCAATACCGCATACTCTATTTTTTGCCTTATGTCCCAATATGTAAAGAAATATGGCTACTTGTTCTTCCACACAAACATATCGCGTATCATGGAGCGACCCATTGGAACGCAAAATATTTGCGAGACCATAGAAAGCAGCACTGCTCATTCTTAGATAATGAACACAATTATTTGCTCCGGCCGTCAAAATTCGATACATGTGGGCTTGCCTCCACTGTTCTCTGATTAGGGACGGTTCTTTTGCAATGCCTAGTCGGTCATTGTCCTCGTTCTCAATTAGAGTCAATATTATAGTTATGACAGTAAGTATACTACCGACTGCGGCATTAAGTAACGGATCATTGGGATTCGACAAATCCATCTACAAAAAACAAAAATAAAGGATCGTAAACGTTACAGCTCCTATATCATGCACTCTTTCAACCATGATCGACTTAAAATTTCCTTTCTAAACATGTAACCCTATCAAAACTAACATCATGTCCACACCGAAGGAAATAACACAGATATACCACTGTTTTTTGGCTTTTCGAACAAAAAAAATAAAAGAGAACCAGGACAATGAAACAGCATGTATCTACAATTTTTTCGCTTTTTCGAAGAAACCAGAGATCTACAGCATAAAAGAGCATAGATCTACAAATTTTTTGCGTTTTCGGAGAAGAAAACTCAGATCTACCACTTTTTTTTGCTTTTTCGAACCCAAATAAAACCAGATCTACTCATTTTTCTCTCCTTTTCGAAGAAAAAATTTGCAGATCTGCCAATTTTTCTGTTTTTTGGCTTTTCGAACAAAAAAAAATTAAAAGAGAAGCAGGACAATGAAACAGCAGGTATCTACAATTTTTTCGCTTTTTCGAAGAAGAAACCAGAGATCTACAGCATAAAAGAGCATAGATCTACAAATTTTTTGCGTTTTCGGAGAAGAAAACTCAGATCTACCACTTTTTTTGCTTGTTCGAACCCAAATAAAACCAGATCTACTCATTTTTTCCTCCTTTTCGAAGAAAAAATTTGCAGATCTACAAATTTTTGGCATAGATCTACAAATTTCTCTCCTTTTCCAACCAAAAATAACCATCAACAGGATCAGGAGAAGAAGGTCTCACCTTGGCGGGTGGTGGCGGGAGAGGAGGAAGGTGACCAGAGACAAACCGCAAGGAAAGAAGAGTTACAAGCTTGCAACTGTCCAAGAAATACAGCTCTTCCCGCTTGAGTTACTCTTCAACCAGCCGGTAGGTGGGAAGAAGTGGAGAGAGAAAAAAATTAATTTCTCTCCAAGGATGGGACACATCCAAGCCCCAAACCAGCAAGCATCCAAACGGAGGAGCTGTCGGTTTCAACCAACAGTTGCAAGAAAAAGTGGTTTTGAAATCCACTTTCACGCCACCTCGGGCTATCCAAACAGCCCCTTATAAACTATTATCTCACTACAAGAATAAGGGCTTTTCTTGACGGTAATTCTCCGTCAAGAAATGGGTATCTTGACGGTTGCAGATCCGTCAACTAGGCTGGAGTCAAGAAAAGACCCTCACTTTTCTTGACGGTCGCTGACAGGGCTTTTCTTGACAGTATTTGGCCGTCATATTAAGTAGTTTTCTTGACTGTTTTTAGCCGTCAAGATAGCAGTTTTTAGAAACCGTCAACATAGGCAAAAACTTTTCTTGACTCCGGCCTAGATGACGGCCTTTAGCCGTCAGGAAAAGCATTTGTTTTGACGGACAAAACCCGTCATAAAAAGCAGTAATTTATGGCTATTATACAGCATGATATGAATTAAAGTTGATGTTTGACAACCGTCAAGAGAAGCTATCCAAAGTACCGTCAAGAGAAGCATGCCAAAATTCCGTCAAGAATTATATAATATCAATCAACCACACATAATATCAATCCAGAAGCTACACACATCAAATTACTATAAAATCTAAATTTTATATTAACAAACTGTATTGTTCATACAACAAAAACTTCCAACACACTTTCCAGCACATGTATTCTTCACTTGTCCAACCACAACATAATCCAACCATAAAGTACACATCCCATATATGTTGTTTCCATATTACTTAAATATCCAAACCACAAACATCCATCACTTGTCACCACAAAACAAAATCCACCAACACTACAAAAATAAAACAAAAAAGTAGCAAACCATATCGGAGCACATCCCTAGCCATATCCACAACATTCTCCTATTCACAGCATGCATGCAACTTCATTTTTCAGCAAGTTCCTGAGAGAACAAGAACACAAAGTATCAACTCAGTATTACAGAATCTAAAGGCTAGCTATATTGAAAAAGTGTAAAAGTTAGAAAGAAATAGCATACAAAAACTTCTAAGATGCACTAAGATATCCTTATTTGACTGGTGGTTTCCATTCAGCAAGCACTTTATTGCCCAAACAAGAAATTTTTTAAAGCATTAGAATATTTAGTTTGACTTAATGAAAGAAATAATTTCTTCCTTACAGACTAGCAACAATACTTGCATAATCCTATTGTCACGCCCCAGTACCGAAATACGGGGACGGACTAGGCCAGCTACTCCATATGAGGTACGTAACGTCATACGGCGATCGTGGCTATCGAGAGACTAGGGGGTACATGCTACAATCAAGTCTCCTATGGTCCCACAGAGTTCTATGTCTCAATCAATCAAATCATATCAGCAAATAGATGAACATTAAAGATAAAGCAGTAAGGCGTCCCTGACGCTTCATCAAAATGATCATGAGAGACTAGCTTTATAATTTAGCTATCTCAGAGAGTCAGGAGTACAAAATTATACACAGCTGCAGTCTGTTTAATTATAATTATGTACCGATACAAAATATCGAGTAATCCGGCTAACAGGTGCCGGTGGCTAAACGCCGCAAAAGTATAAGCAGGAGTGGTGGAGAAGAAACCCACTCGAGTCCCCGAACTGCCATGCTCCTAGTATGCACCATGGATGTCAGGGAGGAAGATCGTGTCCTCAGGCTCTGCTACGGAATCTGGCCAAACAAAACCAGCGGGGTCAGCCCCGAATAGCAAGTACCGCCAAAGGGGCACAAGAGTTAAGATAAAACCCAGTTATAATGATAAGAATAAAGCTTATGCTGCGGCTATAGGGTAGCGCTACATCGTCGGACCCATCTGGCACCCTTACAACCAAACAAGGACAAAAGGTGCCACATGGAACCGGGACGCGTCGCACTCTATGACCTTCACATAAGTTTACAGATATAAGTAAGAAGATCTCCTGGTCGTGACTTCGGTTGACAGACCATCGCAGCACGATAACCAACCCAACAATCAAACAAGAACATGGGTTGGATCACGTACCGCGGTGGGCCATGTTCCTTAGTCATTCACAGGAGTAACACATCACAATCAAATTAAGGCTTCCATTCGTAACTTCGGTCCGCAGCCTGTCATAGTACGATAACCAACCCAACAATCAAACAAGAACATGGGTTGGATCACGCACCATAACAGTCCGCTTTCCTCAGTTACTCGCGGAAGGTAAAAGAAAAATACAAGCAAGTCATTTTCACGGCCAGTCAAGTCTACGAGTTTCTAGTATGGCGAGGTTATCCTCGCATTAATTATCAGAGTCCTCAGATCGTATCTTTCCAGCAAGGCTAGCCAACCCAGGGGTTCGCGTAGACAGGTATGATTTGAGCACAGGTCCCTCGTAAGGCTACCTTGCTAAAACATATAATATGTAGCAGGAATTAATCGGATACAGTCATCCACTCGTTGCAGATGACACAGTATCCGTGGAGACCAGCCGGCGCGTCAAGACAATATCTCAAGGCGGCTGGTGTAACACGATCTCGGGATTTGCCCTTCCCATGCATCTAGTATATTTAGTTGCCTAATTTAGCCCTAGGTGAAACCTTGGATCCTCATGCTGTGGCCTGCATGATCATCCTCCTAGAATGTCGTACCGTAGTACGAGTACCCCAAGTGAGGATCCATGCCGATCAGTATGTCAACATGTTCTACCCTCCTTAGTGTATTACAACATTGCAATGCGCCACGTGGGATTACGAGTCATTTGTCAAGCATGAACGAGAACCGGGACATTCAGGCACATGTAGCGAGTAGGAACACTTTGTTCTCCAGGGTCAGATTCATGCTCAGGACAAAAGGCGTAAGGATATATCGCATACACAAACCAATACATATACACGTATATAAGCCAAGGTAGCATGAAAAATGGAAAACCAGGGACAGGCTGACTAGGTACTAAGGCAAGGTCGGCCAACCAACGCGGGCGCGTCACCTCCATGGCGCGGGCGCGTGGCGGGCGAGGGCACGGTCATGAGCGCGGACGGCCACACGGGCGCGGAAAAAAACGGCCGGGCGCATGACGACCACGCAGGGCGCGGGAGACCACGCGGGCGCAGGGGCGCGGACCACGCAGGGCGCAGGCACCACGCAGGGTGCAGGAGACCACGCGGGCACCACGCAGGGCGCAGGAGACCACGCGTGCTGGAACCACGCGGCGCAGGCACCACGCAGGGCGCAGGGGCGCGTCCTCCCATAAGCGCGGCGCGGGATGCGCGCGCACGGAGGGCGCGGACACAGGGGCGCGGGACCTCCCATAAGCGCGGCGCGGGATGCGCGCGCGCGGAGGGCGCGGACACAGGGCACTGTTCATCTTCTTCCCCTCAACTGAGAGGGAAGAACCATGAACCCTAAAAAAACTCCAAAAATCATAACTAAGTCAAATCTTAACCAAATTTCGATTTTCAAAGTTCAATCTTGAGTAAAATTCAATTCTCTACAACATAGAACCATTAAAACTTGAAAATGATGGAGTTTAGTAGATCAAAACCAAGGAAAACCGAAAATGTTTAAAACTTAGATCTACAAAAATTAAAGCTTCCAATCAGAAAATTCCGAGTTCTAATCTAGTAGAGAATGAGGAGAAGAACAAGTTTTGGTAAAAATTTTGAAGTAAAAATAAAAATGATGGATCTCTCCCTTATGCAAGTTGATACTTGCCTTTGGTTGGGTGAAGGAAGTAAATCAGAGGAGTTATGAGGAATGAATGAGGGGAGAGAAAAGGAATGGGGTTTTATATAAAAGCCTAAACCAAGTTGGTTCATGATGACCCAACGGGTTCAAGTGAACCGAGAACATGTCACCCAATTAGAGCCAAAACTGTAAACTAAAATCACAGAAAATAAATTACGAAATATTATTTTGTCAAATAATTTGGGATATACATGAAGAAATACAACAAAATAAATATCGTATAAATATACGTAAATACAAATAAGCAGTATACATACTAAAAATACATATACCGGAATCAGGGAGTGACATCTCTACCCTTCTTAGAAAAATTCCGTCCTCGGAATTCCAGCCAAGACAGGATTGAAAGATCAGGACAAGCAAGGCACAATCACATGCAAGTTAACTAACAAGCAGTTATTATCTACATCACAAAAGTATAATACAAGCAGGTGCAGTGAATGTGGAATCGCGTCATTATGGCATAAAGATATACCTCACAAACCAAACAAATGCGGATACCGAGATCGGATCTCGTCCTCGCGCTCCCAAGTTGACTCTCCCGGAGAGTGATGATTCCAAGAAACACGGACAAGGCTTATCGTCCGATTCTTGAGTACCTTCTCTTGCCGGTCTAAAATAGATACGGGTTGTTCCTCGTAAGTTAAATCGGTACCAACGACTAACTCTGAATGATCGAGGACATGACTCGGATCCGGGACATACCCACGTAACTGGGACACATGAAACACATCATGTATGCCAGTTAACGAAGGCGGAAGGGCAAGTCGATAGGCCACATCGCCTACCCGAGCGAGAATCTTGAAAGGACCAACGTATCTTGGACTAAGCTTTCCTCGGGTTCCAAATCTAATGATACCCCGAGTTGGCGAAATCCGCAGAAACACTTGGTCGCCAACTCTGAACTCTAGAGGCCTACGATGCTGATCTGCCCAATGACGATGTCGGTCCTGTGCAACTCGAAGGCGCTCTCTGACCCACTTAACTATCTCCACAGTCTGCATGATCATCTCTGGTCCCAACAACTTCCATTCTCCGACGTCGTCCCATGCCAAAGGGGACCTGCACTTCCTTCCGTACAATGCTTCGAACGGGGCCATTTGAATGCTAGCCTGGTAGCTGTTGTTATAGGAGAACTCCACTAGATGGAGGTGGTCCTCCCAAGATCCACCAAAATCTAATGTACACGCCCGTAGCATATCTTCTAATGTCTGAATGGTTCTTTCTGACTGTCCGTCGGTTTGCGGATGATATGCTGTACTGAATCTTAACTTGGTCCCCAAACTTTGGTGCAAGCTCCGCCAAAAATGGGAAGTAAACCGCGTATCCCGATCTGATACTATACTAACTGGAACACCGTGCTGCCTTACTATCTGTTTCATGTACATTTCTGCTAACTGCTCAGTAGTCTGTCCAACTCGGAAGGGAAGGAAATGAGCGACCTTCGTGAGTCGATCTACTATCACCCAAACTGCATTTTTACCAGTCGGGGATCTAGGTAAACCGGTCACAAAATCCATCGTGATGTGTTCCCATTTCCATTCTGGGATAGGAAGCGGCTGAAGCAATCCTGCTGGTCTCTGCTGCTCGGCTTTCACCTGCTGGCATACCAGACACTTGGATACAAATCTCGCTATCTCCCTTTTCATGCCATTCCACCAAAAGTACTGCCTGATATCTCAATACATCTTCGTTCCTCCTGGATGAATGGAGTAAATAGAACTATGAGCTTCGGACATAACTTCTTGCCGAAGGTCTCCACTCGGCACACAGAGCCTATTTCCAAACCTGAGCGTACCATCCTCATGAATTACTAATTCCTTCCTACGGCCTGATTCACACTCTGACCGCAACTTCTGAATCTGTGGATCTCCTGCTTGTGCTACCCTGATCCTCTCTACCAAGGTTGACTGAATCTGCATGCTGGTCATTCTTCCCATATCCCTTGGCAAAATTACCTCAATCCCCATATTCTGAAGATCTGCTAGAATGTGCTTCTGCGAAGTCAAGATAAAAGCACTGTCTCTCCTACTCAGTGCATCTGCAACTACATTCGCCTTGTCTGGATGATACTGAAGATCCACATCAAAATCCTTCAGTAGTTCTAACCATCTTCTTTGCCTCATGTTCAAATTTCGCTGCGGGAACACGTATTTCAAACTCTTATGATCAGTATAAATCTCTACTCGATCTCCATATAAATAATGCCTCCACAACTTGAGTGAAAACACCACAGCTGCTAACTCTAAATCGTGAGTCGGGTAATTCTTCTCATGGTCTCGAAGCTGCCGAGACGCATATGCTATCACCTTTCCATGCTGCATCAATACACACCCAAGACCCCTCCCAGATGCGTCACAATATACTGTAAAGCCTCCCGCTCCTACCGGAAGCGTCAAGATCGGGGCTGAGATCAACCTCTTCTTCAATTCTTCAAATGATGCCTGACAGCTAGCTGACCAAACAAACTCTACATCCTTGTGCGTCAAACGCGTTAAGGGCGCAGAGATCCTGGCAAAGTCCGCCACGAACCTTCTGTAGTAACCAGCTAATCCTAAGAAACTTCGTACTTCTGCAACTGTTCTCGGGACCGGCCAATGCTCTACGGCCTCAATCTTCTTCGGATCCACTGACACTCCTGCCCCAGAAATTACATGCCCCAGGAACGAAATGTGATCTAACCAGAATTCACACTTGTCGAGCTTCGCATAAAGTTGATGCTCCCTCAATGTCTGCAAGACAGTCCTAAGATGTTTCTCATGCTCCTCTTCACTGCTGGAATAGACAAGAATGTCATCTAGGAACACCACCACAAATTTATCCAAATACGGCAGAAAGATGTGGTTCATTAAATCCATGAATACTGCGGGGGCATTGGTTAGTCCAAAGGGCATTACTAAAAACTCATAATGTCCATATCTAGATCTGAATGCTGTCTTCGGTATATCTTGCTCCCGGACTCTTACTTGATAGTATCCCGACCGAAGATCGATCTTGGAAAAAACACTGGCCTTGCTCAACTGGTCAAACAGGTCATCAATCCTTGGTAGCGGGTACTTATTCTTCACTGTTACTGCATTCAGCTTGCGGTAGTCGATGCACATCCTCGTCGACCCATCCTTCTTGGGAACTAGAATCACTGGCGCGGCCCAGGGCGATTTACTGTCTCGGATGAATCCCTTAGACTTCAACTCTTCTTCATGTTGATACAACTTATCCTGTTCTGACGGCGACATTCTGTAAACTCTGTCTGCAATAGGCCTCGTTCCAGGGTTCAACTCAATGCTAAATTCTACCTTTCTGACTGGGGGTATCCCTGGGAGCTCATCAGGAAAGACGTCGAGAAAATCTTCGACCACTCTCGGAATCTGTCCTGGCTCTGACACTGCTGCTGAGATGACGCCTCCGGCCTGATTCTTCAAGGTTCGAGTAAAGATGAACTGCTCCATCCTAGGAATGCTGAATATGACCCTACCTCCTCTACAATCAATGGTCGCATGACTGTCTCTCAACCAGTCCATGCCAAGAACGACATCAAAATTCCCCATAGGGAATTCAATCAATGAGGCGGGCAATAAATGCCCACACACCTCCATCGGACATGAAAAGCGCACTCTGCTAACTTCTACGAGCCCATTGCCGGTGAGTATATCCATCCTCTCCGGCAATGCCTCAAACTCTAATCCAATCCGTGTAGCATATTATGCAGAGATGAATGAATGAGTAGCGCCTGAATCAAATAATGCTACAGCAGGAAATGAGGTGACGAGAATTTTACCTGCCACCACATCACTAGATGCTAGAGCCTCTCCCAAGGTCAATGTGAGAGCCTGGCCCGCGGAGCCCCTTGTTGCGGCCTGCCTCGACCATACTGTTGCTGCCTCTGCGGGCCTTCGGCTTCCTGTGCCTGGCGGAACATCTGAGCCTGCGTTGGTAGACGCTGGGCTAGGGGCCTTACTGCTAATACTGGCCCTCCACTCGGGGTTGCCACCGGAGCTGGCAATGCTGGAAACTGCTGAGCTGGCCCTCCTGGCCTCTGCATCATAGGACAGGTGGAAATACTGTGGTCTGAACTACCACACCTCAAGCATAAGCCATTTGCTGACCGGCACACCTCCCTCGTGTGCCCTGCCTTCCCACAAAATGTACAGCCCTGGGGTGCTCCCTGACGCTGTTGCTGGTTTCTCGGCTGCTGATGCCGAACTGGCGCCGTATTAGTTGACACGGCCGTCCTCCGCGGCGCTCCTGCATCATGAATACGTACACCGGGTGCTGGTGCCGATGTTCGCTGCATTGCTCCTCCTCCAACCTGAGAATGAGATCTCTTCTGACCTCCTGCCCTTGATGCCAACCTCTGCTGGGTAAGCTCGTGCCTCCGGGCTGCCGTCAAGACAGCGTCAAACGTCTGGTAGTCGTGTCCTTCCACAAGCTGCAATAATTCCAAATGAAGTCCCTGCTGGAACCTCATAGCTTTCTCTGGCTCCGTTGCCACCATTGCTGGTGCGAAACGACACAATCTGCAGAACTCTGCTGCATACCCATCTACGGTCTTGCCTGCTTGCTTGAGACTGATGAACTTCTGCTGGAGCTCATATCGAGCTACTATGCCAAAATACTTGGCCTTGAATCTGTCACTGAAGGTGGTCCAACGAACAGGGCGTCTTATACCAACTTCTTCTGATGCCCACCAGTCGCGGGCAAGATCCTGAAG
This sequence comes from Iris pallida, assembly GCA_029216955.1. Taxonomy (NCBI): domain Eukaryota; kingdom Viridiplantae; phylum Streptophyta; class Magnoliopsida; order Asparagales; family Iridaceae; genus Iris; species Iris pallida. The sequence continues at coordinate 3,023,855 of JANAVB010013598.1, read as the reverse complement.
TACCAGTTTGACCTGGTCAACCTTCTCATCATCTGGAACCTTGGCTGCCACAAGAATGGCTTCAATGTCTTGAATCCATGCATCCGCAGTGATGGCATCCTCTGTGCCATCAAAATACCTCGGGTTCAAGCGACGGAACCTTCCTGATGCTCCCGAGTCAACCCCGGCACTCCTCTCAAGAGCTAACTGAATCCCTTGGTTCAGCAACACGTTCTGCTCCTGCTGCCGAGTCTGTTGCTGTTGGTTAGTGACAAGAAACCCCCGGATGATCTCCAGGAGTGCTACGGCGTCTGGTACTGCCGTCGCTGCTGGTGCTGCAGGAGTTTCAATAACCTGCGGCTGCACTGCCTCTGGTTCCCTTTCTGCTCGTGCCTGCACTGGAGAAGGTTCTCTTCCCTGTTGCTGCCCAGTCGAGCCATGCTCTTGCTGCTCTTCCTCATGGGCCTCTCCTGCTACTGAGAATGAAGCACCCCTATGGAGAAGAATATAAGATTATCAAGTTCGGACGAGGAAGATTTCAAGGATGCAAGTCAAGTTAGAGATCAAGGCAAGGACAGAGAATTCGAAACAGAATTTCAAGGGGAACAAGTTTTGATTGAGACTCCTAATAATTCACAATACCCCACAAGTCTGAATATCGGACCTGCATGGGCCACCACTAAAACCTTGTCACGCCCCAGTACCGAAATACGGGGACGGACTAGGCCAGCTACTCCATATGAGGTACGTAACGTCATACGGCGATCGTGGCTGTCGAGAGACTAGGGGGTACATGCTACAATCAAGTCTCCTATGGTCCCACAGAGTTCTATGTCTCAATCAATCAAATCTTATCAGCAAATAGATGAACATTAAAGATAAAGCAGTAAGGCGTCCCTGACGCTTCATCAAAATGATCATGAGATACTAGCTTTATAATTTAGCTATCTCAGAGAGTCAGGAGTACAAAATTATACACAGCTGCAGTCTGTTTAATTACAATTATGTACCGATACAAAATATCGAGTAATCCGGCTAACAGGTGCCGGTGGCTAAACGCCGCAAAAGTATAAGCAGGAGTGGTGGAGAAGAAACCCACTCGAGTTCCCGAACTGCCATGCTCCTAGTATGCACCATGGATGTCAGGGAGGAAGATCGTGTCCTCAGGCTCTGCTACGGAATCTGGCCAAACAAAACCAGCGGGGTCAGCCCCGAATAGCAAGTACCGCCAAAGGGGCACAAGAGTTAAGATAAAACCCAGTTATAATGATAAGAATAAAGCTTATGCTGCGGCTATAGGGTAGCGCTACATCGTCGGACCCATCTGGAACCCTTACAACCAAACAAGGACAAAAGGTGCCACATGGAACCGGGACGCGTCGCACTCTATGACCTTCACATAAGTTTACAGATATAAGTAAGAAGATCTCCTGGTCGTGACTTCGGTCGACAGACCATCGCAGCACGATAACCAACCCAACAATCAAACAAGAACATGGGTTGGATCACGTACCGCGGTGGGCCATGTTCCTTAGTCATTCACAGGAGTAACACATCACAATCAAATTAAGGCTTCCATTCGTAACTTCGGTCCGCAGCCTGTCATAGTACGATAACCAACCCAACAATCAAACAAGAACATGGGTTGGATCACGCACCATAACAGTCCGCTTTCCTCAGTTACTCGCGGAAGGTAAAAGAAAAATACAAGCAAGTCATTTTCACGGCCAGTCAAGTCTACGAGTTTCTAGTATGGCGAGGTTATCCTCGCATTAATTATCAGAGTCCTCAGATCGTATCTTTCCAGCAAGGCTAGCCAACCCAGGGGTTCGTGTAGACAGGTATGATTTGAGCACAGGTCCCTCGTAAGGCTACCTTGCTAAAACATATAATATGTTGCAGGAATTAATCGGATACAGTCATCCACTCGTTGCAGATGACACAGTATCCGTGGAGACCAGCCGGCGCGTCAAGACAATATCTCAAGGCGGCTGGTGTAACACGATCTCGGGATTTGTCCTTCCCATGCATCTAGTATATTTAGTTGCCTAATTTAGCCCTAGGTGAAACCTTGGATCCTCATGCTGTGGCCTGCATGATCATCCTCCTAGAATGTCGTACCGTAGTACGAGTACCCCAAGTGAGGATCCATGCCGATCAGTATGTCAACATGTTCTACCCTCCTTAGTGTATTACAACATTGCAATGCGCCACGTGGGATTACGAGTCATTTGTCAAGCATGAACGAGAACCGGGACATTCAGGCACATGTAGCGAGTAGGAACACTTTGTTCTCCAGGGTCAGATTCATGCTCAGGACAAAAGGCGTAAGGATATATCGCATACACAAACCAATACATATACACGTATATAAGCCAAGGTAGCATGAAAAATAGAAAACCAGGGACAGGCTGACTAGGTACTAAGGCAAGGTCGGCCAACCAACGCGGGCGCGTCACCTCCATGGCGCGGGCGCGTGGCGGGCGAGGGCGCGGTCATGAGCGCGGACGGCCACACGGGCGCGGGAAAAAACGGCCGGGCGCATGACGACCACGCAGGGCGCGGGAGACCACGCGGGCGCAGGGGCGCGGACCACGCAGGGCGCAGGCACCACGCAGGGCGCAGGAGACCACGCGGGCACCACGCAGGGCGCAGGAGACCACGCGTGCTGGAACCACGCGGCGCAGGCACCACGCAGGGCGCAGGGGCGCGTCCTCCCATAAGCGCGGCGCGGGATGCGCGCGCGCGGAGGGCGCGGACACAGGGGCGCGGGACCTCCCATAAGCGCGGCGCGGGATGCGCGCGCGCGGAGGGCGCGGACACAGGGCACTGTTCATCTTCTTCCCCTCAACTGAGAGGGAAGAACCATGAACCCTAAAAAAACTCCAAAAATCATAACTAAGTCAAATCTTAACCAAATTTCGATTTTCAAAGTTCAATCTTGAGTAAAATTCAATTCTCTACAACATAGAACCATTAAAACTTGAAAATGATGGAGTTTAGTAGATCAAAACCAAGGAAAACCGAAAATGTTTAAAACTTAGATCTACAAAAATTAAAGCTTCCAATCAGAAAATTCCGAGTTCTAATCTAGTAGAGAATGAGGAGAAGAACAAGTTTTGGTAAAAATTTTGAAGTAAAAATGAAAATGATGGATCTCTCCCTTGTGCAAGTTGATACTTGCCTTTGGTTGGGTGAAGGAAGTAAATGAGAGGAGTTATGAGGAATGAATGAGGGGAGAGAAAAGGAATGGGGTTTTATATAAAAGCCTAAACCAAGTTGGTTCATGATGACCCAACGGGTTCAAGTGAACCGAGAACATGTCACCCAATTAGAGCCAAAACTGTAAACTAAAATCACAGAAAATAAATTACGAAATATTATTTTGTCAAATAATTTGGGATATACATGAAGAAATACAACAAAATAAATATCGTATAAATATACGTAAATACAAATAAGCAGTATACGTACTAAAAATACGTATACCGGAATCAGGGAGTGACACCTATAGTTGTTGAGTTTGTGTGGTATCTGGGACCCTTATATCACCTACTTAACCCCAAAGGGCATGAAGTTATTTATTTGGAAAAAAATCCCTTTGAGCATTCATATTGGAGGCCAGTGACTAAAACTCAGATAAGTTATTTTACAAGTACGAGTGCTCACCTTACTTGCCTCCATAAGGATTGATTCTCAACCCAAAAGACCCCTAAATCCCTGATACCACTATTCCTATCACATACTCAACCCAAAAGACCAAAACTGATACATAAACCCAAGACCAAAGCCTCTGAACTAGTTTAGGATATCAGATATCTACTATAACATTCAAATCAGAAATCATCCTAACTAACATATCAATATATATACCTTTATATGAAATTAACTATACAACTAATCTATTGATACCTCAAGCTAACACTCTAACATCTAAAGCTAACCCCAAACTCTGGTACAAACTAATATGTAATAAATCTGATACTAACCTCACATCTATGATACACAGCTGTTTCTTTGATACGTACAATAGAACCCTAAAGCCAAACTCTGAAACTCAAACCCCTCTCTAGATATTCTAAGCCCAAAACTACCAACTATCCTGCATTGCTCCTACTACTACTGCTACTGCAAGCTACTGCTCTGCATTTGCTATTACAAATGCTCAAAGAGCCTGCTGCTGCTGCTGCATTCTACTGCTCTGCTAATGGAAAAACAGGCAATAGCCAAGGCAAGCCAATGCTTGCTGCAACACCAAGGCAAACAATTGCCTTGGCAAGTTGCTGCTGTTTGGGCTACTGCCGCTGGTTGTATTGCAATGCAATGCAAGCCCAAACAGGCCTGCAAGCTGCCACTCAAAGCCAAGACAATGGCCGATATAATCCATCATCAAAAACTAACCACTATCATACATTATATAATTTTTCGTGAGCAATTTGTGACTAGAATTTGTTCACTGTGTTGACTTGTAGGCCTTGTTGTCATTTCATTTTGTTATCAGTTATAATCCAACAAGAAAGAAATTATTATAGTCCAAAGAGATCTGTATAAATCATTGAATTCTTTTTCTAATGATTTTGCTGATATAATCCATAATAGAACTTCCAATTAAGGACAAAAGAGGAAAATTTCATCCAATTCTGTTTTACAATACACTATAGATAATCTATAACAGAATGCTAAGTACTCAATTCCAATTCATAAACAGGGATTCTTTTGGTCTATTAGCTTGACAGTGATGGAGTAACACTGTGATCGTATTATGAACATAAGAAAAAAAATACCAAAACTTAAAGAAAATGGAGAAACATATTAACTGTTTTGAAGCTTGAACTTGAAGAGTTAGCAACTTACAATTGACACTAAAGTTAAAGGCTCAAAGGAATGCTAATCTGGCCATTCGCCACCAAATATAAATTTGACACTAAAGTAATCATAAAGGAAAGTTAACCAAATATAAAGTGATTCCAAATCTTGTCATGTACTTACATTTGATAGAAGAATAATACATGTGTCAATCCACAGTAGAACATTCTCTTTACAAAGGAGGTATATGGCCAGTCTTGTGCATACTAATGTCAAATAGGGACTGCCAGGTTAGCCAATGTGCGTTCCTGAAAATTAATTGAGCTATTAAGATGCAAGTGGCATTAAGATGCATATTCATATAAACTTGTAACAAAAAATTAGAACAAGATAAAGTGCCCAACTATCCTGAAATAGAACAACCAATGAAATAATCTTTGAACAAATTAATACAAAAACTAAACAACTTAAACATAAAATATCCCATCATTAATCGAGCTATTTCTTAGATGAACCAAGCATGTTCATGAGAAGCAAAATGATATTATCTCATTTTGCAGAATCACTAATATCATGAAAATAACTTATGAATTTAAACATTGAACCTATGTATACTCTGTCAATTTTTACATCTTTGTATTCTCTTGCTAATGCTCGATTATCAGGAGAGTGTTGCTAAAATAGTATGAAAAGAATTGGAGGGGTTAGTATAACCACAAGGAAGACACACAGTTTGGATCTTGATTGCAATTTTATTAGTCAAAAAAGAAAAGTTACTGAAAAGAAGATAACTGTACAGCAACCATTGGGTCCAATTTGGAGACGTCAAATTTTTAATCTTTAATAAATCTAAAACACAAGATACACATGCTAAGCAATCAAGAAATATATATGAGTTACATAAAAGGTAGCAACAAAGCAGATTGTAGAAGCACTTCCCAAAGAGCTGATACAATAGGCCAATAACTATCATAATGAGTCTTTCATGGAAGTGAAACAACATGAGTGTAAGATAACTTAGGTGAAAGAGGTCAAAAGAACAAAAGAAAAGGGGGGATACAACATTTGTACTTTAGCTATCAATAAGAATTTCAAGCTATCTCATGCCAAAACTAGCCCCACAAAATGCAGAAGGGCCAAATTTCAGAAGACTAATTAGCCTCATATTATTTGTCAATGTACGGCAGTCCCCTATACAAGGAAAAGAAATTTAACTTCACTAAGTACATCAGTGATTCAGCATCCTGTAGGGGGGAATACAACATTTGTACTTTAGCTATCAATAAGAATTTTAAGCTATCTCATGCCAAAACTAGCCCCACAAAATGCAGAAGGGCCAAATTTCAGAAGACTAATTAGCCTCATATTATTTGTCAATGTACGGTAGTCCCCTATACATGGAAAAGGAATTTAACTTCACTAAGTACATCAGCGATTCAGCATCTTGTAGTTAGTTATCTTGTCCATCTATATTAGCACAACAATCAAATGATTTTCTTTTGAAGATGAATCTTGTCGTTACCACCATCTCATCATCTCTTGCTTAGTTCTTAAATTTCAATAATTCAATAAAAATTTCAAGCTATATCTCATGCCAAAACTAGCCCCACAAAATGCACAAGGGGCAAATTTCAGAAGAGTATTCCTAATTTAGGAACTCTCGAACTTCAAAGAAGTGGGAGGTTTGGGGGAATGAATATTTGTGATCACCTATCTAAGTGAGCAATATTGCCTTCCTGATTACTTTAAACTAAGTGAACATTATTGCCTTTCTGACGTCCCTAAATGCCATTTTTCCCTTAAATTAAGTTGCCTTCCTTATTTCCTTCACAATAAGATTGAACCCAGTATTACTTATAATAAGCCTAATTTGTCCTTGACACAATTTCACCTATAACAAGAACAGTATGCAACAGTCTGATTTAAGTTCAAGATCCCCTGTTACCGGCTCCAAGGTCAAAAAAATAATCACATTCCATGATTCAAACCCGAATTCTGAACAGGTTCTGTAGTAAAAAAATGTAAAGATTACTAACAGGTTCTGTAGCTATTGAGAAATGCAATATTCTAAACATGTTAATACCATGCAAGTTGGTGACTTTACCACTACGATTTTCTTGTGCCCTCAGATCTTAAGCTTGAGGCATGATTGACCTGATGATCCACCACCATCACCCTCACCTTGCCCGTCCGGAGCTCATAGATGGCGCCCAGCACCGTAAGGCTCAGCATCTCCTGGACGATGATCCGCCGGAGCATCCGTGAGGGGGAAGGGGGCATTCAGGCTCCACAACACGTTGTTGCCGCCGTAGGTGATGATTCGCGCCAGCCCCAGCAGCTCGTGGTTAGCCAGGGCATACGAACGAGGGAAAGGCGATGACCACGCCGAACATGCTGCAAGAAATCTATGTTGTAACGATCTCACCGGTGCTCCACCGAGAGACACCCCGGTATCACCCATCAGAGCTTGATGCCGACGCGCCATCGCTCATGGGAGCTTTGATTTGAAGATCCCCTTTCCTCCGGATCTAGGATTAGGTTTAGGGATGACCTGGGATGGATTTGGGGATTAGGGTTTTGAGATGGAGAAGTGAGATGAGAGGAGTGGGGGGTGGCCCTGTGGGAGACTCTTTATAGGAGAGGAGTAGGGGGCTCTCTCTTAGGGAGGACAAGGTTAGGGAAAGAGAAGGAAATGAAGAGGATGATCAGAAAAATTTTGCTGGCTTCATCGATTAAAAAGAACCACAACCGTCAACAAATATGAAAGATTTGAAAAAATTACTATAATGGTAGCTGAAAAAATCCCGCCAAGTTTTTAGCACATACATTTGTTGACGGTTATCATCAAAACATCAATAAATAAATTGATATTTCTTGACGGATCATCTAAAACCGTCAACTATTATAGTATAAAATTGCTAAACTAACATAAAATGTGGCCTCTCTTGACGTAAGCCTAAAACCGTCAAGATAACCACTATTGTTGACGGTTTTCGACGACTGTCAACTTATAAACCGTCAAGAATCGTCATTTTTCTTGTAGTGTCTTAATCTTCTTCTCCTCCTCTAATTATTAGCTTCACCTAGTAGCTTCACCTGCTTACTTTCTTCTCCTACTTCACCTATCTACTTTACTTCTCTTTTTCCTTATTCACCTCCTCATTGGGCTGGCCACCTATTCTCTTCCTATCCCTTCCATTCCTTTCTTTTATCTTCTCCTTTCCTATTAAGAATTCTATTACTGCTTCTTCTTACTTATTATTTTCTTTTCCATATTTTTCACTTCTCTCTCTCCCCCCTATTATTATTATTATTATTATAATTATTATTATTATGACTATTATTATTATTATTATTATTATTATTAACAAAAACCTAGAACACCACATCTTTACCCTAGCAAAATTCGAGAGCTTTCCTATACCAACCACTATGTACCTTCATTACCTAGACCAAACCAAGCTACTTCTTGTACTCATTCTTTTTTTTCTTTTACAACTTCAAGGCAAGTCCTATTTTACTTCCAAAAATTAAAATTTTAACCTATGTTGTCAATCTTTCCTCAATCAATTATGCTTATATTTGTTGTTCTAGATTTTAAAGTTTAATACCTACATGTTTATATTCATATTACAACATGGATTCAAGAGTAGGACAGTTACATATACACCGATACAATTGTAGGACAAAAATAATAATTTTTGTATGTGTATATGTATATATGTATTTTTGTGTGTGTATATGTATATTTGTATATATACATGTTATTCATGTAAAGTATTGCTCTAATTATATACAAGTTGTAAGCCCCCTGGATTCTTAGAATTTCTTTTGAAAATTTTAAATGAATTATTTTCATTAAATATTTTATTATAATTAGTTTTGATCATTAAATATACTTTTTTGTTACTTTGATTTTTGGAGTGTCATGGATGTCAGTCTCTCGAAACGTCCTTCATGAATTTTGACCTAGCAAGTTTATCTTTATGTTGATATGTCATGTCCCAGTGAAATTTGTTACCTTGTATTCTATTTACATCGTACAACTTTCTGTTCAATCTAGGCCATTTGACCATCTACCGAAGAACATGACCTAACTTTTAATTTAATTTTGGGACTCGACATCAGTCCAACCAAATCGATCCAATATATGGTTTTAACCTATTTTGAGCCTACTACGCACATGCCACTTGCGTGCCATCCAATTGAGCCCCCGTATGTTACTATTTCATCAATGATCATAATTGATCAAAATTTGTAGTCATGACCACACCAAGCCCAAACTTAACCAAACTTGACCCAACATCCAACCTAATTTCATGTGTCCACTCACATGGCACACACAAAATACATATCACCATATTCTCCCCTAAAAAACACCAAACATCTAGTCTACCCTCTCCAAACCCAATGGACAACCCCGTTAACCATAATACCTAGATATGGTTTAACCAAAGGAACACACCACCCTCCCTTCATTTATTGTTAACAATAAATGGGAAAAACAATATTCTGGCTACCCTATCCCTTCCCTCCATCTTTCATGCACACCCTCACTTGTGACATGACTAAACCCAAGGGTCTAACCACACTCTTCCATATAACACCCTACAATTTTTTCTATACTAAATTTCCTTCCACCACTCTTTGGGACAGTCACCAGCACACTCCTCATCCCTAGTCAATGGCGCACACACACACCCCTCACCTCATCAAATGCTCATGCAAACTCTTTTCTCTCATCTCTCCTTCAACGCACATACAACAGTATAGTCGACCAATTACACCCCTCCTACACTCTCTCTCCTCTACATAAACTCATCCCCTACCAAGCTTGGCCGACCAAGAAACCCTAGAGCATCCACTCCTCTCTTTTCTAACTCTCCTCTCTATGTCCTCCCTCTTTCCTCCATGGCATCATCCATGAAAATTGCCACACAGCTGTTGCCGCCGTATTTTGTTGCTGCTGCCATCACGTTTAGTAGATGATGCCACGGCACTAGCTGTTGTCGTGCCATCCAGGCTAAATGCCATGTCCTCCGTGCCCGGATGATTCCTCGACGACTCCTGGTGATGCCAGCATGTCACGGCCCCATACGGTCGCACCACGTGCAGCAGCCGCTGTCGCAGCTACCTGTGGTGGCCCACCTCCGGCCACCATACGCCGACGGCTACCGCACAATAATACACCACACGAAATGCCCTCGTGCTGTCCCCCTGACCGTGGCATCACCTTGTGCACCTTCCCGCACGTGCAAGAACGACAGCACCCTAACGACCCGGTTAATAGCGCCTTTCCGCGTGCTGCACTTGTCTAAGGCGGCACCCTTGCCATCGTGCATGCCACCATGAACATCGTTGGCATGGTCGCGTCTTTTCCAACAATCGCCGTAGACGATTTCTGTATTTTGGAACCAATCCCGTCGACGCGCGTGTGGAACACTAAGTCAGAATTCATGCCTCGGAACATCGACTTTGTGTGCATTTTTTGGGCGATCCGACCATTTGATCGTCGAACTCTTTTTGCTGTTGCAATCACTATATATAGCTCTACCTCCACCTGAATATTTAGCCATTAATTCGATATCAAAATTGGCCACCAAGTTGCGCGAATAATTGTATTTATTTTTGATAGTTTTGTGGAGCCAAGTTCGCAGATTTGTTTCTCCTCTGACGCAGCTCCATTTGATGAGCCATTGGTTCTTGTGCTCAGCTGGTATAACCCTCTTCTTGTGGTAAAAAAATTTATTTCATTGTGAGTTCGTTTGATTGGTTGAATTCGATGCCAAAGTTGGCCTACGAATTCGTTATTTCCACCTTGTAAAATTCAAATTTTAGACCCGGGACTCCGAATTCCACTTCTGACACCAGCACTAGACTTGTGGCATCGTTCTGCCCAAAATCATATATATTTTTCTAGAATTAGAGGACATGGGCCCCAACACACGTTTCAGAACAAATTGGGTCCCACAGTCCGAGTCAACGGGTCATTTCAAGATTGGCTCATCGAAATCCAATTTTGGATTTACTATTGGGTTTGTATCGTCATTCTAGGCTCGTTGACATATAGTTTTCTAGATTTAGTGAATTTGGCCCTGGCATGCATTTCAGTGCAAATCGGATTCCATAGTCCGAGTTAACTGATCATTTTGAGATTGGCTCATCGAAATCCAATTCTGGAGAAGCCATTGGATTCGTATCGTCATTCTAGACTCGTAGACATATAGTTTGCTATATTTTGACGACATTGATCCTGAAACAAATTTTGATGCAAGTACGTCCAAAGGTGGACCGTATTTTGACCCACAATTACCATTTTGTCCTTGTATTCAGAATTAAACTTATGAGTAGACTAACTTAGCTATTTTCTTTATTCAGAGAATATTGGTGATATTTGTTTCAACATCCAGAGACGTTGATGGATACCCCTATGTTGCAACCTTTCTTGGACTTGATTATTCGCTTGCAGGACATCATCGGATCACCGCTTCACCCAGGCAAAATACTTGTCATACTTGTTCGGTTCAAATTATTCATATATATTCCTGTGTTGTTAGTTGGTGGCACTGGTAGTGTGCGTCCAGGGATAACGGGTGCTATCGATGATGGTATCGATGTTATGGATGCGTGCGTGTGACTTAGAGTTAGTAGACGTACCCGGAATGGTGAAGTTATCCCGAATAACTTCTATGACTTATCACGAGACATTATATGGCACTATGAGTGAGGATTCATTATGTTGTCATGAACTTACGCATTCGATTGATCATCGGTGCAAGCGGCTCGTGTGTTGGTAGTTAGACGCTGTCTAGGTTAGAAACTCGTATTGAGATACGGATTGTCTGAGTCATGGATACGACGTACATAGCTCATGGGCGGGAAGACTATCAGTAGGCGTATGAGACAACCAGTTATATTTTTTAGCCTCAGGGATGCCCGGGTAGGAGTATGTATATACTAGAGTGTATATCTGGCAGTGGTCACTAGCTGTACGCTAGGTACGGTCGAGAGATACGCTTGTATGTGTACATTCAACGGCTTGTGATCCGACGTCGGCCCATGTTTTGACGCAAATCCTTATCCATCTACCCATACGCTCCAAAGTTGTCTTCAATATGGATTCACATAGAATGGTTAGTTTGGGTACCCATATCGGACCGTATCATGGGACAGTAACTTATCATGGGCCGGTATGCCATCCATTGTTCATGATTGATCAGAGATATGGTTTATTGATTGATGACATGATATTAGACCGTGTTATGATTCAGGTTGCTCATTTTATTCAGTTCATATTATGGCATATATTTTTATATCTTGTTACGTCCCGCTGAGGACCTGGTGATCTCTCAAGGTATTTGTTGAGCATGTAGTATAGAATAGCTGGGCAGGTGCTGCGTGATGCTTTAATATATATATATATATATATATATATATATATATATATATATATATATATATTATATATATATATATATATATCTATGTGTGTGTGTGTGTGTGTGTGTGTGTGTGTTATCTGGTAAATCTATTTACTCTTTTCTGTATACATTTCATCTTTATTTGATTCATGATGCTATGTAGCCTATTATTTGTATGCTTATGTCTTTTTCGAGCTTGCTCGAACATGTATATTGCTGGGTAGCCAACTTTAATATATTATGTTCATTCTTGATATTCGCTTCATTACTGTGGATTGAGATATTGATAATCAGATACTTTTAGTACCCTTGACAGCATAGTACGTCTAGGGATTAGTCCACCAAATTGGTAACTTATGTCACCCCCCAGTTTCCAGAAACAGGGGTATTTTTGTAATTTTCTACTTTAAAAATTATTTTGGAATTATTTAATTATTATTTGTATTATTTTGGGGTTATTTGAATCGGGTTCGAATTTCAACTTTTTCCGACTTGTTTTGACTTGTTTCGGGGACCCGGGGTATTTTGACCTTAGCGGGCCCACACACTAGTTAGCCATGGCCCACATGTTAGATATTTTGGTTAGAGACTAGACTATTATTTTAGTTAATATTTAGTTATAGATTAGTGGTTTCGGTTTGACTAAACTACCCCCGGCTTGACCCTTTCATATTTATTAGCTATTTAAACCTTTGGAGGGCAAACTTGTAATTATCCAAATAGGACAAAACCTACATGCTTGGCCGACCATGACTAGCCCCCCCCTCTCTTTCTTCTTCACTAAGCTACACACTCTCTCTCTCTCTTCCAAATTCATTTCTTTCTTTCCAAGCTTTTCCTCCAACCTCCTCTTAGGTATGATTTTATTTCCTCCATTAATTCTCTTTTGCATATAGTTCTTCCACATTAAATGGAGAGGAGAAGATTCTCTTCCATTTGCCCACAACTTTGTAGGTTTTCCATAGAAAAATAGGTTAAGGATTTATTAGGATTTAATTCTTTTGAGAGTGGTATATATATATATATATACATATATATATATATACATGTGTATTTATGTGTGTATATTTATTTATGTATTGGTGTGTGTTGTGTTGTCTGTAAGTATGCGTGTGTGTGTGTGAGAGTGTCCAGATATATATATATGTGTGTGTGTGTATTTGTAAATGAGGAAGGAGAATGAGGAAGGAGAATAGGAAATAGGAAGGAGAATGAGGAAGGAGAATAGGAAATAGGAAATGGGAAGGAGAATGAGGAAGGAGAATAGGAAGGAGAATGGGAAGGAGAATGAGGAAGGAGAATAGGAAATAGGAAGGAGAATAGGAAGGAGAATGGGAAGGAGAATGAGGAAGGAGAATAGGAAATAGGAAGGAGAATAGGAAGGAGAATGGGAAGGAGAATGAGGAAGGAGAATAGGAAATAGGAAGGAGAATGAGAAGAATGGGAAGGAGAATGAGAAAGGAGAATGAGAAGAATGAGGAAGGAGAATAGAAAATAGGAAGGAGAATGAGAAGAATGGGAAGGAGAATGAGAAAGGAGAATGAGAAGAATGGGAAGGAGAATGAGGAAGGAGAATAGAAAATAGGAAGGAGAATGAGAAGAATGGGAAGGAGAATGAGGAAGGAGAATAGGAAATAGGAAGGAGAATAGGAAGGAGAATGGGAAGGAGAATGAGGAAGGAGAATAGGAATGAGGAAGGAGAATAGAAAATAGGAAGGAGAATGAGAAGAATAGAAAGGAGAATGAGAAGGAGAATAGGAAGGAGAATAGGAAGGAGAATGAGAAGGAGAATGAGAAGGAGAATGAGGAGGAGAATAGGAGTTTGAGAATGAATCGGAGTTCGGGTAGTCGGATTGACTTGAAACTTGGGTGGCATGTTGGGTACACCCCACAAATGTCATATCTGAGCCGATTTTTGGCTCGGTTGACCCAGAGTTGACTTTTTACCCAAAAGTCAACCGTGAGTCAACACTTTGTCTAGATTTCATCAAATCCAAACTAGAGTTGACCAGTTGACCAAAAGTCAACTGTTGGTCAACATTTGACTAGTTTGACCTAGGGTTGACCTAGAGTTGACCAGGGTTGACCAGTTGACCAAAAGTCAACTGTAGGCCAACTCTTGATCCCGTTTGACTTTCTTCGACTTGTTTTGACCCGTGATGCCTGGTATGACCTAGGATTGACTTGGTTAGGCTTAGATAGACTTGATATAACTTGATTTGACCTAGATTGACTTGACAGGACTTAGAGTGACTCAGTGTGACCTAGTTTAGCTTGGTGTAACTTAGTTTGACCTAGTTTTGACTTAGACTTGCATATCATGATTAGATTAGCTTTTATTTCATTATTAAACCATGTTTTGACTTGTAGTATCTCATCTTTAGGTCTGTGATTACTCTGAGCGTCTGTTCATCTTATCAGCTCAGGACCACAGGCGAGTACATTCACTGATAGTTTTCATTGTCTTGATATCTACTATATCCGATTCAGTTGTAGTGTCTTACTTGATTCTCGACACGATAGTTCACGGACTAGTATACGTCGGATCCTGGCATGAGATGTTATTCCTGGACTTTCTTGGTATATGGGTATGAGATATTTCCGTGTTTCCTGTACTTGTATAGACATTGATTTGGGAGTGGGCTGATCACCTGCTTTTGAATCCGTGTCATGACGTGCCATGTCCGGATCCATGTTACTATTCGGGGATGGGGGAATTATTAGGGGTTATGTGATCAAAGCCTCCCTGTCACTATTTTGCTAGCGCCACCCTCACCTCACGTAGGGTGTAGCAGATTCCTCCGTGTGCTCGTTATCCAGGTTGGCCGGCATGTCTCTCCGTTGAGGTTACCGCGGATTGCCGAGCCAAGTGGATAACCTGTCCTGTCACTTACCCAAAGCCGATCACATAACGCTCTAATAATTCAAGGCACATTTTATATTTACTTATCTTATCATATATCATGTTCTGTTCTACATTCAGTACTTTCTCACCATGCTATGATATTCAGTCACTCACATGTTCTACATGCCTTTATACTGTACCATGATTTGAGACTAAGTCCTGTTTGGAAGAAGGGTTACAACCCCGGTCCTTGTTTGGTTTAAGGGTTGTAACTCGGCTTTCGAATGGTTCCCAAGTCGCCTATATCTTTGTCTTGTATTTCATTATACTGTCTCTTATAGTATTTGTCAATTCACATGGAACTGCTGTTGGTGTTTGTACTTGCTCATTTTCCTGACAGGATACCGTTATGATATATTACAGATGATTCAGAGGCTGATTGTCCGACCTACTATGGGGTCGGGTTAGATAGAGTAGACTTGGACCGTGGCTTGTTAGTAGAGCCACTAGACTTTGCTCACCCTGAGTAGTATAGCTTAGTTAGGTTTGCCTGGCCTGCGAGCCAGCTAGTACATTTCAGTTTGTAGTATCTATTATATATTTTCTGAGTCTATGGATATTTGTGTATGGCTCGAACTTGTGTGGATCTCGAACTTATTTTCTGCTTCATCTATCATATTTTCTCTCGTACTATCTATCCTAGTTTGTTTATGTGATTGAGACAGTATTGCTATGACACCTCCATTCGGAGTGTATATACTGTACAGGTACCTTTATCTGTTTAGTGTAGTTTTGTAGACAACCTAGACAGCGTTCTACCGCCGATGCTGCGGCGTAGGCTGGACGTAACCACTTCTCGTGCCCCTAATCAGGGTGCGGGTCGTGACACGTTTTTGTGGCGGCCCATGCAGGTTCGATGTCGCAATTAGTGCGATCTCGTAATGGTGCTCGACTTAGAGTGCTAATTACGAGCCTGCGATTAGGACATAGGATCTAGGGTATGATAGGAGTTACTCAATCACATTTTAGGAAAATTCTGATCTTTTGATTACCATGACAACTCTTCTTGCATTTGAATTCAATTGTCCTCCTTTGATAATATCTTATCTTGTGCCATATTGATCTCTTGGGTTCAATTCGTCTTCAGGATGACAGTGACTCATTCTCGGGCAGCAGGGCCTAGTGCCCCAGAGAGGTCAGATCCGGGAGGTCTTCCACCTCCGGCTGCGGGAGCTACAGTTGAGAGAGCTGCCACCTCAGTCCCTGCCCTTCAGGCAGGAGCAGCAGCGACGGTTCCAGGAGGTCTTCCACCTCTAGCAGCGGGACTGTCCATGATCGTTCCTGATATTCTTCCACCGCCGCCTCCGCTACCGACAGATACTCAGGGGATGATGGCCCTTCTGCAGCGGATATTGCAGACTCAGAGCACGCAGGCAGACCTGTTGCGGCGGAGCATGGAGAACTCCCATCAGCTGGCGATGGCAGTACTTGAGAGGGTTGTACCGAGTACAGTTCAGGGTATCCCAGTTCAGTACCAGGGACCAGGCCAGAGGCAGGCTACTCGGTGCGCTTTCTGCAGGAGGCCAGGGCACACTAGAGAGGCTTGTAGGAAGAGGTTGGGCGTCTGCCTATACTGTGGGGCGCCCGATCACCAGCTGAAGGATTGCCACGCTAGTGGAATCCGAAGAGACCAGGACAGAGTACATCAGGCACCAGCACGTGACGACCAGCAACAGGGTCAGGGCAAGAGACAGGTCGTCCAGTGTGCTTTCTGCAAGAAGATAGGGCACACCCGGGAGGCTTGTAGGATGAAGCTGGGAGTCTGTTTATTCTGTGGAGCTCCAGACCACCAGGTGAAGGACTGTGCGGTCCGTGCAGCCAGACAGGGAGGCCAGGACAGAGTGCAGCATGCTATAGGAGGCCAGCAGGGGCGAGCTTTCGCCATGACAGTTGTGCCCACTCAGGCAGTAGCAGAGCATATAGCAGGTTCCAATCTTTCGATCTCCTTTCCGCATTTGCCTTCTTATAAACTGTCTTGAAATTCGATTCCATATGTTCCTTGATCGTTTGATAAAAAAAAATTTTTGTCCCTGTGATGTGATATTTTTCTGAGATAAGTCGCATGGGCTAGGTCACCTCGATTATGAGATTTTAGAATCCTCTAGGGTCATGCTAGAAGGCAGAGTGAGGACATATAGTCGGACTATGGACGTATTCCTAGGGTGTGGGAATTTAAGGTTTTCGCTGCCAAGCTAGCGGCAATGCGAAAATTTTAAATACCATAATTCTAGAGGTATGTACCGTAGTTGAGGACTCTGTGATTATCGTAGCCTTGCTCACTGGCATGATGGAGATTCTGAGTATCATGATTATTGGACAGACGCATACGATTATCAAATTGCATGAATTTTCTGTGTTGCTTCGTTTTAAGTTTTTGGATGATTCTTTTAAGGTGGATAGACTTATATTTGAGAGTAATTTTAAATTTTATAAATTTAGTCATTTAATTCCTGCTTTGATTTTTGAGATTTTAATCATTTTAAATTTTTAAGCCATTATTGTGATTTTAATGTTTTGCTAGTGAAACCTTAGAGACTGTTTGACCTAGAGCCTAACCATGTGATTAGGATGTTTTCAGTATCATTTCTGGCCCAAGGGTATTTTGGTCATTGGACCTCTTTGATTATTTTTTTATATTTTGTATTGGTGATTGTTGATTTGGCTTTTGATAGGTGAGATTTTGTGATGGTTTCGTGTCCGTGTCGGACACGTAACAGATTTTATTTGTAAGTGTTGTTGTGTCTTAAGAGATTTTTATTTTGTTGAAATTTTTTTCTTTGGAAGTATTCGAGATGGATTGTTTTCTGCGTGTGTTTTTCTGTGATTGCTTTGTTTTAATTTCGAGGACGAAATTTTTTTAAGGTGGATAGATTTGTCACCCCCCAGTTTCCAGAAACAGGGGTATTTTTGTAATTTTCTACTTTAAAAATTATTTTGGAATTATTTAATTATTATTTGTATTATTTTGGGGTTATTTGAATCGGGTTCGAATTTCAACTTTTTCCGACTTGTTTTGACTTGTTTCGGGGACCCGGGGTATTTTGACCTTAGCGGGCCCACACACTAGTTAGCCATGGCCCACATGTTAGATATTTTGGTTAGAGACTAGACTATTATTTTAGTTAATATTTAGTTATAGATTAGTGGTTTCGGTTTGACTAAACTACCCCCGGCTTGACCCTTTCATATTTATTAGCTATTTAAACCTTTGGAGGGCAAACTTGTAATTATCCAAATAGGACAAAACCTACATGCTTGGCCGACCATGACTAGCCCCCCCCTCTCTTTCTTCTTCACTAAGCTACACACTCTCTCTCTCTCTTCCAAATTCATTTCTTTCTTTCCAAGCTTTTCCTCCAACCTCCTCTTAGGTATGATTTTATTTCCTCCATTAATTCTCTTTTGCATATAGTTCTTCCACATTAAATGGAGAGGAGAAGATTCTCTTCCATTTGCCCACAACTTTGTAGGTTTTCCATAGAAAAATAGGTTAAGGATTTATTAGGATTTAATTCTTTTGAGAGTGGTATATATATATATATATACATATATATATATATATACATGTGTATTTATGTGTGTATATTTATTTATGTATTGGTGTGTGTTGTGTTGTCTGTAAGTATGCGTGTGTGTGTGTGAGAGTGTCCAGATATATATATATGTGTGTGTGTGTATTTGTAAATGAGGAAGGAGAATAGGAAATAGGAAGGAGAATGAGGAAGGAGAATAGGAAATAGGAAATGGGAAGGAGAATGAGGAAGGAGAATAGGAAGGAGAATGGGAAGGAGAATGAGGAAGGAGAATAGGAAATAGGAAGGAGAATAGGAAGGAGAATGGGAAGGAGAATGAGGAAGGAGAATAGGAAATAGGAAGGAGAATAGGAAGGAGAATGGGAAGGAGAATGAGGAAGGAGAATAGGAAATAGGAAGGAGAATGAGAAGAATGGGAAGGAGAATGAGAAAGGAGAATGAGAAGAATGAGGAAGGAGAATAGAAAATAGGAAGGAGAATGAGAAGAATGGGAAGGAGAATGAGAAAGGAGAATGAGAAGAATGGGAAGGAGAATGAGGAAGGAGAATAGAAAATAGGAAGGAGAATGAGAAGAATGGGAAGGAGAATGAGGAAGGAGAATAGGAAATAGGAAGGAGAATAGGAAGGAGAATGGGAAGGAGAATGAGGAAGGAGAATAGGAATGAGGAAGGAGAATAGAAAATAGGAAGGAGAATGAGAAGAATAGAAAGGAGAATGAGAAGGAGAATAGGAAGGAGAATAGGAAGGAGAATGAGAAGGAGAATGAGAAGGAGAATGAGGAGGAGAATAGGAGTTTGAGAATGAATCGGAGTTCGGGTAGTCGGATTGACTTGAAACTTGGGTGGCATGTTGGGTACACCCCACAAATGTCATATCTGAGCCGATTTTTGGCTCGGTTGACCCAGAGTTGACTTTTTACCCAAAAGTCAACCGTGAGTCAACACTTTGTCTAGATTTCATCAAATCCAAACTAGAGTTGACCAGTTGACCAAAAGTCAACTGTTGGTCAATATTTGACTAGTTTGACCTAGGGTTGACCTAGAGTTGACCAGGGTTGACCAGTTGACCAAAAGTCAACTGTAGGCCAACTCTTGATCCCGTTTGACTTTCTTCGACTTGTTTTGACCCGTGATGCCTGGTATGACCTAGGATTGACTTGGTTAGGCTTAGATAGACTTGATATAACTTGATTTGACCTAGATTGACTTGACAGGACTTAGAGTGACTCAGTGTGACCTAGTTTAGCTTGGTGTAACTTAGTTTGACCTAGTTTTGACTTAGACTTGCATATCATGATTAGATTAGCTTTTATTTCATTATTAAACCATGTTTTGACTTGTAGTATCTCATCTTTAGGTCTGTGATTACTCTGAGCGTCTGTTCATCTTATCAGCTCAGGACCACAGGCGAGTACATTCACTGATAGTTTTCATTGTCTTGATATCTACTATATCCGATTCAGTTGTAGTGTCTTACTTGATTCTCGACACGATAGTTCACGGACTAGTATACGTCGGATCCTGGCATGAGATGTTATTCCTGGACTTTCTTGGTATATGGGTATGAGATATTTCCGTGTTTCCTGTACTTGTATAGACATTGATTTGGGAGTGGGCTGATCACCTGCTTTTGAATCCGTGTCATGACGTGCCATGTCCGGATCCATGTTACTATTCGGGGATGGGGGAATTATTAGGGGTTATGTGATCAAAGCCTCCCTGTCACTATTTTGCTAGCGCCACCCTCACCTCACGTAGGGTGTAGCAGATTCCTCCGTGTGCTCGTTATCCAGGTTGGCCGGCATGTCTCTCCGTTGAGGTTACCGCGGATTGCCGAGCCAAGTGGATAACCTGTCCTGTCACTTACCCAAAGCCGATCACATAACGCTCTAATAATTCAAGGCACATTTTATATTTACTTATCTTATCATATATCATGTTCTGTTCTACATTCAGTACTTTCTCACCATGCTATGATATTCAGTCACTCACATGTTCTACATGCCTTTATACTGTACCATGATTTGAGACTAAGTCCTGTTTGGAAGAAGGGTTACAACCCCGGTCCTTGTTTGGTTTAAGGGTTGTAACTCGGCTTTCGAATGGTTCCCAAGTCGCCTATATCTTTGTCTTGTATTTTATTATACTGTCTCTTATAGTATTTGTCAATTCACATGGAACTGCTGTTGGTGTTTGTACTTGCTCATTTTCCTGACAGGATACCGTTATGATATATTACAGATGATTCAGAGGCTGATTGTCCGACCTACTATGGGGTCGGGTTAGATAGAGTAGACTTGGACCGTGGCTTGTTAGTAGAGCCACTAGACTTTGCTCACCCTGAGTAGTATAGTTTAGTTAGGTTTGCCTGGCCTGCGAGCCAGCTAGTACATTTCAGTTTGTAGTATCTATTATATATTTTCTGAGTCTATGGATATTTGTGTATGGCTCGGACTTGTGTGGATCTCGAACTTATTTTCTGCTTCATCTATCATATTTTCTCTCGTACTATCTATCCTAGTTTGTTTATGTGATTGAGACAGTATTGCTATGACACCTCCATTCGGAGTGTATATACTGTACAGGTACCTTTATCTGTTTAGTGTAGTTTTGTAGACAACCTAGACAGCGTTCTACCGCCGATGCTGCGGCGTAGGCTGGACGTAACCACTTCTCGTGCCCCTAATCAGGGTGCGGGTCGTGACAACTTATCCCAGATTGTATTAGCTGGCGTGCTTGCATCTCAAGTTCTTGTATATTTTGGAACTGGGGCGTGACATATTTTTGTGGTGGCACATGCAGGTCGAGATAGATAAATCATTTCGATTATGTTATTGTCCCGAATGAGACTGCATTAGGATAATATATTAGAATCTCAATCTACTACTGCTATTGAAAATTCTTTTGACTTCTACTATCGCCCTTGAAATTTTATATTTGTACTCAATCATACCATTCTTGAATCCTATTTATGAATTCTCGTCTTTCCCTCTTTCGGAAGGACGAACCCTTTTGTTTGACAATCATTTCAGTATTATCTTATCATATGTGATTATTTAGGGTATATAGAGGTTGGATAGACGTCACTACTAGATAGACCGATAGTAAGAAGGGTATTTCGATAGAGGTTTAGGTTTTATAGGAAAATCCCTCTAGTTGAATGATTTGTTGAGTCGTAAATTGATGATTTGACAACATCATGTAAATTATCACATTAAGCTAGGAAGTTTTACTTGTAGGATATAGTAACCCATGCTTGACAGGACTAGGTGATTAGCTAAGGTGGGTAGGCTTGTACAGAAAATCCTGCAAGATAGGATGTGGAATATAGAATAGTGCAGGGTTTAACCATAACAGGAGACATGAGGACCATTAGGCCAAACAATGCCACCTTCTGCTTGAGTTTGATAGAGTTCTGTAGAGAATTACCAAAAACCCATGCAGGTTGACTAGGCATAGTACAGAAAAAATTCTTTGATCATAAGTATTGAACTTGAAGGGCGACCACTTGGAAGTTTCAAAGGATAATAGCAATTAAAGTTCGATGATCCGACAGGATGAAAACAAATTGATGAAGCATGATGATAATGACTATATATAAACTTTGGGAGTTGTAAAAAAATTGAGGAGATTTTCACCTGGAGGATACCAAAATCAGAATATGAGATATTGGAAAAAGAAAATTTTCTTGGAGGATAAGAAAATTGTCCTGGAAAGAGGATTATTAATTAATAATATCGAAAAAAGTGAGATCTAGGAATAGGTAAGACTAAGTTAGACTAGTCAACCAACTCTATATTGGATGAGTCAAACGTTAAATGAACTATTGGAGATAGGGACTAGAAGAATGACTAATAGAGTTAGACTACGATAGAGGTATTAGATATAAGCACTTATTTGACCAAGCCTTAAATTTTTCCAGCAGATAGTTAGGCGTGCTTGTGAGAAACGTATAATTGCCTATTAATAGATAATGTAGATAATTGGTTATGATGTTATTAGATATGACTTAAGGCTTGTGAAAGTATAGCATGGAGTTTTAGAGTTGATCAAATTTAAGAATTGTCATGATCTTCGATGATTAATCGTAGCCAAGAATCGAGGAATAGAGTTAGAACCGTACCTCAAGAGGCAGACTAGTAAACCCTTTGTTGATGTAAGTTAGTTAGAGACCCTAGAGGAATTATAACTGGAACATTGTGTTAGTTCAAGGATAAGTAGTAGATATACAAGAAGAGAGAATTATAAGGAACAATACATTTTGGCTGAATAAATAAAGGGGAGTAAGGTTAAAATTTCAGGAAATGTTATTGAGACGAGAATTATGACCATGATTATCTACGATGACATAGCAAAGACTACAGAGAGAAATATACCTCAAGCAAGATCTTGAAGTTGAGATCCAGATAAAGAGTGAGGAGATTAGATCGAGGAGATAGACGATACAAATTTATGACATATAAAGGTAAGGTTAGAAAAATGATAATAAAATACGAAAATATTGATACGAAAAATTGTAAGCACCTAATCAAGATTATGGCATGAGATAAGAAGAAAAGATTTCAAGATAAAGAGGTAGAGTAACCCTAAATAGATTGATAAATGGGATCTAGAGTAGAGTTTTCCATAATGGATGATACATTTCAGAAGGTGAAGATGTTTTATATGGATGAAAGAGGTTTAGAACTAAATCTCGTGTATTTTCGAGGATAAAGGACATTATGAGAAGCTTGATATTGTGATAGTAGAAATTTTAATTGAGAACAATATGCCATAAAATAAAGTATACTAATGGAAATGAGACATACAACCTTCAAATACTATTAGTTAGATTCTGGATTAAGATTGGCTAGTCATATCCTGTGTTATCCTAGGAACCCGATAGATAGGTTAAACTATAGCAAGAACTGATGTGCAATCTCTTCAGCTTGTTTGACTATCAGATTATCCTAAGTGATCAGAAGTTGTAGCTTCAGATCGTATCACTATATTTCATTCCTTAATCTCATATCCCCTGATTAGCGATCACAACTTCATGATCATTCAACTATGAGATCGAGAAGGATCTTATGCCATCCCTAACCATACCATAATTCCTGTTGCGATTCGCAGCCAATATTTGGGCATGGGCCGTGGGTACGTCCAGCCTAGACCGTAGTGTCGATGGTAGAACATTGTCTAATCATCTCCACATTTTATCAACACTACCATGCAGTTTATATAGTTCCGCAATGCAATCCAAAATCCACAGATAAGTCCAAAATAGAATATTATTTATATAAATAACCACAATGTCACTCACGTGTCCCGTTATACGTATTTTCTTTATACGTGTACGGATTCTAGCAATTGTCAGGTGGACCGTTGTTAGACTTGTCTTGCTTAGCTTGATCTTGGTTTAACTTGCCTTGGTTTATTTGGTTTGGTTCAACATGACTTTGCTTGGCTTGGCTTGGCTTGGTTTGGTTCATTTTGGTTTGAGATGAGAAGGGCTGATATATAAGTTTTTATTTCTTCTTCTTCTCCCTTACTCCTCTCCACCTACACCCAAGAAACCCTAGGCAAGTGCAACTTGCTTTATGATGGATCTTAAGTTTCTTTGTTCCATTCTCTTTCTTACTTGATTTTAAGCCTTTTTAGAACTTGGCATTTTAGGTTTTATTGGATACATTTTTGCAGATCTAAGTTTTGATCTTTTTTTTTTCTTGGTTTTGATCTATTAAAACTTGGTATTTCCTAAAAACCAGTTGTCCTAGGTTGTAGAAAATCTCGTTCTACCCAGTTTAGACCCTTGGAAGTCCCGATTCTGACTAATTTTGAGGAAGTTATGGCCATTTTAGTTCATGGATTCCTTGATGTCATTCTCGGTCTGTTGGAGAAGATGAGCAGTGCGCGCGCGCTCTTTAGCGTCGTACCGTCTCGTTGCGCATATGCTCCTTAGCGTCGTGCTATCCTAGTCGTGCGTTCTTTAGCACAGTGCCCCTCTTGCCTGGCGCCACCAGGCCCAGTGCTACTTGGCCCAGCACCCCTCTGGCCTGGCGCCACCTGGCCCAGCGCCACCTGGCCCAGCGCCCCTCTGGAATGGCGCTACCTGGCCCCGCGCCACTAGGCCAGCACCACCCCGCACTTCTGGCCGAGCGCCACCTAGCACCGCACATAATTATCATTGCGCGCTCCAATTGTTGTGTTCCTTATGACCAGTGTTTCTTCGTGTTTTGTTATATGTATGTATCCTGACCTTTGACCCGACCTGTGAAGAACAGGTAGGAAACTCTAGAGGGGGGTGAATAGAGGTTATAACAATAATGGCCAATTAAAAATTAAACTCTTTTCACTAACAGTAAATAATCAGAGTAAATACGAAAATATAAAGAGCAAGAGAGCATACGCAAACACAGCCAATTTTAACCTGGTTTCCAAAGTGGAGGACTAGTCCAGGCCTGAGAACCCTAGCTCAGGATTAAATCCACTATTTGTGAAATAGTAGTTACACCTCGTGCCTTTTCTTCAGAAGAGCACGTCAACTTCTTACAATGATCGTTGTGGCGATGCTTGAAATTTTCCAAGCGACTTTCTTTACTCTTGCATAAACTCCTAACTGAATTGTACTAAGTACTTTGAGGCTTCGGAATCTTGTGGCTAGTAGATGAGAAGGTTAAGGCTTGTATGAGGCTTTGTAGAGAAGAGAAGATTGGATGATTGAAAATGAGAAAATTCAAGGCCTATTTATAGGGTTCTGGGTAGACAGAATTCGGCCAGAATTCTGTGTCAAGAATTCAAATTTTTGGCCGTTGGACGACTAGCATACATCAAACCCAAAAAATTAGGGTCCTGTAATTTAGGGGACAAAGTTCGGCCCGAACTCTGTGTGGAGGCAGAGTTCGGCCTGAACTCTGTCTCTAGGAGACATAATTATTCAAATGGGCTATGTGGGCTAGTTTGGTTTGGTGGAGCTTTTTGTTTATGGTTTGGAGATAGGTATAGGCCCAAACTATTTAGTGCGACTCAGTTTATATTTATCTACAATCAATAAAAGTAAAAATACAGACTCAAAAACTGAGTACGCTGTAGGATAGAGCCGACGTCCGTCTTACACTGAGTTCTGTCTTGATGTGTCATATTGAATTATGACAAGTATCATATTGTCAATTTTATCAATATTTGGTAGACTGTGGTTTTGTGTCAACAATCTCCCCCATATTGATAATTGACAAAATGATATTTGTATATTCAATGTTCATACCTGGACACATGTATAAAAGTAATAGCTCTCCCGTAATCAGTGCATAGAAGTAATAGCTAGCAATAGCTCCCCCGTAATCAGTGCATAGAAGCAATAACTAGCAATAGCTCCCCCGTAAACATTGCTTTTCTGTAAGCCAATGTTTTCTTGTCCTGATAAACACAATCTCTACTAAAACATAGATAACTCAGATAGAAAATATGATATGAATATCGAATAGCAAATAATTCTCCCCCTTTTGTCATTTAGTAAACTCAAACAAACAAAAATTTGTAAATAAAAGTAACTGGCCAGCACACCAAAATAATAATAACTGCATAGAGGCTCTAAAGAGTCACATCACATAGAGTGAACTAATATAATAAAAGCAACTACATAAACTATAAGTCCATAGTGCATAAAAACTAAACATAAGATCCTCAGCAGTAGCAGCAAGTAGGAGACCACATCCATCACGGAGCTCGAGATGGTCCAGCGCCATCAGATGGATCAGTATCTGAATGACGAGGATCCACGAAAGTCGTATCCGGATCCAGATAGCACATAACGCAAGGGTCGTCTATACGGTACCCGTCGCGAGCAAGATCCCACTCTATAGGAAGTGGCATAGAAGGATGCCGAGACATAGAGTACCGGATGTTATGTAGTGAGTTGCTGATGGCACTCATCTGCATGGTAGTACGATAGTCGAGCTGGGTCCAGCAATCATCCTCTAAAATGAACCAATCGTGAAGCATAGTCTGAATAGACTCAAGAGTAGCAGGAGGAGGTAGCACAGGTTGTCCAAGAATTGGTGCATCAGTCTGAGCATCAGAGTGCTCGGACTCAGCAGGAGACCCGACAGCTGCCTGAAGCTGCCTTGCCTTAGATAAGAAGGCAGGGGCTGGAAGGAATTGGCATTCATCGAGAGGGACATGAAAAGCACAAAAAACCATAGGAAGATAGAGAGCATAGACCAAAGATCGTGGTCTCTTCCTAGCATTTATCATCCAGTCCATCATGGTACGTGGAAGATTGAACGGGACATGGAATTGAAGGTGATACATAGCAGAAATCTCAAAATATGAAACTTCATCAGTCGATCCCGCTTTGGGCAGGATCGTGGAAAAGACAATACGATGAAGCTCGTAAAAATAGGGATTAAGAAATTTTACAAGAAGCTTGCATGGACATGTGTTTGGGGTACACAAATCGTCTTTGAAGCTTTCAAGGAAAGACCCATCGGGAAATTGAAACTTGCGAGCATCGACAAGTTTCTCCCATGAATTGGGCTCCCGAATTTCAAGATATTCTGCAAGATCAAAGTCATCAAATGATATGTCAATTCCAGCAACACGAGAATATAACGTGTATCATCAAAAGTGAGATTGCAATAAAACATTTGAATTGCGTTCAAATAGATGAGTGAATTAGTAGTAACTAGTTCATCAAGACACAAATCATAAAATAATAAGTCATAAGTAGAAAATATGGTGAAGTTGATGCGATGGCCCGCGCACACGGGACGTGATCGAAAATCATTGAATCGTTTTAGGCTTCCAATGACATAAATATTCGATCATCGAACGTGTCGGGGTCAATAGGACGTGGTGGATTGAAAAGAGGGTGAATAGATTGGTGAATAGGTTGATCATCACGAGGAGGAGGATTCGAAGAAGAAGCACCATCGGTTCGAAGCCTCTTTCCTCGATTAAATAACCTAGGTGCCATGAGCAATGAAGAAAAAATTTGAAATAGAGATGGAGAGAAAGGAGAAATTATACCTCAAGAGAATAATGGAGGATGGAAGAGAATGCTGCAAGAAGTCTTCTCTATGAATTTGGAGAAAAAATCCTCACAAGAAGAAAACTAGGGTTAGTGTTTGAAGAGAAAGGGTTTGTAGTAGTTTTGGAGGAGGCAATGGAGGAGAGAGAGAGGGAGATCCCATTTTTAAGAAGGGGGTTCGAATGGTCGGGTACAATCTGGGCCATTGGATGAAACAAAGATCAGCGGCTGAGCCCGACCGAAGTTCTGGAATGAACAGACAAAATTCGGCCTAAAACTCTGTGTTAGGCAGAGTTCGGCCCGAGTTCTGTGTTCTTGGATCAGAACTGAAGCCAGGCTGAAATAAGATTGATAACAATGCTTAGTTAAAAAAAATAAAAGGATCGAAATGAAATATTAGAGTTTTCAAAAGTAGAAATGCAAGTAGAAGATTTCAAAATAAAGGCTGAATCAAATGAACAAAAAAAATGAAGTTCAAAAATTTGAATTTAGCAAGCTATAAATAAAAGTAAACCATGTATTAAACAAAGAGTTTTGACACAATTCAGTATAGTGAAACTGCCATAGGGTAGCTGCAGGAGCCAGATCCAGCTAGCGGTAGTCCGAAGACTAGTGCACCGTGTCGCTTAGGCTTTTACGCCTTGTTGTCAGAAGGACCCTTTCGGCTTGTACCCATAGGAAATTCATCATAAAGAACCAAGACATAATCGATATTTACGCATGTCATTTTTAATGAATAACCGCTTCATCCAAAATTCCTAGTTCACGACAAAGAAAGTTGTAACGCTCTTTGGATAGTGGTTTAGTAAAGAAATCTGTCAGCTGATGATCAGTGTCAATAAATTCTAAGTTTATAGTGCCATTCTGTTGGTGATCACTCAAAAAGTGGTGACGAATTTTAATGTGTTTCGTGCGTGAGTGACATATGGGATTCTTAGTAAGGTTGATAGCACAACTGTTATCACAGAATATAGGAATGTGCATAAAAGATAGGTTGTAGTCTGCAAGGGTTTGCTTCATCCATAGAATTTGTGCACAACAACGACCAGTTGCGATATATTCAGCTTCTATTGTGGATAGTATGACAGAATTCTGCTTCTTGCTAAACTAAGAGACTAGAGCCTTGCCTAATAAATGACACGTGCCGCTTGTACCTTTACGGTCGACTTTGCATCTTGCGAAATCAGCATCCGAATAACCAATAAGGTCGAAGGATGTGGATTTGGGATACCATAAGCCCACTGTAATAGTACCCTTAAGGTATCGAAAGATACACTTAACGACGGACATGTGTGATTCCTTAGGACTAGCTTGATAGCGAGCACACAGACAAACACTAAACATAATATCGGGACGACTAGCAGTTAAACAGAGTAAACTACCAATCATACCTCGATACTTACGTCGGTCAACAGGTTTGCCGCTTTCATCAGGTTCCAGCTTGGTCGACGTAGCCATAGGGGTGCTGATTGGTTTGACGTTATCAAGATCAAACTTCTTCAGCATATCTTTTGTGTATTTTGACTGGCTGATGAAAGTTCCTTGTAAAGTTTGTTTGACTTGCAATCCAAGGAAGTAGGTGAGCTTCCCCATCATGCTCATCTCAAATTCGTTCTGCATACACTTAGCAAAATCTTGGCTAAGATTTTCATTAGTAGAACCGAATATGATATCATCTACATAAATTTGTACTAAAAGAATAGTATTTTGAAAACTTTTGTAAACAGTGTCGTGTCAATCTTCCCTTTTGAAAAACCTTTATCTAGCAAAAATTGCTTAGGCTTTCATACCAAGCTCTGGGGGCTTGTTTGAGGTCATATAGCGCTTTCTTGAGTTTGAAAACATGGTCGGAAAATTTATGATTTTTAAAACTAGGGGGTTAATTTACAAAAACTTCCTCCTTAATAAAACCATTCAGAAAAGCACTTTTGACATCCATTTGGATAAGTTTAAAATTCTGAAAGTTTGAAAAGGCACAAAGCATCTGAATGGATTCAAGTCTTGCAACAGGAGCATGCGTCTCATCGTAGTCGATACCTTCCTCTTGGTTGTATCCTTGAGCTACTAGACGAGCTTTATTGCGAGTGACTGAACCATCTTCATTTACTTTTTTGTGAAAAATCTATTTAGTACCAAGCTGGTTTAGGAACAAGTTCCCAAACCTGGCTCCTTTCGAATTGGTTGAGTTATTCTTGCATAGCTGAAATCCAAAACTCATCATTAAAGGCTTCTAAAACAGTTTTAGGCTCAATTTATGAAATGAAGGCAGTGCTAGCAATGGAGTCTCTTAATGATGATCGAGTACTTACTCCGTGTGACACCTCACCTATTACCAAGTTTTTTGCATGTGAAGGCTTGAATACGAATTTCTTCGGCAAGCCCACCAGACACTACACCAAATTGTCCAAATCCTAACAAGCCCTTTTTTTAATTTCTAACGGTAGTAACCTGTTAGAAATTTGCCAACTAGAATAGGCCGTTAGAAATAACTGTAGTCTGTTACAAATATAGATTTTTTTTTATCATAATAATGGTGAAATCCAGACGGCCCCAAATAGGTGTTAGCCAAAAAAATTGGCGCCCACACATTCCCTTTTCCCCCCTAAATTTTTTGTGATATATACATCGATTGTTGGCCCCTCTCTCTCTCTCACACACACACACAGACACATTCACAAATTTTTTGGGGTCAACAGCTCAGAAACTCTCTCTCTCTCTCTCAATCGGCAGGCGACGAGTCGTCGGCTCGACTCCGATGGCCGGCGTCCACTTGAGGTGGGTCATCGACTGCTCCGGCGACTTGGCATCCACTGCGAAGAGTAATTCTTTGGTTCCAGCAGCGTTAAACCCTCTCTTCTTTTGCTCTAATTTGAGGTGAGAAATTCCCTAATTTTTTGGGGTCAAAATTCATGTCTGCGATTATTGTTCTATATGTACGCTATTCGTCGTGGTCATTTCCTTATGGCCTTTATTTAGATTTGTTGTTGATGCATGTTTCTTTTGGATTTTCCATTTGGGTTATTACTGGCTTGCTAAACAATTGATTATGCTATATGTTATTGGTAGTAATAAATGGTGAATTATTGTTGTTTATAGCTATTGATTTCGTTGGATATGGCACACAGCTAAGAAATTGATTTCTTTGATGGGCTATTATGCCAAATGGTGCTTAAAAAGTATTATATATTTTAGTAGATATGTACTTTATATATCTTTTTATTTTTCTTTCCATATTGTAAGAAAGATGATTAATAAATCAAAAGAAAAGAAGCCAAAGGTCTTGATGTTCTGTTAATAACACCGCTAGTATTGTGATTTTTTATGGAACGGACGACCGTAGGCTTTATACTAAACACATATCCATTGATTGAATTAGTGAGCCGTTATAATATTTCGAAGAGATGGTATTGAACACAATTGGTTTTGACAAAGTGAGGTAAGCACTTCATGTCCACGACATATTTTCTATGGATTCAACTCTAATGATTGTATGTTTTTTCCCAATTGGAATTAGGTTGATTTATATGAAATTATTTCAAGTATTGAAACAAAATAACCATAAATGAAAAAGATTCTGTACTAATACAGTTTGGTACAACTTTTATTCTTAGTATTTATCTTAGTAAAACTTTTATTCTAATTTTTCAGTTTTTGTTTTATGGTGCAGTATGACGGAACCAATTAACAAGAGTGGATGAATGAAAAAAATAGATTAGGCCCGGTATATACAAAGGGAATTAAAGATTTTCTTGAATTTGCTATTAAAAATCGTGCTATGGGGTTGACAACATTACCTTGCCTATGTGTTAAGTGTCGAAATAAATTAAGATTTCGAGAAGAAATTGTTGAAAGCTATTTAGATAAAAATGGCATTAAAAAGTCATACACTTTATGGGCTTTACATGGTGAACAACAATATAGTTGTAAGGATCCACCATTGCAACAAGTTGAAGAAGAAATCATGGATGAAGAAAATATGGAGGATGGGGGAGGGATAGGAATGAGAGAATATATCGATGCTTTATATGGTGTTAAAGAAGTACCTCATGTAAATGATGAGGATGGTGGTGGTGCAGAAGTTGAAGAAGAACCTTACGTCGTCAATAATGAGAAGTAAAATGAATATAAGAGATTATCAATTAAAAAGTTGTACACATCATGTGAAGGTTCTGAGACAGCTCTTTCTGCAATTGTGGAATTGCACAACTTAAAGAAGCAGTTTGGTTGGTCGGGAAATAGTGTGACAACACTTTTATTAATGTTGAAAAGGTGGCTCCCTAGTAGAAATACATTACCAGGAAAGTATCCAGTTATGAAAAGTAAGATGAAAGACTTGGGAATGAAAGTCATATTCATTCATGCATGTGTCAATAATTGTATTTTATATTGGAAAGGTAATGAGGATAAAGAGGAATGTCCTTAATGCGAAGAATCGAGATACACAGTGACCATGAGAAAGAGAGGAAGCATTCATAAAGAACACAAGAAAATACTGAGACATTTTTCTTTGATTCCAAGACTTGTTAGACTGTATACCATACCATGGATAGCACGGAAAATGACTTGGCACCACCGAGCGACCTCTTAATGGGATTATCTATGACATCCATCTAATTCGCCTCAATGGAAAATGTTTCAAAATAAGTGGCCAAATTTTTCTGAAGAAGAACATAATATTGGCTTGCAATTGCAATTGATGGTTTAATCCACGTAGTATCCAGTCCTCTAGCTATAGTTGTTAGCCTGTCATGCTAGTGCTTTATAATCTTCCACCTTCATTCTGTATGAAGCGTGAGTTTCGGCTGTTATTTTGTTGATACCTGTGCCAATATCTCGAGGAAGAAGCTAACTCATTTGGGAGTGGCCAAATCAAAACTTGAACAACATAAGAAATCATCTCAAGGTCTAACATCATTGAAAGATGAGATGATCTCACTTGTTGACTCACGCATGGATAATTTTGAGGGTCTTATGCATGCTATATTATCAAAGATTACAACAAAGCCATCGACAGCTGTGAATTCACCAGTAAGTGACCCTGGATCCAGTTCAATGCCTCGCTCTCTTCATTTATCCTAAAACATTGATACTGTTTTCGCCACGGCTGGCATATCTCATTCTCCTTGTTCATCGACTGCTCTAACAAGAAACTCCCAAGTTATCTTTTGTAATAAGTTCGGTAAAAAATTGGCAAAAGGGTATGTCGTCACAGATGCTTCATCAAATATGTGTCATTTCAAAAAAGTTGGGCATGGAGAGAAGAAAGTTTATGTTGAGGAAGTGTTTGATCCAGATGCTCCTTTATTCGACCCTCCGCAAGGAGGAAATCATACTTTTGCAGGTTACGTTGAAGGGGGATTTCTAATTTGGCTAGATTGTTGGTTGGAGTATGTTTAATGATCTTTAGCTTACTTTTACAACTAGTTCTCTTTTGTAGGTATGCTATAGACTGAAACCTTTTGGTTAGTTTATGTTGATGAACCATTGATAAATTTTATGATGTTTTCAAGTATTTTGATTATGTTTACCAATTATATTTGTGATGCTTTTGGGGTTATAATTATGTCTGTATTTATTTGTCATCTTTGTTATTTATGATATAAAAAAATTTTAACTCCGCCAATGGATATCTTAGCTTTGCATTGCCGGTCCCAAGCCCGAATAAAGGAGAAGGGAAAAGGTTTTATTAATACTTTCATTTTTTACTTCATATTTTTTTATTTTTCTTCTAAATGTCCTAATTTGGTTTTGCATTGCAGGTGTAAACCCGACCTCTGGATCCAAGCAAGTCCTCGACCTATAGCTGGCTCATTTACTGATCTTGTAAATCATCCAGCAAATTACGTGCAACGACTACAACCAGGTGAGCACAAGTACTTGTAAATCACATATTTCTTTTACCATGGTCAGGAATCTAACTCTAACAGTAAATGAGGTTGGAGTTAATTAACTATGTTATGAAACTATATATTTATGCTTTCAGGAATCGAACTATAACAGTGAATGAGGTAGAGGGTTAAATTAACTATGAATGAGGTTGAGGTTTAAATTAAGGCTAACACTGCTTGTAACATAGAATATGCAGGTTCGAGTTGCGTATATTGATGTGTTTTTAGCTTTCTATCTTCTAATGTGCACTTATTGGTGTGTTTTTACCTCTCTTGGACATGCATTTGTTCAAAATGTTGTACTATTCTTCACTTCATTTTATAAGGCAAGTTTATGTTTCCTAATTCCATCTGTGAGGATGTTTTAGTGCATGCTCTGGATCAAGAGTCCTTATATGTTTTAGTGCATGTTCTTGTCAGTGTTAGACTATGTATGCAAGGATGTCGGAAGGTTGCATGAGAGGGCAATGATATTGGGGTCTAGAAGGCCGTTCATGATGTAGGCAGTGGCTCCTCTGCCAGTTCTCCATCGCTATGAGCCAACGTTAGAAGAAAATTTTGACGACGACGATAGTTCTTGATCCTGAAATGAATCAGGAGGGAGTGCATGAGTTTGTGTTCAGTTCTTGTTGAAATTGAACTGGTTTGGACAAAGTGAGACATCAAGAGCCTTTTTCTTTTCAGAGAAGGTATAGAGGAACATGTGGAGTCTCAGAAATTGCTATTAGAGAGTAGATAAAACAGGTCATCATTATATGATTTTGCAATGTTCATTAAATACTCCTCTCTCATTCTATGTATTCTATTCGTTTATAGGGAAACGAGGGGATCATTGTCAACAGTTGGAGGTCAAGATTCCAAAGTAAGTGTTACAATTAAACAAGTTTTACCGGACTTAACTGTTATGATCCTTGCTGTTAGTTATCGACTTCATTTCTTGATTTGAGTTTGTTGCAATATCGGTTCGCCATAGAATTTTCTTATTGTTATATCAATACATTATTGTACTATGCTACTGAATGGTAATACAAAACAAGAGGTTAGGAGAAGGGAATATGGCAGTATGGCTCTTTACTGTAGGGATCAGGAATATGGCAGGTTATAGGTAGTGGGCAGTTTACTTATTTACATCATAACCATATGTTGATAATGTGGATACTTTCCTCTATATACAATTGGCATATAGGTAGTGGGTAGTTTAGTTTTTTTGAGATGACTACTCTTTCTGACCTTCCATCTCAGTTATTCCATCTTGCTTTACAGAGGCACTTTATGCTTCATGCCTCAATATAGCTCTTAGTTGACCAAACCTAAGTTTATCTTTTGATTTTCATTTCATTAGGATTTTTTTTCATTATTTCTTTGTTTTGTAGGTTGCAAGCATACTCCTTCAGAGGTATGTATCTGTATTCGTATTCTTATCTATATCCTTCATGATATTTCCTTGATCATACAAGTGCTGCACATATCTTCGGTCCAAAAAGACCCAAAACAAGGTCGAAAGTGATTTGGCATGTTTGTGATTTTGCCAAAAGTTAGTGAACAATAGTAATGCTGCACATATATGTATCCTTCAGAGGAATGAATCTGATATATTCTCATATAATTCTGAATTCTATCAAAAGTAGAAAGGCATACCAATTACCATCTAAGAGTTACCTGAGCATTTGGTTCCCTATTTACATATTTTTTTCAATAATTCTATCAAAAGTAGATCATTGAATTGATACTGATTTTGATGTACGACACCAAGGAGTAAATCATCTACTAAGGTTTACTGAATCTATTACCTTTTATTCCTTGTATACATGTATATGTGTACTAAGGTTTACTGACGTATTACCTTTTATTCCTTCTCAATATTGTTTCCCAGTACAATATATTTGAGCCTGGACGAAGAAGGCAGTCTTTAAATATCTGAATGAGAAGGTACAAGATCTCTTTTTGTAGCGAGATCACTAATTATATAAACTTGACATTTAATGTTTCGGTTCGACTCGGTGGTTATGATTTTCTGCAGGCAGCAGACAGAGACGAGGTTGCTTGTGGTTGGATAAAATCTGGAGATGACTTATTTTTGAACGGTGCTCAACATTGCTTGTTGGAAGGGGACAGCACTGGATGTGTTGTCAAGGCTCATGAATATTACCCAACGTGGACACTGGGACCTGCATCACCGACTTTGAAAGAAGCCCTCAAGGTATGCACTGGATGGCAAGGCCAGCTGGTATTGTTGTTCCTATGGAAGGTATTACTACTATTGGACCAATGAAACTTTTGCTTCATGTGTGGCATATTCATCTACAGAGAGCATCCGGTCTGTACTGTTTAGATGTGTCTAAAAATTGTGGAACCGCGCAGATTGATCATCCATGCTGCATAAAAAGTTACTGAAATTCTTGTCCAGGACAGTACTGCCGCTCTGCTTAACCTTCGGGCACCCGGCGGCGGCGTCAGAGCCTTGTAGCAGTTGGACCTTCGTGGGTGGTGGTCTGATTGTGGGGAAGAAATGCATATCTGATGAGGATTTACCGGGGATGTTCTCGCTCCTTTTGCTCGAGGAGCCCTCAGTTTCCTTGTTGAGGTTAATGAGTTTTGTTGTCTCTTTGCCTCTGAGGGTCAATATCTGTACCAAAATTTCATCAAGTTGGTCAATTCTTGAATGTTGGTTGTGAAATTGAACACATCTATAAATAAGAACTTAATGGTCAGTCCTTTAGCTATTTCTTTATAGCTATATCTTTTTGCTAGATGCGCTGCTCCGTAGTTATTTCTTTTTGCTAGAGATGTGAAGCTTTTTGCTAGATGTGAAGCTTTATATCTATTTCTTTTAATGGTCAGTCCTTCAAAGTCATCAATGTGTATATATATATATATATATATATATATATATATATATATATATAATATATATATATATATATATATATATATATATATATTTTATATATATATATATATTTTTTTATTTTTTTTATTTTATATATATATATATATATATATTATGTACACAAATTTTAACCATATATATATAATCGCAGTAATCACTGATCATCAATGTATATATATATATATATATATATATATATATATATATATATATATATATATATATATATATATATATATATATATATATATATATGAAGTTTGGTTAATAATATATGCAGGTTCATGAGTTCATATATAACGTGGTTGATAATCAGTGATTACTGCGATTATATATATATGGTTGAAATATGTGTACATATTGTCATCAAGATGTAAAATAAAATAAAATATTTAAATTAAACAATAAAATTTGAATTTTTTTATATATATTATTAAATATACTAACGGTCAAAACATGTTGTTATTCAATTATGTAGATGTCTTATATGATGTTAAAAAACTACTAACTAACAGCAATAAGCTGTTAGGAATACTAAATTACTAACGGTAATAAGTCGTTAGAATAATTAAATTACTAACGGCTATATGCTGTTAGAATAGTAAGATTACTAACAGCAACAACCCGTTAGAAAAGCAGTTAGTAATATTACCCACGCCTATATACTCACGGAATTTATCTGTTAGAAATAATTTTAGTAACATGTGTTGACCGTTACAATTCAGGTGTTTTGTTGTAGTGAGAGAGTTGGTTTCAGGGGTGGTATTCATCGGCGTAGAAGTTGACGGCTTAACATCATCATCAGGAGTAGCTGCTGCACTATTATCCCCATCAAAAGTCATATTAGTAGACTCTTCTACAATCAATGAGCGTTCTATATCCCTTGCTCTTAGCAGCATAGCCAAGAAAAATACCATCGTCAGCTTTGGCATCAAATTTGCCTAAGTTGTCTTTGGTGTTAAGGATAAAACAGCGACAACCGAGCACTCTAAAATATGAAACATTTGGAGTCCTACCAAACCAAAGCTCATAGGATGTTTTCTTCGAAATAGGTCAAATAAGCACCCTATTTAAAATATGGCACGCTGTACTGACAGCTTCAGCCCAAAAGTATTTCGAAAGTAAAAATTTATTCAACATGACTCTAGCCATATCGCCAAAAGTCCTATTCTTCCGCTCCACAACACCATTTTGTTGAGGAGTTCTAGGATAAGAAAACTCATGATCAAAACCATTTGAATCACAAAACTTTTCAAAATTAAAATTTTCGAATTCGCCTCCATGATCACTTCGGATTCGAGTAATCATGTAGCCTTTTTCGTTTTGAACCTTTTTAGCAAAAATTTTGAAAACAAAAATAGCATCGCTTTTGTTTGAAAGAAAGAAAACCCAAGTGAATATAGAAAAATCATCTATTATAACAAAAGCATAGAGTTTTCCACCAAGATTGGCTACTCTACTAGGACCAAATAAGTCCATGTGCAGTAATTGCAAGGGTCTAGTAGTACTTACAGTGTTTATGGAATGAAATGAAGATTTGGTTGCCTTATTTAGTTCACATTCGACACATACCGTGTCCTTCTTGAATGTGATGTCGGGCAGACCTCTTACTAGCTTCTTTGTCGATAGCCTGGATATAGTATCCAAATTGGCATGACCAAGACGCTGGTGCCACAACAATCTTTCATCCTTATGAGCGTAGAGGCATCTTCCTGCACTGTTAGTATTTTTAGATAGATAGAAAATGTAAATGTTATCCTCTCTTATTCTTTCAAAAGCGATGTCTCCCGTTGACCTATCATAAATATAGCATTTATTTTGTCCAAAGTTAATATCATATCCATGATCAGCAAGGTGACTTATGCTGAGCAGGTTATGCTTTAACTCGGTCACTAGGCAGACATCCTTTATTACATGAGAAGGAGGATGACCAATAGTACCATTACCTATGATGTAGTCCTTTAAATTGTTACCGAAGGATACGTACCCTTCCCTCTTCATCGATAGTGATACGAAAAGATTTACGTCTCCCTCATATGTCGCGAGCATCCACTATCGAGAATCCACTTGTTTTTAGTTGAGGGAGGAAGGTCCACCTACATTACGAGTAGATGTGACCTTTGGTACCCAAGTTCTTGTAGGTCCTGAAATGTTAGTCTTCAGTACCCATGCATATAGATTGATATCAACTAATTTCCTAATTCTATATTGTTGTGAGATATGACCATGTAATCCACAGTAGGTGCAAGTAGCATACCTATTTGTGTTGGGAGCATGCTGATAATGATGTCTATATGCTGCATGGTGATAGTTGTGTGGAACAGCAGGATAGTGACTATATGTAGTAGCAGGATGATGGTTATATCTATGTACAGCATGGTGATAGTTGGCAGGATAGTGACTATATGTAGCAACAGAATGATAGTTATGAGAATAATGTCTATGTGCATGTGGTTTATGTGCTGCATGGGGGGTGACGTGTTTTACTATTATGAGTGGTCTTGTATTTTGTGTGTGTTTTGTGTGATTGGGTTTGAGGTTGAGCAACCTATTTTTCCAATCTAATCTCTAATTTCTTAGTGGCAGCATGCAGTTTATTACACTTAGCATTTGAACCATCAATCTTAGCAATAGAGATCTTATATCTGTTCTTTTCTTCAGCAAGCTTAGTGTTGAGTGATGTGATCTCACATGTTTGCTTTTCAATAACTGCTTCGGCATCATGTAGGCTTAAATTAAGCTTGGACACCTCATTAGTGACTTCCGTGGGTGGAGTGTCTCTAACATTATCAAGCAAAAAAGAAAGGTTTTGAATCTCTATTTCATAGCTTTTGATTTTCTCCTTGGCATGCTTATATTTACTAATGACTTTCTTGTGATCATTTAGTAAATCATTAAACGCATCGCCAAGTTCATCAAAAGTAAAGTCATCGAGAGTTTCGCTAGATACCTTTTCGGATGTCGCCATTAGGCAGACATTAGCGGTGTCTTGAGGAGAGTTATTTTCTTCCTCGAAATCACTTGCTTCGCTTTTATGCCAAATGCTAGTGTTGGCATACTTTCTTGAGGAAGACTTCTTGTAGGGCTTCTCATATCGGTTGCCTTTCTTTGCGAAGGGACAGTCTTTTCGGACGTGTCCAGTTTTTTTTACAGCCGTAGCACGTTGGTTCTTCCTCGTCATCTTCTTGTTGTTCCTTCTTTCTTCGATTGAAATGAAGGAATTTCTTGAAGTTGCAGACTAGAAGAGCTTGTTTATCACCTTCAGAATTTTCTTCATCAGTATCTTCAGGATCAGCCCTTCAACGATGAGTTTTTAGGGCAATATCTTTTGCCTTTGGAGTAGGTTCATCAAAATCTTTGAGGTCGAGCTCGTGGGTCATCTGCTTTTCCATCAAAGTTTCCAAAGACATTGTGGTGAGATCATTGCCTTCTATGATAGCTGTTACCTTAGGATTCTAAATCTTCGGTAGCCCCCTAAGTAACTTGCGGATCTTCTCATGATTTGTATATTGTTTGCCAAGAGATGACAAAGGGTTGATGACGTCAAGGAACCTTGTAAACATTTGGGTGATCGTCTCATTAGGCTTCATCTTGAACGCGTCGTATTCTTGAGTTAGACGACTGATTTTCGACTCCTTGACTTGGACGGTTCCTTCATGCATCACTTCTAGAAGTTTCATACTTCGTGCGAGGTGGTGCATGTCAAAACCCTGTTAAACTCATTCCTGTCTGTTGCACAAAATAAAGCATTAATAGCGCTAGCGTCATGACTCACCTGTTTCTTTTTTTCGTCAAAATATTTGTCGTTGGGTTTCTCGACGAGATCTCCATTGGCAACTATTCTGACGGGCTTTTTGTAACCATCGGTGACAATGGTCCACAGGTCTAAGTCTAGAGACTTGAGATAGAAACTCATCATCGTTTTCCAATAGGTATAGTTTGTTTTATCAAATAGGGGAGGCCTATGAGTGGACTGTCCTTCACCATGATTAGAAAACATGGGTTGTGTGGTTGCCATGGATCAGCTCTAGGATGTTAGTCCTTGTTGAGAGAACACAGCTCTGATACCAAATGAAGAACAGGTAGACAACTAAAGAGAGGGGTGAATAGAGTTTATAACAATAATGGCCAATTAAAAATTAAACTCTTTTCACTAACAGTAAATAATCAGAGTAAATACGAAAATATAGAGAGCAAGAGAGCATACGCAAACACAGCCAATTTTAACCTGATTTCTCTCGTGGAGGACTAGTCCAGGCCTGAGAACTCTAGCTCAAGATTAAATCCACTATTTATGAAATAGTAGTTACACCCCGTGCCTTTTCTTCAGAAGAGCACGTCAACTTCTTACAAGGATCGCTGTGGCGATGCTTGGAATTTTTAAGCGACTTTCTTAACTCTTGCACAAACTCCTAACTGAATTGCACTAAGCACTTTGAGGCTTAGGAAGCTTGTGGCTAGTAGATGAGAAGGTTAAGGCTTGTATGAGGCTTTGTAGAGAAGAGAAGAGAAGATTGAATGATTAAAAATGAGAAAATTCAAGGCCTATTTAGTGGGTTCTGGGTAGGCAGAATTCGGCCAGAATTCTGTGTCAAGAATTCAAATTTTTGGCGATTGGAAAACTAGCATACAGTAAACCCTAAAAATTAGGGTCCTGTAATTTCGGGGACAGAGTTCGTCCCGAACTCTGTGTGGAGGCAGAGTTCGGCCAGAACTCTGTCTCCAGGAGACAGAATTGCTTAAATGGGCTATGTGTGCTAGTTTGGTTTGGTGGAGCTTTTTTTTGTGGTTTGGAGATAGGTATAGGCCCAAACTACTCAGTGTGACTCAGTTTACATTTCTCTAGACTCAATAAAGTTAAAAATACAGACTCAAAAACTGAGTACGCTGCAAGATAGAGCCGACGTCCGTCTTACACTGAGTTCTGTCATGATGTGTCATATTAAATTATGACAAGTATCATATTGTCAATTTTATCATTATTTGATTGACTGTGATTTTGTGTCAACAACCTGAGCATGACCTGACTTGGCTGTAACACAAACTTGACTTGGACATGAGCCCTGACTTGGACTTGAACTTGATAATTCTTGGCTTTGAACAGAACTTGGCATGAACACGATAATATAATATGAACCCTTCTTGATAATTCTTGATAGTGGCCCGTCGAGGCGCACTCTTGACAAGTAACAAGTAAACTTGATATGACATAAATAATCTTGATAGTGGCCCATCGAGGCGCACTCCTGACAAGTACTCTTGATATGACAAGTAACCTGACATGACATGTATAATCTTGAAGCATTGTTGCGATAGCTATCCTGACTTGCTAAGTAACTCTTATCTTGATACCGTGGTTGATTTTCTTGATTGTGCTTGTACAAGCTACCTGTCTCTTCTTACATCATGTCTAGGACATAGATTCCTGGTTACCACGGTCAGGAATTCATATTGAATCTGACTATGTTAAATGACTAGATTGATCAAGTAGTCCATATAGAGAGATTTTTCCAGTTACAGGCGATCATGTTATCCCGGCCACACCTGAGGGACTTGTATCCTGTCGACGAGTAGGCACATTTTCAGCTCACTGTCATGTGGGATACTTCTTGAAAATATAAGTACTGAAAGTACACCAGTAATCTTGATAATTCTTGTAAATT
This sequence comes from Iris pallida, assembly GCA_029216955.1. Classification (NCBI taxonomy): domain Eukaryota; kingdom Viridiplantae; phylum Streptophyta; class Magnoliopsida; order Asparagales; family Iridaceae; genus Iris; species Iris pallida. The sequence goes on along the minus strand of JANAVB010013598.1, from coordinate 2,981,764 downwards.
ATCTTGCCTGGATAACCTGGATAGCTGCAGGGCTTGTGACTGCAGGAACATCTCAACTGCATCTTGCTAGTAACTAGGCCTGTGATAACCCTAGTTAGATAATAATAGCAAGCCGTAGGACTTGATTGGCCATATATGAATGCTTGTCTCATGATTAGCATGAGAATTATATTCTGCCTCTTATTTTTCTAATGTAAGCTATCATTTTATTCTAATCCTATATTCATGTTACTTAATCATGTTCATTTATGTATTCTTCTATTTAATTATCTGCTGGTTTTAGTTCCTTAATGAAGCCTCCCATGTGGCACTTGCATTTCTGGGTTCTGACCCAGCTGGTTTTGTATAGCCAGATTTTGGAGTAGTACCCGAGGATCTACCTGCCTTCCAGCTAGACGGTGAACACCAGACGTAATCCTGACAACAAATGAGTTTCTTATTTTGCCTTCCCACTCTATTTGTAAATTATTCTTTTGAGGTGTTTAGCCGCTAAGCAAGTGTTAGCTCGTGTTAAAACTAAATTTTTGTTTGCCTAAGGGCTGTAACATGATTGACAAATCTTAGGGTTGATCATGTCTGACTTAACACTTGTTAGTCTCGTATTTTATATGACTAGCTTCATGATCATCTGAATTAGTAATGTTTGGATGGCTTACTTTGTATGTCTGATGATCTAACATCTTGTATATTTATTTGCATGCTTGAGATTGACACACTAGGCTTGCTCTTGACCATAGAGACTGATAGATTGTAGTTTAACCGTCATGTATCTAGACAGTCGGGACCGTATTGCGAGGTAGGTTGCACTTTAATGTACGTAGCTGGCTGTGTCTGTCCCCCGCTCTCTAGTATTCTGGTTTTGGGGTGTGACACGGTTTAAGTGGTGGCCCATGCAGGTCTTATAAATCAAGATACATAAGGGTTTTGCCGAATAGAAGTCTTAATCAGCATTCGCCCTTGATCTCTACTCGTGCTTTCTAATCTTCCTGAATCTTGGCCCAATAAGGTGCTTTATCCTTGATCTATCTTGGGCCTCCTTATTGTTTCCCATGTTATTTTCTTCAGTGGCATTGTTTCTGGTCCTACCGATCAGCCGGATGGAGCACCCCCAGAGAACCAGCAACAAATAAACCTATAGCAACCTGGGGACCAAGCCCAGTGCTCTAGAGCAGCATCCCGAGTCATGCATTCGGGGGATCCAGAGCTACCAGTTCAACTAGCCCCGCCTGCAGATCCTGACAATAGAACCCTGATGGGACTCATCCGGGACTTGCTTGTATCATAAGATCGTCGGGATGATGCCCTACAGCAGACAGTACAAGATACGATGGGCAGAGTTAGTTATCAAGGGAACAATGCAGCCAACAGCTTCAAGCGCCTGAATCCTCCTTTATTTGACGGTCGTAAAGATTCTATTACCGCTGATGCTTGGCTACAGGATATAGAGGTTATTCTGGAGGCAACTCAAATTCCAGAGGAAGAGAAGGTGGCCATTATGCGCCTACAATTATTGAACTTAGCCCGCAGCTAGTGGGCGATGCTAGCAGTTGGATTGGCGACGCCTGTCTTGTGGGCGGTATTTAGTGACAAGTTCCAAATGAAGTACTTTGATGCAGTAGCTCGATATGCTCGGTAGACAAGGTTCAGCAATCTCAAGCAGATGGAAAGGACGGTCGATGGATATGCGGTCGAGTTTTTGAGGCTTAGTCGGTTTGCTCCCACCTTGGTGGCGACCGAATTGGACTGAGCATAGCAATTCCAGCAGGGACTCTACCTAGAGATCATTATAGCAGTGAAGCAGTTTGAGCACCAGACCTTTGATGTTATTTTGAGAGCTACTAGGAGGCATTAATGTACCTCCCAGAGGATAGTAGATCGAACTGGAGGACGGAAGAGGCCTCATGGCCAGTTATCTCAATCGTCAGCACCAGCCCCAGCAGCTAGGGCCTTGGCCATTGGAGCTCCGAGGAGGGCGACCATAGTTTTGTTGGTTCAGCACTCGACTCCGACATATCCTCAGCAGCAGAAATAGAAGCAATCTTCTGTAATGGGCTGCTCTCATTGTGGGAAGCCTAGGCACGTGGTTTCAGAGTGTCACAAGACACAGGGTTGTGCTTGGCTTGTGGGGCACCAGATCACAAAATTAGGTCATGTCTGCATAGAGCCAGTTCATCTTCATCAACCCTGACCAGTCCATTAGTTAGTACACCAGCACCAGTACAGCAGCAACATCAGCAGTACCAGCCTCTGAGGCCGTTACCGCCTTTGGCTCAACAGTATGCTCAGGCCCAAGCTCAGATTCAGAATAGACAGAGAGGTCACCAGCAGAGGGGACCAGCACTAAGAGGACAGGGTCAAGCTATGGCTCTGTCAGTAGCAGAAGAATTTGCATCAGGTGGGGTGGTGGCAGGTACCATTATCGTCAACTCTTTTCCAGTATCAGTATTATTTGATTCGGTTGTATCATATTCATTTATGTCAGCACGATTCATGACACGAATAGGACTAGAGCCCGAGTTATTATCAGTAAGGCTCAATATACTTACTGATAACGATCTTGTGGGAGTAGATAGTGTCTTTTCTTTGTGTCGAATCATATTTAGCGGTAGAGAGTTTCCCGCTAGTTTGATAGAATTTTCGATGATCGACTATAATGTGGTCCTAGGAATGGATTGGTTGAAGGATCAATACACAAGAATAGACTGCCATGTTGGCAGGATTATTTTTGGTATTCCTGGCGAAGAAGAGTTTTTATTTTCTAGAGGCGAAGTAGAACCTTCTCCACCAGTCTTGCGGATGGCGGTAGCAGCAGCTCAGTTTCCCAGAGTAGTAGAAGAATTTTTTAATGTATTTTTCGAAGAGCTTTCAGGCATGCTGGCAGATAGAGAGATAGAGTTCACTACTGATTTGATCTCAGAGAGCACCAGTATCAGAGAGAGTCTATAGAATAGCTCCATCAGAGTTGGGGATCCAGTAGAAGATGATTGAAGAACTCAGAACCAAGAGATTCATTCGTGCTAGCGGATCACCTTGGGGAGCCCCGATGGTTCTTGTGAAAAAGAAGGATGGTACGTCAAGATTATATGTTGATTATCGTACCTTGAATTCTATAACAATTAAGAACAGATATTCCCTACCAAGGATAGATGATTTATTCGATCAACTCAGCGGGACAGCAATATTCTCGAAGATTGACTTGCGATTGGGGTACCATCAGATCAGAATAAGAGAGCAAGACATCCCGAAGACAGCATTCAGATCTAGATATGGACATTGGGAGTTTCTCATTATGCCATTCGGAGCGACCAATACGCCAGCAGTATTCATGGATCTCATGAATTGTATCTTCATGCCCTATTTGGTCAGTTCATGATAGTATTTATGGACGACATCGTAGTCTATAGCAAAAATGAAGTGGAGCATGAGCAGCATCTCCGTATAGCTCTTCAGATTCTCAGAGAGCACCAATTGTACGCGAAGTTTAGTAAGTATAAATTTTGGCTTGATCGAATTTCGTACTTTGGTCATATCATCAACAGAGGTGAAGTGGAAGTGGACCCTCAGAAGATAGTGGCTATAGAGATATGGCCAGTATCCAACACCGTCACAGAAGTTCGCAGTTTTCTAGGATTGACCGGCTATTACCGATGATTTGTATCAGACTTTGCTCGAATTTCAGCACCATTGACGCAGTTGACCCGCAAGGATGTGCAGTTTGCTTGGACGACAGAGTATCAGAGTTTATTCGAGAAGTTAAAGAAAGGATTGATGACGGCACCCATTTTCACCTTCCATATGGGACTGAAGGATTTTCAGTTTATTGTGATGCTTCAAGCAGAGGATTAGGATGCGTCTTAATGTAACATGGCAAGGAGTAGCTTATGCGTCATGTCAGCTTCATGATCATGAGAGGAATTATCCAACCCATGACTTGGAGTTAGCCGCGGTAGTTTTTGTACTTAAGTTGTGGAGGTATTACCTGTATGGAGATTGAGTAGAGATTTTCACTGACCACAAGAGTCTTAAGTATGTGTTTACCCAGAAGGATCTTAACATGCGTAAGAGGAGATGGCTAGAGTTGGTAGTGGATTATGATATCAACCTGCAGTATCATCCTGTGAAGACCAACGTAGTTGCAGATGCGTTGAGTAGAAGAGCAGGGCTTATTTTCTATCAGCACATCCAGAGTTATTAGCAGATCTTCAGAAGATAGGAATATAAGTAGTTATTCCTACCAATGTGGCATTAATATCCAGTATGAAAGTTCAGTCCAGTCTAGTGGAGAGAATCAAGATAGCTCAATCAACGGATTCTACGCTTCAGCAACTTAGGACAGAATATAAAGCAGGACGAAGAGCAGAGTTATGTATTCAAGAAGATGGCACGCTCCGACATGGAAGGCGTCTTTGTGTACCCATTGGTGACATCAGGCAGGAGATCATGGCAGAGGTTCACAGTTCACAGCATTCAATTCATCCTGGTGGTACGAAGATGTATCATGATATCCGCCAGCATTTCTGGTGGAATGACATGAAGAAGAAGATAGCTCGGTTTGTCTCTTCTTGTTTAGTTTGCCAACAAGTTAAAGCTGAACATCAGAGACCAGCTGGACTTCTTCATCCTTTATCGATCCCAGAATGGAAATGGGATCACATTACTATAAATTTTGTACCTGGGTTACCTAAATCTCCAGCTGGAAGAGATACTATTTGGGTTATAGTTGACCGACTTACCAAGGTAGCTCATTTTCTCCCTTTCAGAATTGGTCAGTCAATGGATCAGCTAGCAGAGGTGTATATCAGGCAGATAGTATCACTTTCAGTTTTTATAATTGAGGGTAAATTTTTTATTTTTAATATTCTAATATTTTGTGATTATTTATTTATTAATATGGTATTTTGGAGTTTTATTTGATCGGGTTTGAGTTTTGTCTCATTTCGACTTGTGTTAGTGACCCGGGTTAGTTTTGGACCCAATTGGACCCGACCAATTTTTCATGACCAAACTTAGATATTTATTTTTGAGTAATCCTATTTGATTTTAGTAGAATTTGAGTTTAGAATTAGATTTAGAACTTGGAATTAGGAGTTTTCAAGTTACCCTTTTGACCCCAACTCAAAACCATTCTATTCTTTGACTTAGAGGGCATTTTTGTAATATGCCAAATAACCCAAAACCCCCTTGAAGTGGTCGGCCAGAATTGTACCCCCCCATTTTTCTCATTTGCAAGAAAACACACTCTCTCTTTCTTTTCTCTTATTTCACAAAAACCCTTTTTCCCCTCTTTGATTTCAAGCTCCAAGTAAGTAAAAATCTCTTTCCTTACTCTAGATATCTCTCTAATCTTGATGCTAACTCTTGTTTATCTCTCATTTGTGGTTTTGATCTAGGTAGATCTAGCTTGATTGTAGTGGAAGCATGGATCTTGTGCTTTGACCTAAAAAGAAATGATATTGGAGCTTTTCCTTGGGATTCCAACTCCTAAGAGGTAAATCCTAACTCTAACCTTTGTAATTACTTCTAATTAGTGTCATTTGTATATTAAGGGATGCCCGAGGTGTAGGATAACCCATTAGAAGAGATTTGGAACCCATTGGACTCAATTCGGGACTTTTGGCCTAGGTTTAGTGCCAAATTTAGAGGAAATCCTAAATTGACATGTTTGGGTGTTGCCCCTAGGATAATTAGACCTAATTAGGTTAGTTTGGGTGAGATGAGGCTAGGTACGTGTCCATATTTGGATACGTAGGGTCGTTTCGCAAGAAATCGTAAAAAAATGATTTTTTTTTCGGGCTTTCGGGTTCCAACACACGGGTGACTCATTGCACCGATACTAAAATCGATAAGTTAGCACTTAGAATAAGTTCTAATCGTTTTTTAGGACACGTGGGTAGAATTTGGGTTAAATCTGGATAGGTTTGGTACCTGTATCACGCGGTATCATGAATCGGACACCCCTGAGCCGCCAAAATTGCCATTTGGCCATTCGGGCCTCGTTTCTTATTTTTGCTTGCGTGCACGAGTTGGATTGCTTGTGTGGGGTACGTGTATAAGCCCTAGAGGGTAAAATTACAAGGATTTGGGTATTCGGATAGGTTTCGGGATGTTATTAGTTGTGTTAGTGTATATATATATATATATATATATATATGTATATATATGTATATATATATATATATATATATATATATATATATATATATATATATATATGTATATATATGTATATATATGTATATATTTTATATATATATATATATATATATATATATATATATATATATATATATATATATATATATATATATATATATATTAGTGTTAGTGTTAGGAGAAGAGTTTAAGGTATTAGTGTGTGTGTGGGTGCTAGAGAGTGAGGCGGGAAGAGGGAGAAGAATGTGTGTGTGTGTGTGTGTAGTGAAGAGAGGAAAGGAGGGGCTGCTGCCAAAGGCAGCAGCAGTAGCAAATAGCAGTGGCATTAGCCACTGCAGCCACAGCAACAGGTAGCATCAGCAGCAGCAGCAGCTAGGAGCTGCAGCAGCAGCAGCAGCTAGGAGCAGTAGCAGCATTAGCAGCTGCTAGTAGCAGCCCCAAGCCCCCATTTTGCAACTCCCTTTAGCCCTCATCTCATCCCCCATTGCTCCTTTGTGAGTGTGGGTTAGTTAGCTTTCTATGTTGGAGTATATGTTAGATGGTTTGTTCGATGTTAGATATTATTAGTAGATGTTAGAGTTTGAAGGTTTGTATAGATATTAGTTGTTAGAGATATCTTAGGATATAGAGGTAAGCTGGTTTGTATTTTAGTAAGGTATTAGTTAAGATAATGTTAGTGTTAGCTTGTAGATAGATAGTATCCTATCTTAGATACTAGGATACTAATATGGTATCTTAGGATGGGTTTACCTTTACCAAGGTAAATGAGACTTACCCTATTATAAGATAAGATAATTTAAGGTAAATATGGTTTATCTTATCAAGGTAAATGAGATATACCTTAGTATAAGTTAAGGTATTGGGATACCTTCATGGTATTGGGTATACTTAGATTCTAAGGGTAGATATATATGGTATTAGTTAGCTAGTTACTTAGGGTAGTTACTAGATATCTTGGTTTAGTGTATTGGTAGGCTAAGGTATTGGATCCCAACCAAGGTATTTGTATTGGGATACCAATAGGGCCAAGATATGTGGTATCTTGGTAGATAAATGCTAGGAATAGGATACCTAGGCTAGAGTTGATCCCGTTTGACTATCGTTGACTGCTTTGACTCAAAGTCAACAAAAAGTCAACATTGGACCTAGAATTGACTATAACTTGACCAAAGTTGACTAGTTGACCAAAAGTCAACTGTGAGTCAAGCATTAACCTAGTTTGACCTTGATTGGACTAGGAGTTGACCAGTTGACCAAAAGTCAAATGTAAGTCAACCTTTGACCTAGTTTGACATAGTTTGACTTTGTGTGACCTAGTCTGACTTAGTGTGACCTAGTGTGACCTAGTTTGACTTAATGTGACCTAGTTTGACTTAGTTTGACTGAGCTTGACCTAGATTTGCATATCATATACTAGAAATCATGACAAACACTATTAAACCCTAATTAACTCGTATATATTTCATGTTTAGGTCTATGACTATCCTCTGAGCCTCGATTCCTATTGATTGCTCAGGACCGCATGCGAGTACATTCTCTGATAGTTTTTATTGTCTTGATATCTGCTATATCCGATTCAGTTATAGTGTTTTACTTGATTTTCGATACGATGGTACACGGACTAGTCACAACACCAAAATGGACAATTTGCGACAATTAGAGTTGCATATAAATGACGTATTAAAAGTGTCGTTTCATTGTCGACGTACTAAAACTGTTGTTTAACATCAAAACTCTATTGAAAATTTAGGTTTCCTCTTCCATTGAAAATTTTGGTACTTAATTATTCACCAAAACCCCGTGCCCATAACTGGAACCCTTTTCTAAAAATCCCAAACCTGCGTATACTCACTACCAAAATACAAGGTTTTAGCGACGGCACTATCCATCAGAAATCCGTCGGTAATTCCCTTTACCAACGAATTTTCGACGGATACGGGCTGAAAAAAATTCGTCGGGAATAACCTCGTCGCTAAAACTAGCTCGTCGCTAGTCCGCCGCTCTGCGACTAATTAGCGACGGATTTCCGTTGGAAAAATAAAAACTTTTAGCGACGGCGTACCGACGGCTTCCCGTCAAATACGACAGTTTAAATTTTAAATACATTCATAAAGTTAGCGCGAAAAAGTTGTCGCTAAATCGTCGCTAACCGTGTATCCGAGGGTTTCTGAAACGAAATATCCGTCGCTCAAAGCGTCGCCATCCTCGACGGATTAGCGGCGGAATAGCGATGGATAATACGTCTCCACCCTTCTGGAAATCGTCCATATATTCCAGAATATGAGCGACGGAACGTCCGTCGCTCTTCCGTCGCAAAATTTTTCAGGAAATAGGCCGACGGACAATCCGTCAGGAAACCGTCGCTAACTGCAAATGTCAGTCGGTAACCCGTCGGTAATCCGTCGCTACCTGCAAAAGTCCGTCGGCAAGCCGTCGATAATCCGTCGCTAAGTGAAATATTTTTGAAAAAAATTACAGGAAAGAGACTATTCCCTGTATATAACATATTCAGCATCCACCATACACAAATATAACATATCCGACATCCAATATATCCAACAAATATCCATATTGCCAACACAATATCTCCAAACATCCAATATATCACAACATACACAAAAAATATCCAACACAATGACCAACAAAATATCTAACATAATATCCAACACACTACATATCCGGCACGCACAATAATGTAATCCTAAGACATCATCTACTAACACACTAAATATCCAACAAAATATCCGGCACGCACAATACATTCCAGAATATACAAAAAATATAACAAAAAAATACTATCCGCAACGAACAACGTCAATATATAATATCCTCAACAAACCAAATCAATATCCGCAAATACGTACAAACTCAGTATCCTCAACAAAAAACTGAATATCTCCAAATACGTACAAAGTCAAAATAAAAAATACAGAATCTAATCCCTGGGTTCGCCGAAAATACAAAGACACACAGTTCTAATTCATATGTGTTTTAAGTGTGAGAACGGATGGCTCAAAACACAACCCAAAATTCATTCTAGCATACATTAGCGTGAATCATCTATGTTCTGTACATATGGTGTAGTATGCGTTCTTATCGAATCTAGTATCTAGTATCTGAAGAATGTAACAGAATGAAGATGAACTCACATAATGTAATACTAAAATATCATCTACTACTATATAAGATATAGTGATAGGTCGTCGTATCATCATTGCCGAAGGATGAGGGTCGGAGGACAGTCAACTTTATCTACGGCTACGTAGTTTCTGCCTTGCCAGTCAAATGGCTGCAGGAACTATGTCCTGATCACCATGTCGTACTATAGTTTCTGTCTCGCCAGTCGAATAGCTGCAGGGACTATATGTCCCGATCACCATGTTACCAATTAACCAACCAACAAAACTACTTGTTACAAATATCGGCATTATATGTCGCGAAACGTCGCTATGACGTCGCTAATAGCGACTAATTTAGCGACGTTAGTATGAATCGTCACTAAATTCTAATTATATTCCTCCACCAATTTATTTCCCCCATTTTACTCTCTCACTCTTTCTCCTCCCCCCTCCGGCGCTCTCACTCTCTCCGGCGCTCTCACAGTACTTAAGTGTGAGAACGGATGGCTCAGAACACAACCCAAAATTCATTCTAGCATACATTAGTGTGGATCATTATATTCTGTACATATGGTGTAGTATATGTTCTTATCGTATCTAGTATCTGAAGAATGTAACAGAATCAAGATGCACTCACATAATGTAATACTAAGACATCATCTACTACTATATAAGATATAGTGATAGGTTGTCGTATCATTATTGCCGAGGGATGAGGGTCCGAGGATAGTCAAATTTATCTACGGCTACATAGTTTTTGTCTCGCCAGTCGAATGGCTGCAGGGACTATGTCCTGATCACCATGTCGTACCGTAGATTTATGCAAATGGAGCTGGAGCTGGAGCCAAAATACAGAATCTAAAATACAAAATACAGAATCCAATCCCTGGGTTCGCCAAAAATATAAAACCAAAGATTGACACACAGTTCTAATTCATATGTGTTTTAAGTGTGAGAACGGATGGCTCAGAACACAACCCAAAATTTATTCTAGCATACATTAGTGTGAATCATCTATGTTTTGTACATATGGTGTAGTATACGTTCTTATCGAATCTAGTATCTAGTTTCTGAAGAATGTAACAGAATCAAGATGAACTCACATAATGTAATACTAAAACATCATCTACTACTATATAAGATATAGTGATAGGTTGTCGTATCATCATTGCCGAGGGATGAGGGTCGAAGGACAGTCAAGTTTATCTACGGCTACATAGTTTCTGCCTCGCCAGTCGAATGGCTGCAGGGACTATGTCCTGATCACCATGCCGTACCGTAGATTAATGCAAATGGAGCTGGAGCTGGAGCCAAAATACAGAATAAATAAGAGAACTATCAGAGAATCAATAGCAATTAGGATACATGAGTTAGAGAGGTCAGTAATCCAAGTATCAGAGTTAGTGATCAGTTGTATGAGATTAGATGATGGAGCACTTGGAGCTTGGGGATTTTTAGATCTTGGAGCCATTTTTATTAGAAATCCATCTCCCAATAGGTATATGCATTATAAACCCTCAAAATTGTATTAAATAGTGTAGAGGCATCAAATAAGAACCCCATGCAATAGGGTTACCAATGGTGAGGAGTTTTGACTCTTTTCCTTCTATTTGAGGACTTTTTTCTTTGTATTTCGACCTATTTTGCCAAACTGTACCGGTATCGGTCAGTATCAGTCCGATACCGATTCCGATTCCGATACCCCCCTTCCCCGATCCGATACTCATAGGATTGGTCCAATCCGAAATGACCTATACCCCCTCCCCCGATCCAATACACCGATTCGAAACCACCGATACCCATAGGAGTGGTCCGATCCGAAACCACCGATACCCCTCCACCCCGTCCCGTACCCCGCCGGACAGCAAACCCCCCACCCCCTCCCCTACCCCGTCGGACAGCAAACCCCCCACCCCCTCTCCCTCACACACCCTCCCGACAGCAAACCCCCACCCCCACCCCCTCCCCCCCCGACAGCAAACACCCACCCCCCCTCCCCCTCACCCTCCGACAGCAAACCCCCACCCCACCCCCTCCCCCCCGACAACAAACACCCACCCCCCCTCCCCCTCACCCCCAGACAGCAAACCCCCACCCAACCCGCTCCCCCTCCGATAGCAAACACCCACCCCCCTCCTCCTCACCCTCCGACAGCAAACACCCACCCCCCTCCCCCTCACCCTCCGACAGCAAACACCCACCCTCCTCCCCCTTATCCCCCTCCCCCTCACCCTGCCCCACACCCAACACCATCCACCCCCCGCCCCCCCTCTCTTCCTCCATCACCGCCGGCCCCCGCGACAGCCGGCCCACCCCCCACCCTAAACCCTACCCTGCCCCCAGCCCTCAACAACCTCCCCTCCACCGCGCCGGCCCCAGCGACAGCCAACCCCCTCCACCAACCTAAAACCCTAAATAGAGAGAAAGAGAAAGGGGGAGAGAGAGAGAGAGCATACCTGAGAGAGAGATATTCCGTCGGAGAGAGCTTCGCCGGAGAATGTGATCCGTCGAAGAGAGCTCGCCGGAGAGAGAGAAAGAAAGAGAGAGAGAGGGAAGAGAGAAAGTTTTTTGGGGGGAATGAAAAATTTCTCCCCTTCCGTCGGTCAATTTAAGTTAGGTTACAGTATTTAGCGACGGATTACCGACGGATATATCCGTCAGTAGGTAGCCGCTAAATACCAACTAGATTACCGACGGAAAGTCCGTCGCCACATAGACGCTAATATAGCGCGCCATTTATTTCAGATTCTGTCGCCACAATGTGCGACATATTAGCGTCGGACATGAATCCGTCGCTAATGTTTCGTCAAATTAGCGACGGATGTACGATTGATTTTGACGCAAAAAAACTAAAAAAATATACATTGCTTTGTGACGGTAGCCAGTCACAAGGTAGTCGCGAGGCCGTCGCTATGGCCGACGGATTCGATCCGTCGCTAATCCTCCGTCGCCAATTTGCTGTATTTTAGTAGTGACTCCCCCCTCTCAGTTCCTCTTTCCTCATTCCCACCTCGTAGCCATCACGAGACGTGCATCCACAGCAACCACCTTTACCAGCACCATCACCACTGCCACACCACCATCTCAAAGTCATCCTCCTTCTCTACCCAAGCTGCCTCCACTCCTTCGATTTAAAAAATAGGGTTAGGGTTTTGGTTTGTGTGTTCTTCATCTCGATGGCGCTGCACTCAGTCTCTACAATCGGTAAGCCCACACACACGCGCACACACACTTTCCCTCTTCTCTTTATTATTTCTTGGTATTACGGTTCTATTTGGCTTCAATTTTGTTAGAACGGTAATATTTACTGATCCCTTTGTCAAAAAATAAAATGACCAATTTTATGGACCCGTAACGTCAAAGATGATAGATTTAACGAAAAATAATAGGTACGGCATGGTACGGTACGGACAATTGTCACAAACACGGACTCTACACTAATTTTTGGTGCGACATAGCCTATTTTGGGAGAATTGGTGCTTCCTAGGTGTACTTTCTGGTTTACTCGAAAAAATAGTCTGTGTTCTTCTTATTTTATAGCCTTTATTAGATGTTTTTCAACCCCTTACTCATATATTTTTGGCGCTTATGTTTTCATCTGTAGTTGTTGAGTAAGTCGACTGTAAAAGAAACTATCTTGAACAAAAAAAAATATGACATGGCACTGATTTTGAAAAATCCTAGTATATCATGGAGTGTCTTTCGTGTCCCATATGTGTGATGGTTCTTGGACTTCCTATGTTTTCTACATGAATGTTCAATTTGATGAAGAGCGATACAAGGTATACATTCTTGGACTTCCAATTTTTTGATCTCTACATTTATTTTACCGATTCTGACATAATTTGTTCAATTAGAATTATCCATGAAATAGAAACATGATTTCCTTAAATATGCCTAAAATAAGCATCAGTTTAAACTTGTACTTTAAACTTGTACTTTGATAACTTATTTTACCGGTTCTGACATTATTTTATCGATACAAGGTATACATTCTTGTATGGAATACTGCGACTGGTGCGCTTCTTTCATCAGCTCATTCCTCCGTTCTCCAGTTAGTACGCAAATCCTCATACCATGCCTCAGTGCTCCGTCACTGGCAATTTGAGAATCCTTCAAGTGTTCCTGCCAGCACTTGCTTCTGCAAAGCGCCTCGTCTTGGAATTGTGGCTCCTTGACTCTGTCCATCAGACTTGAACGCAATTGCAACTGCATCATTGTTGAATCAGCTCCTGGTACAATGGCTTTTCTTTCCAGTTTCTTCATTTCTTCCTCGGGCAGTACAATCTCCAGTCCAAGCTTTTCCATGTCCTCCAGCAAATGAAGCTCCTTGGTCAAGAACATTGCCATCGGGTATCGACTAAGTGCATCTGCAACAATATTAGCCTTACCCGGATGGTACTGCAGGTTGATGTCGAAATCCTTCATCAGCTCCAGCCATCATCTCTGTCTCATGTTCAGCTCCTTCTGAGTGAAAACATATTTAAGACTTTTGTGGTCTGTAAATAATTCTACTCTCTCTCCATAAAGGTAATGCTTCCATAGCTTTAATGCAAATATCACCGCTGCAAGCTCCAAATCATGTGTGGGATAGTTCTTCTCATGAGTCCGTAATTGCCTAGATGCATACGCAATTACTTTTCTGTGTTGTTGAAGAATGCATCCCAGTCCTTTTCCAGAGGCATCACTGTATATTGAGAAACCGCCGGTACCTACGGGTAGCACAAGTATCGATGCTGTTGTAAGTCTCTTCTTTAGTTCCTCAAATGATGCCTCGCAAGCATCCGTCCAAACGAACTCTTCATTCTTCCTTGTAAGCTTCGTCATCTGTTCAGTAATTCTGGTAAAAATCCTTCACAACTTCCGGTAGTAGCCAGTAAAGCCCAAGAAAATTTTTGATTTCAGCAACTGAGCTTGGGGTAGACCACTTCTCAATGGCAGCTATCTTCTTAGGATGTACCGAAATTCCTTCTCCTGTGACAACATGGCCAAGAAAATCCACCTTGTCTAGAAAGAATTCATATTTGGATAGCTTACCATATAGCTTCTCCTTTCTCAAAGTTCCCAGAACTTTCCTGAGGTGCTCTTCATGCTCATCTTCAGTCTTCGAGTAGATCAGGATGTTATCGATGAAGACAACGACAAACTGATCTAGGTATTCATGGAAAACCTTGTTCATAAGGTTCATGAACACAGCAGGAGCATTCATCAGTCCAAACAGCATGACCAAGAATTCAAATTGCCCATACTTGGTGTTGAACGCCGTCTTGGGAATGTCCTCCTTCCTGACCTTGATCTGATGGTAGCCGGATCTGAGGTCTATCTTCGAGAACACCTTGGCTCCACTGAGTTGGTCAAACATGTCATCGATCCGGGGCAGAGGGTACTTGTTCTTGATGGTGATATTGTTCAGCGCCCGGTAGTCGATGCACATCCTCACAGTTCCGTCCTTCTTGGGAACAAACAAGATAGGTGCTCCCCAGGGTGAAGCTCCGTCTTGGATAAATCCCTGGGTCTTCAGTTCTTTGATCTGGTCCTTCATCTCCTTGGCCTCCTTGGGGTTGACTCTGTAGCATCCCTTAGAAATAGGAGAAGAGCCGGGGACTAGGTCAATGGTGAACTCTATGTCTCGATCTGGGGTAATCCAGGAAAACTATCAGGAAAACGTCTATGAATTCTGCTATGATAGGAAGGGGAGGTCTGGGTTCTTTAGTAATAGGGGTGTAGGTAACATACTCCATATCTTCAGGAGCTCGATAGATTTCAACTCTGGCTCTCCAGATGGGCTGAATATTACACATCCTCTATAACAATCTACCAGTCTATCCCTAAGAGTACATCATAGTTGGGTAAGGGCATCACAAGTAAGGGTGCTAAGAATTTATGGTCTGAGATAGTAATAGGGCAGTTACAGGTCTCAATGATGGGTATGGGTCTAAGTATGACCGGTGGTGGACCTCATTGCCAGCAGAGCCGAAACAAGTGGTCTTTCCTTTGGCCATACTCTGGAAGATTTAGGATACAAAACATAAGCAAGGTAGCCTACCAGTCTATAGCAAACAAAAATATTTATTTATAATATATTTCGGTCCTATGTTGTGATAAATTGATGTTCTAGTGTTCTAATTGTTTTTAAATATGTTCTCCTAAGTTGTTGATCTGTTCTGCATGGGCCACCACTAAAAACATGTCACGACCCGGTCCTAATTTCTTGGGTCGAATCGGATCATGCCCAGCCTACACCGTTGTTGAGACGGCGGCAGTAAGCTGCATCACTCATGCAGGTAATAAACAACACAGTATAATTGCCACAACTTTAATAATTCGAATAGTTTAAAACTTTTTACAATAAAATGAAAGATACATCTGAAATACATTGTTTTCCACAAACATCATGAATTATAAAAGAAGAAGAAAATCTAGGCAACCAGCTCGTTAGTCTCGAGATCATCGTCCTCTAATTGGGATCTCGGGAAAAATACCGCGGAACAAAGCATCATCAGTGATACCTAAAAATGTTGGGTCTCCAGTTAGGAGGGAGCAAAGTACAATTCATGCTAATTTGACAATTGAAATAATAATAGAATCATGCACTTTTAAATAATTTGAAAATAAACAGTTCTTCAGCAGTTAAAACATTATGATGTGAATAGGCAATGAATATGACCGGCTTGGGTTGTACAGTGAATGATATGGCTTATCCCCGTGTGTATGAGGGGTAGGCTAATACAGTTCTAAATTATTACTTTGGATGTGGTCATACTCATTACACTACTCCCCCAGTCCCCAAACAGTTACAGTAGTTACAATAGTTACAGTCAGTGCTCTCAGAGAGAGTTCCGTGTTGCATCGTGGTTTAAACTTACAATAAAACGATTATTAAATAATTGTAAACTAACACAAAATGTACTTGCCTTTGTTTACGACTGGAAACGGTGTTGGTTCCGAAAAGATGCTAGGTTCGTCTCCGAGACCCTACAGTTGGAAAACGCGACTTAGAACCATTGTGAAACCAAGCTAGGTGTGCTAGTTGCAATCTCTAGTAGCATGTCCTAGTCAGATTTTAATCTTGGATTACGCTATCACAACAAATCTCGATTATCGGGTGCGTTGTAATTAATTACGAGGAAAAGATCAATTTAACTTTTTATTTTGGAAAACTCGTAGTTACCAATTTAATTGGTTAAAACTTTATATTTTTTGTAATTATACATATAAAACTAAATTTCTTGTTTAATGAGAAAACATGATCTTTGTTTAAATATTACAAACTTGTAAATTTTAATGTGAGAAAAACCTCATTAATTTTTCTATATCAAAATAATATTTATTTTAGTTTTACGCGTTTACGCTAAAAATCAGCAAAACCAGAAAATGAAAGAAAACTACGCTACAATAATTACAGGCCACAGAAAAAGAAAATAGAAAAGCTGGGCTTATGCCCTTACAAATTATTGAATTTAAATAAGAAATAGACCTGGGTTAGTCCAGAAATCTCTCCTACAATTTAATTATAATTAAAATAAATTTAATAGTGAGTCTCAGATATTGGTCCAATCGTCATATAGGCTAGTGCCTCAACGTCCGGACGAAGCCGGTTTCGTTTGCACTTAGCCAGGGCCCATTGACCAATACGGTCGTCGCCAAAAAATCCAAAATAATATTCTTTTCCGAAAAAACCATTTTAAAATTATATTATAAAATTTTATAAAAATTTGGGCAGCATTCCCTCTATATTCGGGACAACCCAAAACTGGAAGAATGTGCCAACAATTCCAACAAATATCCCAAACCAGGAAGAACCCATTTATATAGAAAATATAATCACAGAAATCATTCCCGAAGCCTAATCAGAAAAACCCGAAATAAATCGGAAATCCCGAAATTCAAAACCAATCCACAGAAACGTCCAAAATAAAATCCAGGATATTTCCGAAGAAAGTTCGGAAATCCCGAAATAATCCCAACTATCAGAACTCTTTCCGAAGAGTTCTCGGGAAAAACCCGAAATCAACAGCAACTAAAAACCATAGAACAAAAATGTCAAGAATGGTTCTGAAATTCCCGGAAACCATAACGTAACAGAAAACCGAATTCCCGAAGAGAATTCGAGGACCAAATTCATCACAGACAATTACGGGAGGGACGAACTACTGTGAATATCCAGAAATTACCCAAATCGACGGAATCCGAAGGGTTGCCTCGGACTCAAAACGAAAACGGGAACCCACGGAGCACGAAACGACACAGCAGAACGGTGTCGAGCAGATGGGGACAGCAGCGGCGGCCAGAGGGGTCGACCAGGGGTCGGGTCGCCGGAGCTCGGGGTCCGACGGGGCCTAGGGCAAGGGGCGCGGGTCCCGATCGGGCCGAGAAACTCGCTGCCGGGGTGGGCGAGCCCGCGGACGGCGCTAGGGCGCGCGCGGAGGGAAGCGATGGCCGGGGAACGGCGGACGGCGACGGAGTTGGCCGCGGAACGGCACCGACAGGGGAGGGCAGCCGCGGACTTGGCTCGGGCTCGGGTGTTCTGGCGTTCGGGGAAAGGGTTTGTGAATGAGAGGGTGAATGGAAAGGAAATGAGAGGGAGAATGGAACGTGTTGGTGGGATTGCTGGTGCTATTTGCATTCGTGAGTGGTGTGGTGGAGTGGGTTGTTGTGTGCTGGTGTATGGTGGGGTATTAATATGGGAAAAGGGTTATAGGAACGTGGAGGGGCGTGAGTTTAAAACGTGTGGTGGAGAGAAAAGTGAGGGGAATGGGAAAGATCATGGGAAACGGTTCCTGGCCGAGTGTGGAGGAAAAGAAAGGAAATAGTTTTAGTTTTTTTTTATACTAATCAGACCAACATATGTATACATACATACATAGATATAATTTTAGATTTTAATGGAAACCAAGGGTGGGTTCGGAAAACGGAATCTGGTTCGAGTTCGGGATCGGACTCTGGACATGGGGTCGGGGCAGGGCCACAAACAAAACCCAAACGATAGTTTAAAAATAATATTTTTCTTAAACCCGACTAATAGATAATAATAATAATAATAATAACAATAATAATAATAACTATAATAATTAAACAAAAATTACACTACAAACCAATAATTAAATAATTCTAAAATTCTGGATTTCACAATCTTCCCTCCTTAGAAAATTTCGTCCTCGAAATTAAAGGCAGGGTTAGGAGTAAACTCAAATCAAACAGGTACGGGTACTACGTCCGTAACTCAGGTCCAACAATAAAAATTTCTAAGGCAGTCGTGGATGAGACGATTTAGGGACAAGTTTTATTTATGATATCATCCATGCAGAAAAATACAAAAGTGAACCAAAGTACACGAGGTTGATCAAACCATCATGCACCGGTCCTGATTAGATAATATATTAGTGGGTGCACCCAATAAAATACTGTCATGATCAAGCTCGATAAAGAAATAAGCTCGCAAAACTAGGCTAACTTAGCAGCAGCAGTCAAAATATTAGAACGAAAGATAATGTTTGCAAGAAATAAAAGTTATGAGGCGGCACAGGGTTCCTGGTTTTCTTCTCACCACTGTCTAAAATCGCCACTGGCTTCTCTGGCATTGAAAGGTTGAGTCCAATCTTCAGCTCTGAATTATCTAAAATGTGACTCGGATCCGGAATGTAGCATCTGAGCAGTGATACGTAGAAGACGTTGTGCACACTCTCAAGATTAGCTGGTAGAGCTAACCGGTACGCTCCTTTTCCAACTCGTCTTAAAACTTTAAATGGCCTGATGTACCTGGCCTCAATTTCCCAGCTCCGTTAAAACTGATCGTTCCTCTGGTAGGAGAAAACTTCACAAAAACGCTATCTCCTTCTTTAAACTCCACAGGTCGACGACTACTACCAACCCAATGCTTCTGTTTGTCTTGGGCAATCCTGAGCTTACATTCACCTTCTCTACTGCGTCAGTCACCATCTCTGGACCTAGCAGTACTCTTTCTCCTACGTCGTCCCATGCAAGTGGAGTGCGGCAACGACGTCCATAGAGTGCCTCGAACGGTGTCATACCGATGCTAGCTTGGTAGTTGTTGTTGTAAGAGAACTCTACCAGGTACAAATGGTCTTCCCAAGATCCTCCAAATTCCAAGACGCAGGATCTCAGCATGTCTTCTAGCGTCTGGATTGTCCTCTCAGATTGTCCGTCAGTTTGGGGATAGTAGGCTGTACTGAACTTCAGTTTTGTTCCCAAGCTGTCATGCAAACTCTTCCAAAAGTGAGAGGTAAATCTAGTATCTCGGTCAGATACAATACTTACCGGTACTCCGTGAATCCGGTAGATGTGCCGCATGTATAGTGCTGCCAACTTCTCGGTGGATAAACCAACCTTGAAGGGAATAAAGTGAGCTGACTTCGTCAGTCAGTCCACAATAACCTAAATAGCGTCCTTTCCTCCTTGGGATCGAGGCAATCCTGACACAAAGTCTATTGTTATGTGCTCCCACTTCCACTCCGGAATGTCCAACGGCCGTAGAAGTCCTGCGGGTCTCTGCCTGCTGGCCTTCACTTGTTAACAAATCAAGCATCTAGCCACAAATCTGGATACATCTTTCTTTATTCCATACCCCCAAACAATGGTGCGTATATCCCGATACATCTTGTTAGCTCCAGGATGTATGGAATACTGTGACTGGTGCGCTTCTTTCATCAGCTCATTCCTCCGTTCTCCAGTTAGTACGCAAATCCTCATACCATGCCTCAGTGCTCCGTCACTGGCAATTTGAGAATCCTTCAAGTGTTCCTGCCAGTACTTGCTTCTACAAAGCGCCTCGTCTTGGAATTGTGCCTCCTTGACTCTGTCCATCAGACTTGAACGCAATTGCAACTGCATCATTGTTGAATCAGCTCCAGGTACAATGGCTTCTCTTTCCAGTTTCTTTATTTCTTCCTCGGGTAGTACAATCTCCAGTCCAAGCTTTTCTATGTCCTCTAGCAAATGACGCTCCTTGGTCAAGAACATTGCCATCGGGTATCGACTAAGTGCATCTGCAACAACATTAGCCTTACCCGGATGTTACTACAGGTTGATGTCGAAATCCTTCATCAGCTCCAACCATCATCTCTTTCTCATGTTCAGCTCCTTCTGAGTGAAAACATATTTAAGACTTTTGTGGTCTGTAAATATTTTCACTCTCTCTCCATAAAGGTAGTGCTTCCATAGCTTCAATGCAAATATCACCGCTGCAAGCTCCAAACCATGTGTGGGATAGTTCTTCTCATGAGTCCGTAATTGCCTAGATGCGTAAGCAATTACTTTTTCGTGTTGTTGAAGAACGTAACCCAGTCCTTTTCTAGAGGCATCACTGTAGATTGAGAAACTGCCGGTACCTACGGGTAGTGCAAGTATCGATGCTGTTGTAAGTCTCTTCTTTAGTTCCTCAAATGATGCCTGGCAAGCTTTCGTCCAAACGAACTCTTCATTTTTCCTTGTAAGCTTCGTCATCTGTTCAGTATTTCTGGTAAAATCCTTCACAACTTTCGGTAGTAGCCAGTCAAGCCCAAGAAAACTTCTGATTTCAGCAACTGAGCTTGGGGTAGACCACTTCTCAATGGCAGCTATCTTCTTAGGATCCACCAAAATTCCTTCTCCTGTGACAACATGGCCAAGAAAATCCACCTTGTCTAGAAAGAATTCACATTTGGATAGCTTACCATACAGCTTCTCCTTCCACAAAGTTCCCAGAACTTTTCTGAGGTGCTCTTCATGCTCCTCTTCAGTCTTCGAGTAGATCAGGATGTTATCGATGAAGACAACGACAAACTGATCTAGGTATTCATGGAAAATCTTGTTCATAAGGTTCATGAACACAGCAGGAGCATTCGTCAGTCCAAATGGCATGACCAAGAATTCAAATTGCCCATACTTGGTGTTGAACTCCGTCTTAGAAATGTCCTCCTTCCTGACCTTGATCTGATGGTAGCCGGATC
Organism: Iris pallida; assembly: GCA_029216955.1. NCBI lineage: Eukaryota > Viridiplantae > Streptophyta > Magnoliopsida > Asparagales > Iridaceae > Iris > Iris pallida. The sequence goes on along the minus strand of JANAVB010013598.1, from coordinate 2,960,544 downwards.
TGAGGTCTATCTTCGAGAACACCTTGGCTCCACTGAGTTGGTCAAACAGGTCATCGATCCGGGGTAGAGGGTACTTGTTCTTGATGGTAATATTGTTCAGCGCCCGGTAGTCGATACACATCCTCACAGTTTCGTCCTTCTTGGGAACAAACAAGATAGGTGCTCCCCAGGGTGAAGCTCCGTCTCGGATAAATCCCTGGGTCTTCAGTTCTTTGATCTGGTCCTTCATCTCCTTGGCCTCCTTGGGGTTGACTATGTAGCATCCCTTAGAAATAGAGGAAGAGCCGGAGACTAGGTCAATGGTGAACTCTATGTCTCGATCTGGGGTAATCCAGGAAAACTATCAGGAAAACGTCCATGAATTCTGCTATGATAGGATGGGGACAGTCTGGGTTCTTTTGTATTAGGGGTGTAGGTAACATACTCCATATCTTCAGGAGCTCGATAGATTTCAACTCTGGCTCTCCAGATGGGCTGAATATTACACATCCTCTATAACAATCTACCAGTCTATCCCTAAGAGTACATCATAGTTGGATAAGGGCATCACAAGTAAGGGTGCTAAAAATTTATGGTCTGAGATAGTAATAGGACAGTTACAGGTCTCAATGATGGGTATGGGTCTAAGTATGACCGGTGGTGGACCTCATTGCCAGCAGAGCCGGAACAAGTGGTCTTTCCTTTGGCCATACTCTGGAAGATTTATGATACAAAACATAAGCAAGGTAGCCTACCAGTCTATAGCAAACAAAAATATTTATTTATAATATATTTCGGTCCTATGTTGTGACAAATTGATGTTCTAGTGTTCTAATTATTTCTAAATATGTTCTCCTAAGTTGTTGATCTGACCTGCATGTGCCACCACTAAAAACATGTCACGACCCAGTCCTAATTTTTTGGGTCGAATCGGATCATGTCCAGCCTGCACCGTTGTTGAGACGGCGGCAGTAAGCTGTATCACTCATGCAGGTAATAAACAACACAGTCTAATTGCCACAACTTTAATAATTCGAATAGTTTAAAACTTTTTACAATAAAATGAAAGATACATCTGAAATACATTGTTTTCCACAAACATCATGAATTATAAAAGAAGAAGAAAATCTAGGCAACCAGCTCATCAGTCTCGAGATCATCGTCCTCTAGTTGGAATCTCGAGAAAAATACCGTGGAACAAAGCATCATCAGTGATACCTAAAAATGTTGGGTCTCCAGTCAGGAGGGAGCAAAGTACAATTCATGCTAATTTGACAATTGAAATAATAATAGAATCATGCACTTTTAAATAATTTGAAAATAAACAGTTCTCCAGCAGTTAAAACATTGTGATGTGAATAGGCAATGAATATGACCGACTTGGGTTATACAGTGAATGATATGGCTTATCCCCGTGTGTACGACGGGTAAGATAATACAGTTCTAAATTATTACTTTGGATGTGGTCATACTCATTACACTACTCCTCCAGTCCCCAAACAGTTACAGTAGTTACAGTCAGTGCTCTCAGAGAGAATTCTGTGTTGCATCGTGGTTTAAACTTGCAATAAAACGATTATTAAATAATTGTAAACTAACACAAAATGTACTTGCCTTTGTTTACGACTGGAAACGGTGTTGGTTCCAAAAAGATGCTAGGTTCGTCTCCGAGAACCTACAGTTGGAGAACGCGACTTAGAACCATTGTGAAACCAAGCTAGGTGTGCTAGTTCCAATCTCTAGTAGTATGTCCTAGTCAGATTTTAATCTTGGATTACGCTATCACAACAAATCTCGATTATCGGGTGCGTTGCAATTAATTACGAGGGAAAGATCAATTTAACTTTTTAATTTGGAAAATTCGTAGTTACCAATTTAATTGGTTAAAACTTTATATTTTTCGTAATTATACATATAAAACTAAATTTCTTGTTTAATGAGAAAACATGATCTTTGTTTAAATATTACAAACTTGTAAATTTTAATATGAGAAAAACCTCATTAATTTTTCTATATCAAAATAATATTTATTTTAGTTTTACGCGTTTACGCTAAAAACCAGCAAAACCAGAAAATGAAAGAAAACTACGCTACAATAATTACAGGCCACAGAGAAAGAAAATAGAAAAACTGGGCTTATGCCCTTAAAAATTATTGAATTTAAATAAGAAATAGACCTGGGTTAGTCCTGAAATCTCTCCTACAATTTAATTATAATTAAAACTAATAATTAAAATAAATTTAATAGTGAGTCTCAGATATTGGTCCAATCGTCATATAGGCTAGTGCCTCAACGTCCGGACGAAGCCGGTTTCGTTTACACTTAGCCAGGGCCCATTGACCAATACGGTCGTCGCCCAAAAATCCAAAATAATATTCTTTTCCGAAAAACCATTTTAAAATTATATTATAAAATTTTATAAAAATTTGGGCAGCATTCCCTCTATATTCGGGACAACCCAAAACTGGGAAAATGTGCCAACAATTCCAACAAATATCCCAAACCAGGAAGAACCCATTTATATAGAAAATATAATCACAGAAATCAATCCCGAAGCCTAATCAGAAAAACCCGAAATAAATCGAAAATCCCGAAATTCCGAAATTCAAAACCAATCCACAGAAACGTCCAAAATGAAATCCAGGATGTTTTCGAAGAAAGTTCGGAAATCCCGAAATAATCCCAACTATCAGAACTCTATCCGAAGAGTTCTCGGGAAAAACCTGAAATCAACAGCAACTAAAAACCATAGAACAAAAATGTCAAGAATGGTTCCAAAATTCCCGAAAACCATAACGTAACAGAAAACCGAATTCCCGAAGAGAATTCGAGGACCAAATTCATCACAGACAATTACGGGAGGGACGAACTACTGTGATTATCTAGAAATTACCCAAATCGACGGAATCCGAAGGGTTGCCTCGGACTCAAAACGAAAACGGGAACCCACGGAGCACGGAACGACACAGCGGAACGGTGTCGAGCAGACGGGGACAGCAGCGACGGCCAGAGGGGTCGGCCAGGGGTCGGGTCACCGGAGCTCGGGGTCCGGCGGGGCCTAGGGCACGGGGCGCGGGTCCCGATCGGGACGAAAAACACGCTGCCGGGGTGGGCGAGCCCGCGGACGGCGCTAGGGCGAGCGCGGAGGGGCACGATGGCCAGGGAACGGAGGACGGCGGCGGAGTTGGCCGCGGGACGGCGCCGACAAGGGAGGGCAGCCGCGGACTTGGCTCGGGCTCGGGTATTCTGGCATTCGGGGAAAGGGTTTGTGAATGAGAGGGTGAATGGAAAGGAAATAAGAGGGAGAATGGAACGTGTTGGTGGGAGTGCTGGTGCTATTTGCATTCGTGAGTGGTGTAGTGGAGTGGGTTGTTGTGTGCTGGTGTATGGTGGGGTATTAATATGGGAAAAGGGTTATAGGAACGTGGAGGGACGTGAGTTTAAAACGTGTGGTGGAGGGAAAAGTGAGGGGAATGGAAAAGATCATGGAAAACGGTTCCTGGCCGAGTATGGAGGAAAAGAAAGGAAATAGTTTTAGTTTTTTTTTATACTAATCAGACCAACATATGTATACATACATACATAGATATAATTTCAGATTTTAATGGAAACCAAGGGTGGGTTCGGAAAACGAAATCTGGTTCGAGTTCGAGGTCGGACTCCGGACATGGGGTCGGGGCAGGGCCACAAACAAAACCCAAACGATAGTTTAAAAATAATATTTTTCTTAAACCCGACTAAAAGATAATAAAAATAATAATAATAACAATAATAATAATAACTATAATAATTAAACAAAAATTACACTACAAACCAATAATTAAATAATTCTGAAATTCTGGGTTTCGCAATAGGTGAACCTATACTTTAGGTAAACCCTTACCAATACACGTTGTCCTCTATTACCTAACCCTATATGCCCATTAACTGCCTACACTAACCTTCCACCTAACGCTCACATCCCCAAATATTGTGCTAACACTCACAAATCACTTTTATTCTCACTAATTCATTACTCTCTCTCACTCTAACTATCATAGGACAACATTCGCAAGTGCACTGTCACCTGGGCCACATACCACTCCCTCACTTGACACTTAGCACACTTTAGAAAAATACTATAATCCTCTAACCTATACTGTCACATGACAGTCCCTCTCACAACACTGTAACAATCACGCTCACTCTAACATGTCACACACATATAGCCCAAGGCCAAGGCCCCCATTTGTCCTGCTCACTGCAGGAGGCAGCTGGTCTGCCAAACCTGTATGTGCACACTAGTGCACAGGTAACACTGTGATTAGTTTGGGCATTAGCCCCACACCCATGTTCCTACATAGGCCAAATGGCCCAAGACCAAATGTACTACAGTACAGTACATGGGTACACTGGCTGTCCAAGCCTAAGGCCAAGCCTTGGCTGCTCATCCATGCACTGTCCAGGGCAGAAGACAATAGCCCCAGACCACACTGCTGTAGGCAGCTGCTGCTCTAAACAGCAAGTTGCTGTTACTGCAGCTATCTAAGGAAGCCAGGTGCTGTTGCTAATAGACAGCAACTGCTGCTACTATACTCTATGCTTAAAAGCCCAAGCCCCCTTCTTCTTTAGTTAATTGCTACACCTATCTAGCCATGAGCCTACCTTCATGAACTGCTGCTATATAATGCTACATACCTCTTCATTTCACCCCTTCCTTCTTTACAATAGCTAGCCTCGAATATAACACATGGACCCTCTCTATGCACACTTAGATATATGTAAAGACACACTCACAGATTATATAGAGACTACTAAATATATATGTATCTATGTACATACAATACACCCTAGTTCAATATCAGTCCACATTCACTCAACCTCTACTGAAACACACACACACACACACACACACATAATGAACACAAACACACATTAGCATAGTGACACACTCACTACTAGTATCAATGAAACACACGCACACACACACACACAGACATATAAATATCAGTCCACATCTCCAAAGTTATGTAAAATCATATATTAAACTCATATATCACCAAATAGATATACAGAAGATAATTTATATTAATATACAACTAGAAACAAGTATCAAAACTGAATTTATAACATTGGATGTCCACTTGGTCATTTTGTCAAACACATGGCATGCGTGTCGGAATACGTTGTGATACGCCTATGATACGTACTCTAAATGAATCCAAACTCGACCCAAAGCATATCCACATGTTCTAAATCATAATTAGGACCTAACAAACCTGTTCACAATGCTAGAAATGCCATTCTTGGATTTTCTCCAAAATAGCTCAAAATACCAAAGAGAAAGTCACTAAATGAGGAAAGAAGAGTCAAAACTCCTCTCCATGGGTTGTCCTAATGCATGGGGATTCCTAAATGATGTTTTTACCCTAATTAATGCATAATAAATAGGTTTAGTGACAGATTACCTATTAGGAGAGGGATTCCCAATGAAATAGCTTCCAAAATCCAAAAGCTTCCAAAGTCCAAGTGCTTCTTTCTCCAATGCCTTGCTCCTAGAGTCTTCTACTCTCCAAGAAGAAGATAATAAAATTAATTTAGGCTGATTTGGAGGAGTTTTGGTGGTAGGAGGAATGGTGAAAGAAAAGCTCTTAAATTAGGGCTTCTTTTGAAAATAGGGAGAGGAAGAAGATAAAGTTAGGCTATATAAAGGAAAAGGGGCTACCATATTAGGTTAGGGTTATGGCTAATGGGAAATATTCGGTAAGCTCTTCTTTTTAGTCATGACAAGTTTAGTAAAGGAGCCCCACTCCCTAATATGTGTTTAGTCAAATTTTCTAACTAATCCTTCTAATCTAACTAGAGGCTAACTAAAGTTTAATTAGGCTAGTCCTAATCATTTAATTAGGTGGTCATGTCAAGTTGGTTTAGGTCCTCTAGGGTTACTAACAACTATTCTAACTGATGACTAACCACTAATCATATACAATAGTATAATATATGTACTATATTAATTATTATAAATAATTAATCCAAAAATATAATTACTAGTTTTGGAAAATAAATTTATCACTCAAAATATAATTTGAATACCATTATTCACAATAATAACAAGGAATAGGAAAAAGTCAAAAATAGTCCTCTTCGAAAAAGTGGTGGTGACAACCTAATCAATTCAATATATGGTTTTGACCTATTTTGCGCCTACTACGCACATGTCACTTGCGTGTCATCCAATTGAGCCCTTGCATGCTACTATTTCATCAATGATCATAATTGATCTAAATTTGTAGTCATGACCACACCAAGCCCAAACTTAACCCAACTTGATCCAATACCCAACCCAATTTCATGTGGCCACTCACATGGCACATATATAACACAAAATACCATATTATCCCTAACAAAATACCAAACACCTAGTCTACCCTCTCCAAACACAATAGACAACCCCATTAACCATAATACCTAGATATGATTTAAGCGTAGGAACACACCACCCTCCCTTCATTTATTGTTAACCATAAATGGTCAAACCATATTGTGGCTACCCTAACACTTCCCTCCATCTTTTATGCATACCCAAACATGTGACATGACTAAACCCACGGGTCTAACCACACTCCTCCACATAACAGCCTACAACTTTTTCTATACTAAATTTCCCCCCACCGCTCTTTGGGACACTCACCAGCACACACCTCCCCCTAGCTAATGGCATACACACACCCCTCACCTCATTAAATGCTAATGCAAAATTTTCTCTCTTATCTCTCCTTAAACACATATACACACAATAGTGTAGTCGACCATGAACACCCCTCATATACTCTCTTTCTCCTCTACATAAACTCATCACCCCACCATGCCTTATCGACCAAGAACACCCCCAAACCCTAAACCCTCCACTCCTCTCTCTTCTCCATCTCTTCTCTCTATCTCCTCCCTCCTTCCTCTATAGCATCAGCCATAAAAACTGCTGCAAAGCTGTTGTCGTTGCATTTTACCGCTGATTCTGCCATATTTTGTTGCTGATGTCGCTGCATTTTGTACCTGTTGTTTTTATGCCACCCAGGCAGGACGCCACATCCCCATGTGCCCCGACGACTTTCTGACGACCCCAGCATATTGTAGCCCCACACGTATGTACCATATGCAGCAGCCGCTGCCACAGCTACTACTATCACAGCTACCCGTGGTGGCCCACCTCTATCCATCATGTACCGACGACCACCGTGCAGTCGTGCACCGTCATGCGTATGCTCCCGCGTGATCCTTCTGACAGCGGAAGCACCTTGTGTGCCTCACCGTGTAATGCCCTGTTCCGTACGGTGCATTACGATGAGTTATTGACTCGAAGAGTTGCATCGATCCAATAAAGTATCGATGCAAATCGATATAAGAGTTACGTTGGTCGAAGGAAAGCTTTTAGTCGATTGGAATCTATGAATCGAATCGATGCAAAGGATAAGTCCCATTTGAGCAAGTGCTAATTTTAGTTGATCTAGTGTGCAGGCTATACTTTTATGCTGGACGATAAGAGGTCGACATTTTTCCTTATTCAGTAAAGTATCTGCGAAACCAAATCGTCGTCTTGCAACGGATCGTAGCATGGGCACGGTAGGCCGAATCAATCGAGTAGCTCAATGGAATGACTAAGTCAGAAGAGTTAGTCGTGCAACCAAGTTATGGAATCGAGCCACATCAACTCGGTGGAATGACAAGGCGTATCGGCTTAAGATGGGCGGGTTCTTGACTCTCTCTCCCTATTCCTTTACGTCTAATAAAATGTATCCTTGTTTGCGTAAGTTACCATTAAGCTAGCAAACGTGGCTCGAACGGTCAAAAGTCTTAGTATGTGTCGAACATTAAGGTAGAACATTGAACATTGAACAATTAAAGCGACGTGCATCAAGTGTATGGGTCGCGGTAGGACGGTGATGGTAGAACATTGAAAGGAAAATATCGAGATGTGCATCACGTGCACGACTCCGAGAACATTAAACACTATACCGAGAACACTGATTATGGCGCTAAGCGTGCCCTCGTGCACGAAAGCTACGAAATGACTAAGTTACTACGGAACTGCTATTATGCGAATAACTTATGAACAGAACACGTTGAATATAAGTACGAGAAGTCTAAGCCGTTGGGAGTCGTACATCAATACGGATGTGTTGGGGCATAATGCTATCGGAACTTGGGATAGAAATGGTGGATTATGTTTATGGAACATGAAATTTGTTGGTATGATATTACTTATTTGACATGGCACGTATTGCATGGTCAATAGACTCGGATGGCCCATGCACGGGTGCGGCTTCCCTCGGACGGTTACGACTGGGGCACCGGGACCGTTCGGCCTAGGAGGGAATTATGTATGGTATTTATGGTGCACATCATTAGGACAGGTTGCGGTCGGCCGGTGACATGATAAGCTATGATATCAGTAAGTTTGGGATCCTTCAGATACTGGGCTAGCAACCTGTATTGGAGCGATCATAGGCTTACACATAAGGATGCCAAGTCCATTATGGTGCAAAATACCGTGACCTTCATATAGATAGGGCAGGTGGGCTGAGATTAGTATTGGGTGTAGGCGCAGGGCCTGCCACCCTTATGCATATGTCTATGTGTGGTTGGTTGGTTGCGTGAATTTTATGATTTGCTTATGTAAAGTTCTAACCATTGCAAGCTAGGCAAAAAGGGACGGAGCCATGCCCGAATCACTATGTTTATGTTCAGATTATGTCTAACTGTATCTGCTACAGTAACACGGTATTGGACACATTTATGTAAGTTGCCATGCATAAATATTACCATGAAACTGATCCTAAGGATAAATAGAATGATCATCAAATAATCTGGCATGTTTCACTAAATATACTTAGTGTTGGTTAGGTGCGAGTGGGTCCTGATCAGTGCAGCGAAGACGAAAGCACTAATCCCCCACTAGTTTGCTTGCAGATTCAGGTTATAATCGGCTCGAGGCAGAGCTTAGCTTGGATTCGCCGAGGCATGGAGTCCTTAGCATTTCAAGAGGAGCTACTGTATTGGCGTTCAGACTTACAATATAGAGATGTTCGGCCGAAGACTACTTGTTGGCTATAAAGAGGCATAATGTATGGAATAATGTAATCCTATGTGAGCTAGAGTGATCATGAGCGTTGTAGCTAGTTGGCATATTCAGTTGGCCTATTCAACCTTTGCAACCTAAAGTTCATTATTAATAAAGAGATTCTTATTATATACTTTGTTTCCTTCTGCTGCTTATGTTATCAATTTGAGATAAACACTATGTGATCCTGTTATCTTGCCATGCACGAGCACAACTACAGGATCGTACGGCATCACGCCCCAGCGAGGACGAAGGTTCGGGTGAAATCTAGCGAGGACAAGCAATTTTTCGAATTGGGGCGTGACACCCCGCACGTGCAGGCACACGGTACCACCCCGATGACCCGCGTAATAGCGTATCCCCGTACGCTGTGCTCGTCCGAGGCGGCACCCTTACCATTTTATGTGCCACCATGAACGTCTTCGATGTGGTCGCATCCTTTCCAGCGATCATCGTAGGCGAATTCTGCATTTTGGAACCGATCTCGTCGACGTGCACGTGGAACGACAAGTCAGAATTAGTACCTCAGGGTAGCAACTTTGCACGCATTTTCTGGGTGATCTAACCATTGGATCGTCGAACTATTTTTGTCGTTGCAATCCCGGTATATATATCTACCTCCACCTAAATTTTTAGCCGTTAATTCGATCATTTACTATGTCAAAATTGGCCACCAAGTTGTGCAAATAATTATATTTATTTTTGACTGTACGTGGAGCCAAGTTCACAGATGTGTTCCACCTCCGTCGCAGCTCCATTCGATGAGCCACCAGTTCATGTGTGCAGCTGGTTCAACCCTCTTCTTATGATAAATTTTTCCTTCCATTATGAGTTTGTTTGATTGGTTGAATTCGACGTCAAAGTTGGTCGTTCGAATTCGTAATTTTTAACTTGTAAAATTCTAATTTTGGACCCGGGACTCTGGATTCCAATTCTGACACCAACACTGGACTCATGGAATCATTATGCCCCAAAATCATATATAGTTTGTTATATTTTCTATATATGAAGGACATGGGCCCCGACACGTATTTCGAGGCAAATCGGGTCCCATAGTCCGAGTCAACAGGACATTTTGAGATCGGCTCATCGGAATCCAATTTTGGATATACTGTTGGGTTCATATCGTTATTCTAGACTCGTTGACATATAGTTTGCTAGATTTAGTAGACTTTGGCCCTGGCATATGTTTTGCTGTAAATTGGGTCTCATAGTTTGAGTTAACGGGTCATTTTGAGATCGACTCATTGGAATCCAATTTTGGATATAGCGTTGGATTCGTATCGACATTCTAGACTCATGGACATATAGTTTGCTATATTTTGACGACATTGATCCTGACACGAATTTTGGTGCAAATGGGTCCAACGACAGACCATATTTTGACCCAAATTTACCATTTTTTCCTGTATCCAGAATTTGACTTATAGGTATTCTATTTTAGCTATTTTTCTTATTTCAGGAACGTTGTGATATTTGTTTCAGCATCCGAAGACGTTCATAGAGACTCCTATGTTGCTACCTTTCCTGGACTTGATTATTCGCTTGCAGGACATCATCGGATCACCGCTTCATCCCAGGCAAGATACCTTGTCATACTTTTTTTGTTTATATTATTCATATCTATTCCTATGCTGTTAGTTGGTGACACTGGTAGTGTGCATTCAAGGATGACTTGGGTGCTATCGATGTTGGTATCGATGTTATGGGTACGTGCGTGTGACTTAGAGTTAGTAGACATACCTGGAATGGTGAAGTTATCGCGAATAACTTCAATGACTTATCACGAGATATTACACGGCACTGTGAGTGAGGATTCATTGTGTTGGCACGAGCTTAAGCATTCGACTAATCATTGGTACGAGCGGATCGTGTGTCGGTACATATAGAGTTAGACGGTGTCTAGGTTAGAGACTCGCATTGAGATACGGATTGCCTAAGTCGTAATACGACTTGCACAGTTGATGGGTAGGAAAGACTATCAGTAGTCATATGGGACAACCAGTTATATTTTTTAGCCTTAGGGTTGCACGGGTAGGGGTATGTACTTACTAGAGTGTATATCCAGCATCGGCCACTAGTTGTACGCTAGTTACAGTCGGGAGGTATGCTAGTATGCGTACATTTATTGGCTCATGATCCGATGTCGACCCGTATTTCGACGCAAATTTTTATCCACCTACCCGTACGTTCCAATTTTGTCTTCAACATACATTCACATAGAAAATGAACCGTATCATGGGATAGTGACTTATCATAGGCCGGTATGCCATACATTGTTCATGATTTATCAGAGATATGGTTTACTGATTGATGACAAGATATTGGACCGTGTTAAGATTCTGATTGTTTATTTTATTCAGTTCATATTATGGCATGTATTTCTGTATCTTATTACGCCCCACTGAGGACCTGGTGATCTCTTCAAGTATTTGCTCAGCAGATAGTACAGAGTAGCTAGGTAGGTGTTATATGATGTAATGAGGTTTTAGGTATATATATATGTGTTCTATGGTATTTCTATTTACTCTTTCCCGTATATTTTTCATCTTTATTTGATTCATGCTGCTATGTAGCCTATTATTTGTAAGCTTATTCCTTTCTCGAGCTTGCTTGAACATGTATATTACTGGGTGGCCAACTTTAATATATTATGTTCATTCTTGATATTTACTTCATTACTGTGGATTGAGATATAGATGATAAGATACATTTAGTACCCTTGACAGTGTAGTACGTCTAGGGATAAGTCCATTAAATTGGAAACTTATCCCATATCGTACTGCGTGACATGTTTTTGTGGTGGCCCATACATGTCGAGATAAATCGTTTCGGTTACGTTATCGTACCGAACGAGCCTGCATTAGGATAATATATTAGAATCTCAATCCACTACTACTATTGAAAATTCCTTTTTTTACTATTGCCCTTGAAATTTTATATTTGTACTCAATCATACCATTCTTGAATTTGTATTTATGAATTCTCGCCTTTCCCTCTCTCGGAAGGACGAACCCTTGTGTTTGACAATTATTTCAGTATTTTCTTATCGTAGGTGATTATTTAGGGTATATAGAGGTTGGATAGACGTCACTACTAGATAGACCAATAGTAAGAATGGCATTTCTATCGAGGTTTAGGTTCTATAGAAAAATCCCTCTGGATGAATGATTTGCTGAGTCGCAAATTGGTGATTCGACAACATCATGTAAATTATTACATTGAGATAGGAAGTACTGCTTGAAGGATATAGTAACCCATGCTTGATAGGACTAGGTGATTAGCTAAGGTGGATAGGCTTGTATAGATACTCCAGCAAGATCGGGTGGAATAGAGAATAGTGCAGGGTTTAACCATAACAGGAGACATGAGGACCATTAGGCCAAACCATGCCACCCTCTGCTAGAGTTTATATGTATATATGTATGTTATTCATATATATATATATATATATATATATATATATATATATATATATATATATATATATATATATATATGCACATGAAAAAAAATAGAAAAAAGACAAAAAAAAAAATATATATATACATATGTTATTCATGTAAAGTATAGCTTTAATTATATACATGTTGTAAGCCCACTAGATTTTAGGATTTCCTTTAAAAATATTTAATGAATTATTTTTAATAAATATTTTATTATAATTAGTTTTGATCATTAAGTTTACTTTTTTATGACTTTTATTTTTGGAGCGTCGGGGATGTCAGTCTCTCAAAACGTCTTTTATGAGTTTTGACCTAAACAAGTTTATCTTCATGTTAATATACAATGTCCTACTGAAACTTGTTTTTTGCATTTTATTTACATCGCACAAATTTCTGGTCAATTTAGGCCATTTGACCATCTATCGAAGAACTTGACCTAACTTCCAATTTAATTTTGGGACTCGACATGGGTCCAACCTAATCGACCCAATATATGGTTTTGACCTATTTTGAGCCTACTACGCACATGCTACTTGCGTGCCATTCAATTGAGCCCCTACATGCTACTATTTTATCAATGATCATAATTGATCTAAATTTGTAGTCATGACCACACCAAGCCCAAACTTAACCCAACTTGACCCAACACCTAACCCAATTTCATGTAGCCACTCACATGACACACACAAAACACACAACACCATATTCTCTCCTACAAAACACCAAACACCTAGTCTACCCTCTCTAAACCCAATGGATAACCCTATTAAAGATAATACCTAGATATAGTTTAATCGAAGGAACACACCACCCTCTCTTCATTTATTGTTAAACATAAATGGGTAAACCATATGGTGGCTACCCTATCACTTCCCTCCATCTTTCATGCATACTAATATACGTAACATGACTAAACCCAAGTGTCTAACCACACTCCTCCACATAACACCCTATAATTTTTTCTATACTAAATTTCCCCCACCACTCTTTGGGACACTCACCAGCATACTCCTCCCCCCAGTCAATGGCACACACACACCCCTCACCTCATTAAATGCCCATGCAAACTCTCCTCTTTCCTTAAACACACACACACAACAGTATAGTTGACCAAGAACACCCCTCCTACACACTCTCTCTCTCCTCTACATAAACTTATCCCCTACCACACTTGGCAAACCAAGAATGCCCCCAAACCTTAGAGCCTCCACTCCTCTCTCTTCTCTAACTCTCTACTATATATCCTTCCTCCATACAATCAGCCATAAAAACTGTCGTACAGCTACTTCTGCTATATTTTTCTGCTAATGTCGCTGCATTTTGTGGCTACTGTCGTTCCACCCAGGCCGGATGCCACATCCCAGCATGTCCCGGTGACTCCAGCATACCACAGCCCCGTACGGTTGTACCACGTGAAGCAGTCGCTGCCACAGCTACTGCTATCGCAGCTACCTGTGGTGGCCCACCGCCGGCCACCAATCGCTAGCGACCACCGTGCAGCCGTGCACCACACTGCACATGCCCCCGTACAATCCCCTGATTGTGGCAGCATCGTGTGCACCTCCTCACACGTGCATGAACGGTAGCGCCCCGACGACCTTATTAACAGCGCATCCCCCGCATGCTGTGCTCGTCCGAGGCGGCACCCTTGTCGTCATATGGGCCAGCATGTACGTCCAAGGCATGGTCGCATCTCTTCCAGTGATTTCCTTAGGCAATTTTTGTATTTTGGAACCGATCCCGTCGACGCGCGCATGGAACGCCAAGTCAGAATTTGTGCCTCGGAACAACAACTTTGTACACATTTTCTGGGAATCCGACCATTAGATTGTCGAACTCTTTTTGCCGTTACAATCTTGGTATATAGCTCTACATGCACCTAATTTTTAGCCGTTAATTCGATCATTTACTAGGTCATAATTGGCCACCAAGTTGCACAAATAATTGTATTTATTTTTGACAGTTTCGTAGAGCCAAGTTCGCAGATTTGTTTCTTCTCCTTCGTAGCTTCATTTGGCGAGCCACCGGTTCCTGTGCGCATCTGGTATAACCCTTTTCTTGTGACAAAAATTTTATTCCATTGTGAGTTCGTTTGATTGGTTAAATTCGACGTCAAAATTGGTCGTTCGAATTCATAATTTGCTACTTATAAAATTCTAATTTTGGACCTGGAACTTCGAATTCCAATTGTGACACCAACATTGGACTCGTGGCACCGTTTTGCCCCAAAATCATATATAGTTTGCTAGATTTGGAGGACATGGGCTCCGATACGCATTTCGGCACAAATTGGGTCCCACAATCCGAGTCAATGGGTCATTTTAAGATCGGCTCATCAAAATCCAATTTTGGATATACCATTGAGTTAGTATCTTTATTCTGGACTGATTGACATATAGTTTGCTAGATTTAGTGGACTTTGGCCTCGGCACGCTTCTCGTTGCAAATTGGGTCCTACAGTTCGAGTCAACGAATTATTTTGAGATCGGCTCATCGGAATCCAATTCTGGATATACCGTTGGGTTCGTATTATCATTTTAGACCCATGGACATAAGTTTTGCTATATTTTAATGACATTGATCCTGATACGAATTTTCGTGCAAGTGGGTCCAACGACAGATCGTATTTTGACCAAAATTTACTATTTTGCTCATGTGTCCAGAATTGGACTTATGGGTAGTCTATCTTAGCTATTTTCCCTATTTCAAGAATGTTGGTGATTTTTATTTCATCATCCGGAAACGTTCATGAAGAGTCCTATGTTGCTACCATTCTTGGACTTGATTATTCGCTTGCAGGACATCATCGGATCACCGCTTCACCCCAGGCAAGATACTTTTCCATAGTTGTTCTATTTATATTATTCATATATATTCTTGTGTTGTTAGTTGGTAACACTGGTAGTATGCATCCAAGGATGACTTGGGTGCTATCGATGATGATATCGATGTTATGGGTGCGTGCGTGTGACTTAGAGTTAGTAGACATACCCGAAATGGTAAAGTTATTTCAAAACTTCTAAGACTTATCATGAGAAATTACACGGCACTGTAAGTGAGAATTCATTGTGTTGGTACGAGCTTACGCATTCAGCAGATCATCGGTACGAGCGGCTCGTGTGTTGGTACATATAGAGTTAGACTATGTCTAGGTTAGAGACTCGCATTGAGATACTGATTGTCTGAGTCATGGATATGACTTGCACAGTTCATAGGCAGGGAAGACTATCAGTAGGCGTATGGGACAACAGTTATATTTTTTAGCCTCAGGGTTGCCCGGGTAGGAATATGTACTTACTAGAGTGTATATCCGGCAGCGACCACTAGTTGTATGCTAGGTACAGTTGGGTGGTACGCTAGTATGTGTACATTTATTGGCTCGTGATCCGATGTCGGCCCGTATTTTAATGCAAATTCTTATCCACCTACACATACACTCCAAAGTCGTCTTCAACATGCATTCACATAGAATGGTTAGTTTGGGTACCCACATCGGACCATATTATAGGACAGTGACTTATCATGGGCCAGTATGCCATCCATTGTTTATGATTGATCAGAAATATGATTTACTGATTGATGACTGGATATTGGACCGTTTTATGATTCGGGTTGTTCATTTTATTCAGTTCATATTATGGCATGTATTTATGTATCTTGTTACGTCCCGCAGAGCACCTGGTGATCTCTTCTGGTATTTGCTGAGTAGTTAGTATAGAGTAGCTTGGCAGGTGCTGTGTGATGCACTGAGGTTTCAGGTATATATATGTGTGTGTTCTCTAGTATTTTCATTTACTCTTCCCTGTAAACATTTCATCTTTATTTGATTCATGCTGCTATGTAGCCTATTATTTGCAAGTTTATTCCTTTCGTGAGCTTGCTTGAACATGTATATCACTGGGTGGCCAACTTTAATATATTATGTTCATTCTTGATATTCACTTCATTACTGTGGATTGAGTTATAGATGATCAGATATTTTTAGTACCCTTGATAGCGTAGTACGTCTAGAGATAAGTCCATTAAATTGGAAACTTATCCCATATCGTATTAGATGGCATGCTCGCGTCTCAAGTTTCTGTATATTTTGGAACTGGGACATGACACATTTATACTTACCTATGTGTACCTATAAAAATATATACCTAGAAGAATGTATTCTCGAAACTATCATACAAAATAAGTCATATTTGAGTTACGTATAGGTAGAGACTTATATAGCTTAACCTAGTGTTGGCAAAACCTAATTTTGATATTATTACGAAGAGACTAATATAAAGGTTTACGTTTCGTATATCTAAGATTTAGAGCGTAAGTCAAGTCGACTCTAGAGGAACCTAAAGCTAGGTGTCGGACTATTGAAGCCGAAGATAATAATCAATACCATGGAACCAGGGTTAGTTGGTAAAGTTGAATTAGAATTGCTAGGTAACTTGATCATTGGACCATCTATTGCATATATCAATCAGAATCTATTTTAAAGCTTAGTTTCACTTTAGTTTCGATTTCCTATGGTTTTTTATTTTTACTTGATAAGTACTGGAACATATATTTAATACTAAGTTAATTGAATGATCAATACCTTACTAATATATTTATTTGTAAATATTCGTTGTATTTGATGAGAATCTTTGTTTTATTTTATTATCAATTAGGTTTCATTTTGAACTATATATTTCTAATTTGCATGCTTTGATTGGCTGAAAATGGTAAGCATAGCAAGGCTAATAGTTATTGCTAAAGTAGCCAAGGTAAGAAGAATCACTTCTTCTTAGTATCTCTGCATTATCTACTTGTCCTAACTGGTGTTCCCGATATTGAGTTGTTCCACCAAAAGACTTTTAAACCCGGGGGGGATTTCCGAAGAATTGTCCCGGATCATTATATAACCTGTGAAATTTTGGAGCTTGAAAATACAAAGGGGACTTCGCCGAAATTTTAATACTTCCGAAAGATAACCGAATTTTGAAACCAATAATTTTCAATCATATGAAACCCTAATTCACGTAGTCATATGTTATTTAGAGACAGACTCTCAACAATCCTAGTATATTTAGGAGTCCAACAATATAAGTTTTGGACTCATAAAAAACATGCACGTAGACACACAAGCCAAACAAGTATCAAAATTTGGTTGTATTCTTGTTTTGGAAGATTGAATATCATGTTGAGCTGTATTTTCGACTATATATGATACTTACTACATGTATCGAGATATATACCTTGTCTTATCCTACTAGATAGGAATTTTTTTATTGAACAATATCCTCGTATTTATATGATAACTTAGGGTACACGGATCGAAATACTTACCTGAGCTAGGAAATGAAGATTTTAATCAGATAATAGAACTAAAATTGTTTATTATTATAGAATATAGCATTGGGTGGGGGAGAACAAAATGAATCATACCGTATAAAATTTTTATAATATATATGACACAAAAATAGATCAATTCTTATTTTCTCCTCCAACAAGGCCTTGCAAAGGGACGATATTTGTGAGTGCTTAGCTCACTTACATGTACACAACACATGGACGTGCCTACTTCAATCAAAAAAATTAATTAGGTGTTTAATAATTTGTCTCATCTTTATTTCCTGCATAGTAAGGGACGAGCCACTCAGCATCGTGCTATCCAAAAACAACTTGATCCTTGGTTATGCGATTATTGTCGAGAAACTAGTCAAGTGAGAGATCAAAGATTGTTCTTCAAACTGCTTCATCATTTATAGGTAAATTATATTATGATTGTGTTTCTAATTGTTAGGTCATGAAGGTAGTTAGGACACTAAGGAATCACTAGAATAGAAATATGTTAAAGTTATATTTCAAGCTATTACTACATGCCCTTAGGATTTATTCATTTTAACTTCCTATATAAGGATCAAATAATTATTTTTATCATATATTGTTTATTTCATTTACCTTATCGCTCTTGAATGAGAACTTACATGTCTTTTATGACCTAAGGCAGACAAGATACTACCTTTGTATAGCTTGGATGAATGCGAAAAATGAATGTAGGTTTAGAAAAAGTTTTTTTTTTGTTTAGCTATATTCACTTTTGTATATTAATTTTTTTGGGAAAATAGACATATGGGTTATATATATGGATAGTTCTATGCTAACAGATGCGAATATTTCTAGAAATGTTAATAACATAGTGTTGCCCATACTTTATCCTAGAACTTTACAAGTGATAAACGTTGATACAGATAGTGGTATATTCATACGACACTGCTTGGAATGCTAGTTGCGTACTCAGCTTATCATATTATGGGAGCAGGACGTTATAAAGTGACTTTTCTGAAGTCAGCTTCAGCAATATTGTCCCAATTTTTTTCACTTCAACTTGCATTTTGCTTGCCATACTTACCTTTTAAATAAAGGCTTTTATGTAGCAGATAGATCCTTAACGGAACACACATAACAGGAAGCATCATTGTCCACCCACCAGTCAATATCTATTTTCGACATCTCAACGTATGAGACTATAGAAACCATGTTAAGCTTAAATTCCTTGAGTCCCTTTGGCTTGGACCTACAATCCTTCCTAAAGTGACCCCTCTTATTACAATTGAGGCATACCACATCTTCCTTCGGCTTTGGCTTGAAAGAAGTTGACTTTACAAGCATGTTCTTGAAGTTATTTCTACAAATGAAGTTATATTTCTTCTCGTCCTTTTGATCTCAAGAATGGACCATGTTTCGCCTTAGCATACTGTTTGGACGGGGAGTCCATATACTTTGGTCTTGTTTCTGGCTTTGACCTTAACATGGAAGAAGTGCATAAGATCATCAAGCTTTTCTTCACCCTTCTTGTGGTATAATTTAGTAGTGTGATCCCATCTTGGAGGGAGTTTAGAGCTTATAACTCCCACAATAAACTTGTCCACTAGAGGTATGTCCTCTTCCTCAAGCTTTTGTTGATGCTTCATGAGCCCTTTCACCTGAGACAGAATAGTCTTTTCATCTTCATAATCCGTAGACATGAATTTGTTAAGGAGATAGAACTTGGACATATTTTTATCATCATTGTATTTTTATCCAAAAACTCCCAGATGTCTCTAGCGTTTTTCTTTTTGTTGTAGGATTCGGCTAAGAATTGTCTAAAGAGTTAACGATTAGCATATTTTAGAGTTTGTTCTCTCTTGTACTGTTGTTGTGCAACAATTATAGCAGTGATGATTTTAGTATTGTCAGAAACTGAAGTCACTGATTTGGCATCAGTAAGAACGTACTCCACGTTGATGAGTTAAAGATTCATGCTTATCTTCCTCTTTCAGTTGTTGTACTGCTCTCCATCGAACATCTCTAATTTGTAAAATCTTGTGTTCAGAAGACTTGTATGGACTTCCATCACTTATATGTAATAATAGATGAGATTCTTACAACTTTAAAGTCTCACTAGGAATCTTGCTATAAGATTGATTTGGATTTTCTTGAAATCTTATACAAGTTTATAAAGACTGAATTATAATCTAGCAAGTTTAGTTTGCTGAAAAAGTAGACATCGACGAAAATCGATAAATAGAAAGTAGCAATGTCATTGCAATAGAGCAGAACTCTGAAAGAAGATAGCAGTTGAAACTATTGTAAATGAAAGCAGAATAAACTACTAAAACATTCAGTAATCATATTAGCAGAATAGTCTAATGGGTGGTTAGATCCACCGTTGCTTAAAATGAGATTCAACCATCTCTGTTGATTCTCTCTCAGGGACCAACAAGTTCTGAATAACATTTGGAATGCTCTTTGTCACCTCCCTTGATCATATATGTAAATCAGATAAGCGTAGATGCGATAATAGACAACTAAGCAAGCACCAAACGCTGATGCAAAAAACTTTGGCCGCTATAGAGAGGAAACTCTTTTTTTTTAGTTTCTCAATGATTTTCTCTTCTGTATTTTTTACATCTCTCTCCTCTAAGTGCTGGTGCACAATATATATAGGGGACCAATCCTTTGATTGTTTACAACTATCAACTAAAGGTGTGGGTGAAAATCAAGGAGCAACTCTCTAATTAATATGAAATTTATCAAACTAAACAATCAACTGCTTGTCTATAATGGAGGAGCTTCATCTGAAAGTAGGTAGGCGGTTACGGAACTGAACACTGAACACCCAACAATGATGCTGACACAGTACAACAACACAAAGACACTATCTACGTAGCTCCGATGTCCAACTACCTTATACTGTTACTCCCGGGGCTTGATCAAAGATGGTAAAACAGATGCAACTAAGATCTACGAAGATACAAATACCAAATAACCCGATTACAATATGGAGGAGGAAAATAGAGAAGAGAAGATCTCTCGTTCTTCCTTGCAAACGTGTTGCAATTGGGACAGAACGAGTTACAATAATCTAGAAAGAGATGAGAAAAGAATAATGCTGGGGTGTCAAAACACCATTGCTCAAAGCAAAATTCGCCCCACACGATCTGCTTCCAGGAACCAGCAAGTTTGAAGAACTTGTGGAATGCTCGAAGTCACCTCTGTTCTGACTCCTCGGATGGACTTGCAATGGCAGCAGCAGCTCTCTTTCTCTTTCTCCTTTTCTGACATATATTTTCGTAGTAACCACAAAGGAGGCCAGAAGAGAGTATTTATAGAGAGAGGGTGGAAACCCTAGCCGCCAATTCAGTTATGGAAAGATTGAATCAAATCCCAAAAAGATAGCAACGAGATTAATTCAAATCCCAAAAAGATAGAAACGAAATTAATTCAAATCCCACGAAGATAGGATCTGAATTAATCGTATTGATTCAGCCTTATCATAACTGACTTGTAATCTGCACAGTCAGCGGAGCCCTCCATGCGGCAGCAGCAGCAGCAGCCTGGCCGCATGTGCCTCATGGCCGCATGGACCGCATGGACCACATGAGCCGTATGGCCGCATGGATCGCATGGGCCACATGAGCCGCATGGACCACATGAGCCTCATGAGCCGCATGGCCACATGAACCGCATGGACCGCATGGCCGCATGGACCACATGAGCCGCATGGCCGCATGGACCTTATGTGCCGTATGGCCGCATGAGCTGCATGAGCCCGCATAAGACCGCATGGCCGCATATGAGCCGCATAAAGACCGCATGACAGCTGACGTGCTAAGTGCAAAGTACGCCAACAAAATGCCACATTACGCCTCATGAGCCCATGAGCCCGAGTCCGAGTCCGAGTCGCTAAGCCCCTTTGGGGCTTAGCTCCAAATGGAAATTAATCCAAGAGAATGACAAAAGCATTAATGCTTAATCCTTGGAGCCTTATTCTTACCTCCTAGTAAAATCACCCACATGGTTCCCTCCTTAGGGTCCCCACCCCATGTGCATCTCTCAACAACACACCCAAGTATATATGTTGAGATAACTCATGGTGCATTTTTGATGTGGGACTAAAATTTACAAGGCATGTTTAGAGCAAGCTCTCTCCATGTAAAGAAAGTACCAACAATTCCCCATATATCACAACATATATATGTGTTCTGGGTTGAGCGTTCCCCACAGTAACTGTCCATTTTGCATTAGAATAGATGTCGCTGACGACTTGAATCTTCCCACATGGGTTAAATAACAATATGATACAAGAATGGACTATACCTTGAATTCTGCACCACAATTGTAATTCTTCCCACTTACAAAGTGTAGTTACGTGTGCTTCTGGCTGCACATTAAAGGCCCTGTGCCAGCCTGGTTTCAGTATATAATTTTGGACATCTACAAGTTTACCCTCAAGAGACGGCCTGATATCTCTTTCCATACACTATAGGTGAGTTCTTTATTAAAGAGATATGGCATGAAGCCTTGCGCTTCCTTGCGGTGCTACGCCGCTATGACATGGCCTGAAGCCGAGACATTACCCTTACCTGGGAACCTCATCGTAGTGTCATACTACTGTAGCATGAGGTCTCAGCCTCTTTGTAGTGCCAATCTACTCAGCATGAAGCCTAAGGCTTCCTTGCGGTGTTACGCCGCAACGACATGGCTTACAATGCCGAGGCTTTACCCCTATCTGGGTACCTCATCGTGGTGTCGTGCCACTGTAACATGGGGCCATCCTCCCCTTTGTAGTGCTGTCTACAACTCTTTAATTATGTCATACAACATTAGGCTACCTGTCTATTTGCGGTGCTACGCCGCTATGACTTGGCTTGCAAGGCCGAGGCATTACCCCTACCTGGGAACCTCATGGTGGAGTCACCCCACTGTAGCATGGAGTTTTACTCCTTGTAATGCTGCTCTACCGTGCTTCCTGTAAAGCACACCAGGCATTCACTCTGCCTGAGAACTCATTAAGGCGTTTAAGCCACCCTTCCACAGGATCTGTTTTTCTGTAGAAAATACATAGTAGACAACAGTGGTTATGGGTCCGTATCCCTTCCATGTTCCAGAGAACAAGTACCCACTGTTACCTGATAGTTTTCCAGTCAGTGATCCTCCTTTGAACCAAAAGTTAGATGCCTAGTAGATTTCTCTTTGAACTAATAGCATAAAACTTTATGGTAGGATTACAAAGACACACTATCAGAATGCCTTCAAGCCCATTTTACAAGCTGTGTCATCGACCAACTGGCGCTTGCGGCCCTTTGTGAACGGATCTGCCAGGTTCTCCTGACTCCGAACATCAACCACTGCAATTACACATCTTTTGATAAGATCGTGTACTGCCCTGTGCTTCAACCGCACAGTCCTCTTCTTTCCGTTGAAGAGGTCATTTGATGCTACCGCCGCAGTCGCCTGGTTGTCACAGTATATCGGTATTGTCGGTATCTGAGTCCCAACCACTGAAAGATCATACATGAGCTCCCGAAGCCATTCTGCTTCATCTGCTGTAGTTTCAAGTGCATAGAATTCAGATTCCATGGAGGAACAAGAGAGTATAGTCTGCTTCTTCGACTTCCACGATATAGCAGCTCCATCCAAGGAAAAGACATATCCACCTGTGGATCTCTCGCTTTCCACCTCTGAACACTAGCTAGCATCACTGAAGCCTTCTACTACTGTCAGATATTCGTTGTAGTGCAGTGCATATTCTGAGTCTTCTTGAGATATCTCATCACCCGCTTCACAGCTTTCCAGTGCTCAACCCCTGGGTTGCTTGTGAACCGACTCAGCATTCCTACGGCGAAAGCTACGTCAGGTCTTGTGGCAGTGGTTGCGTATGTCAAACTTCTGATAACGCTAGAATACTCCAGCTGCCTGACGCTTTCCCTTGAATTTGGCTTCAGCTTCTGATCACACCTGTATGGCGTATCGATCCCTAGAAGATCCTTATACCCATAGCGTGTGAGCATCTTCTCAATGTAGTAAGATTGTGACAGCGCTACTCATGTGTCTGTCCGGATGATCTTTATGCCCAAGATGACATCTGCATCCCCCAAGTCCTTCATACTGAACTTGGTTGAGAGGAACTTCTTTGTCTCTGTGACACAGCCTATATCCGTACCTAGGATTAGCATGTCGTCCACGTACAGACAAACGATGACTCCTCTTCCATCAGTGAACTTTGTGTAAACACATTTGTCCGTCTCGCTGACTCTGTAGCCGTTTGACCTAATAACTTTGTCAAACTTCTCATGCCACATCTTGGGAGCTTGTTTCAAACCATACAATAATTTCACCAACTTGCAGACTTTGTCTTCAAGACCTTTGACGACAAATCCATCGGGCTGTTGCATGTAAATCTCTTCGGTCAGCTCCTAATTCAGGAATGCTGACTTTACATCCATCTGATGTATCACCAACTTATGTATAGCTGCTAGAGCGATTAACATCCTGATGGTGGTCATCCGAGCTACTGAAGCGTACGTGTCAAAGTAGTTTATCCCCTATTTCTGAGAAAATTCCTTGGCTACCAGCCTGGCCTTGAACTTGTCAATAGTTCCATCTGCCTTCATCTTTTTCTTGAAGATCCATTTACATCCGATGGGCTTTTTTCCTTCAGGTAGATCTACCAACACCCATGTGTTATTGGAGGTGATAGAGTCAAACTCGTCATTCACTGCCTCCTTCCAGAAGATAGCATCTCTGGTCTTTATTGCCTCATCATAGGTAAGCGGATCTGCTTCCACATGATAGGTGACAAAGTCATCTCCGAAGTCTTTCGGTCTCCTCGCTCGCTTAGCTGACGGCTCTGCGAGTTCTGGTACAGGAGTTGTTTCATCAACAACAGCTTCTTCTTGGACTACTGGCCCATATGAGATTTCAGTCTCATTTGCACCTACATCATTTTTCGGAATGTCCGAAAGAACAATGTTTTTGTCTTTTGCAAACTTGTCTTCAAAGTATTCAGCATCGCGAGATTCGATGATATGATTTAACTCAATATCTTGAAATCTCCTAGCATTACTATTCTCGGCATACACCAAGAAGATTGCCTTCGTAGTCCTAGTCCCTAGCTTCTGAATCTTCAGATCTGGGAGCTTCATATACGCCAGACACCCCCACACTCGAATGACATTCAAGTTTGGTCTGACTTTGAACCAGGGTTCATGAGGAGTTACGTCCGAAGTTGTATATTGCACTCTATTCAGAATGAAAGTGGCCGTTAATGCAGCTTCTCCCCAGTAGCATTTTGGAAGACCTGCAGCAAGCAGCATAGAATTCATCATTTCTGTTAATGTTCGGTTCTTCCTCTCTGCTACTCCGTTGGATTGAGGAGAATATGGAGCAGTAGTCTCGCATATGATTCCATGTTCTTTGCAGAATGATGCGAATTCATGAGACCTGTACTCCCCACCTCGATCACTTCTCAACCTCTTGAGTTGTTGTCCAGTCTGCCGTTCAGCTTCGGCCCTGAACTCTCTGAACTTCTTGAAAGCTTCATCTTTAGACTTGAGCAAGTAGACGAACGCGTATTTTGAGAAGTCGTCGATGAAGGTTATGAAATACTTCATCCCGGCCTTCGTGGAGAAATGTTTGAAGTCACAGATATCGGAGTGCACCAACTCCAGAAGATCTGTGCTTCGATTGACCCGATGAAAGGGTTTCCTTGTGATCTTCGTCTGAGCACACACTTCACACTTCTCCACCTTAACCCCATATTTGGAGATAAGTCCTAGACTAGATATTTTGTTAATTCTTTTACAATGAACATGTCCTAGTCTATTATGCCATAACTCAAGAAAATAATCAGAAAATGCAACTGCATTAATGTCTTCAAACTGGTTAACAAGCTGAATTTTAAACATTCTTTCGGTTTGATAAGCCTTCCTGAAGTATGTTCCTTTCTTGGACATCACCATCTGACCAACATTGATGTCCATCCTCAAGCCTGCGTTGCAGAGCAGGCTTCCAGAGATCAGGTTCTTGGCAATCGCCGGAACATGCTTCACACCTTGAAGCATCAGAGTGTTCCCAGAAGTGAGTTTCAGTTCTACGGTCCCGATCCCCAGAACTTCAGCTTGGGCCTGGTTCGCCATGACAACCTTCTCAGATATCGGCTGGTACGTGACGAACCATTCCTTGCCAGAACAGACATGGCAAGTCGCTCCAGTGTCTATCCACCAGTCAGAGTCAACCCCCTCAGTTGTGACCTGTCCGATCATAGCAATAATGTTAGAAACCAATGAAACCTTATTAGGCTCACCTTTCTCTGATTGTTTAGGCTTAGATCTGCATTCACTCTTGTAGTGGCCTTTCTTGCCACAATTGTAACAAGTCACGTGGGACTTAGTCTTCTGTTGCTAGAAAGAAGGACCCTTCCCTTTTAGATTACTGAAGTCCTTCTTCTTGGGATGAGAAGCCGCCTGCTTCCCCTTGGGATCTCTCGTCTGCACAAGATTGGCTTTAGCCAACTATTTTGACAGAGTGTCCACCTTTTGTTGGAAACGCATCTCATCCTCAACATGGATCTATTGAAGTAGATCTCCCAAGCTAATGTCTAGCTTCTTTCTGTGCATCCTTGCATAGAAGGTACTCTATCCAGCAGAAAGTTTTGAGACGATCCCTCCGACGACAAACTTATCGGGAAGGGGCATCTCTTCGTCTTCCAGTTTCTGACGCAGCTTCAGAAATTCCTTTACCTGTGGCAGCATGGACTTTTCGTCCTCAAAGAGCAATTTGTGATATTTTTCAACCACAAACATTTTGCTCCTGTTCTTGTCTTCTTTATACAGATTTTCCACAGACTCCCATATGTCTCTGGCAAGTTTCTTCTTCGAGTAGGATTCTGCCAGGGAGTCTTCCATAGCATTCAGGATGAGAAGCCTGCAGAAGCTATTTTCCCTTCTCCACTTGGCCTGGAGTTTGGTAGCCGCGTTGATTGCGACAGTAGTTCCAGTGTCTGGAACAGAGGGTTCTTCCTCCAACAGAACATGATCAACGTCTTTTAGTTGAAGAGTTAGGTAAACCTTTCTCTTCCAGACTTGATAATGCTCTCCATCGAACTTTTCCAACTTGCAGAAGTCTGATTGGAGGAGCGAAGCATTAATGTTTTCCATCTACACGGATCTTGCTTTGAGATTGTTACTCCCGGGGCTTGATCAAAGATGGTAAAATAGATGCAACTAAGATCTACGAAGATACAAATACCAAATAACTCGATTACAATATGGAGAAGGAAAATAGAGAAGAGAAGATCTCTCGTTCTTCCTTACAAACGTGTTGCAATTGTGACAGAATGAGTTACAATAATCTAGAAAGAGATGAGAAGAAGAACAATGCTGGGGTGTCAAAACACCGTTGCTCAAAGCAAGATTCGTCCCACACGATCTGCTTCCAGGAACCAGCAAGTTTGAAGAACTTGTAGAACGCTCGAAGTCACCTCTATTCTGACTCCTCGGATGGACTTGCAATGGCAGCAGCAGCTCTCTCTTTCTTTCTCCTTTTCTGACTTATATTTTCGTAGTAACCACAAAGGAGGCCAGAAGAGAGTATTTATAGAGAGAGGGTAGAAACCCTAGTCGCCAATTCAGTTATGAAAAGATTGAATCAAATCCCAAAAAGATAGCAACGAGATTAATTCAAATCCCACAAAGATAGGAACAAAATTGATTCAAATTCCACGAAGATAGGATCTGAATTAATCGCATTGATTCAGCCTTATCATAACTGACTTGTAATCTACACAGTCAGCGGAGCCCTCCATGCGGCAGCAGCAGCAGCAGCCTGGCCGCATGAGCCTCATGGCCGCATGGGCCGCATGGACCACATGAGCCGCATGGCCGCATGGACCGCATGGGCCGCATGAGCCGCATGGACCGCATGAGCCTCATGACCACATGAACCGCATGGACCGCATGGCCGCATGGACCGCATGAGCCGCGTGAGCCGCATGGCCGCATGGACCTCATGTGCCGCATAAGCCGCATAAGCTGCATAAGCCCGCATATGAGCCGTATAAAGACCGCATGACTGCTGACGTATGTGCCGCATGGCCGCATAAGCCGCATAAGCCGTATGAGCCCGCATATGAGCCGTATAAAGACCGCATGACTGCTGACGTGCTAAGTGCAAAGTGCGCCAACAAAACGCCATATTACGCCTCATGAGCCCGAGTCCGAGTCCGAGTCGCTAAGCCCCTTTGGGGCTTAACTCCAAATAAAAATTAATCCAAGAGAATGACAAAAGCATTAATGCTTAATCCTTGGAGCCTTATTCTTACCTCCTAGTAAAATCATCCACATGGTTCCCTCCTTAGGGTCACCACCCCATGTGCATCTCTCAATAACACACCCAAGTATATATGTTGAAATAATTCATGGTGCATTTCCGATGTGGGACTAAAAATTACAAGGCATGTTGAGAGCAAGCTCTCTCCATGTAAAGAAAGCACCAACACATACAGCACCGCAACCCAAATGCACCCCAACCCCGCTACATCGTGCCATTGCATCCCTGTTGCTTTTTACCCTACGCAGCCCCTATGCAACTTTGTGCCAGACATGCATGAGCAAAGTGCATCATCAAAGTGTTACTTTGTGTCTTTCACTCACGTCCGAATACGAATGGGGACTAGCTCGATCCACAAAAAATTATCTAGAAAATGGTGACAAACATAAACTATTGATATGAAATTTGATCTTTATCCATGGAAAAAAAAAAAGTTAGGCCTAATTTCAACTTGATACCTCACTTATTCTAGTTTTCTAACTTGATACGCTAAAATTTGATACGCATCAACTTGACACCCTAAAAAAAGACCAAATTATCATCCCCCCTCCCCGGTGCCCTCGCCCCTCCCGGCGCACCCCCCCCTCGCGCCTCTCCAGCTTTGGCCGCACCGCCTGCCCCCTCCTCCCCCACAGCCCTCCCCATTCTCCGTCGTTGTGTCGCCGCCCGGTGCCGCTGCTGCGCCACCGCCGCCGCTGCTTCGTCGTCGACGGAGAAGGAGGGGGACTACCGGAGAGAGACGGGGTGGAGGGGCCGGTGACAGTCCGTGCGGAATTGGGATGTGGGGTTATGCAGCCGGCCGGAGTGGGAGGGGGCAGCCGAGAGAGGAGGTGGGTGCGGCGGGTGTGTGTCGACCGGGGGGGAGTAGTGGGCCGGCAGGGTAGGGGGCAGGGTAGAAAATGAAAGAATAATTTTGTCTTTTAAAAAAAATTGAATATTAAGTTGAAAATATGAAATAGTTGATGATATCATGTTGTCAAGTTAAAAAAATTTAGAATATCAAGTTAAACATAGTCAATAGTTGAGGATTTCAAGTTGCTATTCAACCAAAATTTTATGGTACTAACCACGAGCTAACACACCTGTATAAGTTAATAAATGACAGCCCTAATATGATGATACAAACACTTAGTATTTTGACATAAAATGGAATACGGGGGCCTAGATCCTCTAAAAACAATACCCGAGAAATGAAAGTCCTAGGTAATAATTAACTCTTTCGACGTATATAATGCCCGCACAACAACAATAATCATTGCTAGTTAGAGAATGGACAAGGATAACAGCCTTGCTCACGCCTTGTCCCGCCCGCCGTCTTCCTACCGTTCGCCCAAGATAGGTCCGACCGTCAGGTCGCTAGCAACCCCTCCGGCCGATCTCGTGTCCTCCGGGCCTGCCGATCGGAACAGAAGGCAGCCTGCGGACGGAGAGGGAACGGAACTCGACCAGCCATGCACTACCGAAAAAAGTAAGGTTCCAAGACGCAGACCCGGCAGGGTCGAAGAGCCGCTCTGGCTCCTTGGCCGATTCTTCGGGGAGGGGGGCATCCAAGGAGTGTAAATCTAATGGAGTTGCAGAAACAGAACGAAGAAGGATCAGGTCAATGTTCTCAGCGTGCCGGGCATGCCAAGTTGTGGGCCCCATGGACCTGGTCAAGGGCAGCATAGAGGCTGTTGCCAGGAAGAATTAAGTGCTTGCATCTGCAAAGAGCACATGCAATGTTTCCTGTTCGTCGATCCTCTTTGTGTGAAATGGCTCCGTAGATGATGGGGCCAGGAGTGAATTTATAGGTTCCTGCACTGCACAATTAGAACTCAATAGTTGAATGATTATTTGGATCTGATAATTTTCTTGCTTATTAGAGCACATCAATAGTAAAGCTTACGGCAATTTCTAGATTCTAATATATGAGTTTATTTTCTAGAATAGTAAAACTCAATTGGAATCTTATGATGGACATGGCCCAACACATAACCTTAAAGGGCTTGATCCTGTGCCTTGTAGTGAGTTGGGAGATGACGTAGCGTGATAACGTAGCGTGATAACGGAACGAACTTACCTTCGTCCTTGGCAATGGCCAAGTCGATCCGTGATGACGGTAACTGGACCATCGTTACTTGGTGAGAGCGATGTTGTGCCGCAAAAACTCTCACGGATGGCATGTTGAGTGGTCCGCATGAAGGGTTTTTGAAAACCACAAGCGATAGACTTCCGAATCCACGGAACAGTCGAGTCAACGCCCAAGAATAGAAGAGAACAAATCTCAGAGCTTAAAGAAGAATTTTATTGATTAATAAATTGTTCCTTCAATTGGGTTCAAAATATGCATATTTATAGGATTTTTATGGCAACCTCATAATCAAATAAAGATAAAACATATCCTAACAAAAGATAAAGTCAAAATAAGAGTCCTAAAAGAAATATGATTCTTAACAACCCGATCAAAAAAAAAGATATAGTAAAAAGGAAAGAATATGAAAATGAAATCCTAGAAGGATTCAAAATTGGAATCCACACTACACCAGTCTCCATGCTTCAAGAGAATTTGTCCCTAAGTTCTTCTCATAATAAGCGGTTCATCGGGAGGAAAATGTCACGTCCCGATTCCGTAGAATCGATAGTCGTCCCCTGGGTGTGATGTCGTGCGAACCTAAGTTGCGATCGCACAAGGCATAGTCATAAGGTTATCCGAAACACAACATCAAGTAGGGTACGTAGAGAAAATGAAACAAACACATTTGAAAACAGAAGGAACTTTTGTTTTATTTATAATAAACAGCATTTACATGACTCTGTACATTTATTTGCCTCGCGGGCTACAACATGACTCGGTTACAAAATTAACGCTGATGAGATAGTCGTTCCATACATTACATCCCCATTTACAACAAAACATTTCCAAAGACCTGGAATCGTGGAAGTCGAGACCTCATTTCTTCTGGACTGAATGTGGAGTCTTCAAAAGGATCAAAATAAGCCTTCAACACACGGACGAGGCTTCAAATGTTCTTGCGTCGCCTTGAGCTTAAATGACACGCCCTTCTTGGTTCGGGATACCTGTGGAGTGCAAGGATCAGTACATTACACTTTGTACTGGTGCGTGGCAAATTAAGTTCCATGCTCTCATTTGGTTGAAGAGTTTATATAACTTATCTTGTTAATCTTTCTAACCATCCTAATGAATTTCAAACAAGCATATGACAGGCATAATATAAATTACGCTAGAACTTACCCACGGCATAGCGTGTCAATCGTTATTGCTAGCATAGCGTGTACAATTTATGTGTGTTTGGTCACTGATACCACAAGCCATCATGGACTTATAGCTTTGTTAGTCGGGGCCCTTTCAACGCAAGTAGCGAGCCCCGCTGAAAGTCTCCGCCTAACCCGTGCTATCATCCAGCACAGCTATACCGTGTTTTCTCCTAGGTCGAAATGGTCCCGTGGCCCCGGGATGCCGCTCGAGAAAACTTTTACCTTGTCGACAAGTTGTCCACGACCGTGTTAGAACAATTTAGTCACTAAAGCATGGTCTACATTTTGAGAAGTTAATCATTTTATCGTGTCCCGCCTTGTCGTAGCATCAATTTGTTCAATGAGTCAATCTTTTATTCAACACAGTTTTATAAGATAAATAGACGTGTCCGTGCCCTTGCATATATCATTCCATTTGTAATAATGTTATCGATTGAACTAAGGGGGTCGAGAAGAGAAGGGTCAGCCACTCACCTTGATTTTTGTTCGAGACGAGAGACTTGTTGGTCGCACTAGTCGTCGCCTACGCGATTACCTGAAATCACACAAACAATCGATCAGAACAGTATATTATTCAAGGAGTTCGATATATAAATGCGAGTTCAAAAGCGCAAGCCATGAAAATAGTCAAAAATATTCATGAAAATGCATTCAGAAAACCAAAGCCAAAGAAGCAAGTGCGGCATGAAAAGCAGAGCAACGGGAGGTCTCTCCCGACTCAGCCGCAGAGTCTATCCTCGAGGCGCAACCCACTGAATATGAGACTTGATTCCAAAGAAGCCTTTCCATAACGAGGAAAGGATCTTAATTCAATCGTTCCCGTTCGACCATTTCAATCGATCCCGATCTATCGGTTCCGACTAAATCGGTAGCGACAGTGTTCCTTTCTCGCGCACCTCATGGACGGGGCACGATGTAGGGACGGAACACTACATCATAACCAACTAAGAAAAAGTTTCATCCTCGAAACTTAAGAATAGAACCTACCTCTAAGAGAACAATGAAGAAAATTTCTCCTTCATCTCCGAATCACGCTCCCAGGTCGATTCCTCGACAAAATGGTTTCTCCAGAGAACGCGGACGAGAGGGATAACACGGTTTCGAAGAAGTTTATCCCTGCGCTCTAAGATTTGCACAGGCTCTTCTATATATGACAAGTTTGGTTGCAGATTCAACTGACCAAAATCTACCACATGGTCCAGATCGTGCACGTACTTTTGTAACTAGGAGACGTGGAAGACATCGTGTACATCCAACAGTGCTGGTGGCAATACGATCTGGTAAGCAACTGGGGCAACTCGTATCAATATCTCGAAAGGACCGATAAATCTTGTACTCAACTTTTCTTTAGCTCCAAATCTTGTGACTCCACACATCGGTGTGACTTTCCGAAACACGTGATCGCCCTCCAGGAATTCAAGGGGCCGTCGGTGGGTGTCGGCCTAGCTCTTTTGTCGACTCTGTGCAATCTTCAGTCTTTTTCGAATGAGCTTGACCTTCTCTACGGTCTGTTCCACCAGCCCCGTGCCGAGTATCTGTCGCTCCCTGACTTTATCCCAGCAAATGGGCAATCTACACTTCCGGCCGTACAAGGCTTCATACGGTACCATTTGGATGCTATAATGATAGCTATTGTTATATGCAAATTCGGCCAATGGTAGATGAACGTCCCAGCTTGACTTCAAGTCGATTGCACAGTGGCGTAACATGTCTTCGAGAATCTGGTTCACCCGTTCTGTTTGGCCATTGGTCTGAGGATGGTAAGTTGATCTAAACTTCAACTTGGTCTCCATTGCTGACTGAAGACTACACCAGAAGCATGACACGAACTGCCCATCCCGATTTGAGACGATGGATACCGATATCCCGTGCAGCCAAACTATTTTATTAAGATAGATCTGAGCAAGGCGGTCGATGCTCCAAGTGACTTTAATGGAAATGAAGTGCGCTGACTTGGTTAACCGATCGACGATAACCCAGTTGGCATCGTTCCCCGTGGTGTCTTCGGTAGGCCAATAATAAAGTCCATAGTGATGTGATGCCATTTCCATTCTAGAATGGCAAGGTTCTGTATCTCCCCGCCCGGTCTCTGATGCTCAGCTTTCATCTGCTGACAGGCCATAAATTGTGACACGAAGAGTGCCACATCTCTCTTCATTCCGTGCCACCAGAAGGTCATGCGAAGATCCTTGTATATCTTTGTACTGCCGGGATGCAAGGTATATTTCGCATAATGTGCCTCCGTCAATATCTCCTTTCTAAGTTCTAAGTCGTCCGGAATGCATAGTCGGCCTTACAATCGTAGCACGCCGGTGTTATCTTCTGCAAAGTCGGTCATCTTCCCTGTTGAAATCAGCTCTCCATCTTCTTTAGGTACGGATCGTCCTTCTGGGTGGTCTTGATCTTTTCTCGCAAGCTCGGCTCTAACTGTAATTATGCCAGCTGCACATCTCTGAATCGAACTCGAAGGTCGATGCCCATCTCTTCAAGGTCTCATAGTAGTCTGTTGTTGATGCACAATGAGACAAGATATTTACGACTCAGAGCGCCTGCCACAATATTTTTTTTGTCCGGCGCATAGCAGATCGTCAAGTCATAGTCTTTGATCAGTTCTAGCCAACGCCGCTGTCGTAAGTTCAGCTCCTTCTGAGTGAAGAGATACTTGATGCTCTTATGATCGGTATATATCGTGCATTCCATGCCATAAAGATAGTGGCGCCACAATTTTAATACGAACACAATTATCGCTAACTCCAAGTTGTGTGTAGGATAGTTCTTCTCGTGCGGCTTCAACTGTCTGGAGGCGAAAGAGATCACCTTGTCTTGCTGCATGAGCACACATTCCAAGCCCTGGACTGAAGCATCGCTGAATATTTGAAAACCCTCTACCCTATTCGGAAGTACGAGTATAGGGGCTGAAATGAGCCACTGCTTTATCTTCTGAAAGGAAGCTTCACAGTTGTCCGACCACTCATACACGACTCCTTTTTGAGTGAGACGAGTCAATGGCGATGCAATCTTTGTAAAATCTTTCACAAAGCGTCTGTAGTATCCTGCAAAACCAAGGAAACTTTGAATCTCATTAGCCGATGCAGGCTACCTCCAATCAGCAACGGCTTTAACTTTTTTTGGATCGACTGCAACACCTTCGGATGAAATGATGTGTCCAAGAAAGGATACGCTGCTCAGCCAAAATTCGCACTTGCTCCTCTTTGCAAACAACTGATAATCTTGGAGGGTTTGGAGTACAGTCCGTAGATGTTTTACGTGTTGTGCTCGATCCTTTGAGTAGACAAGGATATCGTCTATGAAGACTACCATGAACTTGTCGAGGAACGGACGAAACACCTGATTCATTAGATCCATGAAGGTGGCAGGAGCCTTTGTTAGGCCGAATGGCATTACCAAGAAATCGTAGTGACCGTAACGAGTGTGGAAGGCTGACTTTGGCACGTCGTTGTAGAAGCATAAAAAATCTCAGCTAAAGACATCCCTTCGCCAAACCGCAGAAGATGCAAAAGGCTAAGGCTCAGTAGTAAAAAGACAAAATAGAAGATATGGAGAGAAGTCCCTTTTTTGTCGTGTCTACCAAAGTCTAGTACAGACACATCAGGACTATACATAAGGGACTAATTCTATTCTTCTACAAAGGATCTAGTATAGATTCGACAGAGCCTAGAGGGATCTACAAGGGATGCAGCCTTCATCGAAGCGCAGCCTTCCTTCTTCTCGATACACACGCTGGAAGATTGACCTCCACCGAAGCATGTTTTGATTTTCTTCTGGGTACAGCCTCTCAGAAGCATATCAGTAACTCAGCACTTTGAAGAAGCCAGAGCCTTCGAGCCAGAGGCGTAGCTACCTGCCTGTGCCAACCTCCGAAACAAGATGGTGGTAGGCCCTCCTCCTATTCTTTTACTTCAGAAGCCAGTGTCTTCACTCTATAGGCGCAGCTACCTTCCTGTGCCAATCTCAGATGCGCAAGGGTGTCATACCCTTTCATTCACAGCCATCGCCTTCATTGTTCAGAGGTGCAGCTACTTACCTGCGTTCGTATGAGGCACAGGATGGTGATATGCTCACACCATCTCCATTCCTACGGTATAGTCGTCTACTCCAGATCAGAAGCTTAAGTCACTTATCTACAAGAGACTTGGGAACTCCTATCGCAACCAATGCAAATCAACTTGTCGCTCCAAAAGCACAATAACCTCGTCAACCTGAAGCACAAGCCTACTTGTCACCTACAGCACAATGACTCTGGTAGCCCAAAACACAGCTTCATAAGTTGCTCTATATGTACAGAAGTCTCATCGTCATTCGAAGCCAAGTCCACTCGTCGCCTGAAAGCATAGAGGTTCCGTCGTCTCCAGAAGCACGGTCTACTCGTCGCCTCAGAAGCACAACAGCACTTAGTTCTCACTGGAGGTACAAGAAGCATGGGTCCACCCCAATTGGTTTGTTTAAACTGCCTCTTACAGAGAAGATTGGGATTAAATCATGATTGATACCATATCAGACTGATTTAAATCTTAGACGAGAATCAATTAGACTCCAAATCTAGGATAAAATTTCGAGATTTACTCAGCTGCATCCGAGCAAGCAAATCGGCACGCGCCACGTGTCACCTCCTTCGTTTATGTTTATAACCACCAGAGATCTTGTTTGAGGGGAATCTCGATGTACGCCACGTGTTAGAGCCGCAGAAGCCCGTATCGTACAATGGCGGTAGATTCTTTCATATCTTAGGAACCCTAATGCATATCGCATATGTGCTCGGTTCTCTATAAATAGAAGGAGTTCTTCTTCCACAAGAAGGGAGAAAAAAGGAGAGAGGGGACATTGACAATTGACAATATTCAAAGGAGCAGCAATCTCTATCCACGAAGAGTCGACCACCCTCATCAACCTATCAACCAAAGATCAACCAACCATCTTCAAGGGATCTTCTCATCCATACAGCCTCTTGATCGGTGACCTCAGAGTTCCATCAAAGGCGCCAAAGAGCCATAGCAAGGTTGATTCGTCGTCAGATCATCAACGGAGTAAAGGAGCCACTGCAGCGCTCGATCTCTACCATCACACTTTCCCAGAAACCTCTTCTCCTTGTACTTATAATATCATGTTTAGGACTTCCTTCTTTGTACACAGATACCTTATACGTTCAATAAAGCAAAAAGTTCGTTCAACCTATTGTTACATCGAACAGTCGTCTGACTTGATCTTGAGTTGATGATAGCCTGAGCAGAGGTCGATCTTCGAAAATACCGAGGCACCTTACAATAAATCGAATAAATCATCTATGCGGGATAATAGATACTTGTTCCAGATGGTGGCTTTGTTCAGCTCACGGTAGTCGACGCACAGACGCATT
The DNA here is from genome assembly GCA_029216955.1 of Iris pallida. Taxonomy (NCBI): domain Eukaryota; kingdom Viridiplantae; phylum Streptophyta; class Magnoliopsida; order Asparagales; family Iridaceae; genus Iris; species Iris pallida. Next base: position 2,923,771 of record JANAVB010013598.1, on the reverse strand, counting down.
GGCTCATCCTTTTTCTTCACAAACAACACAGGCGCTCCCTATGGCGAGATGCTAGGACGAATGAATCCTCTATTGAGTAACTCTTGCAATTGGACCTTGAGCTCTTTTATTTTTGCAGGTGCCATTTTGTACAGGGCCTTGGAAATTGGTCGAGTATCATAGAATGTGTCGATGCTGAACTCAATTTCTCGGTCGGGTGGCATTCCAGGTAGCTCGTCCGAGAACACGTCAGGGAATTCTACCACAATATCGATCTGATCCGCGTTTGCACCATCCTGTCGTGTGTCTCGAACAGACGCCAAGTAGCCTTCGCATTCTGAATGCAGCATCCTCCGAGCAGAAATTGCCGAGATCACCATACAGGTTGACGATGCTTCACCATATGAGTAGCAGAATTTGGGCACTCCAGGTATGCGGAAGGTGACCTTCTTTCCTGCACAGTCAATGGCGGCATTGCAAGGGCCAAGCCAATCCATTCCCAGAATGATGTCGTAGTCCTTAATGTCTAGAACTATCGCATCGAGATAGACCTTTTTCCTCCTATACAGATGATTCTGTCTTTGTAGGTAATGTTTATGAGTAGTGACGTGCCCGACGGTATGTGAACGCTAAGATCAAGGCCTAATGGTGTCACGAGAATTTTGTGCTCGACGGTAAAGTCCGTCGATATGAAACTATATGTGGCACCTGAATCAAACAGTACACGAGCAGGTTTATTATTGAAAAGCAGTATACATGTCACGACTGTATCTGAGGCGAAAGCCTCGTCTCGAGTCATGGCGTAGACGTGCCCTTGAGCATTAGGACGATGGTCTTGGCCATTAGTTTGCGTGACTTAAGGAAGGTGGGGCGCCTGTCCTCGGTTTTCTTGATGATTTTGATGTGGCAGGGTATTGCAATTGAGTCTTCGGGTCATGCAGTCTCATGATTGGTGACCTCTTTTTCTTTAAAAGAAGCATCCCCCTCGAGGACAAAGTAGTTATTGGCATCGTGTCCGACATGGTTGCACTTGGTGCAATGAGGCAATAGGTTTCATCCCTGATAGCCGCCATAGTTTGGACGCTTTGACGTGTGATTGTTTTCTCCCGTATAACTAGGACGTTTGTGGTTGGAATGGTGCACAATATCGGCAACAACGGGAGGGTACTGGCTCTCAAGGCGAAGAGCATGATTTAGAGCATCGTCCGTGGTCTTGTATTTTGGAACCACCACATGAGCAGCAATAGAGGGCCGCAGACCCACTTCGAACCATCGTACGCGACACTCCTATATATGAAGGAATGTACCAGCAAATTTGGACAATTTATTGAACTTTGCGATATACTATTGTACTGTCCGGTTCCCATGCTTCAACTGCATGAATTCATTTTCCTTCTCGTGACGAACGGCTGAGGGAAGGTACTCGACTTCAAAGGCTTTGCAAAACGTGGCCCAAGAGATCGGTGCTGAGTTGTTGTTGCGTCGGATTGCTCGTTTGTGCATGGCCCATCAGTCGTGTACGTTCAAACATAGTTGAAGTTGTGCGTAGGCGACTTGCTTGGATTCTTCAATGTCGAGGAGCTCGAAGTGATTTTCCAGCTCTTCCAACCAGTCGATTACCATAGAAGGGCCTTCGATGCCGCTGAAGGTGGTACGGCACACTTTTTTGAATTCTGACACTTCAAAGTTGTAACTTCTCGGCACCGTATGTTAACGCTCAGGCTCCTCTTGATCGACTTCGATGGGTTGACTCGTCGGCTCGATGACAGTAGGCACAGTTGCGGATTTTCTATTGGCCATAATCGTCTGAAAGATCTGTTGTAGAGTATCAAGCTGTTTTTGCTGCATCTTGGTTTGAGCATCGAAACGAGCTTCGAATTGGACCTGTCACGCCTCTGTCTGCTGATGTCGGTTCTCGGACTATTTCTGCTGCACCTCCATCATGTGCAGCATCCTCTCATAGGCATTGTTAGAATGTCCGGCCCGCGAGCTGCTCGAACCGTTCGAAGCACTTTGTCCTTGCTCGACCACGGTTTCTACTACGGGTTTCGTCACTTCTACAATACATAGACACACATTAGTCTCAAGATATTACAGACTCTTTATATGGAATAACTTATCTCATCGATTTGAAGTCAAAGGTTTGAGACTCTAGACGGAAGGCCAAAGGATGTAAAACCGTGCTCTGATACTATTATGTCATGCCCCGATTCTGTAGAATTGATAGCCGTCTTCCGGGCGTGATGTCGTACGAACCTAAGTTGCGATCGCACAAGGCATAGTCATAAGGTTATCTGAAACACACATCAAGTAGAGTACGTAGAGAAATTGAAATAAACATATTTAAAAACAGAAGAAACTTTTGTTTTATTTATAATAAACATCATTTACATGACTCTGTTACATTCATTTGCCTCGCGGGCTACAACATGACTCGATTACAAAATGAACGCTGATGAGATAGTCGTTCCATACATTACATCCCCATTTACAACAAAACATTTCCAAAGACCTGGAAACGTAGGGAGTCGAGACGTCATTTCTTCTGGACTGAATGTAGAGTCTTCAAAAGGATCAAAACAAGCCTTCAACACACGGACGAGGCTTCAAATGTTCTTGCGTCGCCTTGAGCTTAAGTGGTATGCCCTTTTTGGTTCGGCGTACCTATGGAGAGCGAGGATCAGTACATAACACTTTGTACTGGTGCGTGGCAAATTAAGTTCCAAGCTCTCATTTGGTTGAAGAGTTTACATGACTTATTTTGTTAATCTTTCTAACTATCCTAATGAATTTCAGATAAGCATATGACAGGCATAATGTATATTACGCTAGAACTTACCCATAGCAGAGCGTGCTATGCAAAATGTGACTTACCATGTTCTTCCATGTCAATCGTAATCGCTAGCATAGCGTATGCAATTTATGTGTGTTTGGTCACTGACACCACAAGCCATCCTGGACTTATAGCTTTGTTAGTCGGGGCCTTTTCAACGCAAGTAGCGAGCCCCGCTGAAAGTCCCCGTCTAACCCGTGCTATCATCCAGCACAGTTATACCGTGTTTTCTCCTAGGTTGAAATGGTCCCGCGACCCCGGGATGCCGCTCGAGGAAAATTTTACCTTATCGACAAGTTGTCCATGACCGTGTTAGAACAATTTAGTTACAAAAGCATGGTCTACATTTTTTAGAACTTAATCATTTTATCGTGTCCCGCCTTGTCGTGGCATCAATTTGTTCAATAAGTCAATTTTTTGTTCAACACAGTTTTATAAGATAAATAGACGTGTCCGTGCCCTCGCATCTATCATTCCATTCGCAATAATGTTATCGATTAAACTAAGAAGGGGGTTGAGAAGAGAAGGGTCAGCCACTCATCTTGATTTTTATTCAAGGCGAGAGACTTGTTGGTGGCGCTAGTCGTCGCCTACGCGATTACCTGAAATCGCACAAACAACCGATTAGAAAACTGTATTATTCAAGGAGTTCGATATGTAAATGCGAGTTCGAAAATTCAAGCCATAAAAACCATCAAAAATATTTACAAAAATGCATTCAAATAACCAAAGCCAAAGAAGCAAGTATGGCATGAAAAGCAGAGCAATGGGAGGTCACTTCCGACTCAGCCGCTGAGTCTATCCTCGAGGTGCAACCAGCTGAATATGGGACTTGATTCCGAAGAAGCTTTTCCATAACGAGAAAAGGATCTTAATTCAATTATTCCCATTCGACCATTTCAATCGATCCTGATCTATCAGTTTCGACTGAATCGGTAGCGACAATGTTCCTTTCTCGTGCACCCCGTGGACAGAAACGGGGAACGATGTAGGGATGGGGCACTACACCGTAACCAACTAAGAAAAAGTTTTATCCTTGAAACTTAGGAATAGAACCTACCTCTAAGAGAACAATGAAGGAAATTTCTCCTTCATCTCTGATTTACGCTCCCAAGTCGATTCCTCGACCGAATGGTTTCTTCAGAGAATGTGGACGAGAGGGATAGCACGATTTCGAAGCAGTTTATCCTTGTGCTCCAAGATTTGCACAGGCTTTTCTATATATGACAAGTCTGCTTGCAGATTCTTGATAGGCAAGAAGGTTCTTGGCACATTCGAAAGTTCGAAGGGCATAAAGAGCCATTCGTAGAGTCCTTCTCAAGTTTTGAAAATAGTTTTCCACTCATCATCAGGTCGGATCCAGATCTGATGGTAGCTGATGGTAATATGGTTAATAGCCCGATTGTCGATGCACATACACCATTAGTCGTCCTTCTTTATTACAAACTCATGTCCATGAGCTTTCGTCTCTAGGAAGGTATTTAGGTAGATGACATGCAAATAAAGACATAGCCTTGAAGCTGTTTGAAGAAAATGCATACATGTAGGACTTTTTACAGCATTCTGAACATCCAGGGACCGTCGATCGAACTTAGATCATGTGTTTGGTGGACCACTGTGAGGCTTATGACGAGGAGGTCCACCATTGGCATTGGAGCTATCGCTATTGGTGAACTCTTCAATGCTCTGTCGAATGCGAGAGTCTCTTGCTAAGTCGCTTTAGTACACTCGATAGAAGAGAACGATGAGCAGGATAATGAAAATGATGTCCTGGTTGACTCTTGTTTGTCGTGTAAACTTTTTTTGATATTTCTCTCCAGTGTTATCTGTGGAGGCCTTGTACCATATTCTTGAAAATCATCTTGGGGAAGGATCTCATCTTCTTCTGGATGTTTTTCTTGAGAGTCTGAAGAATTCATCTTCGTAGCTTCCGCAATGGTTTCACTGAAGATTATCGTATCCTTCTTTTCAATTAATCTTGTTTCTTGATTAGGAACCGATAACTTCAACTCTTCTTGAGAGGTTGACAATTTTAGCTCATGATCTGCAATGGGTTCATCCGACTTTGATATGTTCTTCTCACTCTTATTGTCTTTATAGTCAATAATGGCAACTTGTGCTCTGAAGGAAAAACTGTTGTAGGAATGCTCGATCTCCTTTTATATATGGTTGTGGTCTGGCCTTAGGAATATCATCCGGTGCAAATGGATGGAGAGTGAGGCATCGCTCATCTTGAAGGAAGGAATATGTGTTATCTTTTTTTTGGTATGTGACATTTTTGTCAAATTGTCACGGCCGACCGAAAATGATGTGGCAATAATTCATGTCAAAAATATCGAACATGGCTTCATCCTTGTAGGTACTTTCGATGGAGAATGGTATGCGCTAAACTTCAAAGACGACCATATTGTGGCCTCTTTGAATCCAGCTAATCTTATATAGAGCCGATGTGCTTCTTTGACGAGACCCATTTTTCTACCATTGCTCGCAAAAAAAATTCTTTGTGCACCCATTGTCAATATTGATGTCGCATAGCTTATCTTTGACTTTGCAGCGGGTTCGAACGACATTGCGACGTTGGGGCAGTTTTTCAATCTTTTGTGTTAGCAATGGCCGTCTAACGATACACATTGGCTGTTCAAATTCCTCACGAGTAGTGGATTTCATTATTGTTGTTTTCACAAAGAAATATTCTCGAAAGTTCTGGAATCTTGGATCTGTGTTGCTTTGATATCACTTGATGCAGCGTCGTAGCAGAACGGGCTTACTGTCGTGCCTGACAGTGGCTAAGTTGATCGGTGTTGATGATAACTGGACCATTGTTGCTTCGTGAGAGCGAAGCGGTGCCGTAAAAACTCTGACGGATGGCCTGGTTAGGGGTCCACACGAAGGTTGCTTGAAAACATCAAGCGAGGGGCTTCTAAATCCACGAAACAGTCGAGTCCACGACCAAAAAAAAAGAGAACAAATCTTAGAGCCTAAAGAAGTTTATTGATTAATAAGTTGTTCCTTCAATTGCATACAGAAGGTGCCTATTTATAGCTAACCAAATCCTAACCAAATAAAGATAAAACATATCCTAATAAAAGACAAAGTCAAAATAACAGTCGTAAAAGAAATATGATTGTTAACAACTCTATCATAAAAAAATAAATCTAAAAAAGAAAATAAAAAAGAAAAATAAATCCTAGAATGATTCAAAATTAGGGTCCGCGCTACATCAGTAGAGTTCTAAAGTCCTTCAGCGGCTTCGACCTCGGGTGGTCGACGTTGTTTCTACGGCCAAGAGCGTAGTAGTAGCAGGGGAGACGTAACATCGCGGTCGGCTGGATCCCGCGGAGAGACTCGAGGCCTTTCCTGTATTTTGATCTATGTCCCCACTTCTGTTGATATATAAATTTGACAAGAACCCCTTTAATTGTTTGAGTTAATATAAATTTCTTGGTGGTAGCCTTATTTCTTGGAAGTTTAAGAAGAAACAAACTCGTGTAATAAGTAGTTGATTCTTATATATAAATTACATTAAGTTCAAAACTATTGATTTTATAAGACAAATATTAATCATTCTAACGGCGTCAGAGAAGATTAAAATAATCGATTTTGGATTTTTTTTAAAGAATAATGGTCATAGTCAGGGGAGGCGCAGAAGAAATAGCCGGATCTGGTGATGTGGTTGTCCATGTCGAGTGCCTGGTCAGTGTCGGGTTGGTGCTGCTATCTTGTGGTCGTATCTGAGCAGTAATGGACACAGTTGAAGATCGGACACGGTTGGAGATTGGACAAATATTTTATAAAATTTTATCAGAAAAAATATTTTTTTTAAATATTTACCAAACAACAACTTAACTTATTTTAAACTATTTTTTAGATGTAACCAAACGCAAAGTCAAATTTTATATACTTAGAAATAAATTTTTGACATCTTCTTTGAACAAATCCAGTATGATCAACTTTTTGTGCTGGGACTAGCACCAAACTAGCAAAGCCTCCCCTCATTTTTTTATTTTCCTTAATTTTTAATACTTTAAAGTTTAACCCCTAAATATTTAATAATTTATAGTTTAATTATAATAATTTACAGTTTAGACTTTCAGTTTATATGGTTTTTGCTTCTGATGTTGAGGTTTGGTTTGGAAAAGGTGTTTAGGAATCCGGTCTCACCCTCTATAATGTGAAAATCTCAAGTCTGTATTTCATATATGTATCAGTCATTTATTATCTTGCAAACATATGAAAAGTGGTACCCCATGTGGTTGGTGTGGGAAAATTATTACAATAGGCAATGTTCAAATCTACAACTATTTTTGTCACTCATTTCTAAGAAATATTTCTTTGGTTCTAGGCGACTCGGACACGGGTGTGGGCGCAAAGTGGCACATTGGATGGCACACTTCACAAATACTTATCGGGCATAAGATGGCACTTTTTGTGTGGAGACTACGCTGGAGTCATATGAAGTCAGCGCGCGTTCAACAGGTGTCCAGTGGATCTGCGGTTCCTACTGCCCTAGCATGTTCCCGCGACTCCGCATGTCTTGTAGTTCTGGTAGTTGCACTGTTGTTGTGGGCATTTCAGTTTAGTAATAACCCACTTAGTATGGATTTACTGATGTAACCACCCGTATTATGGAAAGTTACTCCCCGAATATCCGTCCACGTTGATAGAAGCAATTATTGTTGTTATAGGCTTGGCTTCCCTATATAATCTCTATGTTTTTGCAAACAAGAATTTAGGATAGTCTTTATATGAAATTGAGAGATCTATTAGTAGGAAAAAAAATCAATTTTTCTCGTGATGAATTCTCTAGGCTTTTTCTTTACCGCATTATTTTTGACTTTTATCCATTGGGAAGAAAGAAGATAGAATATGGTTAGTATATTCAAAAGAATTAGTTAAAACATTTTATTTTTTTTGCAAGTTGTTTAAGTCGGAACACAATAATAGAGATAGTCAAATAATAAATAAAGGATTTAGACGTTGGAATCACCTTAGTAAAAGACTTCAAAGTGATAAAAAACATGGAACACATGAGTAGCATCGACACATGGATTGAGTTGCAAATAACATTGCAAAAACTGTTGGTGTTTTTGCTTGTTGTTGTTGGTGTTTTGCTTTAGAAACTAGAAAGACATTCCCACATTGGAAAAACCAAATGAATGGTATCTCTATATAAAGCTTTGCTTGTGTTGAGAGATCACATGAAGTGTGGAGAGGCACATGGGTGCCATGTGGGGGATTTTTTCTAGTGGAAAGAAGGCTAAACTAACAAAGAAGCATTAATACTTTTTGTCATGCTCATGGGTTAATTCCCTTATGGAGCGACTCGGACTCGAACTCGGGCGTAAAGTGGCATTTTGTTGGCGTACTTTGCACTTAGCACGTCAGGATCGGCGCATTGTGCGCAGTTCAGGTTCTCGTGCGCTCGTCTCCGCGCGAGTCGCAGCGTACGCGCACAGGTGCCGCGGGGCAACGAGGCTGTGACGCTGGGAGCGTATGTGCTGCGGTGCCGGGCGTGCAGGTACTGCGGGGCTACGGCACGCAGGTGCTGCGGCGCTGGGCGCGCAGGTACTGCGGGGCTACGGCACGCAGGTGCTGCGGGTTGCTACGACGCACAGGTTCAGCGACGCTGGGTGCGCAGGTGCTGCGGCTCTAGGCACGCAGGTGCTGCGGGGCTGCGGCGCTGAGCATCCAGGTGCTGCGGGGCTGCGGCGCTGGGCGCACAGGTGCCGCAGGCTGCTGCTGACTTCGCATCTACGTGCGCAGGTTGACGGGCTGAGTGGCTGTGGGGCGCAGGTGGCGTATGATGTGGTTGATTGGAAGATTTGAGCAGTTATGGAAAGATTGAGTTAATTGAACAGATTTGTTTATTGTGAGATTTGAATTTAATTCATTCAAATCTTTCCATTATTCGCGCCTATCGTTACGCAATCAGTTACAGCCAGGAATAGGATTAGTGTTTCGACCCTTCTCTATAAATACTTTTTTTGTGCCTTTGTTAAAGACTTACGCTAATATAAAGAGACGAAGAGAGAAGTGATGTCGCCGCCATTTAAGTCCTAAGGAGTTCTTCGATTTCGTAAACGAGGTGACAGCGAGCGTTCTAGAAGTTCTTTGGAACTTGCTGGTTCCTGGGAGCAGATCACAATCGGGCGAATCTTGCTTTGAGCAACGGTGATCTTTATCACCCCATCAAATTTGTTACATCAACTCCGGTTGAGTGCGATTGTTCATATCGTTGCATCAACTCCGGTTGAGAGCGATTATTCATATCGTTGCATCAACTCCGGTTGAGAGCGATCATTCATCTTATTGCATCAACTTCGGTTGAGAACGAGTATTCATCTCTCTTTGAGGAGAACAAATTTTTCGTCTTTCTGGAAATAAGAGATCGAGATTTCCATTTTCCATCAAAAGATCTGTTTCAGGAATAATAATCACAAAGCAAGATTCAGATCTGATGGAGAACAATCGTGCAAAACTTTTTGATACAAGTTTTAAACATGAAAAGTTTGATGGGAAGCATTACAACATCTGGAAGAGAAAGGTCTGCCTTAATTTTCAATTCATGAGCGTCGACTATGTGTTGATAGATCCTGAGCCTTTGATTCCATAGGGTGAAAATGCTCGGAGGGTTGCCGAAGCCACGGCTTTGGAGTCGAAGTGGAGGCGGGATAACAACCTCTGCAAGTTGTTGATCCAGAACTATATGGAGGACACTCCGGCAGAGTCATACAACAAGACGGTCAATGCAAAGAACATCTGGGAGTCTGTAGAGAATCTCTACAAGACAGATGAGAACATAAAAAGATCCATGTGACCGAAAAGGTTTGGAGGATGCGATTTGAGGACGACAAAACCATATTGCCTCAAGTCAAGGAGTTTCTCAAGTTACGTCAGAAGCTGGCGGATGACAGCATGCCCATGGTCGATGATTTTATCGTCAGGGTCGCCAAGCTCCCACCTGGGTGGAGCAACTTTATCGCGGACATGCACCGCAAGAAGATGGAAGTAGATCTGGAACGCCTCTTGCACTGGATACATGTTGAAGACGAGTTGAGGGCTCAACTCAAAGTGGATGCCTTATCCAAGCAGATGGCTAAGGTGAACATGGTACAAGAAAGAAATTCCAAAGGGAAGCAGAAGGCTCTCTACCAAAAGAAGAACGATGTTCACCATCTAAAAGTGAAGTCGGCTCAGTTCAAGCCCAAGTCCAAAGAACCTGGGACTTGTTTCAACTGTGGCAAGAAAGGCCACTGGAAGAGGGACTGCAAAGAAAAACCAAAACAAAATGAGCAAGGTGAGGCTAACTTTGTTGCTATGATTGTGTAGCTTGACTCAGCTGGGATTGACACAGACTGGTGGATAGACACTGGAGCCTCGTGTCATGTTTGCTCAAAGAAGGAGTAGTTCACCACGTACCAACATGTCTCTGATAAGGTTATAGTGGCGAACCAGACACAAGCTGAAGTGCACGGGATCGGGATGGTGGTATTGTAACTGACTTCGAGGAAGTTGCTGACACTTCAGAATGTGAAGCATGTACCGGCCATAGCCAAAAACCTGTTCTCGGGAAGTCTGCTCTACAATGCAGGCTTGAGGATGGACATTAACGCTGGTCAAGTCATCATGTCCTATAAAGGAACATACTTTGGGAAGGCTTTTTGCACCGAAGGGAAGTTCGAACTTCAACTTGTAACTCCTATGGAGATAGTGAATGCAGTTTTTTCTTTTGGTTATTCTCTTGAGTTGTGGCATAATAGACTAGGACATGTTCATTGTAAAAGAATAAACAAGATGTCTAGTCTAGGGCTTATCTCCAAATATAGGGGTAAGAAGTTGGAGAAGTGTGTTTTCTATGCGCAGACGAAGATCACAAGGAAACCATTCAAGCGGATAAACCGAAGTACAGATCTTCTGTAGTTGGTGCACTCAGATATCTGTGACTTCAAATAGTTCTCTACAAAGGCCGAGATGAAGTATTTTATTACTTTCATCGACGACTTCTCAAAGTACGCGTTCGTTTATCTGCTCAAGTCTAAAGATGAAGCATTTGAGAAGTTTAAGGACTTCGAGGCTGAAGCCGAGCGTCAAACCGTACAACAACTCAAGAGACTCAGAAGTGATCGATGTGGAGAGTATAGGTCTCATGAATTCGCATCGTTCTGCAGAGAACATGGAATCATCAACGAGACAACTGCTCCGTACTCCCCTCAATCAAATGGTATTGTAGAAAGGAAGAACAGAACATTAACAGAGATGACGAACTCAATGTTGTTGACTACGGGTCTTCCAAATTGCTTCTGGGTGAAGCAGTGGTTACGGCTATGTTTGTAAACCCCGAAATTTTAATTTCTCAATTAGCCCTAAATTTTAGAAAATTTTGAATTCATGAATCAATTTATTGGCATTTTTGAAGAATTTCAAAACAAAATTTTGTATCCTTTAATAATATTAATATATATTTACATATTGTTAGCAGTATCAATCTATATTCTATTGTTGTGATAATTAATTAGATTACCCATATTCCATTTCATATGTATTAAATATTCCTAAGTATCATGTCTAGATATTTTCATCATGAAGTTTTTATTGCTAAATATCATTTGTTTTTGTCTATTCGAACCAAGTTTGGATTTTTTTTTTTAAATCAGATCCACTCCTTTGAAACCATTCTCCATTTCTCTAGTTTAAAAATCTATTTTCTTGATTAATCCCCATTGTTGTTATTATTATTATTATTATTATTATTATTATTATTATTATTATTATTATTATTGTTGTTGTTGTTGTTGTTGTTGTTGTTGTTATTGTTCTTATTATTATTAATATTGTTATTATCACATATATTTACTTCCTTTATTAAATATGATATGTGGTGATACAGGATAACTTAATTATTAAAGTATGATTATCATCAAGATGTGTTTGTTATTTTCTTGTTAGTTAATTCATTAGTGTTACCTTTTTATATTTTTCTCATTAGTCAGCCAATCCCAATAGTTTTCCATAATGGAGTCCAGCCAAAATTGGATTCGGATTTCGTTTGGTAGGCCAAGCCCAATCTTTTAACCATTCCTCTACTTTAACCCTAAGCATATAGTAGCCTATAAATGGTAGACTTCATAGATAGAAGCTCCAGCCGCCATCCTTGGTAGACTTCATAGATAGAAGCTCCAGCCGCAATTCTGAAACCCTAGCCGAGAGAGAGAGAGAGAGAGAGAGAGAGAGATGGGGCACTCGAACGTATGGAATTCGCATCCGAAGAACTACGGACCTGGATCCAGGACATGCCGTGTGTGCGGGAATCCTCATGGACTGATTCGCAAGTATGGGCTAATGTGCTGCAGGCAATGCTTTCGCAGCAATGCCAAAGAGATTGGCTTTATTAAGGTAAGTTATTTAAGTAATACTATGTGTAATCTCTCCACTTGTGCCTCTCTTTTAAAAAATGTTGTTGACTATCACACACACCAAAATCCTCGAGATTCCCCTGAGAGTTGTAAAGAATTTGTGCATGTAGGCACAGTACATATGGCTAAGAGTACATTATAATATATAGAGTTGATTATAATATATATGTATATATCACATAGAATATAATATATAAAGTACGTAGCACTATCCATGGCATTGTTTTACATATAGTGGACTCCTTTCATGATAAGAAGATGTGCTCCCTGATGCATATATGTGGTTGTAATAATTGCATATAACCCATTTTCTTCTCTTTATAATTATACACACAAGTAATATGAAATATTTTGTGAATAAGAGGTGCATTAGTAGAAAATGAGCCCACCATGCATGCACGTAAGCAAAGGTGGACATGTACTCTAATCCACCAAAAGTTGTTTTACACTTTACATATATCCCCTTGTTGTTTCCTCTCCTTACACCATAACCATATTTTAGCTTTTGAGCATACATAGGATCTAATCTACAAAGTTGCATATAAATAGTAGAAATATTGAAAAACCCTTCGATACGACGTGCGTCCTGCCAATCTGGGCGACATGGTCGCGAACCAAAAGCATCAAAAGATGCGTATCGGCTTCGTGGACGTGTGGGCTTTGACAGAATTCAAATTGGTTGCGTGTGCGCGACGAATTTGATGCGTATCCGTCAAAATTTACCATATCGGCCTCGGTGCAAACTTCTCAATTACTTTGTGCACGTTCGTCAGATCGAGACGAAACTTATGCCAGCAGGACCGTATCATTTTTCTGGTCCTGTATAACAAATTTGGTCCAGTTCTGAGACAGTTGATCGGATCGCGGTTTCGCGAGCACTACGATCCGATTCAGCGGGCAATTTTGTGTACGTCCCACCAGAATCCAAAATAGGACATACCGTTGGGTTTGTATCATCAAAATGAATCTGTAGACATATAGTTTGACGACTTTAGAGACTATTGACCCTGGCATGCTTTTCGGTGCAAAACGGGTCCAACGGCGGATACCGTTTTGACCCGAAATTACCATTTTGCTCCTGTGTCCAGAATTGGACTTAAGGACAGGCAATCCTAGCTAATTTGACTATTCTGAGAATGTTGGCAATGTCTGTTTCAGCTTTTGGAGACAATTGTGATGATTTGGACTTTATGGCTTAGTAGTTGACTATATTCTGTTGGATCTACGCGCAAACTCCAGGCAAGATACCTTGCCTCCCTCTACAGTTTAATTTCATGCTTATAGTTTTTCTGTGATTATTTGGTTATCTCTTGGTTACTCTAGTTCTATAGATTTATATGTTATTATCAGTTCTCTAGTCGACTTGATTTATATATGTTCTTCATACCATGTTCACTAGCTCTTTGACTTGCCTGTATATCATCTTCATGATTTGATAGTGTAGATATGCCAGGCTTGTTCACCTTATGAGTTCATATTAGAGTTGCCCTTACCTGGGTCTTGACTGAGTTGTACCATGTCGTTACTTGTACCTCGACTGGTTCGTGTCATAAAACGAATACGTGTAATTGAACTGCTAAATCCTTGATATTGTTTCCTTGGCACCAGAGAGTCCACTCAGGACGAGGGTGTTTTTCTTGATCTGTTTACATCCGTGAGTCCACACTCGGGACGAGGATGTTGATTATTTGCACCAGAGAGTCCACACTCGGGATGAGGGTGTTGACTTGACTTGCACCAGAGAGTCCACTCGGGACGAGGGTGTTTACATTAGAGAGTCCACACTCGGAACGAGGATGTTATACTTGCACCAGAGAGTCCACACTCGGGACGAGGGTGCCTTGCTGTTAACTAACCCGAGAGTCCACACTCGGGATGAGGGTTAGTGCTAACCAGAGAGTCCACACTCGGGACGAGGGTTAGTGATTAGTTCAAACCTGTGAGTCCACTCGGGGCGAGGGTTTGGTATTCCATTGATATCGTGTTCGCTTGTTCATCCAGCAGTTCAGTTACGTGTAGTTGTTCTTGTATTCCAGTTCATAGTCACCTGTCAGTAGCCACTTGTCGTTAGTCACTTGTTAGCAGTTTGGTCGTAGTCTCTTTCCATGATTAAGTATCGTTCCTTGTTATATCCTGTTTATATATTATCATGCATGATTAAACAGCTAGATAGGCATGTTTATATGTATCTTGCTATGTCCTCTAAGGACCTGAGGATCTCTTCAGGTTTAGCGATTGCATGTAGTTAGTGGCAGAGCGGGATGGTGGATGATTGTGATACATGTCTCAGGTATTTGTTAGTGATAGTACATTGTTATCATTTCGTGCTTTTCATTCCTTATCATGAGACATTCTGCTTATTGATTCAGTTTAGAGACATTTGTTATACTCTTGGAGTCTTATCGGACATATATGCTAGTGGGCTGCAGACCAAGACCCATAGTGTCTATTCATGGTTATATACTCATTGTGGATTGAGATAGAGATTTACTTCACCATGATTAGGCCTTGACATGTTTACGTAGTCGAGTTAGGCTGGAGTCCGCTCGATACGTAGCTGGCTTGCTCACGCTCTCACGTCCGAAAAGCGGGTGCGGGTCGTGACAATATTCATATTGAACAGAGTGCCGCATGCTACTTCGAAAGTCACTCCTCATGAACTCTGGTTCAAGGTCAGACCCAACTTGAATGTCATTCGAGTGTGGGGGTACCTGGCGTACGTAAAGCTTCCGGATTTGAAGATTCAGAAGCAGGGAACAAGGACTACGAAGACTATATTCCTAGGTTATACTGATAAGAGTGATGCTCGGAGGTTCCTTGATATTGAGTCAAATTATATCATTGAATCTTGTGATGCAGAATTCTTTGAAGATAAGTTTATAAGGCACAAGAACATTGTTCTTGTAGACATTCTGAATAACAATATGAGTGTGCAAGAGGCTCAAGTTCCTTACTGTCACACCCCAGGACCAGAATACTGGCAAGTGGGGACGGACCAGGCCAGCTACGTAACACCAAAGTACTCCAGTACTTTGAAATAACGTATAAGCTGTCAAGACATGGGGTTTACTACTACAAGCCAACAGTCAATCCTAGGTTAAACGATCCTAGGTATCTCAATCACAGGCAAATATACAAAGTACAAGAAGTATGATCATCAGACATAAAATAGTAAAGCATCCCAAACTATATACATGGATGATCATGAAGCTAGTAATACAAAATAAAAAAATAGCAAGAGTAATAGTCATACATGATAAGCTCTAGCTGCAGTCTAGAATACGCACATTATGTTTAGGCCGGTAGGATAAATGTCATGAACCAAAACACGAGCTAAACACATGCTCGGAGGCTAAACGTCCCAAAAGAATAATGTACATAACTAGTGGGAGAATGATATAGGAAAACCTGCTAAGGTACTCTGGTGCTCCAAGTAGTCACCGTCGAGTAGATGGTACGGAAGATCCTTCGAGCTCCTCTATCAGATCTGGCCAAACAAAACCAGTAGGGTCAGACCCCCAATAACAAGTACCAGAAAGGAAGCCAAAGCTATAAACTAAAACCAGCAATAACTAACATAGCAATGGATAGAGACAGAAATAAGTAAATACGAATCGAGGCTCGTGCACTACCAATGCACTTATCCCGATAATAGAAAAGATAATAAGCAAGACAACATGGAGCATAGGGTAAATAACATGTGACATAATGTAAACTGTGGATATATAAGATAAAGAGAAACATGTGAACATGTGAGAAAAACTGAACATGTGAGCATGTAAGAGAAATAGTATATGTGAGCATGTAAAATAACTGGGACATGTGAGCATGTTAGAGAAATGGTACATGTGAGCATGTTAGATAACTGGAACATGTGAGAATTTTAGAACTATATAGAACGACGAATGATAAGATGACTTAGGAACTATTCCGGAACCCAAGTTACAACCCGTAAACCAAACAAGGACCGGGGCTGTAACCCTTCTCTTGAACAAAACTTAGTTTATAATCGATATACAACATAGGAATCACGTATAGCGTGTGAGTACTAAATAGGATGACAATTGGCAAGATGACTAAGAAACAATTTCGGAACCCAAGTTACAACCCGTAAACCAATCAAGGACCGGGGTTGTAACCCTTCTCCTGAATAGAACTTAGTCTCTAATCATTTATCGGCAAAAGTAAAGTGTAAACAATAATGTACTGAAATAAACAAATACGGATATTGCCTAAACAAAACTAGACTAGACTGGACTCCATACAACAATCACAGCCAAGCAATGAGTATGGCTTTAAATATTAGCTAACTAGGGTTATCACAATCCTAATTACTAACAAGATGCACTTTTGAGAAATCTTATCCAGCTACATGCTCTGCAGACTACCCGACTTATCCAGACCAAAAGGAAAAGAAAGTAATGGTGGATACATCGCTCGGGAGACAAATGTATCCTAAGATCTAATATTGGGTACATCGCCCAGGAGACAAATGTATCCTAAGATCTAATATTGGGTACATCGCCCAGGAGACAAATGTACCCAAAAATATATAAAAGGTGCAACAGTACGCTGGAAGTGTGCTCATCATGACAGATAGCTCCAAATCCATTCAGGTTGGGGCCGGGACAAAGGGCTTGCATGCAACCAAAAATTCTTCCCTTCCAATGGATCTAGGTAATCAAGCTAGTTGTTTAGTCCTTAACATTTTCTTGTTGGATTCTGGTTGTGGCATTCCGCAGAATCCATCCTAGACGTGATATATAAGACTGGACAATACAAGAAAGTACACTATAACAAGCCACAACAAGAAAATATAGTAAGCTGGAAGCTAGGAGTGCTCTACGACGAGCCACTATAGAGAAAATAGGGAGTACGCCATGACATGCCACTATCATGTAAGCAAGAAAAGACATGTACAAGAGTACACCATGAAGGGTCACTATCTAGTAAGCAAAGAAGACATGTAACATGGGTGCACCACGACGAGCCACTATCTAGTAAGCAAAGAAGACATGTAACATGGGTGCGCCACGATGGGCCACTATCTAGTAAACAAAGAATACATGTAACATGGGTACGCCACGACGGGCCACAATCTAGATTATCAAGATGAGATCATGTTGTCATGTTCAAGTTAAGTACAATATTGACAATTTATCAAGTTGGGTCATCGCATTTTAGGTCAAACATAGAAACCATGCAAAGAAGATCAAAAACTGTAATTGAAGTTATCAGTTGCATATAAACTCCAATTAAAGTAAAACAAGAAGATTCTTGAAGCCAAGACAAAGATCTACAACTTTCATGTTTTAAGTTTTACAAGATTCTAACTACAAAATAATTTAAACAGGCAAAAACAGTAAAATAGTGCAAATCTTGCGCATGGTCAATTATAGGCAATTTCGGTGCATGGAAATTCCTACATATCCACGCATGAGAAATTCCTGCACATCCGCACATGGTAATTCCTGCACATCTGTGCATAGAAATTCCTGCACATCCGTACATGGAAAATTCTTGCTCATCTGTGCATAGGAATTCTTGCACATCTGCGCATGGGAATTACTGCACATCCGTGCATGGAAAACTCATATTGCGTCTTCAGTACATGCGCGTTGGGATAACTGCACGTATGACATGCTCGGAGTCAAAGGATGCGTTACCAGGACTTCATGGCGCATGGCCTCCCGGGTGCGTGGGGTTTCGGTGCATGGGAATTCCGGCGCATGAAAATCCCGACGCATGGGGGTCGTCATCCCCAAACAGCAAGTTCAGCCATGTGAGTTCCAAAAACATGCCATGGCCATAACTTCCTCACCCGAACTCGAAATCAAGCGAAATAAAGGCCAAAACTGCATGAATTAAATTCTCTACAACATGGAACCACTAGTTTTGGAAATACCAAGTTTTTAGAGATCAAAACCAAGAAAAATAAGAAGAAGCTTAAAACTTAGATCTATAAAAATTTAACCATCAAAACTGAAAACTCTAAGTTCTAAAGATGCTTAGAATCATGAAAAGAAGAGAATAGAACAAACAAAAAATAATATTGTTCAATATTTGGCAAGATGTACTTGCCTTAGTTTGGAGGAGAAAATGAAGAGGAAGAAGATGAAAGGAAATGAAATAATGGAGGAGAGGGAGAGGAGTTGGGTTTTATAAAAAACCCTCTCATCTCAAACCAAACCAAGCCCAAGCCAAATTGAACCAAACCAAATTAAACCAAGTCAAGATTTAAACCAAAACAAAAGAGACAAGTCAAAATACGGGTTACCTGACACTTGTCAGAAATTCGTACAATGTGAATGACAACCGTCGATACACACCGGTACATCGGTTGTATGACAATCAATGAGAAATCTATAGTTTGGAAAATTTTCAAAGCATTTCGAAAACCCAGAAAATACAAAAATACAGTACAAAATTACGTATAAGTATATAAATATTGATATCGTGAGACGAGTCTCACACTTAAAAAGAGGTAGTCCAAGAAGATGTGGTTGCTGCAAGAATAACTATTGAACCAGAACTCGTAGAACCTGTATCTAAGCGAGTGAGGAGACAGAAAGACTTCAGAGAGAATTTTGTCACCTATCATGTGGAAGCAGATCTGCTTACCTATGATGAGGCGATGAAGACCAGAGATGTTGTCTTCTGGAAGGAGGCTATTAATGATGAGTACGACTCGATAACCTCCAACAATATGTAGGTGTTGGTCGATCTGCCTGAAGGAGCAAAATCAATCGGATGTAAATAGATATTCAAGAAAAAGATGAAGGCCGATGGAACTGTTGACAAGTTCAAGGCAAAGTTAGTTGCCAAGGGGTTTTCTCAGAAGTAGGGGATCGATTATTTCGACACATATGCTCCAGTAGCTTGGATGGCGACCATCAGGATGTTGATTGCTCTGAGCGTAATTCACAAGCTGGAAATCTATCAGATGGATGCTAAGACTGCTTTCCTGAATAGTGATTGACCGAAGAAATTTAGATACAACAGCCAGAAGGATTCATCGTCAAGGGCATCGAAGACAAAGTCTGTAATTGGTGAAATCTCTCTATGGTCAGAAGCAAGCTCCCAAGATGTGGCATGAGAAGTTTGATAAAGTCGTAAGATCAAACGGCTATAGGGTCAGCAAGACAGATAAGTGTGTGTACACAAAGTTCGCTGACGGAAGAGGATTTGTCGTTTGTCTCTACGTGGACGACATGCTGATCTTGGGTACAGATCTAGCAAGTGTCACTGAGACAAAAAAGTTTCTCTCATCTAAGTTCAGCATTAAGGACTTAGGGGAAGCTGATGTTATCCTGGGGATAAAGATCATCCGGACGAAAACTGGAGTGGCATTGTCACAGTCTCATTACATTGAAAAAATGTCACACGCTATGGGTATCGGGATCTTTCAGGGATCGATACGCCTTATAGGTGAAGCCAAATCTGAGGAAAAGCGTCAGACAATTGGAGTATTCAAGCATCATCGGGAGTTTGATGTATGCGACTACTGCCAAAAGGCCTGACATAACTTTTGTCGTAAGGATGCTGAGTCGGTTCACGAGCAATCCAGGGATGGAGCACTGAAAAGCTGTGAAGAGGGTCATGAGATACCTTAAAAGGACTCAGAAATATGCACTGCATTACTGCGGAGGTCCAAAAGTAGTGGAGGGCTTCAGTAATGCAAGGTGGTGCTCAGAAGTAGAGAGTGAAAGGTCCACAGGAGGATATGTTTTCTCCATGGGTATAGCTGCTATATCGTAGAAGTCGAAGAAGCAGACTATGTTGTCTCACTCTTCTATGGAATCTGAGTTCTATGCACTGGCGGCTGCAGCGGATGAAGCAGAATGGATTTGGGAGCTCATGTATGATCTTTCAATGGTTGGAGCACAGATATCGGCGGTACTGATATACTGCGACAACTAGGCGACTGCAGCGGTGGCATCAAATGACCTCTTCAATGGGAAGAAGAGGACTGTGCCTAAGGCACAGGATGGTAAATGAACTTATTAAAAGAAGAGTCATTGCCGTAGTGGATGTTTGGAGTCAGGAGAATCTGGTAGATCCGTTCACCAAAGGTCTCATGCGCCAGCTTGTTGAAGACACAGCAGGTAAGATGGGCTTGAAGACACTATGATATTATGTCTTTATAATTCTACTACAAAGTTTTATGCTATTAGTTTAAAGAGAAATCTACTAGGCATCTAGCTTTTAGTTCAAAGAAGGACCATTGACTGAAAGAATATCAGGAACAGTAGGCAAATCCTTTGGGATGTTGCAAGGTTATGAACCCAGAACCACTGTTGTCTACTGATTGTTCTTTACAAAGAACGAAGTCCTGTGGGAGGATGGCTAGGAAGCCTTAATGAATTCTCAGGCATCTGGGATGTCTGGCGTGCTTTACAGAAAGCACGAGTAGCACAGCACTACAAAGGAGCGTAGTACTCTATTCTACAATGGGGTGACACCACATGAGGTATCTAGTGAGGGTAAAGCCTTGACTTCGGGCCAAGTCACAGCGGCACAGTACCGCACATAGGCAAGATGGCCGAATGCTGTATAATAAATAAAGAGTAGTAGGCAGCACTACAAAGGGGCTGTGCCACATGTTACAGTGGGTGACACCATATGAGGCAGTACCTCGACTTTGCAAGCCATGTCACGGCGGCATAACACCGTAAGGAAGCGAAAGGCTTCATGCTGGGTAGTTTGGCACTACAAAGAGGCTCGGCCTCATGCTACGAGTGGTATGACGCCACTTGAGACAATATCTCGACTTTAGGCTATGTCATAACGGTGTAGAACCGCAAGGAAGCAAAAGGCTTCATAACAAAGACTTTAAAAGAGATCACCTAGAGTGTATGGAAAGAGATATAGGCCGTCTCTTGAGGAGAAATGTTGTAGACACCCAATAAACATACACCAAAATCAGGCTGGCACAAGGCCTTTAATGTGCAGCCAGAAGCGCAGTTGATGTCATTATGTGAGTGGGAAGAATTGCAGTTATGGTGCAGAATTCAAGGCTTAGTGTATTCCTGTATCATGCTGTCATTTAACCCATGCGGGAAGATTCAAGTCGTAGCGACATCTATCCTAATGCATTATGGATAGTCACTATGGGGAACGCTCAACTGATATATAGAGATATATGGGGGATTATTGGTGTTTTTGCTTGTTGTTATTGGTGTTTTGCTTTAGAAAATAAAGATAGTCCCACATTGGAAAAACCAAATGGATGGCATCTCTATATAAAGTTTTGCTTGTGTTGAGAGATCACATGAAGTATGGAGAGCCACATGGGTGCCATGTAGGGGCATTTTTCTAGTAGAAAGAAGGCTAAACCAACAAAGAAGCATTAATGCTTTTTGTCACGCTCATGGCTTAATTCCCTTATGGAGCTAAGCCCCGAAGGGGCTTAGCGACTCGGACTCGGCCTCGGGCTCAAGGGCGTAAAGTGACATTTTGTTGATGCACTTTGCACTTTGTCATGCCCCAGAACCAAAATAATAGAGATCGAGGGTGAAACAAAGCCAGCTACGTATATCAGAGTACGCTAGTACCCCAATCTACGATCACGGCTGTCTAGAAGACAAGTGGTTGGACTCTAGCATGCCACTGACGACTCCTATGGTCGAACAAATCCTATCTCAATCTAATCAACACAAGAAGCAATAAAGAGTAAATCACATATGAGATGGGTAAGGCGTCCAAAACACAAATACATACATAATCATGAGAGTTGACATAATAAAAAGATACATCAACTGAATATACCAAAGATACATAAATGTACAACAAGCCATGGTCCAGAATATACATCTACGCCGTACGAAGACGGAGGGAACAAAACCCATATACAAGGACTAATACATGTCCTTAGCTAAACACCACCAAATAAAAGTACAACAATGGAGTGGAAGATAAGGTAACCCACTCGCCAATCTGTGTTAGTCCTCTGAGTGTGAACCATCCGGAGAAGAAGACGGTAGATCCTCGAGATCAATTATGGAACCTGGCCATACAAAACCAGTAGGGTCAGACCCCCAAATAGCAAGTACCACCAGAAAGCTCAAGGTGAACGACAAAGCCCATCAACAACACAATAGCATAATGATAGAAATAAATAAATACGGATCAGGACTAGTACATACAAATGCACGTATCTCGAGAATATAAAATGACTGAATAGAATTACTGAACAATATAGCTATGGAACATAATAAGTCAATGAGCAACAAGGGACTTAGGAACTACTAGAAATCAAAGCCACAACCCATAAACCAAATAAGGACCAGGGTTGTAGAACTTTTCCCTAGCAGAACTTAGCCTCTGGCCACTCACTGACACAAGAGCATATAGAGTAACGTACAATCAAAAGTGCAGGGCCAATCAATGCCTACGACTTGATATCATTAACTAACTAGGGTTATCACAAACCTAATTACTAGAATGCAAGTTGAGGAACTTTACTACCACCTACGCTACAGTAACTCAGATGGCCAAGGGGACGACGACAGTAGAAAGAAAAGAAAAACAGTTAACCAATCAATCAATCTATCTCTATGAGTAGTAGATAAACACCTACTCAGTAACATATCAGTAGTAGATAAGCACCAACTGTAACACCCACTTTTCAGAAATGAGGATAATTTTGAACTTTTGTAATTATAATCATTTAATATAGATATTTAAATCATATTGTGATTTTTGGTGATTTTTAATCAATTTAAAACTATTTAAAATATTGAATTGTGATTTGGATGGTTAACTAGTTAAACCCTAGTTTTGCTAAGCATAGAGACTAACCATGACCAAGGGAGCCTAGTCATGTGATTAGGATGACTAATTACTACTTTTTAGCCTAGGGGTATTTTGGTCATTTTGACAATTATGTGAAATTGTAATTTTGATTAATTAAATATTGTGCTAATCTTTTAGTTAAGCCTTAACCTAGAAGTTTAACTTAACCTAGATTAGTCTTGAGGTTAGAATCATGGTTAGAACATTCCTACTAAGTGCCAAGATTATTAATATCTAGATATTTCTAGGAAAGATATTTTCCTTAGGATATTTGTGAAAAAGAAAGCCTAGAACCAATAGGAAGGCTTGGAATTGGGTGGAATGATCCTAGCCACTCATCTATACCGAAACAAACCCTAATTCCCTTAGATGACCAGCCATACAAGTCCCTCCCCCTCCTATAAGTATCCCACTAAGAAGCCTTGCCTCTTTTTTTTAAAGACCTAGAAGAACCCTACTTTGTTCTTCCCTAAACTTCTCCCAATTAATCCAAATTGAGCCCAAATTGAGTCAAATCAACTGCGTCATCATCCCCAACATTAGAAGATACTTGTGGGTGCTTGCTAGCAAGGTTCGAGGATGTTTGAACCGTAGCAAATCGAGGAAGACGTCAAGTCGAGGCTTTTTACATTGAGTTTGAACACTCAATAGGTAAAACCCTACAAACCCTAGTAAATTCCTGATTTCTTTATATAGATGCATCCATTTAGGGTCCTCCTAGGTGTAGCCCAAGTTTGGTAGGAATTCGTATCCATTTTATGTCCGTATCGGACACGTATCGGTGTATTTCAATGCGTGTTCGATGAAATGCCACATAGAAATAGATTTTAGTATTTTGCAAAACAAAATATACATTTGTGTAGCCCTTGGCATACTGATCACGAATCTATCACACTGATTATATTTTCGAGCCGTATCCGTGTCCAAAACGGACACGAACACGCTGTACGACACTATGGTCGAGTGCCCTGCTGCTCGATCACGTTTTCTCCTTGTCTGTGTCACTTAGACACGTGTAATTCGACACACAGCTAGGGGACACGACTGACATCACACCCATAAAGTTTCACGGGTTTTCGATATGTGTGCACGAAGAAAATTGACCCGCACTGATTTTGTACAGTATTGTGTATACCAGTTTTGCGCAACTGATACGCGCTTCGTGCGTAGACATGCGACTTCGTGGACACGACTCAGGCACCTAGACACATACCCTGACACCCCACCTAGCTACTGACACGAGCACGAGGCTCGAGGGTTGACACACGAGTCCCTGGGACGCTCTGCACCTCTGCACGAGGAGTGATGTGCACTGTATTCCTGATATTGATTTTTCTTCTTTTGGACACGCTCGTGTCCGATTTTCTAGACACGAATGGACACGTGGACATGCCTAGTATGTTCCTAACTCTGTACACTATATGTCTCTAATTGTTTTCGAGTTTACTTCTTAATTTTTTTGTTTCTCAATTGGATATCCATGAGCATTCCAGTTCCCAATTTTTTTGACAGTTTCGAATTTGGGTTTTGGTCCCTTGAGTTCAGTTAGGATTTAAAATTAGATTTGATTACATGTAGTAGGTTTGATTTTGATTATAGTTTGTATGTATACAATTGGGTTATGTTAAGTTAACTGGAATTTGAGTTCAGGTTTGGTTGGGGCTCAATCGAACCTGAGTTTTCATATGGAAGTTCCTGAGATTCAAAGGAACCCTCATGAGTAGTCCCTGCAATGTTATAACCTGTCCTGCCTTTCGAAAACACTAGATCCTTGCATTGCCTTCATGACCCAGTCGAGTCCACTTTAGCATTGTCTTCTTAATCCTAAAGCTTCAGTCCTCATTATTCAGCCCTATTCATTAGAAGGACACCATTCACTTCTATGGGAGTTCCTAGTATAGGTTGACAGTTACCTTTATTGTATTGAGGTACTGACCCTTACCTGTCCATTTTCCATATGTCTGCACTTCTTAGCCTTGCATATTGGCCTAATTGTACTGCTCAGTTCAGTCCAGGTTGACCCCCATATTCCTGCAGGTGATGTACACATGTGTGATACATGGTTGAGAGTATATGTGTTAAGGAATAGGTGATTGGACAGGTTAATTCAGTTATAGGTTACTAGGGAGTGGGATGCATGTATCAAGTATTTGGTTAGTGAGTTAGTTGGATGTTGAGTTAGGGTATTTAGGTACAGTGAAGATAGAGGGAGTGTAGAGTTCAGGCTTTACCTTGCTTGCCATGCTTTGGTAGCAGGTTTAGGTTGAGTTTTAGTTAGACTTGGCCTTAGGCCATGTTCATTAACAATTAGATAAGGATTGGGTCGATTGGTAGGTAGGGAGTGGTGGAAAAGAGATATTGAATATATGTTGGGTTCACATATGATGTCATTATCTTATATGGGTATTTGAAGTTGAGGGCTAAGGATGAGTGATATAGTATCCTATATATATGATGTGTAGTGTATATTAGATTGGGATATTATATGTGTATGCATGAATTATATGTAAAATGCTAGTATAAATAGGATATGCAAGTATCCATATATGAAAATATGTATGTGGTTTTGCTTGATAGGCATATGTATGTCTAGAGCTATAGATATTGGGTATATACATACATTGATATGTATATATGATATATAGGATATCCTAGTCTATGGGTTGGTTTTGAGTTAGCCTTTAGAGTTGACCAATAACCTAATTGACCTTGACCAAGTTAATCATAGTCCAAGTTGACTCTTTAACCTAGATTGGACTAATTGACCTAATTTGACTAGACTGTTGACCAAAAGTCAATATTAAGTCTATATATGACCAATTGACCTAAGTTAACTAGAGTCTGACATAGTTGACTAAGATTGACCTAGTTGACCAAGTTGACTTTGACCCAGAGTTGACCAAGTTTGACTTTGACCTAGATTAGCCTAAAAATCATGTAGATTGTATTGTATGTTCTTATTTACCATTCTGGACATGTCATAACCTATATTCCTCTGTTTAGGACATTGTGACTATGTTGCAGACATCTGATATTATACTACTCTTTTCAGAGTATCAGGCGAGTACATTCTCTGATAGTTCTTTCATTTACTTGTTAATTACTATACTTCAGTTCTAGTTAGTTCTATTTGATTCTTGTTACAAACACATATTGTGATTACTGAATCCATGTATACGTCACACATACTTACTCATCTTGCCTCTATTATTCGAATCACTATTCGAACTATTCGAACCACCTATTCGCATCTTTATGTGCTGGTTGGACTTGTATTCGTCTTATGTGTTGGATTATGGATTCATTTGTATTAGACTGGGCAGGGAAATACTGATTAGACATGTAGACATATCCCCCTATTTGAATCATCCCTCTCTGAATAATATTCGAACGATAGCCATCACTTACCTGATCAGTATGGGGTGTGCCGTATTACCTACAGTCGTTTACATGTCGATCTCGGTATTTTAAAATACACTTAGAGAATTTATTCGAATCATTGTTAGATCATCATGTGAATCATCATTCGTATCACCTTATTTGATTCACCTTATTAGAATAATGATTAGAATCACATTCGACTCATACTGTACTGGAATCACATTCGACTCATACTATACTGGAATCACATTCGACTCATCTTGTATTAGACTCACATTGGGATTATACTGGACTTATGTTGTACTGTCTGGACTCATCATGTTACTCTAGTTCAGCTAGATCTTATTTTACAGTCTTTCTTGCCATGCTTCTCCTCTTGTTTAGTTACCTTGCTTTCCTTGTACCTTAACTGTTTCTCTACATCATTACTCGTACAAACTGCCATGTTCATCAATACAACTGTCTATAACTGCTTTATAGTTCTCTGTCATTTACTTGGGATTTCTTGATGAATTGTACTCGTTCCTGTCCTGACTGGACCTGTTGAAAATATTACAGATGATTGCCCTGAGGACATTTGCCCTACTTGCCTTGGAGCAGGAGATAGCTTAGCTACCTATGGCCCCGACACTCAGGAGTGATCGGGAGACTAGCTAGTAGACTTGGCTTAGTTTTTATGTTTTAGAACTTGAATTAAAATAACTTGAGATACGAGTTTGTATTTGAGTTTGATTGAGATATTATTATTTAGTAGTTTGTAATTGTTGTTGTTTAGTCTTTAGTTATAAACTTCTGTGTTATCTTATCGTACTTAGACTATGATTGAGATTTCATTATATCTATACTTGTCCTCCGTTCGGAGTTGAGTTTTGACAAGTACATTATATAATTGCGTGAGTTGTTGATTAGATAGTAACCTAGGACAACGTTCTACCGCCGACACTACGGTGTAGGCTGGACGTACCCACTTCTCGTACCCCTACACTGGGTGCGGGTCGTGACACATTTTTAGTGGTGGCCCATGCAGGTCAACTTTATGTAGTGGTATTCGAACTAGAGTATCACTACAGCCTGCGATAGGAACTAAGGAAAAGGCTTTAGTTGAGAGAGTACTCAATCACAGTTAGGACTACTTGAGAAGATTCCTAGGATGACCTTTGAGAATCTCGTTATAAACTATCTCGAAATTCGATTCCGACAGTTTCTGTCTACTTCCTTGTTCATCGTTGAATTTGATTCTTGGTATTCATTATTGACTTAATTTTCTACCAAGATAACATTATGGGCTAGGTTGCCTCAGTCGTAGAATCTAGAGTCTTCTACAGCCATATTAGCTGGTTTGGCGATGAGATAGAGTCTAGTTTTGGATGTATTTCTCGGGTGTGGGAATTTAAGGTTTTCGCAGCCAAGCTAGCGGCAAGGCAAAAATTTTAAATGCCATGATTCTAAAGGTATGTACCTTAGTCGCGGACTCTATAGATTATCGCTGTAGTACTTACTGGCGTAATGAGAATTCTGGTAACATGGTTCTGGATAGACGGGTATGATTATCATATTTTAGAATAGATACCATATAGATGGTGCCCTAGTATGATGGAGTGGAATATTAGTATGGATGTCACTTGAGTATCATGGATTAGATAGAGGGAGTTAGGCCACCTATAGCGTAGCACCATGCCCCACACCATCAAAGGGATATACCCCAGAGGGGCAGGGCTTTTGTACTGACGGTTGTGGAGACCGACGCTATGAGTGACGAGTTAGCAGGTCTGTCATTCTTGTCCTTCTTTTCCATCTTGTTGTGTGATTCCATTAATACCTGTCAGGATGTATTGTGCTGTGATAGATAGTATAGTGACCATGTTTGAGACTATGAAATCATTACCAGTAGGACTATGATTGCATGTTATTTATTGACCTTGTTTGATTGGGGGTTTAACCTAGGAGGAGTACGATCATCTTAATTTCGAGGGCAAAATTCTTCTAAGGAGGGTAGACTTGTAACACCCCCTTTTCAAAAATGAGGGTAATTTTGAACTTTTGTAATTATAATCATTTAATATAGATATTTAAATCATATTGTGATTTTTGGTGATTTTTAATCAATTTAAAACTATTTAAAATATTAAATTGTGATTTGGATGGTTAACTAGTTAAACCCTAGTTTTGCTAAGCCTAGAGACTAACCATGACCAAGGGAGCCTAGTCATGTGATAAGGATGACTAATTACTACTTTTTAGCCTAGGGGTATTTTGGTCATTTTGACAATTTTGTGAAATTGTAATTTTGATTAATTAAATATTATGCTAATCTTTTAGTTAAGCCTTAACCTAGAAGTTTAACCTAACCTAGATTAGTCTTGAGGTTAGAATCATGGTTAGAACATTCCTACTAAGTGCCAAGATTATTAATATATAGATATTTCTAGGAAAAATATTTTTCTTAGGATATTTGTGAAAAAGAAAGCCTAGAACCAATAGGAAGACTTGGAATTGGATGGAATGATCCTAGCTACTCATCTATACCTAAACAAACCCAAATTCCCTTAGATGACCAGCCATAGAAGCCCCCCCTTCCTATAAGTATCCCACTAAGAAGCCTTGCCTCTTTTTTTAAAGACATAGAAGAACCCTACTTTGTTCTTCCCGAAACTTCTCCCAATTAATCCAAATTGAGCCCAAATTGAGTCAAATCAATTACGTCATCATCCCCAACATCAGAGGATACTCGTGGGTGCTTACTAGCAAGGTTCGAGGACGTTTGAACCGTAGCAAATCGAGGAAGACGTCAAGTCGAGGCTCTTTACATTGAGTTTGAACACTCAATAGGTAAAACCCTACAAACCCTAGCAAATTCCTGATTTCTTTGCATAGATGCATCCATTTAGGGTCCCCCTAGGTGTAGCCCAAGTTTGGTAGGAATTCGTGTCCATTTCGTGTCCGTATCGGACACGTATCGGTGTATTTCAATGCGTGTTCGATAAAATGCCACATAGAAATAGATTTTAGTATTTTGCAAAACTAATTATACATTTGTATAGCCCTTGGCATACTGATCACGAATCTATCACACTGAGCATGTTTTCGAGCCGTGTCCTTGTCTAAAATAGACACGAATACGTTGCACGATACTGTGGTCGAGTGCCCTGCTGCTCGATCATGTTTTCTTCGTGTCTGTGTCACTTAGACACGTACAATTCGACATACAGCTAGGGGACATGACTGAAATCACACCTATAAAGTTTCACGGGTTCTCGATATGTGTGTACGAAGAAAATCGACCCGTACAGATTTTGTACAGTGTTGTGTATACCAGTTTTGAGCCACTGATACGCGCTTCGCGCGTAGACACGCCACTTCGTGGATACGACTCAGGCACCTAGACACATACCCTGACACCCCACCTAGCTACTGACACGAGCATGAGGCTCGAGGGTCAACACACGAGTCCCTGGGACGCTCTGCACCTCTGCACGAAGAG
Source organism: Iris pallida (assembly GCA_029216955.1). Classification (NCBI taxonomy): domain Eukaryota; kingdom Viridiplantae; phylum Streptophyta; class Magnoliopsida; order Asparagales; family Iridaceae; genus Iris; species Iris pallida. The sequence goes on along the minus strand of JANAVB010013598.1, from coordinate 2,893,890 downwards.
TGCTGTGCACTGTATTCCTGATATTGATTTTTCTTCTTTTGGACACGCTCGTATCCGATTTTCTGGACACGAATGGACACGTGGACATGCCTAGTATGTTCCTAACTCTGTACACTATATGCCTCTAATTATTTTCGAGTTTACTTCTTAATTTTTTGTTTCTCAATTGGGTATCCATGAGCATTCCAGTTCCCAATTTTTTTGACAGTTTCGAATTTGGGTTTTGGTCCCTTGAGTTCAGTTAGGATTTAAAATTAGATTAGATGACATATAGTAGGTTTGATTTTGATTATAGTTTGTATGTATACAATTGGGTTATGTTAAGTTAACTGGAATTTGAGTTCAGGTTTGGTTGGGGTTCAATCGAACCTGAGTTTACATATGGAAGTTCCTGAGATTCAAAGGAACCCTCATGAGTAGTCCCTGCAATGTTATAACCTGTCATGCCCTTCAAAAACACTAGATCCTTGCATTGCCTTCATGACCCAGTCGAGTCCAATTTAGCATTGTCTTCTTAATCCTAAAGCTTCAGTCCTCATTGTTCAGCCCTAATCATTAGAAGGACACCATTCACCTCTATGGGAGTTCCTAGTATAGGTTGACAGTTACCTTCATTGCATTGAGGTACTGACCCTTACCTGTCCATTGTCCACATGTCTGCACTTCTTAGCCTTACATATTGGCCTAATTGTACTGCTCAGTTCAGTCCAGGTTTACCCCCATATTCCTGCAGGTGATGTACACATGTGTTATACATGGTTGAGAGTATATGTGTTGAGGAATAGGTGATTGGACAGGTTAATTCAGTTATAGGTTATTAGGGAGTGGGATGCATGTATCAAGTACTTGGTTAGTGAGTTAGTTGGATGTTGAGTTGGGGTATTTAGGTACAGTGAAGATAGAGGGAGTGTTAGAGTTCAGGCTTTACCTTGCTTGCCATACATTGGTAGCAGGTTTAGGTTGAGTTTTAGTTGGACTTGGCCTTAGGCTATGTTCAGTAACAATTAGATAAGGATTGGGTCGATTGGTAGGTAGGGAGAGGTGGAAAAGAGATATTGAATATATTTTGGGTTCACATATGATGTCATTATCTTATATGGGTATTTGAAGTTGAGGACTAAGGATGAGTGATATAGTATCCTATATATATATGATGTGTAGTGTATATTAGATTGGGATATTATATGTGTATGCATGAATGATATGTAAAATGCTAGTATAAATAGGATATGCAAGTATCCATATATGAAAATATGTATGTGGTTTTGCTTGATAGGCTTATGTATGTCTAGAGCTATAAATATTGGGTATATACATACATTGATATTTATATATGATATATAGGATATCCTAGTCTATGGGTTGGCTTTGAGTTAGCCTTTAGTGTTGACCAATAACCTAATTGACCTTGACCAAGTTAATCATAGTCCAAGTTGACTCTTTAACCTAGATTGGACTAATTGACCTAATTTGACTAGACTGTTGACCAAAAGTCAACATTAAGTCTATATATGACCAGTTGGCCTAAGTTGACTAGAGTCTGACATAGTTGACTAAGATTGACCTAGTTGACCAAGTTGACTTTGACCCAGAGTTGACTAAGTTTGACTTTGACCTAGATTAGCCTAGAAATCATATAGATTGTATTGTATAGTATATTCTTATTTACCATTCTGGACATGTCATAACCTATATTCCTCTGTTTAGGACATTGTGACTATGTTGCAGACATCTGATATTATACTACTCTTTTTAGAGTATCAGGCGAGTACATTCTCTGATAGTTCTTTCATTTACTTGTCAATTACTGTACTTCAGTTCTAGTTAGTTCTATTTGACTCTTATTACAAACACGTACGTATTGTGATTACTGAATCCATGTATACGACACACATACTTACTCGTCTTGCCTCTATTATTCGAATCACTATTCGAACTATTCGAACCACCTATTCGCATCATCATGTGCTGGTTGGACTTGTATTTGTCTTATGTGTTGGATTATGGATTCATTTGTATTAGACTGGGCGGGAAAATACTGATTAGACATGTAGACATATCCCCCTATTCGAATTACCCCTCTGTGAATGATATTCGAACGATAGCCATCCCTTACCTGATCAGTATGGGGTGTGCCCTATTACCTACAGCCGTTTACATGTCGATCTCGGTATTTTAAAACATACTTGGAGAATTTATTCGAATCATTGTTAAATCATCATGTGAATCATCATTCGTATCACCTTATTTGAATCACCTTATTAGAACAATGATTAGAATCACATTCGACTCATACTGTACTGGAATCACATTCGACTCATACTGTACTGGAATCACATTCGACTCATCTTGTATTAGACTCATATTGGGATTACACTGGACTTATGTTGTACTGTCTGGACTCATCATGTTACTCTAGTTCAGCTATATCTTATTTTACAGTCTTTCTTGCCATCCTTTTCCTCTTGTTTAGTTACCTTGCTTTCCTTGTACCTTAACTGTTTCTCTACATCATTACTCGTACAAACTGCCATTTTCATTAATACAACTGTCTATAACTGCTTTATAGTTCTTTGTCATTTACTTAGAATTTTTTGATTAATTGTACTCCTTCATGTCCTGACTGGACCTGTTGAAAATATTACAGATGATTGCCCTGAGGACATTTGCCCTACTTGCCTTGGAGCAGGAGATGGCTTAGCTACCTATGGCCCCGATACTCAGGAGTGATCGGGAGACTAGCTAGTAGACTTGGCTTAGTTTTCATGTTTTAGAACTTGAATTGAAATAACTTGAGATACGAGTTTGTATTTGAGTTTGTTTGAGATATTATTTTTTAGTAGTTTGTAATTGTTGTTGTTTAGTCTTTAGTTACAAACTTCTGTGTTATCTTATCGTGCTTAGACTGTGATTGAGATTTCATTATATCTATACTTGTCCTCCGTTCAGAGTTGAGTTTTGACAAGTACATTATATAATTGCGTGAGTTGTTGATTAGATAGTAACCTAGGACAGCGTTCTACCGCCGACACTGCGGCATAGGCTGGACGTACCCACTTCTCGTGCCCCTATACTAGGTGCGGGTCGTGACACCAACTCAGTCAGTAGAGGTCAGGGGCCCATGCCAATCAGGGTTATCCCTGCTACTGTGGGGGCCCATAGCGATCCGAGTACGCGGTTGCATGAAGTGTCCTCCCCTCCCAATGATCTATATGAATTTACTAGTCAATTACCTATAACATTCATTTTCAATTCTCAAGTCGTGGACACTCAAGAATCGTCCTATAATGACGAGCCATGGGTACTAGTCATTTGCGAGATATCTCTGGCAAATGTTCTCAATACACATTTCACGCGATACAATGGACAATACTCACACTCGATTGTTCATTGCCAAGATGCAATTAGATTAGACATATAACAAGTTAAATCTACGGTGTCAATAAAGAACATGCATTCAATCTCAATCTAGAAGTCAATCATAAAATCAGTACAGGAGTGCGCTACTACGAGCTACTAACTCAAGCTAGACATATACATTAATCTAGAGTGCACCATGACAGGCCACTAGCTATAATATGGACATAGAACAATACATGAACATAAGGATGTGTCATGTATATAGGGTGTACAATCATTCTCTAACTATCCAAGATCATCTAATCATGTTAACAGTCCATTACAATCGAAAAAATATAAAAAACGGATAAAATAGGCAAAACAGCTCAATTCAGACTAAAACAGCCAAATTCGGTATACCGGCGGTATACTGCGGTATTCCGTTGGACTTCCGGCCAATGACAGAAAGTTTCTGCGAAGAAAATTGGTATTCCGTCGGTATACTTCGGAATTCCATTTTTCTAGGCAGCACGAAATCCTAGAATTTGCCAAAACATGTTTCAGCCATAAAAACTTTATTTTAAATCGAAATTCGAATTTTCAAAAGTTAAAATTGCATAGAATTGAATTTCCTACAACATGGAAGTATTAGTTTTCACAAATTAAAATATTTGATAGATGAATACCTCAAAATACTTGAAAATGATATATATAAACTCAGATCTATGCTATACCACCAATCAAAACTAAAAGTGTATATACTAAACATGTTAACAATTTAGAGAAGCATATTATAGAACAACAAAACTTTAGTTTCTATGGATAACCAAAAATGAAGCATGGTTATGTCACGTTTGAGCAAGATGTACTTGCCTAGATTAAGCTTCAAGCCTAATCTTCTACTGCACCACCGAGAGGGGCACGAAACCACACTCCAAGCCTCAAGGCCAAGATTTCCTAAGCTTGAGGAAGAGGGAAGAAAGTGAAGAGGAAATGGAGAAGGAAGAAAAATAGAGAGGAGAGAGAAACTCAATGGATATATATAGAAGTGGCAAATTAATCGTGACCATTGGATCGTGATCCATGTCACAATCTAAGTCAATCTTGGCTATCCAAAGAAAACCAAGTATCCATTGGATAATAGGGTGCATCTACACTATTCACAAAAATATCTAAAACTATTCATCAAAATATCTAAAATACTATTCATGAAAATATCGGAAACACTATTCACGAAAATATCTGAAATCAAAAATATCTAAAATGTGAAAAATCTGTCCGGGCGGTATGTCATCGGTATACACCGGTACACCGTCAGTATGCCGGTCAAGGAGAAAATCTATAATTTGGGAAAAAAATTTAAAGCGTTCTGAAACCAAGAAAATACGAAATACAGTACAAAATACGTATCTGTATATAAATACCGATACTGTGAGACGAGTCTCACAACTCTCTACAACTTAGAAAAATTCCATCCTCGGAATTTCCTAAAGCCAGTCGAGCAAAAATACACATGCTAAAATAATGTAAAATCATAACTCATCGAAAGAAAACATCCTGTGTATAAGTGATAATTGAGATACACAATTTAAATAAATATAGAAAATAATAAATACATACATATATAATACAAGAAAAGGAGGCATATGGAATAATATACCCCTGAGTTAGTTGAGTAGAGATTTGTCCTCGCTTCCCTATGCTGACTCATAAAGTGGACAAGGGTCAAGTCTCGAAGTAAGTCGGTACTAACAACTAAATCGAGAATATGACTCCGGTCCAGGACGCACCTACGTAGTCGGAATACATTATGGATATCACGTATCACGAGATACCGAGGCAGAAGAGTGGTACGAGAAACTCGCCTTTACTCGTCGAATATGTCAAGTCGACTATTGCATTCCGGGTATAAGTGGAATACAAGGCCGTCGACGGAACCCAAGAATGAGAATGACTGAAGGAACGCCTCAGATGCTTACCAACAATCTGACTGCCCTCAGCCGACATCTGCTCTATGATAATAAACTCTCTCTACCTATGCATCGGAACTGCTGCTCTTACATGCTACTGAATTTTACCTGACTTACTGGACCTAGGCAAACTGCGCTAAATGTTGACATTGAAACTGCTGAGACCACGTCGGAAGGGGACGCTGAACATGGGATTCGGGCTGACTTTGCTGGCTGAACTGACTGGAGTGTAGTGAACTGAGCTGCCAAACAGATGCTGAGATGGTACTGGTACCTGACCCTGTGGAGGCGAGATCTGATGCCGACATACTGCCTGAACCATGGAAGAAAACGGAGCAATAAAACCCTCGAAAGAAATAGATAAGAAGGTGGGGTGTCCCTGAAGGATAAGGACATGTAATATGAAGACGGGACAGGAATAGAGCAAATATATATCAAGCATATTCACAATTCAAGGGAAATGTGATGACACGATAAGCAAGAGGAGATCAAAGGAAGACAATTATAGGATTGAGATTCTAACCAGATGAATCCCCCACATGTCTGAAGACAGACCTACATAGGCCACCAAAAAACCCTGTCATGCCCCAGAACCAAAATAATGGAGATCGAGGGCAAAACAAAGCCAGCTACGTATATCAGAGTATGCCAGTACCCTAATCTACGATCACCGCTGTCTAGAAGACAAGTGGGTGGACTCTAGCATTCCACTGACGACACCTATGGTCGAACAAATCCTATCTCAATCCAATAAACACAAGAAGCAATAAAGAGTAAATCACATATGAGAAGGGTAAGGCGTCTCAAACACAAATACATACATAATCATAAGAGTTGACATAAGAAAAGATACATCAACTGAATATACCAAAGATACATAAATGTACAACTAGCCATGGTCCAGAATGTACATCTACGCGGTATGAAGACGGAGGGAACAAAACCCATATACAAGGACTAATACATGTCCTTGGCTAAACACCACCAAAAGAAAGTACAGCAATAGAGTGGGAGATAAGGTAACCCACTCGCCAATCCGTGTAGGTCCTCTGAGTGTGAACCATCCAGAGAATAAGACGGTAGATCCTCGAGATCAATTATAAAACCTGGTCATACAAAACCAGTGGGGTCAGACCCCCAAATAGCAAGTACCACAAGGAAGCTCAAGGTGAACGACAAAACCCATCAACAACACAATAACATAATAACAGAAATAAATAAATATGATTCGGGACTAGTCCAGTACCAATGCACGTATCTCGAGAATATAAAATAACTGAATAGAAATACTGAACAATATAGCTATTGAACATAAAAAGCCAATGAGCAACAAGGGACTTAGGAACTACTAGAAATCGGAGCCACAACCCTTAAATCAAATAAGGACCAGGATTGTAAAACTTTTCCCTAGCAGAACTTAGCCGCTGGCCACTCACTGACATAAGAGCATATAAAGTAACGTACAATCAAAAGTACACGGCCAATCAATGCCTACGGCTTGATATCATTAACTAACTAGGGTTATCACAAACATAATTACTAGAATGCAAGTTGAGGAACTTTACTACCACCTACGCTACAGGAACTCGGATGGCCAATGGGGCGACGACAGTAGAAAGAAAAGAAAAATAGTCAACCAATCAATCAATCAATCAATCAATCAATCTCTATCAGTAGTAGATAAACACCTACTCGATAACATATCAGTAGTAGATAAACACCTACTCAGTCAGTAGAGGTCAGGGGCCTACGCCAATCGGGGTTATCCCTGCCACTGTGGGGGCCCATAGCGATCCGAGTACGCGGTAGCATAAAGTGTCCTCCCCTTCCAATGATCTATATGAATTTACTAGTTAATTACCTATAACATTCATTTTCAATTCTCAAGTCGTAGACACTCAAGAATCGTCCTATAATGACGAGCCATAGGTACAAGTCATGTATGAGATATCTCTGGCAAATGTTCTCAATACACATTTCACGCGATACAATGGACAATACTCACACTCGATTGTCCATTGCTAAGATGCAATTAGATTAGACATATAACAAGTTAAATACATGGTGTCAATAAAGAACATGCATTCAATCTCAATCTAGAAGTCAATGAGAAAATCAGTACAGGAGTGCACTACTATGAGCCACTAACTTAAGCTACACATATATAGTAATCTGGAGTGCACCATGACAGACCACTATCTATAATCTGGACATAGAACAATACATGAACATAAGGATGTTTTATGTATATAGGGTGTACAATCATTCTCTAACTATCCAAGATCATCTAATCATATTAAGAGTCCATTACAGTTGAGAAAATATCAAAAACGGATAAAACGGGCAAAAACAGCTCAATTCAGACTAAAATAGCCAAATTCGGTATACCGACGGTAAATTGCGGTATTCTGTCAAAATTTCGGCCAAAGACAGAAAGTTTCTATGAAGAAAATCGTCGGTATACTTCGGAATTCCATTTTTCTAAGTAGCACAAAATCCTAGAATTTGCCAAAACTTGTTTCGGCCATAAAAACTATTTTAAATCGAAATTCGGATTTTCAAAAGTCAAAATTGCATAGAATTGAATTTCATACAACATGGAAGTATTATTTTTCACAAATTAAAATATTTGATAGATGAATACCTCAAAATAATCGAAAATCATATCTATAAACTCAGATCTTCGCTATACCACCGATCAAAACCAAAAGTGCTATATACTAAACATGTTAACAATTTAGAGAAGCATATTATAGAACAACAAAACTTTAGTGTCTATGGAAAACCAAAAATGAAGCATGGTCATGTCACGTTTGAGCAAGATGTACTTGCCTAGGTTAAGCTCCAAGGCTAATCTTCCACTCCACCACCGAGAGGGGCACGAAACCACACTCTAGGCCTCAAGGCCAAGCTTTCCTAAGCTTGAGGAAGAGGAAAGAAAGTGAAGAGGAAATGGAGAAGAAAGGAAAAGAGAGAGGAGAGAGAAACTCAATTGATATATATATAGAAGGGGTGAATTAATCGTGACCGTTGGATCGTGATCCATGTCACAATCTAAATCAATCTTGGTCATCCAAAGAAAACCAAGTATCCACTGGATAATAGGGTACATCTACACTATTCACGAAAATATCTAAATACCATTCATCAAAATATCTAAAATACTATTCATGAAAATATCGAAAACACTATTCACGAAAATATCTGAAATCAAAAATATCTAAAATGTAAAAAATCTGTCCGGACGGTATGCCGTCGGTATACACCGATACACCGTCCGTATGCCGGTCAAGGTAAAATTCTACAATTTGGGGAAAATTTTAAAGCGTTCCTAAACCACAAAAATACGAAATACAGTACAAAATACGTATCCGTATATAAATATCGATACTGTGAGACGAGTTTCACAATTTAGCACATTAGCAACGGTGCAAGGCACAATGTGCGCAGTTAATGTGCTCGTCTCTGCGTGAGTCGAGCGTAGGTGCAGCGCAGGCACAGCAGGCGCGCAGGTGCTGTGGCACTGGGCGTGCAGGTGCTGCGAGGCTGCGGCGCTGGGCGCGCAGGTGCTGCGGGGCTGCGACGCTGGGCGAGTAGGTGCTGCTAGGCTGTGGCGCTGGGCACGCAGGTGTCGCGGGCTGCTGCGGGCTTCGCAGCTACGCGCACAAGTTGACGGGCTGAATGGCTATAGGGCGTAGGTAGCGTATGATGTGGATGATTGGAAGATTTGAGCGGTTATGAAAAGATTAAGTTAATTAAACAGATCCATTTATTATGGATTTGAATTTAATTCATTCAAATCTTTCCATTATTCGCTCCTATCTTTACGCAATCAGTTACGGCCTGGAATAGGATTAGGGTTTCGACCCTTCTCTATAAATACTCTCTTCGTGCCTTCGTTAATCTTACGCTAAAATAAAGAGACGAAGAGAGAAGTGTTGTCGCCGCCATTGAAGTCCTAAGGAGTTCTTCGAGTTCGTAAAGGAGGTGACATCGAGCGTTCCAGAAGTTCTTTCGAACTTACTGGTTCCTGGGAGCATATCGCAATCGAACGAATCTTGCTTTGAGCAACGGTGATGTTTATCACCCCAGAAAAGTCGTTGTGTCAACTCCGGTTCAGTGTTTATTCATATCGTTGTATCAACTCCGGTTGAGAGCAATTATTCATATCGTTGCATCAACTCCGGTTGATAGAGATCATTCATCTCGTTGCATCAACTTCGGTTGATAACGAGTATTCATCTCTCTCTTAGGAGAACGAATTTTTCGTCTCTCTGGAAATAAGAGATCGAGATTTCCATTTTCCATCTAAAGATCTATTTTGGGAATAACAAAAATATGAAACAATTGATGGACATGTACAAGACATAATTAACAGAAAAAAGAACATTGGAAAAAAATATTAGCAAGAATAATTGCTACCATAGAATATCTTGCTAAATAGACTTTGGCATTTCGTGGAACAAATGAGAAAATTGAGCACGAAAATAATGGAAACCTTTTATCCTTTTTTGAAACTTACGTAGACTTTGATCATATAATGTAATAACATATTCAACACATCCAACATCAAGAAATTCAACATAATTATTTTAGTCATAAAATTCAAAATGAATTAATAAATTTGATAGCTTCTGAAACAAAAAAGTAGAAGAAATCATTAAAATTATTAAAGAAGCAAAATATTATTACCTGATTACACTATAGATTCTAGTCATCAAGAGCAAATGACTTTAATATTACAATATGTGATTGTTTCAATTAGTACAATAAAAATGAAAGAGTATTTTGTAGAATTTTTAAAAGTTGATTATACATCACGACTTGGTATGTTCAATTAGTTACAAAATTTGCTAAAAAACCATTGATCTTGATGTAGATAATATAAGAATACAAGGATATGATAATGGATCTAATATGAAAGAAAAAATCAAGACGTACAAAAAAGATCTAAAAAAATCCTATAGCTTTTTATACTTCTTGTGGTTGTCATAGTCTCAATCTAGCTCTTTTTGATATTGCAAATTTTAATAGTAAATCTCATTCTTTCTTTGGAATTATACAATGTATATATAAACTATTCTCATCTTCTACAAAACGGTGAAATATTATAAAAGATAAAGTATGTGATTTAACTCTCAAATCTTTGTCACTAATACGTTGGGAAGCTCGTCTTGGAAGTGTAAAGCTAATTAGATTTCAAGCTCTTCAAATATGGGAAGCTTTACTTGAATTAGTATATATTAACAAAAAGTCTTATGTAAGTAGTGAAGGTGAGGGTTTAGTGAATGAGTTTGAAAATTTTGAATTCTTAATAGCTATGATTATTTTGTATAATATTTTGCATGATGTTAAAATATTAAAGAAATATAATTTGTTAACATGTGTATCGATGCTGCTATAGATAAAGTAAAATCACTCATTATGCATATTAAAAAATATACACAAAATAGTTTTGCATTTGCCATGGCTTTGGCTAAAGAGATTAGAACAGAAATGGAAATTAATCCCAATTGTCATTAAAAAATGCAAATTCACAGGAAACTATATTTTGATGAAGATGGCAATAATGAGACACTACGACACCTGAAGAATTTCTTTGAGTTTGTTCTTTTTTAAAATAACAAAACAAACTATTTCTTCACTTAATAGTAGGTTTGAACAACTTCAATTATATAAAAATATTTTTGGATTTTTGTTTGACTTGACGAAGTGCCATAATCTTGATGGTGTTTTAATGCATAATGAAGTTTCTAATTTTGATGGGAATGATTTACTTTTAGAATTGAAATACTTAGAAAATGAAGAAATAAGTAGTTACATTGAAATACTTAACTTTATAAAAAAAAATCTAGATATTATCCTAATGTTTGGATTGCATACAAAATTTTATTGACTATACATGTGTCATAGTCGTGTATATGGAAAAATGTTTTTCAAAACGATAATTAATAAAAATTTATTTAAGGTCAACTATATCACAAGAAAGATTAAAATGTTTAGCTATGATATCTATTGAGAACAATATGCTAGAAAAACTTGATTATAACAGCTTAATTGATTATTTTGTCAGTAAAAATGCTAAAAAAAGCCTTAGGTGGAAAAAAAAAGGGTCCAATTTTTAGATTTCGTTCTAGGTCTTATAAACCATAGGACCGGCCCAACATAATGAAGATATTTTTGTTGATCTCCCCTCTTGAAACCCTTCGATGGTATCTACGAAGATCCATATAGAGGGCTACGAGACATATACTAAGAACACTCGGTGAGTTTACTTGAGTATATTTTGTAGGATCGTATGGGAAACTCCAGAGGGGGGTGTAGTACCCCATCCCGCTCAGTCAATCGGAGGAATCGAAATGTCGACGGCGTTCGAACTTATCCTTGCAACGACTGCTCGAAGAACCGCTCGGTCGAGGCGACTCCTCGCTCAGGTGGGGTAGTTTCGGTGAACTTGTCTCATCTTAGCCTTCACATAATAAATCGCATATTTTTAACTTGCACAAGTTAGGCTTGATAATAAAAGAGACGCATCCACATAGCTAAGGGAATAATCCCGACGGGTCGAAATGTGTTAGAATATAGAAAAATGTCCCACGGTCTGCTTAGAAGTTTGCTCAGCGTGCTTTCAAAATGACACTCGTTTCTTCGTCCCGTGGCTTGGGAGAAGGAAGTTGGCCTAAGTTGCTAAGTTTCCACAATGCTGGAATTATCCTAAGTTATAGGCGTCGCCCGCATGAATGCTTGATAAAGCATGCACGGTCCCGTCGTCCAAGGCTTGGCATAGCCTTCGCCTATCCCGTGGTTTAAGTCGTATTGCACGACTTGTGGCTTAAGTCTAGGCACCCAAAGGGCTTGGTTGTTCAAGTCGAACGCGTGCACGGCATGTTTCTATGGTACAAGGCTTGGCACAGCCTTTGCTAGTCAAGTCGTTACACGAATAAGTTAGACAAGAGTTTGGCTGGGTTGTCGAAGTCATAGCAAGCACTGTCCCCTATTGTCTGCGGTTGTCAAGTCACATGTCCCACGAGAATAAGGCTCGCCATATAAAATATGTGACTTGAACGATAGTGTCACCTAGAGAATAAGTCAGTCTAAGGCACGAGCCACGGTTGGTTTAGTAAAAAGCATGCCACGGACAAAAGAAGCACACGAGATCGGTCCCGCTACTTGGAAGTCTCGATAGGGAAGTTCATGATATCGGCCCCACTATTTGGAAGTCTCGATAAGGAGGTACACGAGATCGGTCCCGCTACTTGAGAGTCTCGATAGAAAGTTGGAAAGCATGGTCATGATTAAGGAAGGACTTGGTAGATCGAGTTGAGTCTTGCATGGTCATTGGACAACTTGCGCACAAGGTGAATTCCTCAAACGATCCCGGGGTACCGAGTTCGTGTCGGCCTAGAAGAAATTACAGATATTGTACGACCTTCATCGATGGTATGACTCGATTGAAGTGAACCGTTACAATATAGGCTGCGGGTCATTCGGTGGGAGCTCATACCTCGTACGCGAATGGTCACTATATGCAAAGATCCAGAATAGCTTGACATTGCTAATGACCACTCATATAGATGTGTCGGCATAAAAATGGCTATCCGTGTGTATGCATTTGTATTGCGTCGACTACTAGCAAGTTACGAGTTGGGTTAACAAGCATAATTATGGCAAGCGCTAACCTTGAATCAGCGCGAGTTAGGTGTGAACGGTTGTAACACCATTCTGGAGCCTAAGATTTGGCTATAGCAAGGACACGTGCTTCAGCATAAATATGGCGTCATCATCGAGTCATCTCGAGTTAAGTCAGAAAGGGCCGTAAGACAAGTTGGTTAAGTCTGGTTGATACTTGGGAGACATGGCCTCGATCTTAAGGCACGATCAAAGTCTATTGGCACGACTAGCACGAGTCGTCCCCTTGACATTATTGGCACGAGAATGGTCTAGAGGCACATAAAAACAAGTAAAGGTCTTGGCACGGTCGAGTTTGCATAAGTTTCTACTTGGTGAGGCATTGCCTCGAAAAGTATTGAAGTCACGAATAGAGTATAGCACGATCCTGTCGTTGCGTTGCCAAGTATAGGCAAAGGCATCTCTGTCTTAAAATTGATCCTAAGGTAAGACTAGAAAGACAATCAAAAAGGGATTAAGCTACACAAAGTAAATAAATGTGTCAATTTTATATAGGGGGGCGAGGAACTCACTCCACTATTACAGTTGAGTACTGACACCTACACAGTTTTCATGTGCAGGCACAGGTAGAAGTTCGATGGTGCGGAGCTCGCTTGGATGCGTCGAGGCATGGAGTTCCTTGGCGTTTTGAGACGTGTGGTCGCATGGAGTCAGAACTTATACGGGACATAATGTATGGACATCGCCATTCCGCAGAATCTGCCACTCGTTGCCTTAAAGCTTGTATTGAGAAATGTGAGAGAGGACAGAGTGACTTGTAATATGAGAGAAAAGTGATCTTGAGAGACTTGTAATTCGGCCTAGTGCCCATATTATAATCTTTGTTCAATATCAATAAGAGAGTATTTTGCATGACTTGAGTTTTGCTTCAAATTTTTGTTGCTGACTATTCAATGTTTCTGCTTGGGACTTCTGTGCGACGACCCCCGTCGCTTAGCCTGTAGTAGACTATTATGGAGCTGCCTTGCGTGAGCACAATCTAGGCTCACGCGGCATCACGCCTTAGCGAGGACGATCGCTCCTACGGGAGCAGGACGTGACATAATGGTATCAGAGCACGACTTTACGTCCTTGGACTTTCGATTGAATTATTTAACTCGGATGTTTTCGCAAACTCTTAAGTGTTGCTTCCACAAATTGATATCGTTGGTGCACTCTCTCTCAAATGTTCCATGGAATGTCTATACAATAAGTCTAAATATTTTACAAAATTGCACGAAAGAAATTTGGTTGAACAAAAGTTCAAGTAAAGAACGGTTGGCTAAGTCGAGCTGGGCATATACACCAAGAATCATGTTGGCCTTAGCAAAGTCGCGTACGGGATACAAATTGTGTCAAAGAAGAATGAGTTAGACTCGATTCATAGAATATGTGATGACTATAGAAGTACTATCGAACGATATTATCGTCGATACGACATAGACAAATCGTGCATAGATTTTGAGGAATGGCTCGAACGAGAATTTAAAATAATCGGTTGTGATTCATAGCTTATTTCGAGGATTTATTGAATGACTTCATCCCTGAGTGGTGTATGGGATAGCTTCGGTGATGTTAAACGATTGAGGATATGGGGTGCCAATGAGTCTATCAGCAAGCGTCACATGCATGCAAAGCCTTAGATCTAGTATCATTGAGTAAGTTATAATCTTAAAGATTTTGATGAGTTGATTCGAACGGAATTATAATCGACGCACACGGGATTGGAATTTGTATTGAGCATGAGATGCAAGTGTTAAGGAAAAAGATAAATTGAATCGAGGAAAAGTTAAGGTGTACGAACGGATGACTTGATCGAGGAAATCGATATGAATCATATACAAAAAGTTACCGTGATTGCACAATAGCGTGCATGAAAGTGATTCAAATATTTGAGAATGACTCTAAGGATTGGAATTGTTGTTGCTCGATGATTTGAGCTAGCATAGATCTATGCGACTTGAGGAAATTTATTGCTCGATGACTTAAGATAGACGGATGAATATACATGATTTTGGATTTGAACGAATTGAACATGTAACGGGTTTGGAAGATAATGATAGAACTTGACCTTGAATGTCGAGGAGATTATCCAGTTCGTACGATAGCATCAGTCGTACGACTCAAAATTTGTTGCAAATAAAGATCGCCAGGCTACGTATATCATCGATGTTATTAAGGCGTATCAAAGATCGATATGTGACAACTTGGAGATACTCTGATTCGAGGACTGACGATCATGCAAAATATTATTGTTCCGATAGATGCCATGCTTGGGATTTTGATAAAATAAATGTTGGATGAAAATGATCGTATCTTGATGGTTACGTTGATAACCATAATATCGACAATATTGTCTTATGCGAGCACAACTCCTACCTCGCCCATGCGTCACGTCGGATTTGGGGATGATCGTTCTGTGTGATCGTGGACATGGTGATTCATGTCGCGGGAACGATCGAACTCGAGAAATCAAGATGTGGCAATTTGGATTGCTTCGACTTGTGGTTAGAGACGAAGGTGGATTCAAGGATTGATCGAAATTGTGATTGATGATTGAGTAAACTTAAGGATTGAGGACATCCAATCTGTGTATCGAGAATGAATTAGTCTAGACTCAAAACAAGAGTTATGCTCCGATAAGAACGATTATTCTGCGGGAACGCTACATGGTGATTTCATGTCGACCGTGGATAATCGAACTCGCGTGAGATTGGGGCATAACATATTGTTAAAGTCAGACGACCTTGTGATCGATTACATGAATTGGGATAAGTGACTTAAGGAATATGAAATAAGAATTAAGGTCTAGCGACAAGTCGTGTCATAGCGTATTTGACTTGGGAGGAATAGATAGGCAGATTATATCAAATATGTTTGAAAAGATAAACTATGCAAGTTGCTTGTTGGATGAACGATATTGATATGTCGAGGAAATGGTTGAACATGACTCACAATAGGATAGCTTTGCTGAATGACTCGGACCCCTTGGACTAAGTGTTGCAAGTGCGAATAGGAGATATATATATATGCTCGATGTTTAGAATCTGAGTAAAGCGAGCTTGGATAGAAAATCCTGTGGGGTCAGTGTTGGCATTATTGTTGGGGAACTATGATTCCAATCCCGACATTGACTTTAGCCTTAAGAAATGGCCTAGCGGGTTAAGTTAGACGTCCATGTTGCAAGAGTTAGCATTGGAATGATTGATCTTGAGGATTGGTATGGATGGATAGAACCATTCTAGAATATGAAAATACCCCTCACGAGACTCGGCTGATATGCATATATTTTAGGGACACCTGAATATGTGCACGATGCGACTCGAGTGAGAATGACGAATTCTCTATCACGTGGCTTAGCTAAAGTACATGTATTTTGGGGATGCCTGGGATATGTGCACGATCCAACCAAGTGATACGTTGAATTTAAGTGAGACTTAAGGAATGAAAAAGTATCGAGGAATGTGAAATTGTGTTGTGAAAAAAAGATTGATAGTAGTGCGAGCGTGGCTCGGATTGAAGAAATGCATGGGCGGAGTGTGTACGAGAGTCCTTGGATCAAAGTAGTCTATAAGTAAGTACTCAGTTAGTTTCAAGGACGAAATTTTTTCTGAGTGGTGTATGATGTAGTGCCTCGTCCCGCTCAGTCAATCGGAGGAATTGAAACGCCGACGACGTTCGAACTTAGCCTTGCAACGGCTGCTCGAAGAATCGCTCGGTCGAGGCGACTCCTTCCTCAGGTCGGGTAGTTTCAGTGAAATTGCCTCATCTTAGCCTTCACATAAAAAATCGTATGTTTTCAACTTGCACAAGTTAGGCTTGATAATAAAAGAGACGCATCCACATAGCTAAGGGAATAATCCCGATGGATCGGAATGTGTTAGAACATGGAAAAAAGTCCCACGATCTGCTTAGAAGTTTGCTCAGTGCGCTTTCAAAATGACACTCGATCCTTCATTCCGTGGCTTGGGAGAAGAAAGTTGGCCTAAGTTGTTAAGTTGCCACAATGCTGGAATTAGCCTAAGTCATAGGCGTCGCCTGCATGAATACTTGATACAGCATGTACGATCCTGTCGTCCAAGGCTTGGCCCTGTCCCGTGGTTTAAGTCGTATTGCATGGCTTGTGGCTTAAGTCTATGCACCCAAATATCTTTGTTGTTTAAGTCAAACGCATGCACAGCACGTTTCCATGATGCAAGGCTTGGCATAGTCTTTGCTAGTCAATTCATTGCACGAATAAGTTAGACAAGAGTTTGGCTGGGCTATCGAACTCATAGCAAATACTGTCCCCTATTGTCTGCGGTTGTCAAGTCACATAGTCCCACGAGAATAAGGCTCGTCATATAAAGTATGTGACTTGAGCGATAGTGTCGCCTAGAGAACAAGTCAGTCTAAGGCATGAGCCACGGTTGGTTTAGTGAAAAGAATGCTACGGACAAAGGAAGCACATAAGAAAGGTCCGGCTACTTGGGAGTCTCGATAAGGAAGTACACGAGATCAGTCCTGCTACTTGTGAGTCTCGACAAGGAAGTACACGAGATCGGTCCCGCTACTTGGGAGTCTCGATAGGGAAGTTCACGAGATCGGTCCCACTACTTGGGAGTCTCGATAAGGAAATTCACGAGATCGGTCCCGCTACTTGGGAGTCTCAATAAGGAGGTACACGAGATTGGTCCTGCTACTTGGGTGTCTCGATAAAATATTGGAAAGCATGGTCATGATTAAGGAAGGACTTGGTAGATCGAGTTGAGTCTTGCATGGTCATTAGACAACTTGCGCGCAAGGTGAATCCCTTGAACGATCCCGGGGCGCCAGGTTCGTATCGGCCTAGGAGAAATTATAGATATTGTACGGCCTTCATCGATGGTACGACTCGATTGAAGTGAACTATTACAATATAGGCTGCGGGTCATTCGGTAGGAGCTCGTACCTCGTACGCGAATGGTCACCGTATACAAAGATCCAGGATATCTTGACATTGCTGGTGACCACTCATATAGATGTGTCGGCATAAGAGCAGCTATCCGCGTGTATGCCTTTGGATTGTATCGAGTACTAGCAAGTTACGAGTTGGGTTAACAAGCGTAATTATGGCAAGCGGTAACCTTGAATTGGTGCAAGTTAGGTGTGCACGGTTGCAACACCATTCTGGAGCCTAAGATTTAGCTATAGCAAGGACACGTGCTTCGGCATGAATGTGGCATCATCATCGAGTTGTCTCGAGTTAAGTCAGGAAGGGCCGTAAGGCAAGTTGGTTAAGTCTGGTTGATACTTGGGAGGCGCGGCCTCGATTTTAAGGCATGACCAAAGTGTATTGGCACGACCAGCACGAGTTATCCCCTTTGACGTCATTGGCACAAGAATGGTCTAGAGGCACATAAAAACAAGTGAAGGTCTTGGCACGGCCGAGTTTGCATAAGTTTCTACTTGGTGAGGCATTTCCTCGAATATGTATTGAAGTCACGAATAGAGTATAGCACGACCCTATCGTTGCATTGCCAAGTATAGGCAAAGGCGTCTCTGTCTTAAAATTGATCCTAAGGCAAGACTAGAAAGAAAATCAAAAAGGGATTAAGCTGCATAAAGTAAATAAATGTGTCGATTTTGTATGGGTGGACGAAGAACTCACTCCACCAGTACAGTTGAGTACTGACACACATACAGTTTTCATGTACAGGCACAGGTAGAAGTCCGACGGTACGGAGCTCGCTTGGATGCGTCGAGACACGGAGTTCCTTGGCATTTCGAGGCGTGCGGCCGCATAGAATAAGAACTTATACAAGACATAATGTATGGACATCGCCATTTCGCAGAATCTACCACTCGTCGCCTTGAAGCTTGTATTGAGAAATGAGAGAGAGAGCAGAGTGACTTGTAATATGTAACACACTCTTTTCTAAAATGAGGGTAATTTTGAACTTTTGTAAAAGTTTATTATTTAATAAAAGGATTTATGATTTATGGGAATTTTTAATTAATTTAATACTATTTAAAATTGGTAAATTTTAATTTTGATGTGTTAGCTAGTGAACCCTAGAACTGTTGAGACTAACCATGACCATGGGGACCTAACCATGTGATTAGAATGACTATTTACAACTTTTTAGGCTAAGGGTATTTTGGTCATTTTGTGACTTTTGAATTATTTAGGATTTTGATTAATTGGTGAATTTTAGATTATTTTAATAATATTTAAATTGATGTATTATGATTTTGGTCATTTTTCATATTTTAATATTTTAGGAAAATTTTATATTTTTAATATTGTTTTTATTGGATTTGTTTAGTCGGGTTTGAGTTTCGTCTCGTTCTGACTTGTATTGTGACCCGGGTAGCTTAAACTCTAGATGGGACCCAATATTAAGTTAAGCATGGCCCACAAAACCCAACATTTAAGTTAGTTAATTAAACTAATTTTTATCATGTTAGAATGGTTAAGTTAGAGACTCAAAACTAGATCATTTTGACCCCAAACTTGAACCTAGTCTAGACTTAACCATATGAGACTAGAGAGGGGCAATTAGGATATTTCCCATTAGACCTAATGGACTCTTTATGGCAGACACCTTAAGGGGAGAATGATTCATTTCATTCATTACAATCTTGCCTCTTTTATTTTCCTTTTGTTCTTCCCTAATTTTAGAGAGCCTTCACATTGATTTGATTTCCAAATCAAATCATTCCTTCACCAAACCTTTCCTCAATCATTTCCATTCTCCAAGGGAAGGGTGCTACCAAGGATTGGAAGAGGAATGCAAGGAGGAGTGTCCACTTTGAGGGATCTTCGTATCGGAGCCGTGTCCTAAAGGATTTCATTAGGATTCCACTCCCAATAGGTAAAACCCATCCTCTAAATCGATTTCCTTTGTATATAAATTAGTTTTGAAACCGTAGGATCCATCCTCATGCATGTGTCCCATTTAGATTCAAATTTGAGGCCATTTGGAGCTCTCTTTAGGATTTTAGATATGTGTCTTGTGTCCTACTTGATAGATCCCAAATTAGGACAACCCATGTGTATGTATGTATGATAATAGTTTAAATAGATATTTAAATTCAGTTCTAGAATGGTTAGAGAGTGGATTGATCTTAGTTAGGATGGTTAGAATGAGTTTCATTTGGATACCTATGTTTGTATCCAAGTATCTTGGCCTATATGTGTTCTTTTGTCCAAAACAACTCAAATTCGTCATAATATTTATCCACGTTTTTATTAACCAAAGCAACTTAGAAATGTCATAATTTTTAGCTTAGAACTCCGATTTATCTTCCGTTTTTTTTAAAAGAACCGTATCGAAGTTAGCTTTCCAAGTATATCTTTTAATAAGCCAAATTCTTTTTATAACTTGTCACTACCACATTTTAGTTTATGGGTATTTTGTCATTTTTGGGGTTATTTGAATTTATTAGAATTTATTTGAATTTATGAGAATTTTTAGAATTTATTTTGGAATTGTTTGAATGAGGGTTGACTAGGTTGACTTTGACTAGCAATGACCATGGTAGACTAACCTAGGAGCTAACCCTAGTTGAGTTTGGACTTGGTTAGGTTATGCAACCCTAGTTAGACTAGAGTTGACCCATGGTATGGTTATTTGACTTAAGTTAGATCATTTAAGTCATAAGCCATGACTTGTGATTAAACATTAAATCAATAACTAGCCATAGAGGCCCAAAGCCCATTAACTAATGCCTAACCCTAACCCTAACCCTAACACTATTTGTCCAGCCACTACACCCATTAGGAAACCCCCCTCCTATAAGTATTCTCTTCCATTTAGGGCTAGCCTCATTAGGAAAGAGCAAGTTTAGAAAGAGGTATTTTCCCAACTTCAAAAATCCCTATAAAATATATTTTAACTCCTTTTTAATCCAAACAAATTGCAATAGGTTCTAATTGATGTTTTCTTGCAGTTGGAATTTGTTATTCTCAGTTTTCTACCAATTTGAAGGAGTTTGGTGGCTTTTGGGAATCCTCATTCAAAGGGTTTTTGTGTTGGAGAACACCATAGGTAAAATCCTAATCCACCTATTGAAATTTGGTTTTAATTACATGGATGCCTAGCCCTAAGTATCATGACCTTGTAGGAATAGGATTTGTAGAAATTTGTGTCATGTACGTGTCCGTATCGGACACGTATCAGTGATGGCCATAGGTGTTTGACGAAATATCTCAATGGACATTTTGTTCTGTTTTTGCAAAACTAATTGATTAGAAAAATGTATTTTTGTGTCGCTTACACGTTTCTTTTGCTCTGAGCTTGAATCGAGTCTGTGTCGTGTCGTTTTGGCACTCGTGCACACGTATTCGGACACGCGCGCATGGCCTGGGTGTATCCCCTACTGCTCGGGGCTTCTACAGGACACGACACGGCTTGTTTCGACACAAAATTTTGTGGACTCGAGGGGGCATGCACTGACATCATGCCCCTAAAATTTCATCGAGTCTCGTGCACTGGTTAGGGAGAAATCGATCGCGCACGGAAATTTCCCTGTTCTGCGCACAGTATGTTTTGAGCCACTGACACGGCTTTACATGTCAGGACACAACACGCTAGGACCTGATTCAGGGTGACACAGACCGGGCTAGACCCTAGGTGAACTACCCTACACGAAGAACGACCCCATTCGTGTCGTGTCGAGTGCACGACACGCGTACACCTGTGCACGACGCACTGCCAGTGTAATGTGTCTGTGTGCACTGTTGAGTTTTTATATTCGATTGGACACATTTGTGTCCTCTTACTGGGACACAAACACATCATAAGACACATGCACATGTTGTAAGTACTTTACCAACCATTAGTATGTCATTTTAGTTTAATTTGATGATTTATTTTCCATTTCCCCAATTTTCCTGATACGGGTTATCTACTGATTTTTTTCCAGTTTTTGGATTTGACTCTTGACAGTCTTTTTGATCAATCTAAATGTTGTTAATTACATGTTTAAGTTCATATTATGGTTCTCCTATTAGCCTTTTACCTGGGTGTAAGTTTTGGGTTGAAATTGATGTGTGTTGGCTTCGAAATAGAAGGGGATGGTTGGAATATTGAAGACTGAAACTGATTCCTAAGTTCATTGATGTTAGAACTCAAAGCTGAGTTCATAAGGACCTGAGTGTAGGGTAGGTTGAAATGTTTTGATTTCCCTTTTCTTATTAACTGTGTTGTTGAAATCTGAGATGGGGGTTTTATGTATTGATTTCCTGTTTCACAAACCTGAGTAGTGTAGGGTTCTGAAACTGAAATCCCTCCCTATTAACTGAGTCGTTTTGGTGCTGAAATCTGAGTTTTGTTTTGGTAAGACTTGTGTATGTTGGGGGGGTTCAATGAGTTAATTTTCTTCCCTTTTAACTGAATTAACATGGACTATTATAGGTGGTTTGGTTCCTTCACTCTGTTGCAATTTTCTGAATCACACACACACACTTTCCTCTCTCTCACTTCACTGTTTTGCAATTTCCTGCACACAAACACTCTCACACACTTTCCCTCTTCTCTAACAGTTCCCCTCACCCACTCTCACATTCACACACACACACACATACACTAGCCTCACTGTCACACAGGGGCAGTCACTCTCTCACACACATTCTTCTCTCACACATACCCTATATATATATATATATATATATATATATATATATATATATATATATATATATCTATATATATATATATATATATATATATATTATATATATATATATATATATATATATATATATATATATATATATATATATATATATATATATATATATCCTATTCTCCTATGTAAATACATGCTAATAGGTAATGTACATATATATAATGTAATGTGTATATATATATAATATAGTTGTGTAATATTTGGGTATCTAGTATAGATACCTACAATGGATGTATAGGTTATACAAGTATATATATATATATATATATATATATATATATATATATATATATATATATATATATATATATATATATATATATATATATATATATATATATGTCTCATATATGTACAACTTGTGTATTTACTATATATATGTAATATATATACATGTGTTATGTATAGGCCTAAGTAATGTGTGAGATAGCTTGGTCTAGGCTTCTATAGCTTGGTGAGCCTAGATTGGGCTTGTACAGCTTTATTAGACCTAGAATAGACTTGCTAGACTAGTGTAGACTTGTTTGACCTAGTGTGGACTAGTTTAGCCATAGTTGACCTAGTTTGACTTCTAGGGTTGACCTGAGTTGACCAAGAGTTGACTTTGGCCTAGTTTGACCTAGATTCATGTAGAATGCATTGTAGTGTTTCATTTTACCATTCTGGACTTGTTGTGACTTGTGCTATTTTGAATAGGAGCTAGACACCACTCCTCGGACAGTACTTTTCAGTTGGACACTCAGATACCAGGCGAGTACATTCTCTGATCATTTCATATCCTGTTAGAATTATTTTCCTGCTTTAGATTACTTTACTTGATGCTATCACGATGGTAACACGGATTAGTACTATATGGATCCATTCTTGAGATGTTATCCCCTCAGGGAGTGTAACACCCAGTTTTCTGAAATTGGGATATTTTTGAAAATTTATTATTTATTAATGATATTTTAGTCATGATATGAATTATGGTGATTTCTAGTGTAATTAAAACCATTTCCTAAGTCATGACTTATGACTTTGTGACTTACTAGCAAAAACTTAGTGTAAACCCTAGTTATTCCTTGAACTAGGAGTTGCCATGACCATGTGAGCCTAGCCATAGGCTTAGAACATCAAATTAGTGTTTTTAGCCAAAAAGGGTATTTTGGTAATTTACTAGATTTTATTTGAGATTATGTGATTTTAATATTATTTAATTCTTGTTAAGTACCATGATTAGTCCCTAACCTATCTCACCCTAATCTAGAGGTTAGCTACTAACCTAGAAGTTAGAGGATAGATATTTGGTCATGGGTTAAAGTGGTGTAAATATCTTAGAATGCCTTTATTGATATTTTGCTTAAAACACTCAAAATATCTCAACCTTTTGCACCAAAGTCCTTGCCTTAACCTAGAAGGAAAGCCAAAGACACCCCCCTTGCCATGGCCGGCCAAGGGCACCCCCGTAGCCCTACACCTTCCTATATAATCCCCTCAAATTCATTCATGATCAATTTGCATGAATTAAAACCTAGAAAAATTCCTTTTTCATCAAACCTTGATAACTTGGTCATTTTGATCCAAATCACCTCTAGTTTCTTGCATTGGACTCCCCTACACTAGAGTATACTAGTTAGGGCCTGCTATCAAGGAATTGTGGAGCTTTGGGCATCACCAAGAGAAGATGACACCCCCCCTACTTTGGTGTTTTCTTGAGTTTTCACTAAATAGGTAAATACCCTCAAACCTTGTTAATATTATGTTTTCTCTTCATAGTTGCATGCATCTAGGTACCATGGAACTGTGGGTCAAGTTTGGTAAAATTTAGGGTTGGTTTGGTGTCCGTATCGGACACTTATCCTAGGCTATTAAACCTTGTTTGATGAAATGCCTGTGTGAATAAAATATTTTTAATTTCAAAAACTAATTGGAAAAAAAATTAGGTCTTGTATTATAGATCAGGAATACTGAGGACTGAGTCGAAGATTTGGTGTCCTCGTGTCTAAAATGGACACGCATATACATGTACAGACACGGTGGCAGTGCCCTGCTGCCACGCGTGTAGTGCTCACTGCACAGGCCGTTAGAAATTACCAAATTTTGGTGTAGGACTCGGGGCAGTGACTGACAAGTCACTCCCCAAGTTTCAAGACTCGTAGTGTCGTATCGGACACGGAATTTGGCACGTACTGATTTTGAACTGGACTGTGCGCACGAATTTTTCCCTACTGATACGCGCTTCGCGCGTGGACACGCGACTTCGTAGACACGAATCAGGCACCTAGACACCTACCCTGACACCCCACCTAGCTGCTGACATGAACACGACACTTTTGGTTGGACACACGAGTCCCTAGACTAGTCGACACGCGTGCACGACGCTGTGTACGTATGTGTGTGTCTGTGTTTACCCGATTGGGTTTTTGTGAGATTTGACACGTCAAATTGTGTCGTAGTGTCGTGTCAGGCCCCCTAGACACTAGAGGACACTTGGGACATCAATTACCAACCCTTGGGTTCGAGCCTTAGCTCGGTTAGGTGTGTGTTTTTGGGTTTACCCAATTTTCCTGTGCATAGTCCATTTTCCAGAGTTTGGAATATTTTCCCAGTTTTCAGAAATAAATTTTGATTTGATTTTTGTTATGTTTTATACATGTATTTGTATATTTCAGTGTTGTATACATATGTATATGTATATATGTGTGTGTATGTGAGATTTGAGGGTGTATACATGTGTGTACATGTGTATATACATATATGTATATATATAGGTGTGTGTGTGTGTGTGTGTGTGTGTGTATTGTGTGTGTGTGTGTGGGATGGGGGACTAATTCCTGGTTCCAGAAATCTAGAACTCCCCCTTTCCTGTGTCAGTCCAGTATTCCCCCTCTCTCTCACTGATCTCTTTCTCATTCTCTCTCTCACCCTAATTCACTCTCTCTCATTCCTTCTCTCTATATATATATATGTCTTATATATATGTTTTGTATATATATATGTACATATATTCATATATATATATATGGTATTAGCTTATATATTGTGTCATTATATATATATATATTTGAGAGTGATTTGGTATTATATATAGGGTATACATATATTGATATATATGTGTAGTAGATAGACTTTTGTATATCTATATATATAGATATGTATATATATAAATGACTTCTAGATATAGGTTTATATGGAAACCTATGACACATAGCCTATAGGCCTAAGTAGTATATTGTATATATATATATATGTAAGTCATATATATATATTGTATAAGGTAGATACCTATATGGTATTAGCCTATGGAACCTAGTTACTAGCCTATGGCCTATGGCCAATAAGTTAGGATAGACCATTAGGCCTACTAGACCTAGGTTGACCAAAATGTTGACCCTTGTTGACCAAAGTCAACCATGGGTCAAACTTGACCAAATTGACATGGAATTGACTTGGATAGTTTTAAAAGGACTATTTGACTTAGTTTGATTTACTATGACCTAGTATGACTTCCTGTGACCTAGTTTGACTATTAGAGTTGACCAAGAGTTGACTTTTGACCAGATTGACCTAGAATCATGTAGTATGCATTGTATACTCTATTTTTACCATTGTGGATACATTGTGACTTGTATTGCTCTGATTAGGAGCCATACACCTCTCCTCAGACAGTATATCCTCTTCAGACATTCAGTTATCAGGCGAGTACATTCTCTGACCGTTTCATACTTGCTAGGATTTATATTCTTGCTCTAGATTACTTTACTTGATGCTGACACGATTGTTATCACGGATTGGTACTATATGGATCTTTTCATGAGATGTTGTCCCCCTCGGGAGCATCAGATACAGCATGTTTGTGCTTTTCACGAATCATCATGTATCTCTATGCTTTCATAGATTCACGAATCGCTCGTGACTCATGTACTCTCATGTTCACAGAGCCTCTCATGAATCTCCCATTTATGGGTTTATCACGAATCTTAACATAACTTGAACGGATCCTTGTGTATTGATTGGAGATGGAGGAGTGGAAATAGTCATGTGGATATTACCCCAGTAGCTGTAGTCATGAATCACTTCTAGCTGTAGTCATGAATCTCCTATGCCATTCACATGTCTATATTTTACTCTGACTCACTAGTCACTGCTAGTTCTCTATTATAGTAGATATTTTATTACAGTTATCTCTTTTACTACATGTATCTTCCTTCAGCATTTCCTGTATTTTACTCTATTGCATGCTTTATATTTTCTATCATACTATGCACTGCGTGAGATGTATTGTGCTCGTTCCTGTCCTGACTGGACCTGTTGAAAATATTACAGAGGATGAGGATGAGGCCCTGGTGTCTACCTATTATGGAGCAGGACTAGATAATACTTATGTTCTGGACCCTCAGCAGGATCCACCTGCAGCTGAGGATGTTGCCCCAGTAGTCTAGGCTAGTTTAGCTAGACAGTCTTTTCTATATTATCTTTTGTCTCACATTCTGAGTTGTATTTTGAGATGTTGAGATGTATAGACTCTTAGACTTATATTGTATTTTGGGTTGACATTCTGGATGTTATGTTATCCTAGACACTTGGACTTATTTCATCTATGCTACTGTTCTCTTTGAGTTACTGTCTATCTATCTATCTTTCATTCTTCTACCTAGATGTGATTGAGATTGTATTCTGTTTGTCACCTCCATTCGGAGAGTATAAACTGTACAGGTACCTTATATATTGTTAGATGATTGACCTAGGACAGCGTTCTACCGCCGACACTGCGGCGTAGGTTGGACGTACCCATTTCTTGTGCCCCTATACAAGGTGCGGGTCATGACACGTTTTTAGTGGTGGCCCATACAGGTCCTGTTTATGTAGTGGTATTCAAACTAGAGTATCACTACAGCCTGTGATAGGATTTGAGGAATAGGCTTAGAGAGAGTGGATACTCAATCACAATTAGGAAATTTCTATGGATTTGAATCTACTGACTTTTGTTCAAATCTGTATAATCTATTTCATATTGTCCTTCTTGATACTATCATCCTTGTACCGTTATTGACTTCCTTGTCGATCTGTCTTCAGGATGGTGGAGACACGATCACAGCGACTCGGTCCAGGTGACACCACTGAGAGGTCTGCCACCTCTCGTCCAGTTCACCAGGACCCGGGGACCACAGCTCCCCTTACTCCAGCTCATGTGGGAGCTTCTGCCACATTTGGGGGTGCACCTCTACTTATTCGGGGGACCATCCCAGCTACCCCAGACATGCCTCCCCCGCAGTTTCGTCAGCCACAATTTCAGCAGCACCAGCAGCAGTTCCAGCCGCCGATGCCATCTGGATTAGTGAATGCTGCACAGATGTTTTCATACTTCCAGCATTTTCTAGAGACGCAGCAGGCCCAGCAGCAGCGTCATACGACGGAGTTTACCCGGACATAGATGAGGTCCATCAGCTGGCTAGAGCGACGGTGGAGAGGTTGGCTGTCCAGCTACAGGGAGGATTGGGACAGCCGCGACAGCAGAGGATTTCGGGCATGCAGGACTTTAAGAAGGTGAACCCCAGGGACTTCTTGGGGACAAAGGGGATTCTTTATGCTGATGACTGGATTGAGCACATTGAGGAGATTTTTCGACTGGCGGAGATACCAGCCGGACTACAGATAGAGGCAGCAGCCAGCCAGATGCGGGATCTTGCCCGTACCTGGTATCAGATGGACCCGAGAGTGGGCACTCCAGGGCAGACATGGGGAGCTTTCAAGGAGCTCTTCAAAGGAAAGTTTTTCCCGGATCAGGCAGTCGGTGCTTTGGAGACCCAGTTCGAGAACCTGGTTCAGGGGAACCAGACTGTAGAGGAGTATTCCGGTGAGTTTTGCCGGTTGAGCAGATTTGTAGAGGGCCTTAGCGAGACAGCGAAGGCAAGAAGGTTCAGGAAGGGCTTGGTCAAGGAAGTCAATTCCTTGACCAAGAGTGACAGGAATGCCACTTTTGAGGAGATTCTGTCAAGAGCGATGGCAGCTGAGGATGATCTTGAGCTGAAGCTCAAGAGGGGCCGTGATACACAGGGAGCCGGCAGCAGTGGAGGTCAGGCCAAGAGGCCTCACTATCAGCATCAGCAGAGGCAGCCACAGCAGTTTCAGTAGCCGAGGCAGCAGCAACAGGCCCCGAGACAGCAGACTACCAGTTGTCCCTACTGTAAGAAGTCGGGACATGGATGGAGAGAGTGCAAGAAGAGGTTGGGCTGGTGCCTACTATGTGGGGCAGCGGACCACCAGCTGAGGAAGTGTTTCCAGTACATAGGCAGAGTAGCACAGGGAGCAGCACCAGGAGCAGGAGCCAAGGCTCCGGTAGGTCAGCAGAGGGGATCGTTACAGCCACAGCAGCAGAGATTTATGCAGTTTCAGCAACAGGCCGGAAGAGGCCAGCAGGGGCGAGCTTACGCCATGACAGTTGAGGATGCCCAGGCAGTTGGCGATGTGCTTGCAGGTTCTGTTCTTCTAAATTCCATTTCCACCTTGCTTCACTATATCTATCTTGAAATCCAATTCCATCTGCTCCTACCTGTTTCTTTATTAGTGATAAGTTTTGACCTGGTAGTTCTTTTTGATTTTTGTCGATTGCTTGTTTATTTTTTTTACCTCTTACTTAGGAGTAGGAGTAGGAGTAGGAGTAGTTTTAGCTGTTCATATAATTCTTGCCTAACTTCTTTTGTCAAGAATTTTCCTCTCAAATAAATTAATGTATATGCTATGCCTTTTTGATAGAGTAGCTCTGACCATAGAATGGTAACCCTTTTAGCCCTGTGATTTATTGTTTCCTTATCTTCCCAGTCTATACCTATGACCAGGACTGTCCCACTTAACCTGCCCCTTACACTACTATTGCATCACAATTTCTGGTTCAATTTAGGCCATAGACCTTTCCCACTCTAAATTATGATCATCGTAGGCACATTACCGTGACTTTTAAATTATGAGCACAAGACTAGTTGTTTTCTTAAAACTGACTTCACATACATGACCTAGACATGACACTCTACACCCATGACCTTAGTGTCCCACTCAGGCATACCATCGTGTGCTTCATTTGCTTAGTACGATTTTCCTGACCCGAGGCTCCATCCTGATTTACCCCATGGAGTTACTTATGGTTTCGATTTGAATTAAGGACACCTTATGACCTAAAACTGCCAGCCAATTTTTGGACATGACCCAGTATAGGTCTACTACCCATATTTTGCTTGTTGACCTTGTATGTTGCTAGGTAGTAGCTTCGACCCTGATTGTTGGAGGTTTGACCTAGGAGGAGTACGACCATCTAAATTTCGAGGACAAAATTATTTTAAGGTGGGTAGACTTGTAACACCCAGTTTTCTGAAAT
The DNA here is from genome assembly GCA_029216955.1 of Iris pallida. Classification (NCBI taxonomy): domain Eukaryota; kingdom Viridiplantae; phylum Streptophyta; class Magnoliopsida; order Asparagales; family Iridaceae; genus Iris; species Iris pallida. Next base: position 2,863,905 of record JANAVB010013598.1, on the reverse strand, counting down.
TGGGATATTTTTGAAAATTTATTATTTATTAATGATATTTTAGTCATGATATGAATTATGGTGATTTCTAGTGTAATTAAAACCATTTCCTAAGTCATGACTTATGACTTTGTGACTTACTAGCAAAACCTTAGTGTAAACCCTAGTTATTCCTTAAACTAGGAGTTGCCATGACCATGTGAGCCTAGCCATAGGCTTAGAACATCAAATTAGTGTTTTTAGCCAAAAAGGGTATTTTGGTAATTTACTAGATTTTATTTGAGATTATGTGATTTTAATATTATTTAATTCTTGTTAAGTACCATGATTAGTCCCTAACCTATCTCACCCTAATCTAGAGGTTAGCTACTAACCTAGAAGTTAGAGGATAGATATTTGGTCATGGGTTAAAGTGGTGTAAATATCTTAGAATGCCTTTATTGATATTTTGCTTAAAACACTCAAAATATCTCAACCTTTTGCACCAAAGTCTTTGCCTTAACCTAGAAGGAAAGCCAAAGACACACCCCCCTTGCCATGGCCGGCCAAGGGCACCCCCTAGCCCTACACCTTCCTATATAATCCCCTCAAATTCATTCATGATCAATTTGCATGAATTAAAACCTAGAAAAATTCCTTTTTCATCAAACCTTGATAACTTGATCATTTTGATCCAAATTACCTCTAGTTTCTTGCATTGGACTCCCCTACACTAGAGGATACTAGTTAGGGCCTGCTATCAAGGAATTGTGGAGCTTTGGGCATCACCAAGAGAAGAGGACACCCCCCTACTTTGGTGTTTTCTTGAGTTTTCACTAAATAGGTAAATACCCTCAAACCTTGTTAATATTATGTTTTCTTTTCATAGTTGCATGCATCTAGGTACCATGGAAGTGTGGGTCAAGTTTGGTAAAATTTAGGGTTGGTTTGGTGTCCGTATCGGACACGTATCCTAGGCTATTAAACCTTGTTTGATGAAATGCCTGTGTGAATAAAATGTTTTTAATTTCAAAAACTAATTGAAAAGAAAATTAGGTCTTGTATTGTAGATCAGGAATCCTGAGGACTAAGTCGAAGATTTGGTGTCCTCGTGTCCAAAACGGACACGCACATACACATGCAGACACGATGGCAGTGCCCTGCTGCCACGCGTATAGTGCTCACTGCACAGGCCGTTAGAAATCACCAAATTTGGTATGGGACTCGGGGCAGTGACTGACAAGTCACTTCCCAAGTTTCAAGACTCCTAGTGTCGTATCGGACACGGAATTTGGCACGCACTGATTTTGAACTGTACTGTGCGTACGAATTTTTCCCTACTGATACGCGCTTCGCGCGTGGACACGCGACTTCGTGGACACGACTCAGGCACCTAGACACCTACCCCATCACCCCACCTAGCTACTGACACGAACACAACACTTTTGGTTGGACACACGAGTCCCTAGACTAGTCGACACGCATGCACGATGCTGTGTACGTATGTGTGTGTCTGTGTTTACCCGATTGGGTTTTTGTGAGATTTGACACGTCAAATTGTGTCGTGGTGTCGTGTCAGGCCCCCTAGACACTAGAGGACACTTGGGGCATCAATTACCAACCCTTGGGTTCGAGCCTTAGCTCGGTTAGGTGTGTGTTTTTGGGCTTACCCAATTTTCCTGTGCACAGTCCATTTTCCAGAGTTTGGGATATTTTCCCAGTTTTCAGAAATGAATTTTGATTTGATTTTTGTTATGTTTTATACATGTATTTGTATATTTCAGTGTTGTATACATATGTATATGTATATATGTGTGTGTATGAGAGATTTGAGGGTGTATACATGTGTGTACATGTGTATATACATATATATATGTAGGTGTGTGTGTGTGTATTGTGTGTGTGTGTGGGATGGGGGACTAATTCCTGGTTCCAGAAATCTGGAACCCCCCCTTCCTGTGTCAGTCCAGTATTCCCCCTCTCTCTCACTGATCTCTTTCTCATTCTCTCTCTCACCCTAATTCACTCTCTCTCATTCCTTCTCTCTCTATATATATGTCTTATATACATGTTTTGTATATATATATATATATATATATATATATATATATATATATTATTTTTTTTTTTTTTTTTTAATATATATATATATATATATATATATATATATATATATATATATATATATATACATATATTCATATATATATATGGTATTAGCTTATATATTGTGTCATTATATATATATATGTGAGAGTGATTTGGTATTATATATAGGGTATACATATATTGATATATATATGTAGTAGATAGACTTTTGTATATCTATATATATATATATATATATATATATATATATATATGTATATATATAAATGACTTCTAGATATAGGTTTATATGGAAACCTAAGACACATAGCCTATAGGCCTAAGTAGTATATTGTATATATATATATATATATATGTAAGTCATATAATGTAAGTCATATATATATATATGTAAGTCATATATATATATATATTGTATAAGGTAGATACCTATATGGTATTAGCCTATGGAACCTAGTTACTAGCCTATGGCCTATGGCCAATAAGTTAGGATAGACCATTAGGCCTACTAGACCTAGGTTGACCAAAATGTTGACCCTTGTTGACCAAAGTCAACCATGGGTCAAACTTGACCAAATTGACATGGAATTGACTTGGATAGTTTTAAAAGGACTATTTGACTTAGTTTGATTTACTATGACCTAGTATGACTTCATGTGACCTAGTTTGACTATCAGAGTTGACCAAGAGTTGACTTTTGACCAGATTGACCTAGAATCATGTAGTATGTATTGTATACTCTATTTTTACCATTATGGATACATTGTGACTTGTATTGCTGTGATTAGGAGTCATACACCTCTCCTCAGACAGTATATCCTCTTCAGACATTCAGTTATCAGGCGAGTACATTCTCTGACCGTTTCATACTTGCCAGGATTTATATTCTTGCTCTAGATTACTTTACTTGATGCTGACACGATTGTTATCACGGATTGGTACTATATGGATCTTTTCATGAGATGTTATCCCCCTCGGGAGCATCAGATACAACATGTTTGTGCTTTTCACGAATCATCATGTATCTCTATGCTTTCATAGATTCACGAATCGCTTGTGACTCATGTACTCTCATGTTCACAGAGCCTCTCATGAATCTCCCATTTATGGGTTTATCACGAATCTTAACATAACTTGAACGGATCCTTGTGTATTGATTGGGGATGGGGGAGTGGAAATAGTCATGTGGATATTACCCCAGTAGCTGTAGTCATGAATCACTTCTAGCTGTAGTCATGAATCTCCTATGCCATTCACATGTCTATATTTTACTCTGACTCACTAGTCACTGCTAGTTCTCTATTATAGTAGATATTTCATTACAGTTATCTTTTTTACTACATGTATCTTCCTTCAGCGTTTCCTGTATTTTATTCTATTGCATGCTTTATATTTTATATCATACTATGCACTGCGTGAGATGTATTGTGCTCGTTCTTGTCCTGACTGGACCTGTTGAAAATATTACAGAGGATGAGGATGAGGCCCTGGTGTCTACCTATTATGGAGTAGGACTAGATGATACTTATGTTGTGGGCCCTCAGCAGGATCCACCTGCAGCTGAGGATGTTTCCCCAGTAGTCTAGGCTAGTTTAGCTAGACAGTCTTTTCTATATTATCTTTTGTCTCACATTCTGAGTTGTATTTTGAGATGTTGAGATGTATAGACTCTTAGACTTATATTGTATTTTGGGTTGACATTCAGGATGTTATGTTATCCTAGACACTTGGACTTATTTCATCTATGCTACTGTTCTCTTTGAGTTACTGTCTATCTATCTATCTTTCATTCTTCTACCTAGATGTGATTGAGATTGTATTCTGTTTGTCACCTCCATTCGGAGAGTATAAACTGTACAGGTACCTTATATATTGTTAGATGATTGACCTAGGACAGCGTTCTACCGCCGACACTGCGGCGTAGGCTGGACGTACCCACTTCTCGTTCCCCTATACAGGGTGCGGGTCGTGACAGAGAGCATCGTACACTACATGTTCTGTGCGTTTCACTTACATGGTGTATCACTATGCTTCACGATTTTTCGATCACTTGTGACATGTACTATCATGATCACAGAGTCTTCCCAGAATCACCCCATTGTGGGCATTCCCTGAATCACCCATTTATGGGCTATCCATGTATCACCCCTTGTGGGCCTTTGCATGGAATCATAACATAACCTGGTTGGATCCTTGTGTATTGATTGGGGGTATGGGGGAGTAGAAGTAGACATGTGAATAATATCCAAGTAGTGTAGTTCCCAGAATCACTCCATAGTATAGTTCCCAGAATCTCCTATGCCATTCACATGTTTATATTGTACTCTGACTCACTAGCCACTGTTAGTTCTCTACTTATAGTAGATATTTCTATTACAGTTCTCTCTCTCTATTTACATACTGTATTTCTTTCAGATCATGTATCTTAATTTACTGCATGATTATATTTTCTAACCTGCTATGATCTGTTGAGATGTATTGTGCTCGCTCCTGTCCTGACTGGACCTGTTGAAAATATTACAGAGGACGAGGAGGAGGCTGGTGTGGATACCTATTACGGTGCCACCTTAGATGAGATGTTGGACCTGGACCATCAGCAGGCCCCACTAGCTGTGGATGACACACCCTTAGACTAGGATGTTTTCATTTACAGTATGCTATGGATGATTGTACATATTGATACTTGGGATCTGGGATTATGTATTTATCTTGACACTTAGACTCTCTGTTTGTACTTGGGATTCCTTCCATTTCAGCAATTTTATTTATCTATCTATCTGCTATTTTATCATCTGTATTTCCTTGAGTTTTATATCATATCGTGCTTCTTCTTCCTTAGTTGTGATTGAGTTTACTTTTATCATGTCACCCCCATTCGGGGAGTATAAACTGCTTAGTATATTATTGCTAGATGTTGTGACCTAGGACAGCGTTCTACCGCCGACACTGTGGCGTAGGCTGGACGTACCCATGTCTCGTGCCCTTACTCTAGGGTGAGGGTCGTGACACGTTTTTAGTGGTGGCCCATGCAGGTCTAGATTAGAAGTGTAGTGGTATTCGAACTAGAATATCATTACAGCCTGCAGTAGAATTAAGAAAAAAAATTTAGGTACTCAATCACATTAGGAAAATTCTTTTATTGCCATCTAAATCCTTATTGTTAGCTGATCCTTTTGAATTTTAATTGTCCGCCTTTGTTATATCGCTTCTTTCTCAGAAATTGATACTCTTGTTTGGCCTATCTTCAGGATGGTAGAGACTCGTCAGCTGCGTACCATTCATGGAGATGTTATAGAGGGATCTGCTACCTCTCAGCCAGTTCAGCAGAGACTGGAGACTGCAGCTCTTGCCACCTCTGTTCGTATTGAGGCTCCAGCAGCAGTAGCAAGGGGTATGCCTCCACCGACTCGGAGGCAGGATCCAGTCATCGCAGAGGAGCCCTTCCAGCAGCAGCCACCTGCAGGGACAGTTGACGCCGTTCAGCTGTTGGCTTTCTTTCGGCAGTACATGGAGGGTCAGCAGACCCAGCAGCGGAGGCACACAGTGGAGCTCACACGAGGCATTGAGCTGGCAGTGACCGCAGTTGAGAGAGTCGTAGCTCAGCCAGCGGCAGCCCCGCAGCCGCACCAGCCACGGGAGAAGGGCATCCAAGATTTCCAGAAGATGCACCCTAGAGACTTCCGGAGGACAGAGGGGATCTTGTATGCCGATGAGTGGATCGAGCATATGGAGGAGATTTTCAGATTGGCTGAGATCCCGACGAGGCTCCAGATAGAGGCAGCGGCCAGCATGATGCAGGATCTGGCCCGTACCTGGTACCAGACCGACCCGAGGGTTGGCACAGCAGGACAGACTTGGACAGCATTCAAGAAGCTGTTCAAGGAGAAGTTCTTTGCAGACGCAGCGCTGGGAGCCCTCGATGTAATGCCCCGCTCCGCACGGTACATTATGCTGAGTCGTTGACTCGAAGAGTTGCGTTGATCCGATTACGTATCGATGCGAATCGATACGTAGTGTTAAGTTGTCCCGAGGAATGCACCGAACTAAGTCGATGCGAAGAGTTGCCTTGTCCCAAAGAATGTATCGAGTGAATCGATGCGAAGCGTCGCGTTGCCCCGAAGGATGAGTGCGTTGAATCGGCTCGAAGATTCTAAGAAATCGAATCGACCAAGGCGCAAGTCCGAATCGATGCAAGTATTGATTTTAGTTGGTTTTGTGTGCAGGTTATACTTTGACAGAAAAATATTAGAGGTCGGTCTTTTGCAATATTTAGTAAGGGGTCCGCGAAATCAAATCGTCGCCTTGCGACGGGCTGAGACTTGGGCACGCTAAGGCAAATCAGACGTATGATTCAATAAAGCACGAAGTGCTCGAATGGCTAAGTTAGGAGAGTGGCCATGCAACGAAGTTAGGGAATCGAGCCGCATCGGCTCGGCAAAACGACAAAGGCGTATCGACTCAAGGTGGGAGGATTGACTTCTTTTTACTCCTTCATTCGATAAGTCAAATATATCATTATATGCTAAAAGTTAACCTATCGACGCCACGGGCGTGGTCCGATCGGAGAGAAATTATAGTGTGAGTCGAACACTAAGTTAGAACAATTGAAATAAAACGTGCATCAATATGCACGAGTCGCTATGGGAAATTGGATATCGCTAAGGCGAGCGCCTCGGTACGCAAGCCGCAAGAACATGGGATAACTGTAATCGGTAAGTGCCTTAGTGCACGAACCATACCGTGCCTTCGTGCATGAGTTAGAACGGCTAGAACATTGAAAGACAATAGGCGAGCGCCCTAGCACGCAAGCCACGGACATTGAATGCTAAGTCATAGAACATCGGAATACGGTCGAAACGTGCCTACGTCCACGGGATACTAAAAGATGGCTTCGTTGCGAGAGAATGCAGTTGTGGCATGAATGTGGCGGAACTGTCGGATATGACATAATGCCTCGAAAGGTGTTCGGGACCTTCGGATCGTTCGGTTGACGAGCATTGAGTTGAGGCATGATGCCATTGAAACATTGAAACGGAGCATGAAGCGTAAGAACATAGAAAGTTAACGGAAGAAATACGAGATGATAATGCGGCATGGTGCCCTTCGAAATGTTCACGGCCTTCGGGCATTCGATGAGTACATTCGGGCGTTATGCCAATTAAAATAGATATAAGCGAACTTGCTTGGTTGTATGAAATATAAGATTCGTTGCATGGTCAAATGGACTTAAAGATATAAAAGCCCGTGCATGGGTATTCCCTCGAACGCGGTGCGCCAGGGCGTTGGGACCGTTCGGCCTAGGAGGGATTCGTTTACGGTATTGTTGGTGCACTTCATTTAGATGGGTAGCTGCCGTCTGGTGAATGTGATAAGCCACTTGCTGCGATTATTTCGGTGGCCTCTGATGTTGGTTAGCAACCGCACAGAGTTAACATCGTCTTATGTTTCGATTCGATAATATAAGTCCATTCTAGCCCAAAAAGCTAGTGACCTTCATATAGTTAAGGGCGACGAGTTTGGAAGTGCAAGGTATACGTATATCCTGCACGGATGGATCCGAATAGAGAGCACTTATAACATGACAGGGAAAAAACGGATGGGCGTATTCACCTTGCGTCGGAGCAAGGGCGAGTGCGTCAACTTAGTAAGAGTCGCGCCACGAATCAACACGAGAATGCTTGCTTGCTTGCTTGCCTATTCAATTCGATAACATGCTTGCTATGATAACATGCTTTACGCTTTCGAATATGCCATAAAATTGACCCTAAGGAGAACATAGCAAGATCATAAGCTAAGTTGCCTGATTCAACATAAATATTAAAATGTCGGTTTGGAAAGATGATCTTTGCTTCAGTATATGCGAGGACGAACGTACTGATCCCCCACCAGCTTCATGCAGGGTGCAGGGAATGGATTGACCGCGGCGAAGCGTTGCTTGAACGCGTTGAGGCTTGGAATGCCGAAGCGTATTGAAGCGTGCGATCGCATTGACGCTCGGACTCGCGACAGGATTAATACGGCCGAGATATAGAAGGCATGATGTATGGAACGACAAAATCCTTTGTGGGCAAGAGAGAACCTGAGTGTTGTAGCCAATCTGGCAAATTCTGTTGGGCTATCGAAAGCCTTTGTAATCTGATTTCGAACATCAAAAAGTGAATCGTTTTCGTATACTCTGTGTTGCCTTTCGTTGTTAACGTTCAACTCAAAGATAACCATTTGAGAACTTGTCATCTTGCCTTACACGAGCGCAACTCCAGGCTCGTGCGGCATTACGCCCTAGCGAGGACGATGATTCGGGTGATTCCGGGTCGGGGCGTGACAAATTGGTATCAGAGATCTAGGCTCAATTTCCTCTGGATGCTTGTTTCATTTCAGTTCTAAAAGTTGCCCACCACCAATCAAAATCACTCTTGACTCTACTCGATGCCGCACTGGATGTTCCATACAATAAATCTAATACAAATCATGTAATTTTGCCGCGTGTTGTTTGGAAATTACATGGTGTTAGTTCGAAAAGTCGGAAAAGGTTTGTTGCTGCAAGTGTAACAAGTTGCGAGATATGAATTCGAGAATTTGTTGCCGTAGATGCAACACGTCGTAAATTATGGTTTGAGATATTCGTTGTTTACAACGAACGATACGAGAAATGTTGGTTGCATCAATACAATGATAGTCGTGGAATGTTGTTGCAGCAATTGCCACGCGTTGATTGTAAACGATGCGTTGAAAAGAAATGAAAGTTGATATGGAATGTGTCGAACGGATTCACATATCGATTTCGAATGTGCGTTTGCGATGAAAAGCGGTAAGTCAATATCGAATGTGTTGAAACGGATTTGAGCATTGACTTTGAATGTCAGAAATAAATTTTTGCACGATGTGCAATGAGTATTGAAAAGAAATCGATGAACGAGGTGCGGTAAATATCAAAAATAAATCGTTGCACGATGTGCAATACGTATTGAAAGTAAAAATTATTACACGTGGTGCAACGCATATCAAAATAATCGATGCACGAAGTGCAACGGATATCGAAAATGAATTTTGCACAAGATACAACGGAAGAAAAATAAAAGTTATAAATCGAGAAACGAAATCGGTTCGGTTGCGCGCCGAGCTGTGTTGGCAAATGAACGCATTGGCCGAGTTGCGTCGGATTTTGATTAATCAGAGTTCCGGTTGTGATCAAGCAAGATCACTGCGGAAATCGTGAGTCGGAAGAGATCGTCGGTTCGTAAAGAGTAAGTTGCGACGGAAGTAACTTGATTTTCGGGTGGTATATGGCATACCACCGATGCAATGAATGGCTTGATTCCGAGTGGTATATGCAATACCACTTGTGCGATAAATTGCATCGACGTTTTGTGAAAATTATGGAAGGTTTGTCCGCAACGGACGGGATAGCACCGAGACTCGATTGAGAATTTGTACGACGGCATGTTGATGCAAGTATTCTTCGATGATCGGTTAGAACAGTAAGGCGGGACTTGTAACATTGAATGATACGTCGATTGAAAAATTTATGTGTCGGACGAATGACGGGAACTAGCGAAACGACTATGCCTTGAGGCAACAATCGGATCGACGGGATAGGAAACTCGAAACGTTGAAATCGAACCGCACGACTTGCGGGCTCGATGAAAATGTTGGACGATACAAATTATAATCGAATCGCACGACTTGTTATCCCGATTGAAATGTTGGACGAGACGAATCGAATCACACAATTTGCGATCTCGATAGAAATGTTCGGCTAGGCGAATCGAATCGCACGACTTGCGATTTTGATAGAAATGTTGGACGATGCGAATTGTAATCGAATCGCACGATGTGCAACTTCGGTGAAGAGTTGGTTAACGTGAGTAATCGTGCCTAAGAAATAGTGGGTTACGTTACGGCGAAACTCATTTGAGTACGACTGAAAACACGTGAAACTTAGAGGGCGAGATCGTATGACTTGAGGGTTCGATGTTGGATAATCGGTAACTCGGTTACGCGATCGAAGTATAGCGGGATGCGGCAAATCGGAGAACAAGTCGATGTGTATGGAAAGGTTTGTTGTGAACTTGGAAGTACGCAATTCGAGTTAAGTTGACGTTGAAATGGATTCAAAGTTGACCCTTACGTTATCGAAATAGATACGGCGTATCGAAATCGATACGTAAGGAAAAGTAAATGATGTGAGAATACGAAATAGAGTGTGTCTCGTGCTATGAAATTTTGTAAGTAACGATACGAGAATGAACGAACTTGGTTGATCATAAATTTTGTGATTGATCAAAGACGAGACTATAAGTCATCGACGATTGCTCGATGCGTATAGCATCTCGTGTGTCGACCGCAAAATAAGATAGACTCGGACTCGATACGAGTAGATGTTTCATAAATTGCGGAATCATCGACGGCAGTGCATGACCTTACTCGGAGGATAGTTGCGTATCAGTACGCCGATAGAAATGGTTTTGTCCGGAATTGGATAGTCACATAGAATCGTCGGAACGTGATTTGGCTCCGAAATAAAATATAGCATGGTTCGTAGTAAACTGTCCTTCGGTGATGATCCACAATTATCGAGCGTAGCTTCGGGGCAGCTGACCCTAGAAGACTTGATCGCCAAATCGAATTGAATGCTGCAGACCGTAAGATGACCCATGCGATATCGCATATGAGATTGCACCGATAAAAAATATAACAAGGTGCATGTTGACGATAAGTCTAGGCGATCGAGAATTGTTGGAACAGCTTTCGATTGAGAATGATATAGTTAGATTTTGAGTATTCGTCGGATGAATGCTCGAATGGTTATGTTGGTCGACGATCGAACTTGAAATTTACTAACGAACTTGGTGATGCGAGTAGGCGATTGCGAGGAACGTGCTATGCACGAGAGGGAACGATAAGGAAATGACCTATAAGTCATGTCGTTAGATTTGGATTCACCTTGCAATTGAGCTTGTGTGAATCGAACTTGTATTCGATGTTGCGAGACGGATAAGTTGGGAATTTGGCTAGTAAATTTCTACTCGTTAGGAAATCAAGTGTAAGATGCGTCGTAAAGACCTTCGTGCTAAGGCGATCGTTGCCTTGAGCACTGTCGCCTTGCTGTAAACTTTTATGTCTGATAGATTGTGGCCTTTGTGCAATGTCAATTTAAACTTGCATCGGGAGAATCTAAGCACGGGGACTATGTAAGTAACCTAGCGGGCGTAGCCCTAAATGTTGATGCATTTGCAAGTCAATAAAGGAAATTGTATCGAGATAAGTTGCATAAGTAAGACTTCGAAAATTGTTGGATAGTGATGCCGAACGCAAGGCGTTGCGAAGACTCGTTGTGATCGGATGCACGACGGCTTGACGCAACGCATAGAATTGATAGTCCCGATGAAACATACAAAGTGAGAAATGTGATTTTTGAATCGCATCGTGTGCCTTGATTTTTGTTGGACGGTCACGTATGTATCAATATGCATGTGCGCTAGAATTGCGAGAACAAGTAATAGAGCCAAGTCCGATCGAGAGTACGAGATGGCAAGTAATTGAAAATGAGAAGTTACGTATTTGCGTTGTTCTGATATCTTATAACTGAGCTTGGCTGAAATGCATATATTGGTGGGACGCCTAAAATATGTGTATGATTCCAAACTAAGTTGTACGATCCAAACGATAGTGAGACGAGATCGTGGAACGATCTAATGAAACCCTTGGAAATTTAGTATTGGTTTCGGTTCGGGACGAACCTTGTTTTGAGTGGTATATTCTGTAATGTCCCGCTCCATACGGTGTATTATGCTGAGTCATTGACTCGAAGAGTTGCGTTGACCCGATTACGTATCGATGCGAATCGATACGTAGTGTTAAGTTGTCCCGAGGAATGCACCGAACTAAGTCGATGCGAAGAGTTGCCTTATCCCAAAGAATGCATCGAGTGAATCGATGCGAAGCGCCGTGTTGCCCCGAAGGATGAGTACGTTGAATCGGCTCGAAGATTCTAAGAAATCGAATCGACCAAGGCGCAAGTCCGAATCGATGCAAGTATTGATTTTAGTTGGTTTCGTGTGCAGGTTATACTTTGACAGGAAAATATTAGAGGTCAATCTTTTGTAATATTTAGTAAGGGGTCCGCGAAATCAAATCGTCGCCTTGCGACGGGCTGAGACTTGGGCACGCTAAGGCAAATTAGACGTATGATTCAATAAAGCACGAAGTGCTCGAATGGCTAAGTCAGGAGAGTAGCCGTGCAATGAAGTTAGGGAATCGAGCCGCATCGACTCGACGAAACGACAAAGGCGTATCGACTCAAGGTGGGAGGATTGACTTCTTTTTACTCCTTCATTCGATAAGTCAAATATATCATTGTATGCTAAAAGTTAACCTATCGACGCCACGGGCGTGGTCCGATCGGAGAGAAATCATAGTGTGAGTTGGACACTAAGTTAGAACAATTGAAATGAAACGTGCATCAATATGCACGAGTCGCTATGGGACATTGGATATCGCTAAGGCAAGCGCCTCGGTGCGCAAGCCGCAAGAACATAGGATAACTATAATCGGCAAGTACCTTAGTGCACGAACCATACCGTGCCTTCGTGCATGAGTTAGAACGGCTAGAACATTAAAAGACAATAGGCGAGCGCCCTAGCGCACAAGCCACGGATATTGAATGCTAAGTCATAGAACATCGGAATACGATCGAAACGTGCCTACGTGCATGGGATACTAAAAGATGGCTTCGTTGCGAGAGAATGCAGTTGTGGTATGAATGTGGCGGAACTGTCGGATATGACATAATGCCTCGAAAGGTATTCGGGACCTTCGGGTCGTTCGGTTGACGAGCATTGAGTTGAGGCATGATGCCATTGAAACATTGAAACGAAGCATGAAGCGTAAGAACATAGAAAGTTAACGGAAGAAATACGAGGTGATAATGCGGCATGGTGCCCTTCGAAATGTTTACGGCCTTCGGGCGTTCGATGAGAACATTCGGGCGTTGTGCCAATTGAAATAGAGATAAGCGAACTTGCTTGGTTGTATGAAATAAAAGATTCGTTGCATGGTCAAATGGACTTAAAGATATAAAAGCCCGTGCATGGGTATTCCCTCGAACGCGGCACGCCAGGGCGCTGGGACCGTTCGGCCTATGAGGGATTCGTTTACGGTATTGTTGGTGCACTTTATTTAGATGGGTAGCGACCGTCTGGTGAATGTGATAAGCCACTTGCTGCGATTATTTCGGTGGCCTCTGATGTAGGTTAGCAACCGCACAGAGTTAACATCGTCTTATGTTTCGATTCTATAATATAAGTCCATTCTAGCCCGAAAAGCTAGTGACCTTCATATAGTTAAGGGCGATGGGTTTGGAAGTGCAAGGTATACGTATATCCTGCACGGATGGATCCGAATAGAGAGCACTTATTACATGACAGGGAAAAAACGGATGGGCGTATTCACCTTGCGTCGGAGCAAGGGCGAGTACGTCGACTTAGTAAGAGTCGCGCCACGAATCAAACACGAGAATGCTTGCTTGCTTGCCAATTCAATTCGATAACATGCTTGCTATGATAACATGCTTTACGCTTTCGAATATGCCATAAAATTGACCCTAAGGAGAACATAGCAAGATCATAAGCTAAGTTGCATGATTCAACATAAATATTAAAATGTCGGTTTGGAAAGATGATCTTTGCTTCAGTACATGCGAGGACGAACGTACTGATCCCCCACCAGCTTCATGCAGGGTGTATAGAATGGATTGACCGCAGCGAAGCGTTGCTTGAACGCGTTGAGGCTTGGAATGCCAAAGCGTATTGAAGCGTGCGATCGCATTGACGCTCGGACTCGCGACAGGATTGATGCGGCCGAGATATAGAAGGCATGATGTATGGAACGGCAAAATCTTTATGGGCAAGAGAGAACCTGAGTGTTGTAGCCAATCTGGCAAATTCTGTTGGGCTATCAAAATCCTTTGTAATCTGATTTTGAACATCAATAAAGTGAATCATTTTCGTATACTCTGTGTTGCCTTTCGGTGTTAACGTTCAACTCAAAGATAACCATTTGAGAACTTGTCATCTTGCCTTACACGAGCGCAACTACAGGCTCGTGCGGCATCACGCCCCAGCGAGGTTGATGATTCGGGTGATTCCGGGTCGGGGCGTGACACTCGAGACCCAGTTCGAGGCCCTAGTCCAGGGGAGCCAGTCCATGGAGGAGTACGCAGGAGAGTTCTGCCGCCTGAGCAGATTTATAGAGGACTTGTCAGAGACGACGAAGGCCCGGAGCTTCCGGAAGGGCTTGGTAAAGGAGGTCAAGTCCTACACCAAGAACGCCCGCAGTGCTACATTTGAGGAGATCCTGGTGGACACACTAGCTGCAGAGGATGATCTTGAGCTTAGGCTCAAGAGGGGGCGAGACTTCCAGGGAGGCAGCAGTAGCGGAGGACCGGCCAAGCGGCCGCATTTCCAGCAGCACCACCAGCAGCAGAGGTTCCAGCCGCAGCAGTTTCAGCAGCCGAGGTACCAGCCAGTGCAGCATCAGCAGCAGAGGGTACAGCAACAGGCACCGAGACAGCAGGCCACCACCTGTGCTTATTGCAAGAAGCCAGGGCACGGGTAGAACGAGTGTAGGAAGAGGCTGGGCAAGTGCCTGGTATGTAGCTCAGGAGATCACCAGATGAGGGAGTATACCTTGACCATAGGATGAGCAGCTCAGGGAAGAGGAGCCAGGGCAGCAGCAGGCTAGCAGAGGGGATCAGCCCTGCCGATCCAGCAGCAGAGATTTGTTTAGCACCAATAGCAGGCCAGGGGAGGCCAGCCGGGGCGAGCATTCGCCATGGCGGCTGAGGATGCAGAGGTGGTAGGAGAGCTGATCGCAGGTTCGATTCTCCTCGACTCCAGTCCAGCATTTGCATTATTCGATTCCGGTGCTTCGTATAGTTTTATATCAGTATCTTTTGCGATTAGACACGGTATCATAGCTTAATCGTTGCCTAGGACTTACAAGATCACGACCGGGGGTGGCATTATCCTCGTACGTGATGTTTGTAAGGGTCAGAGAGTTGTTTTGGGAGGCCGTGAGTTGGAGGTGAGCCTGCTCGTAATGCCATTGCCGAACTACGATATAGTACTCGGCATGGATTGGTTGAGCAGGTACCACGCCAGCATTGATTGTAGAGGGGGTAGAGTTCTCTTCAGTGTGCCAGAGGAGCCAGAGTTCGAGTACTCCAGACGTCAGGCAGGGCAGAGCAGCGGAGTCTTCTGTGGAGTCTTGGTTGAGGAGCAGGCGATTCCACACCCCTTGATAGCAGAGTATATAGATGTTTTCCCAGAGGAGTTGTTGAAATTGCCACCAGACAGAGACATAGAGTTCTCGATAGACTTGGTTCCAGGAGCGGAACCCATCTTTCAGCATGTCTATCGAGTGAACAACAGTGAGCTGGTGGTGCTGAAGAAGCAAGTGGATGAGCTGCAGGACAAGGGCTTCATCCGCTCGAGTTCGTCGCCATGGGGTGTACCAGTGTTGTTTGTGCCGAAGAAGGATAGGTCAGTACGGGTGTGTATTAACTATAGGGCACTCAACAACCTCATGATCAAGAACAAATACCCACTGCCGTGGATCGACGATCTTTTTGACCAATTGAGCAGAGCTCGGGTATTTTCCAAGATTGATCTGAGGTCGGGATATCACCAGGTGAAGGTGAAGAGGGAGGATGTTCCCAAGACTGCTTTCAGGATACGGTACGGGCAGTTTAAGTTTTTGGTTATGTCGTTTGGGCTAACCAATGCACCAGCAGTGTTTATGAACCTAATGAACAAGGTGTTCCACCAGTATCTGGATCAGTTTGTGGTGGGGTTCATAGACGACATCTTGGTGTATTCCAAGACTGAGGAGGAGCACGAGGAGCATCTACGGATAGTGCTGGAGACTCTCAGGAGGGAGCAGCTTTATGGAAAGCTCTCCAAGTGTGAGTTCTTCTTGGACCGGGTGGACTTTTTGGGGCATGTGGTGACTGGAGATGGTATCTCAGTTGACCCCAAGAAGATTGTAACAGTTGAGGCATGGGCAGCGCCGACTTCAGTTGCAGAGATCAGGAGTTTTCTGGGGCTGGCAGGATATTATCGGAGATTTGTGCAGGATTTCTCCCGGGTTGCAGAGCCGTTGACTCGGTTGACCCGGAAGGATGTTGAGTATGTTTGGTCAGAGGAGTGTCAGGCAGCTTTTGATGAGTTGAAGAAGCGGCTTACTACAGCTCCAATTCTGACATTGCCTTCAGGATCAGGTGGATTCACTATTTATAGTGACGCTTCAGGGAAGGGGCTGGGTTGTGTCTTGCAGCAGCATGGGAAGGTGATTGCCTATGCTTCCAGGCAATTATGTCCCCATGAGAAGAACTACCCTACCCATGACCTGGAGCTGGCAGCGGTGATATTTGCTCTGAAGTGCTTCACAGAATGAGTCAAAGTGATAAATCATTCCACTCAAATTGATCTACTTTACACCGCAGAGAGGCTAAATACTTTACGCCCAAGACAAGGCTAATCGCTTTACGCCTATGGCAGGCTAACTACTTTTTACGCTGGACAAAGCTGTCAAGTCTTGCATTTAATGCAAACTCTGACATGAAGATATTAATGATGACATATATCACAGAATTCGAAGGGTTTGTTTTATACAGAGACCAATGTTGTCGTGTAGTATATGGACTGAGCTACTTTACGCTCATAGTGTGACTTCTTTTACGCATGGAGACTATATGAGTTTTTACACTCAAAGTTGACGTGTGCGTAAAGTCTATTTGAGCTACTTTTACGCTCAAGGTTATTTAACAACCACTTTACGCGGGAAGTCTATATCAGGGCTATTTTACGCCCAGTCTACTGTTTTACGCTCAGAGTACATTGGGGATGTTTTTACGCCCTATTTATCTGACCAGTTTGGAACGTGGTTTGCTTACATGGCTCTCATGCCACACATCTCGAAGAACGTGTGTACGTGCATCCTATTCTTAATGAAATGATGGGACACGTGTCAACGTATACAGAGGATAACTTTGGTCGTGGGTGGCAGTTGTTAGCGTAAAGACGGAACTTTTGCTGAGTTTTTACGCACAAGAGCCCAAGTCTATAAATAGACTTATTTTTCTCACATAAGGAGGACAGAGACAGGAGAAGACAGAGACAGGAGAAGAGAGAACAGAGAGACTAGAACTCAGAGATTTTGATTCTCCAGAGCATTCTACTTCAACCTTTCTTTCATAACAGAGTGAAGCAAAACAGGAAAGCATTCGGCCTCGCCATCAGTGCCCAAGTGCGTCGATACCTTTCTGGTGACTTAGTTCTTCCGGTTGTTCAACTTCAAGCAGCGATCTTCATCATCATCGTATGGTCCAAGGAACAAAGTGATCATTTACAGATCAGACTTCCATAGCAATACTTTCCCAGAATCAAATTTGTACTTCTTGTACTTTTTCTCGTTTTATTTTCAAAAGCCAATCTTCCTGGTATTTTGTTAAGTGAAACAAAATGGCGACTCTGCTGGGGACAACCTTCTCCTCTGACGAAGAGGCAATTGCTCAATATGATGATGTTTCGGTCGGTTCGACCAAGAAGACTCTGGTTGTGCACTTCGACCAGACTGCCTACGAAGAAATGCTCCGAACTGAGGGTGGTTCTCGCTGCTCCAATGTTTAAAAGTCTCGCAAAGTACGAAAAGTTTGGATTCCTAAATCCAAAGTAGCTTCTGATCTCTCTGTTGTTTCTGATAGCAAGAGAATTCTTCCCACTCCTGTCGTAGGGGCTCCCGTTCGTAACGAGGCAGTCCTTACTTCAGCGTCGTACTCTAAGTGTGGCAATTTATCTCCCGTTTGTCACGGTGAAGATAATCAGGTTTTACGCCCAGTGGGTAAAAACCAAGTTTTACGCTCAAGGCATAAGAATGAGTCTCCCGTTTGTAATGTGGCAGACTCTAATGCTTCTGAGTGTAAAAATATGTCTCCCGTCTGTGACGTGGTAGACACACGCAAATTACGCTCTTCGCGTAAAGGAAAATCTTTCGTCCGTGACGTGGTAGATAATCAATTTTTACGCTCTACGCGTAAAGGTATGTCTCCTGTCTGTGACAGTGTAGATAAAATTCGTAACGATGTTTGCACATCTAATGTGAATATACCTAAACGCGTACAACGTAAAAATGTTGTTGGTAAAACTTCAGCTCTACACCAACAACCTTCTAATTCTGCTTTACGCAAAGTACCAAACTTACAAATTACACGCAATGAAAATGGAGTCCTTTGTGCTCAAAAATCTCAAGATTTACGCACACAACTCCAAACGCATAAAAATGTACAGTTTGGTTCTGTGAATACAGCCAGTAATCTTCTTTATACATAAGGGACTAAACGTTTCTCTACCCCAAATGTAATAAAGAAGAATACTCCCTCTACCCCTTCTGATTTATGTGAGTTGCTAATGCAAAAGCGTAAGAACAGACAATCTTCGGTGACATTCCCACAAAAAAAACACCATTGTGAATATCACCAGGTTGTAATCAACTGTTGTTGTTCGGCTTCAAAACGGTCAGTTTTTGATCGATTGAGTTTTAATGTGTCTCAACAACAAGCTGAAGACCAAGAACATGAGCTGTCATATGTGTCAGTCAATATGGCATCTCATACTAACAGAGGACGACGTCTGAGACGGAATATGTCCCAAACTTAAGGTCAACAACAGTTCAACAGACTTCTTGATACCTTTGAGGGAGTATATCAGAACACTCGATCAAGAAGACAGCGACAATTGCAGACTTCTGATTCAGAAGCGGGGGTACTCAATCTTTTGAGTCTTAAACTGATAGTGTGGATTCATACTTATATACTAATCCTTTTATATCTTCAAGAGAGGTTGAATCCTACGCTATTGGAGATGAACCAGAGACGTCATCTGCTAATACGGAACAACGTCTCACTGCCGTTGAGCAATCACTGAAAGACATGCTTAACATGGTACAAAACATGCACCAGATAATATTGAATCAGCAAACTGCTCAGCCGACGGTAATAACCCCAGTACCAGTAGCAGCACAAACTCAAGATAGTCAAGGGGCTGATATACCTTTGAATATTCAAGAGCCTGCTGTTAACCAAAATTCTGCATCTCCAGATTCCATCATTCCTGAAGATGTACCACCTCCAGTGGGGGTTACGGTACATCCAACAACTATTCAGTCAAATGTGCTTCCTCAAACCAGTAAAGCCATTCAAGCGGTGCGTGAGCTCGAAGCACAGTTTGAAGTTTTGAAGCACAAGGATCTGCTCCAAAGATTAGGGATTAAGCAACCCTATCCTCCTCATTGGAATGATGTACCCTTTCCACCGAAATTTAAGCCACAATCTATGGTTTTGTTCGATGGAAAATCATCTCCCAGTCAGTATATCAATTACTTTGATATTATGACTGTACATTTGCAGAAAAAGGATGCTCTTCTCACTCGAGTGTTCATCGGGTGCCTGACGGGTTCAACTTACGATTGGTATCGTAGTTTACCCGATAATTCTATTTCGTCTTTTGACGAATTCAAGGCAATGTTTCTCTCCCGCTTCTATGAAGGAGGTATGGACATGAACATGTCCTCTTTGATAGAAATCAAACAAAAGGAGAAAGAAAATACTCGGACGTTCATCGAACGTTTTCGACAGGCTACTCTAAAGATGCCTCCTGGTATGCCAGATTCAGCGTTGATTGATACATGCAAGATGAATCTGCGTCCATCCATTGCTGTCTTTACGGGTTCCCAATTCACAGATTGGGCTTCGTTTATTATAGCGGCAGTTTCTGCCGAGACCAATGGTAGGTTGGCTCGTGAACATGGGATGATTTTTGCCTCAGAAAATAGAGGAAAGAAAAGTAATCCTGGTAATAATTCTGGCAATCGTAATGTGAAAGGAAAAGATACACTTATGGTCAATCTTTCTAAGAACAAAACGACGCCAAATAATCAGGAATCTTCCAGGCCAAAGGAAGAATACTCTTTTGACGAAAGTGATATCCCAGGGATATTCCAATGTCTGGTGAAAAGTGACAAACTTCAGATTCTGAAGCCAAAGAGGCCTAATGAGGTGAATCTGACTGTTGTATCTATCATAGATACATTAATCATTCTACCAGTGCTTGCTATGTCTTGAAAAAGAAGATCCAAGAGCTGATAAATGGTGGTGCTATCGCTTTAACTAATGATGACCATACGGTTACAACCAATATGGTTTCTCTTCAGTTCGGAGATTTTCCTCCATAGCAAGTCCCATACGGAATTATCCCAATCCCAAAGGCGAAAATGAAGATCGTGAATATCCCGCCTGGCAGGAAAGAAAGTGAAAGATTGTTGCCTCTCACATTAAAGAATGGTGAAATTATGTGGGTACATCCTGACTTGGTACCTGAAATGGAAAATGAAGGTAAAACTTCAAAATCCAAGAAAGGTAAGAAAGTCAAAACCTGCAACATGATTTCTCATGTTATTCCAGAGCCTAATGACTTGGATCGTCTATGGGATGGCCTTCCTTTAGAAAATAGACTGAGAGGATTGAACATCTGTCCCCCAAGTCTAGCTCCTCCTACCAAGCTCAAGCTGACTCATCAGCAGTGGCTAGCCATGAATAGTGTTCCCTTATATCGGGCACAACAAGTCTTTCCGCTTATGAAAAAGCTCCTACAGGGATTTCTCCTCGAAGCCCGAATCATTCTCCTATAGCTACAGAGATTTCTATCCCTCATTCTTCTGTAGTTACAGAGGTTTCTTCTTCTTCTGTTGAACCACTTGTTAAAAGTCCGCTGCCCACTCACTTGTATAGTCATGAATCTGTCCTTCTCATAAAGAAGATGGGTTATGACTTTCAAAAGGCAGAAGGTTTGAATTATGACAAAGGAATACGACTTCCTTTACAAATTCAAAGTCAAAAATCCACTGTTGGATTGGGTTCTCATAACAATCCTTATAAGAAGAAGACTAAGGAAAGGAAGATTAAATCCTGTAATATAGTACTTCCTTCTCCTGAGTCCGAAGAAGAAATTTTACTAGTACAAGATCTGGGAAAGAGTACCACAAAGATTATGAGGGATCCTCCAAAGAAGCGGAAGACGTAGTGGAAACACTACCAGCTCAACCTTCTCTTGTTCCTGCTAAACCATCTGTGGTTGAAAAGGGGAAATAGAAAGCAGTACATTTTGACGTCCCTTTGAAGTCTGCTTCCAGTCAGGGGGTAGTGATGAAACCCTACAAATTTTATATTCTAGCTCAGTTAGCCAATACTCCGGCTAGACTATCTATATTTGAGCTGCTTCGTCTCTCTAGAGAAAGCAGAGAGACTTTGAGTGAAGGTTTGCTTCAAGCAGATTCATGCTTGGCTCAACTCAAGAGTCCTGATAATACTCCAGTGTCATGTCCGCAATGTCATAGTGTGATGGAAGCAATTCCCAATATCACCTTTATACAAGAAGATATGCTGTTGAAGCATAACAAACATGACAGGCCTCTGTGCTATACTGGGTATATTGGATCCACTGAAATTGACAAGATTTACATTGATCCTGGGTTCTCAATTAGCATAATTCTTCAGAGTATGCTAAGACCCCTGAGGATTCCTACTAGTGATCTGACTTACACTAGTACTATGATAGTTGGTTTTAACTCTGGCAAGAGTAAACCACTGGGGAAGATTCGTCTGCAGATTCAGATTGGTGATCTTCGAACTATGGTAACTTTCTATGTTATCAATTCAGACGTCTCCTATAATATCCTTCTGGGGAGACCATGGATTCACGAACATAACATCGTGCCTTCAACTCTCCACCAATGCTTCAAGTATGTGGATTCCCAAGGAGTTGTGAAGACTGAGTTTGCTGATATCAATCCTTTCAAGGGTGTCGAAGCCTATTTCTCTGATTCAAGGCTTTACAAACAAGAACATGTGAAAGAGATATCAGACATAGCTGAAGATCAATCATCTACTGAGGATCAGTCTATTAATGAAGATCTGCCAGAGGAGCAACCTTTGAAGATCATAGTCAAGGGACGAATCCAATCCCAATCTGTCAATGATCAACCTTTGGTAATCAAAGTTAAAGGAAGAACTCAAGCTTCATCTGAGGAATTAGTAAATATTCCTGCTAAGAGCCAAGTTCAACCTTTTATGATCAAGGTCAAAGGGCGTACTTCTTGTACGAATGATCCAGAACCACCATTGATTGTCAATCTTGGCAAAACTACGCAGAAGACGGATAATGGTTCACTGATGATTAATCCGAAGCGTACCAGTCAAATTATAAATGATGTAAATATTAATCATTCTGTACTTTTTGATATAAATGAAGATTTTTTTTCGAGTATATGGCTGTCAAGTTTATTGAAAGGATGACTTTATCTTCTGATAATCAAAGTCATCAATATAAAGGCGGCATAGAACCAGAAGAAACTTTATACATCGACTATAAGGAAAATTCTTTTTCTCTTCAGGTTGATGTCGGTCCTTATGCTCAAAGGTTCCTAAAATCTTCCCCCTATCTTCTACCTGTGGCCGCTTCATCACAAGCTTGCGTAACTTTTAGACGTCACGAAGAATCTTATTTCGTGGTTCCGTCTAATAAGAAAAACAAGCGCCAAATTCTGTTTGGCCTGGCTAGAAATATTCTTGTTGCTCAGACGGATGATCTGAAAGATAAAGATAAAGGAAAAATTCGAATTGACAAATATAGTCAATAATCTATCAAGATTATCTAGAATATGGGATATGATTTGAAGACTATGCAAGGTCTCAATCAATGCAAGGGTAGACGACTACCATTATATGGTGATCCGTTTTACCAGAAGACTCGTCATGGGTTGGGATATGATCCGTCCCACATGTTTAATGACGATATATAAGAACAATTCTCTTCTAGCTTCTCGCAATCATCGGATTCAGAAGAAGTTCAATTTATCGAATCTGATATGTCTCGTTTCTCATGTGATAAATCTGAACAAATATTTTTACCTTACATGGTTCAAACTGATAATGAATCTGAACCATTTGAGAATGATCCTTGGGCTCAACAAATGGACACTCAATAGGAACTTCGTTTTGAACAGCGACAGCCACCTACAGAGGATAAGATTGTCCAAATTGATGTTGGAGACGGAACTACGTCCAAACCAATATTCATCAGTGAGAATCTTTCCGAAGATAAAAAGGAAGAGTTGATAGAACTTATTAAAGAATATATCGACATCTTTGCATAGAGTTATGAGGATATGCTGGGTCTAGATCCTAAAGTTGCTACTCATAAGCTCAATATTTTGCCCAATGTCAAGCCTGTAAAACAACAGCAACGACGCTTTAGACCAGATATGATGGATACAATTGAAGCAGAAGTCAAAAAGTTGATTACATGTGGCTTTGTTCGTGAAGAGCAACACCCAGATTGGGTTGCCAATATTGTTCCTGTTATGAAGAAGAACGAAAAAGTCCGAGTTTGCATAGATTATCGAGATCTTAATGCGGCTTGTCCAAAGGACGAATTTCTACTTCCAATTACTGATGTCATGATAGACAATACATGCGGTTTTAAACGCATGTCTTTCATGGACGGATTCTCAAGATACAATCAGATCAAGATGTATCCAGAAGATGAGAAGCATACTGCTTTTCGTACACCCCTTGGGGTTTACTGCTATACGGTTATGCCGTTTGGTCTTTAAAATGCCGGTGCCACGTATCAACGGGCTATGAGCAACATCTTTCAAGAACATCTACGGAAGATAGTTGAATGCTACGTAGATGACATTGCTGTTAAGAGTCGATCAAAGGATGATCACATTCAGGACTTGAAGATAGTATTTGAATTGATGCGTCAGCATCAATTGATAATGAACCCTACTAAGTCTTTCTTAGGGGTTTCCAGTGGCAAGTTTTTAGGATTTGTTATTACTTCTCAGGGTATCCATGTTGATCCTGATAAGGTTAAAGCAATTCTTGAAATGCGTCCTCCTCGTAATCTGAAAGAACTTCGTGGCTTTCAGGGTCGTATTGCTTATATCAGAAGATTTATATCTAATCTTTCTGGGAGATGTCAACCTTTCTCCCGTCTATTAAAGAAAGGTGTATCTTTTGTCTGGGATGAGGCGTGTCAGAAAGCCTTCAATGACATTAAGCAATACCTTACAAACCCACCTGTTATGGTACCTCCGGTGGTAGGAAGGCCATTTTTATTATATGTTCGAGCCTTGGATCATTCACTTGGCGCTCTTCTTGCACAGAAAAGTGATATGGGTCATGAACAAGCAATATATTATCTGAGCAGAATGATGGTTGGAGCTGAACACAGGTATACTCCTATGGAAAAGGAATGTCTAGCTTTGGTTTTTGCCGTCCAAAAGATAAGGCATTATGTCACTGGACAGACTATTCATGTCATCTCCAGAATAAATCCCATTCGGGTATTGATGAGAAAACCGAGCATTCTTAATTCCAGGTTAGCTACCTGGGCGATGTTGCTCACTCCTTATGACATGGTCTATGTACCTCAAAAATCAGTGAAGGGTCAAGCATTAGCTGATTTCTTAGCAGCTCACCCTATACCTGAAACATCGAAGCTATATGAGGACATTCCAGATGAAGTTGTGGATTGCAACATGACTTTAAAAAATAACATATGGCAATTATATTTTGATGGAGCATCACGAGTAGGACCTAAAGGCAATATTGTCTCCGGGGTAGGAATCGTCTTGGTTTCTCCTGATAACATGGTCATATACCGTGCCTATTCTCTTAACGAGCCATGCTCCAACAATGTAGCAGAATATAATGCTCTGCTGATCGGTCTCCAAGTATCAAAACAATTGGACATTGAGTTCCTAGAAGCTTATGGAGATTCTCAATTGATCGTTAATCAAGTTAGAGGGACTTATGAGGTCAGAAATCTTGATCTCATCCCTTATCATCAAGTGGTAGTCGAGTCGGTCCTTTCATTCAAAGGATTATTCATTGAATTTGTACCACGTTCTCAGAATATGGAGGCTGATGCTCTTGCTAGCTTAGCTGCAGACTTGGCTGTTCCAATCCGAAGGCAAAATACAATTACTTTGTTGGACCGAGACTTGTTCTGTGTGAAGAATAATCTGCATATTGAACAAAGTTATGTCACAGAGTCAAGTTCCCAGCAGAATGATTGGAGAACTCCATTCATTGATTATGCAGTTCATGGGATTTTGCCTGAAGACCCAAAAGAAGCTGCATCAATCAAGAGACGATCATTTCAATTTTATTATGATTCATCTTTACATATGCTATACCGTCGTTCATATGATGGACTTTTGCTGCGATGTCTCTCAGAAAGTGAAGCCAAACAAACACTGCGAGAAGCTCATGATGGCGTTTGTGGTGCTCATCAACCGGGTCCTAAATTACAAGACCGCATTCGAAGAATGGGGTATTATTGGCCTTCTATGATAGCAGATGCTGTAGACTATGCCAGAAGATGTAAAGCGTGTCAGATTCATGCTGATTTAATTCATCAACCATCTAAATTTCTACATCCTACAGTAGCCTCTTGGCCCTTCGAAGCTTGGGGTATGGATGTTATTGGTCCTATTAACCCTCCTTCTGTTAAAGGACATCGGTTCATATTAGCTATAACCGATTACTTTTCCAAGTGGGCAGAAGCAGTTTCCCTTACTGAAGTGAAAACATCTAACGTAATCAGCTTCATCAAACACCATATCATTTATCGCTTCGAGATTCCTCGATGAATAATTCATGACAATGGTCCGCAATTTGCCAGTCAGGCATTTTATCGGTTCTGTGATAAGAATTGAATTCAGAATTTGGCTTCTACGGCTTATAATCCAGCTGCTAATGGTTTAGCCGAAGCTTTCAACAAAACGATCATCAAACTTCTCAAAAAGTTTGTCTCTTCTAATAAACGTGATTGGAATGAGAAACTTGGAGAATGTTTATGGGCTTATCGAACAACAGTCCGGACTCCTACTGGTTTTATACCATTCTCATTGGTTTATGGATGTGAAGCTGTCCTCCCATTAGAAATCCAGATTCCATCTCTTCGAATAGCCATTGCTAATTAGCTAACTACAGAGAATAACGATCGCTTACGACTCCAAGAACTTGAAGGATTGGATGAGAAGCGTCTTCAAGCACAACAGTATATTGAGCTATATCAAGCCCGTGTATCTCGAACTTTCAATAGTAAAGTTAAAGAGAGGGTATTCAAGGTTGGCGAACTGGTATTAGTTGTTCGAAGACCGATGGTGATGACTCATAAAAGCAAAGGAAAATTCCAAGCGAAATGGGAAGGCCCTTATGTAATTGAGTTCGTGTTTTCCAATGGCGCCTATCGGTTATCAAAGCCCAATGGAGATTTACTCATGCTGCCGATCAATGGCAAATTTCTTAAGAAATACTATGTATAAAAAAGAAGACAGAATGAAAATAATATCTCTTTTATTTTTGTTCAAGACAAAAAAGATTAAGGACGAGGGCTACTGCCTTCGCCTTCCTTATTGAATACATAGTTAGTCAATGCTTCGAAGGCATCGTTGCCTAAGTTCATAAAAAACTTGCAGGCAGCCATCCTCAGCGCTTCTTCTTCAGGAGTTTTTCCTGGCTCTACTAAGAATGCAAGGATGACTTGGGGTGGCTTGGGCGTGGAAGAGCTTTCGCCCACTTCGGTCGGGCCTGTCACTATGGGCTCAACGGAACACGTCTCAATGATGTCCTCAATTTTCCTGGAGACTTCATTCTTTTGTTGTACATCCTTGGAAGACATTTCCAATAGAGGAGTGGAAATAATAATGAAATGTCACAAGCAGTTCTCACCTATTTATAGAAGAGGACTATAAATGAACCGGTCTTTGAAATTGAGAACAACCTTTCATTCCTGAAAAGGCCTGTCTGTTTGTTTTATCAGGTTTATCCATTTAATTATGGAATTGAATCAATGTTTTCTTTTTCCGAAAGTTATGTTGATTCATTCATACATTAATATGGACCTATATGCTCACGACATCTGTCTCCTTATTCCCCAGCTACCAAGGTTTGGTTAAGCTGATTTCTTGTCTCCTTTGAGAGGGATTTTAAATCTTCTATTTTATCAATTGATTAAAAAGTGGGATTCGATATTTATCATATTTTTATGACCTCTGGATAAATATTTACTTTCCTTATCTATCATTTCCATTTGACCTCTGCATAGATATTAATCTAATTTTCTTCTGAGTTCTTACATACTGTCATGTCCATATTACCTCTAATAGTATTGTGTACTCTAAAACAAGAAAACAAGATCTCATTATCTATTATGTCCATATTACATCTAGATAGATACAAATCATTGAGCATAGAAGACTTATCATTTCCATTCTCATATCATCAAAAAAGTCTATTACATTTCTTAGACTTTCTTACAAATCATAATGAAAATCTATTACATCTTGGATTTTCATTCTATACGACAACGATAACCTAATGGAGATCTATTTCTTCTTTGGATCTTCTTTGTCGGATTCGTTGTTGGTGGCAATTCCTTGCTGTCTGAGCCTCATTGGCAATCAGAACAGTAGGAATTAACTATGGTCTTCTCTCTCAGACGAGAGGAGAACCCCAGGGTATGGCAGCCCGAAGGCGTGATACTGCCAATACAACTGGTGGAGTAGGAGCGGCCTTTCAGTAAAGGTGGGAATGTATCCAGCATTGGGATACGATTCCTAGTTCTGCCGCGAAAGGAACTCTACTACCCAATTTCTTGGGTTAGAGTTTACTCTACCATCCAACTCTCCGTGTATAAAGGCTCTTCCTACCAACAGAGGAAGACCCTTCTATCCTACGAAGAGTTCTGAGTTGTCTGATTTGCACGTCAAAAGCGCATGAGCTCCCTTGTTAATGTCAGAAGAACGCTCCTCACAGCGTCAAAATTGCCAATATCGATTCTGGAAAAGCTCTTCAGCCAAACTTCTGCAGAAAACAACAAAGAAGAAGTATTTTAAACAGAAGTATCATCAGACGCATATTAGACGCTAACTAAAAACAGATGCTTACACATCTTGTTTTATCTTCAACAGACTACAAGGCATTTTATGCCAGTGTCTCAGGTGTACCACTATTCAACAAGGCTTCTACGCCATTGCTTCATGTGCACTTCATTAGCAAGGCTTTTTATGTCCGTCAAGAATTTACGCTCATGAGCAGCTGTTTTCAACAAAAAGTTCAAAGGCAATTGCTTACGATCGGACTTACCACTTAGGTCAAATGGTTTGGCTCTAATAGTGGATGAATCTATGTCTGGTGACTGGGCGTACAAAGGAACGCCATTGGAAAGCATCGCCATTGTCATTTGTTGAAGAACGACATTGCAAAAAGTTATCTTCAGAGGAATGAGAATGAGAATATATGAAACATTCTCGGCTATTTATAAAGACTGAAGAAACTGTTGATATGAGTCTATTTCGGAAAAAGATCCTATTGAAAGGCTCTCGTGACCACAAGACAGATGCCACGTGTTGGTTTGTTTCTTGGGAATGAACAACCATAGAAGCAGTCAAAAAGAAGCGTTTTAACAATTCTGTGCATCAACAGATGAGATCAACATCAAAATTTTATTTATAAAAAGGGGAAAGTGGACCCCTACATATAAAAGAGTCGCAATACATAAAACATTATTTTTTTTCTCCTTCGTTGGGCTGACGAAGGGAGGCACCTAACTCGTGCATATTGCGAATCCCGGAGCGACGCATCAGATTAAGAAATGCCTCTGCATCTCATGCTCCCTCATACGCAGTTGAAAGACCGCCATCGATGCGACTAAAGACTGCTGGAGTCAGTCCAAAGCACTCTAAAAGGTTGCGTGCTCGCTCAAGATCAAGCCTGGAGCTCGAAGCCTCTTTGTTGGTAATCTCGTTCTTTGGCGCCATGACAATACGAGGATGAATGGCAAGAATGAAGAAATTATTCTTATTTATACAAATCAAATCAACTCTTCATATTCCTTATGGAAAAGTGCTCATTATTAATGCAAACTCGGGAAGATGAGGAAGCGTTCGAAAGTTTCGAGAAAGAAATTCATTGTGACGGTTAAATATTGACCGACACTATTTTCTTGAAAATTACGCCGACTGTTGGGTATCCCCACTTTTACGTGGATGACTGTTGCATATCCCGAATTTTACGCTGACTGGTCAAATCTCAACTTTTACGCTTCTGTTCAAAGTGTTTCAAATTTTGGAGATATTTGAAAACTTTGAAGGGGGTCTTGTAGGAGCGTAAAAGTGCTTCACAGAATGAGTCAAAGTGATAAATCATTCCACTCAAATTGATCTACTTTACTCCGCAGAGAGGCTAAATACTTTACGCCCAAGACAAGGCTAATCGCTTTTACGCCTAAAGCATCCAGGGTCAAGACAATGATTTTACGCCTATGGCAGGCTAACTACTTTTTATGCTGGACAAAGCTGTCAAGTCTTGCATTTAATATAAACTCTGACATGAAGATATTAATGATGACATATATCACAGAATTCGAAGGGATTTGTTTTATACAGAGACCAATGTTGTCGTATAGTATATGGACTGAGCTACTTTACGCTCATAGTGTGACTTCTTTTACGCATGGAGACTATATGAGTTTTTATACTCAAAGTTGACGTGTGCGTAAAGTCTATTTGAGCTACTTTTACGCTCAACGTTATTTAACAACCACTTTACGTAGGAAGTCTATATCAGGGCTATTTTACGCCAAGTCTACTGCTTTACGCTCAGAGTACATTGGGGATGTTTTTACGCCCTATTTATCTGACCAGTTTGGAACGTGGTTTGCTTACATGGCTCTCATGCCACACATCTCGAAGAACGTGTGTATGTGCATCCTATTCTTAATGAAATGATGGGGCACATGTCAACGTATACAGAGGATGACTTTGGTCGTGGGTGGCAGTTGTTAGCGTAAAGACGAAACTTTTGCTGAGTTTTTACGCACAAGAGCCCAAGTCTATAAATAGACATATTTTTCTCACATAAGGGGGACAGAGACAGGAGAAGACAGAGACAGGAGAAGAGAGAACAGAGAGACTAGAACTCAGAGATTTTGATTCTCCAGAGCATTCTACTTCAACCTATCTTTCAGAACAGAGTGAAGCAAAGCAGGAAAGCATTCGGCCTCGCCATCAGTGCCCAAGTGCGTCGATACCTTTCTGGTGACTTAGTTCTTCCGGTTGTTCAGCTTCAAGCAGCGATCTTCATCATCATCATATGGTCCAAGGAACAAAGTGATCATTTACATATCAGACTTCCATAGCAATACTTTCCCGGAATCAAATTTGTACTTCTTGTACTTTTTCGCATTTTATTTTCAAAAGCCAATCTTCCTGGCATTTTGTTAAGTAAAACAGCTAGGACCTGATTCAGGGTGACACAGACCTAGATGGACCCTAGGCGAACTACCCTACACGAGGACACGACCCCATTCGTGTCGTGTCGTGTCGTGTCGAGTGCACGACACGCGTGCACCTGTGTACGACGCACTGCCTGTGTAATGTGTCTGTGTGCACTGTTGAGTTTTTATATTCGATTGGACACGTTTATGTCCTCTTGCTGGGACACAAACACATCATAAGACATGTGCACATGTTGTAAGTACTTTACCAACCATTAGTATGTCATTTTAGTTTAATTTGATGATTTATTTTCCATTTCCCCAATTTTCCTGATACGTGTTATTTACTGATTTTTTTTCCAGTTTTTGGATTTGACTTTTGACAGTCTTTTTGATCAATCTAAATGTTGTTAATTCCATGTTTAAGTTCATATTATGGTTCTCCTATTAGCCTTTTACCTGGGTGTAAGTTTTGGGTTGAAATCGATATGTGTTGGCTTCGAAATAGAAGGGGATGGTTGGACTGTTGAAGACTGAAACTGATTCCTGAGTTCATTGATGTTAGAACTCAAAGCTGAGTTCATAAGGACCTGAGTGTAGGGTAGGTTGAAATGTTTTGATTTCTCTTTTCTTATTAACTGTGTTGTTGAAATCTGAGATGGGGGTTTTATGTATTGATTTCCTGTTTCACAAACCTGAGTAGTGTAGGGTTCTGAAACTGAAATCCCTCCCTATTAACTGAGTCGTTTTGGTGCTGACATCTGAGTTTTGTTTTGGTAAGACTTGTGTATGGTTGGGGGGTTTTCAATGAGTTAATTTCCTTCCCTTTTAACTGAATTAACATGGACTATTATAGGTGGTTTGGTTCCTTCACTGTGTTGCAATTTTCTGAATCATACACACACACTTTCCTCTCTCTCACTTCACTGTTTTGCAATTTCCTGCACACAAACACTCGCACACACTTTTCCTCTTCCCTCACAGTTCCCCTCACCCACTCTCACATTCATACACACACACACACTAGCCTCACTGTCACACAGGGGCAGTCACTCTCTCACTCACATTCTTCTCTCACACATACCCTCTCTATATATATATCCTATTCTCCTATGTAAATACATGCTAATAGGTAATGTATATATATATAATGTAATGTGTGTATATATATATAATATAGTTGTGTAATATTTGGGTATCTAGTATAGATACCTACAATGGATGTATAGGTTATACAAGTACATATATATGCCTCATATATGTACAACTTGTGTATTTACTATATATATGTAATATATATATATATATATATATATATATATATATATATATATATATATATACATGTGTTATGTATAGGCCTAGGTAATGTGTGAGATAGCTTGGTCTAGGCTTGTATAGCTTGGTGAGCCTAGATTGGGCTTGTACAGCTTTATTAGACCTAGAATAGACTTGCTAGACTAGTGTAGACTTGTTTGACCTAGTGTGGACTAGTTTGACCATAGTTAACCTAGTTTGACTTCTAGGGTTGACCAGAGTTGACCAAGAGTTGACTTTGGCCTAGTTTGACCTAGATTCATGTAGAATGCATTGTAATATTTCATTTTACCATTCTGGACTTGTTGTGACTTGTGTTGTTCTGAATAGGAGCCAGACACCACTCCTCGGACAGTACTTTTCAGTTGGACACTCAGATACCAGGCGAGTACATTCTCTTATCATTTCATATCATGTTAAAATTATTTTCCTGCTTTAGATTACTTTACTTGATGCTGTCACGATGGTAACACGGATTAGTACTATATGGATCCATTCTTGAGATGTTATCCCCTCAGGGAGCATCGTACACTACATGTTCTGTGCATTTCACTTACATGGTGTATCACTATGCTTCACGATTCTTCGATCACTTGTGACATGTACTCTCATGATCACAGAGTCTTCCCAGAATCACCCCATTGTGGGCATTCCCTGAATCATCCATTTATGGGCTATCCATGTATCACCCCTTGTGGGCCTTTGCATGGAATCATAACATAACCTGGTTGGATCCTTGTGTATTGATTGGGGGTACGGGGGAGTAGAAGTAGACATGTGAATAATATCCAAGTAGTGTAGTTCCCAGAATCACTCCATAGTATAGTTCCCAGAATCTCCTATGCCATTCACATGTTTATATTGTACTCTGACTCACTAGCCACTGTTAGTTCTCTACTTATAGTAGATATTTCTATTACAGTTCTCTCTCTCTCTGTGTTTACATACTGTATTTTTTCAGATCATGTATCTTACTTTATTGCATGATTATATTTTCTAACCTGCTATGATCTGTTGAGATGTATTGTGCTCGCTCCTGTCCTGACTGGACCTGTTGAAAATATTACAGAGGACGAGGAGGAGGCTGGTGAGGATACCTATTACGGCGCCACCTTAGATGAGATGTTGGACCTGGACCATCAGCAGGCCCCACTAGCTGTGGATGACACACCCTTAGACTAGGATGTTTTCATTTACAGTATGCTATGGATGATTGTACATATTGATACTTGGGATCTGGGATTATGTATTTATCTTGACACTTAGACTCTCTGTTTGTACTTGGGATTCCTTCCATTTCAGCAGTTTTATTTATCTATCTATCTGCTATTTTATCATATGTATTTCTTTGAGTTTTATATCATATCGTGCTTCTTCTTCCTTAGTTGTGATTGAGTTTACTTTTATAATGTCACCCCCATTCGGGGAGTATTGTGACCTAGGACAGCGTTCTACCGCCGACACTGCAGCGTAGGCTGGACGTACCCACGTCTCGTGCCCTTACTCTAGGGTGCGGGTCGTGACACAACTTTCTGTAGAATTACTTGAGTGTCAGCTGTACGAAAGACGAACGTGTTTCGGTATTTTTGCGATTTCGGGAGCTTTCGGACACGAAAATGCGATCTGTTTGAAGTTTCGGAAAGCTAACACGAAGGGCTACAACATACTTTAATCCTAGAATTTAGTAGAGGTCCAATTGGTACAGTATTGATTTTAAGTAGAAGAGTGACTATACGATATATGCATTTTGTGTAACATATGAGCCTATGTAGTATGGATATTAAATAAATATAGAGTATGTAATACATGATATGTTAGATGAATGAAATGATATATATATGATATATATTCTCTTTACATTAATGTATATATATGGTTGAATGCAAGCATGTAGGAATGCATTTAATATAATGTATGTAAGCAATGCATGAATGAAAGAATGATATACAATGTATGCATGAAAGTATATAATGAATGCTAGATATAAATGTAAGGTATACATGTAATGATAGATATGAATGCATAATATATAAATAATATAATGCAATATATAATGATAGCATGTATGGTAATGTAGAATAT
Organism: Iris pallida; assembly: GCA_029216955.1. Classification (NCBI taxonomy): domain Eukaryota; kingdom Viridiplantae; phylum Streptophyta; class Magnoliopsida; order Asparagales; family Iridaceae; genus Iris; species Iris pallida. The sequence goes on along the minus strand of JANAVB010013598.1, from coordinate 2,830,033 downwards.
ATGATACAAGCATGTATATGTCCACTGTTTTCCCTTTTTCTTACATTTTTCTTTTCTTCCCTTTCCATTTCAGTTTTTCTCCCTTTTTCTCTCTTATATTTTTACATGTTGTATACAATGTATATAATGTATAGATGCATGTAAGTATGTAATATGCATGAATGAATGTCATATATGAATGAATGAATCAATCAAAGGTATAAGTAAAATATAATGCATTGTAATGAATGTTAACATATATAATGTATAAAAGTATGTATGTAAATATGCATGAATGTATATATCTATGTAACTATGTAAATATGCATGATGTAACATATGCCTATATATATAAATATGTATGTAATGTGGATATGCATGTATGTATGAAGGTATGTATTTATATATATTATCTATTTTATATTATGCATTATTGTGGTTCAGATTGTCTTGTGATTGTGTGAGTGCTAGCCTAGGCTTGGTTAGGCCTAGTGAGACTTGTTAGACTTGTTTGGGCTAGGACTTTACCTAGTTGACCTAATTTGACTAGTGTGGTTGACTAGAGTTGACCAAGTATTGACTTTAGTCTAGTTTGACCTAGACAGCATGCAGATGCATTGTACATTTCATTTATCATCTCTCGTATACATCTTGACCTGTGTTGCTCTAAATAGGACTCTGTGGCTTCAATTTGGACCTCTATACCTATCAGCTGTTCAGGTTATCAGGCGAGTACATTCTCTGATCATTTCATATCTTGTTTAGGACTATATTTTCTGCTTTAGATTATTCTACTTGATGCTGACACGTTGATAACACAGATTAGTACTATATGGATCCCTTCATGAGATGTTATCCCTCTCGGGAGCATCAGATACTCTTGTCTCGTGTGTTTTACTTACATCATGTATCTCTTGCTTCTATTATCATGAATCTTCGGGAATCAGCTAGTGACTCATGTACTCTCATGATCATCGAGCCTTCACGAATCAATTTATGAATCACCCTATACGGGTCAAGTAGTTTAGTCATGAATCTTAACGTAACTTGACTCGATCTTTGTATATTGATTATGTTACGGGAGGAGTATGAATGGTCATGTGAATAATATCCAAAGTAGTATAGTCATGAATCACTCTTAGTATAGTCACGAATCAGTCCTAAGCCATTCACATGTTCATCTTGTACTCTGAATCACTAGCACTGTCTTTCTTTTATATATCATAGATATTTACTTACAATCTCTCTTTTACCTTATGCTATTCTTCAGTTCCTGTATTTTATTCTCTAGCATGATTATATTTCCTTTCCTTCTATAAATTGTTGAGATGTATTATGCTCGCTCCCGTCCTGACTGAACCTGTTGATAAATTTTACAGATAGCTTGGAGGTTACTTGCTAGCCTAGAGGAGACACAGTAGAGGTTGGAGTAGCTAGCTAGAGTTTTCTTATTTATTTTCTGTTGTCTCAAGTTTTATTTACTTTATGGATTACTGTATTTGAGATTTGGGACATTAAATGGATTTGTGATATCTTAGACACTTAGATTTCTATCTACTTGTATCTCTTTGTGGATTTCAGTTTTATCTATCTATCTTTTTATCGTATTCTACCTTAGATGTGATTGAAACTGTATTCTGCTATGTCACCTCCATTCGGAGTGTATATACTGTACAGGTACCTTATATTGTTAGATGATTGACCTAGGACAGCATTCTACAGCCGACACTACGGCGTAGGCTGGACGTACCCACTTCTCGTGCCCTTACTCTAGGGTGCGGGTCGTGACACGTTTTTAGTGGTGGCCCACGCAGGTCGAGTTTATGTAGTGGTATTCGAACTAGAGTATCACTACAGCCTGCAGTAGGATTAGGATATATTTTTGAAGGTACTCAATCACAGTTAGGCCTCCTTGAGAGATTCCTGGGACGACCCTTGAGAATCTTATTTTAACTTCGATTTGAAATCTATTTTTTCCCCTGATTTGATTTACCTTTACTTCCTGTTATTGAACTTGATTTTGATGGATTATTGTTGAATTTTGAATCTTGATATTAGTGGTTGAATTTGAGTCTGTATTTATATAATTTTTGATAGATTATTGTTGAATTTTGAATCTTGATGTTAGTGGTTGAATTTGAGTCTGTATTTATATGATTTTTGATGGATTATTGTTGAATTTTGAATCTTGATGTTAGTTGTTGAATTTGAGTTTGTATTTATATGTATATATACATTTTTTTGGAATTAAGGTATAACCTGATAACATACTTGATAAGGACAGTGAGAAAGGTAAAAGTCTACTTTATTATGGAATTTAGAATTTATTGCAGTCATATTTGCTAGCATGACAAGGACGTAGAGCCTGATATAGCTATACTTATCTTAGTTATGAAATCTAGATTTTCTTGCAACCATACCGGGTGGCGTGGTAAGAATCCTAGATAACATGATTATAGGGTGTATGCCTTATTATGGACTCTATCGTTTATTGCAGCTATGCTTATTGGCGTGGCAGAATTCTGACAATAATTTCAGGAAGACGCATATGATTATCAGATTATATCTCTAAAGCTTTTTTTTAAAAAAAATCATCTCTACCTTGTATTTCAGCCTTAAAAAATTATTTCTTCATCACTTAACTTAGGAGTAAAAAACAGTTTTAATTGTTGATATAATCCCTTGTATAACTTTATTGGATATAATTCCTTCCTAATGTAATAAATTGACGAATTGTTTTAGGCCTTATCTTAGACTTGTTTGTATAGCTCTGATCTCAAATGGTCCCTTTTTTTTAACAGATTGAGCAAGAAAGGATTTTATCATTATTTTCTTCTTGCCATTATTACTTGTATTAGTTTAAAAAAAATTATTATTTGTTTGTTTTGCTTCTCATTATTTAACTTAGGAGTAGAAGTAGCTTTAGCTGTTATTATGAACCTTTATGTAACTTCTTGCTATGAATTTCTTCATAATACAATAAATTGATGATTTTGCTAGACCTTATCTAGATTTGATATTATAGCTCTGGTTTCAAAATGGTTCTTCTTTTAAACAGATAAGCAGAGCATATTTTATCGTTATTTTCTTCTTGCTATTATTCTTGTATTAAATAATAATAATAATAATAATAATAATAATAATAATAATAATAATAATAATAATAATAATAATATTGTCTTGATTACATCAATCACCTACTTGCAATCTTGGTAGGAATCTAAATATTGGTCTTGATATGGAATTTGATTTTTATATTGGGATATGAGAATATATATATAGCGGACACAGACACCTTGCCTGACACGTATACATGCTACACTTTGATTACCAACCTATCTAAATGCACATTAATATGTTTTTGATGTTAAATTCTCAAAACCCCAATATCTCTGACACAATACAGTATCAGAGACTAGTTCTCTATTTTTTCAGTTTAAATTCGTAATTTAAATATAAATTTCATATTATTAGTTGTTGTTTACATCACTACACATGTATGTTATATACAGGGTTTCAATTCTTAAAGAAATTGGTTAAGTTTTGTGTTTGAATTTGTCAAATCTAAGACTGTGTGCATATTAACCCTTTAACACTGGATTCTAAGTGATTAGTTCAATTTGCAGTTTTTAAATGTAATGTTTTGAGCCATATACATTGTTGTATGTAGGGATATAATGTTAGGTTTCATACTCTTACATGTTAGGTTGTGGTTGTGGTGAACATTGGGTTGGTTTTGATGTTCGAATTTCTCCAAAATCCTGAAACTGAATACATGTTAACATTTTTCACATTGATTTTAAATGTTTAGTTCAATTTCAGATTTAATATGTAATGTTAAACTGAACTGAATGATTGAACCCTTCATTTTAAGTTATATTCCATGTACTCTTGACACTCTACACTAACGTACACTAATGTTCATAACTGCTATGTAAACCTGACCCTTCATCTCTATGTTATGTTCATATATCTATATAGGTATATATATATAGTTTATGCATACTGTTATAATGTATATAGATACATAACTAAATCTCTACCTCTCTATACATATAGATATATGTATATATATGGTTAGCCATGCATGTTATGAGTAAATGGGTTGTGCATTGTAGATTTTTTAACCAATATGCCATGAGAAGTGTAACTTGATAGTTATTGTTTTGAAACCCAAATCCTCCTATACACTTTCACGTATATTTCACACACACACACATGTCTACTATCTAACCCTATGAACATGTCCACATACACCCATACACACACTAACCACATAACCTTTACATAATGCTAGCTTTTCCCCTTCAAACACTCTCTCTCTATATATATTGTGATTGGATTTTAATGCTCGACATTTGTGCTTTAAATTTTAATTTTGATTATGCCTTAAAGCCTTGATGATTTGTTATTTCTGTATCTTTTCCAGTTTAACACCCATGATTGCTTGTAAGTTTTGATACCCTATGATTGTTTTGGTCTAGTGTAACTAGTATACCTAGATGAGACTTACACTACCACCGTATGCCATGACCATGTATGCCATTCTTTTAAATTGTATGATTTAGGTAAGTTCTGAGACTTTGATTGTTGGGGACGAGACTCTAGAAGAAGCACGACCATCTTAATTTCGAGGACAAAATTTTCTAAGGAGGGTAGACTTGTAACACTCTCTTTTCTAAAATGAGGGTAATTTTAAACTTTTATAAAAGTTTATTATTTAATAATAGGATTTATAATTTATAGAAATTTTTAATTAATTTAATACTATTTAAAATTGGTGAATTATAATTTTGATGTGTTAGCTAGTGAACCCTAGAACTGTTGAGCCTAGAGACTAACCATGACCATGGGGACCTAACCATGTGATTAGAATGACTATTTACAACTTTTTAGGCTAAGGGTATTTTGGTCATTTTGTGACTTTTGAATTATTTAGGATTTTGATTAATTGGTGAATTTTAGATTATTTTAATAATATTTAAATTGATGTATTATGATTTTGGTCATTTTTCATATTTTTATATTTTGGGAAAATTTTATATTTTTAATATTGTTTTTATTGGATTTGTTTAGTCGGGTTTGAGTTTCGTCTCGTTCCGACTTGTATTGTGACCCGGGTAGCTTAAACTCTAGATGGGACCCAATATTAAGTTAAACATGGCCCACAAAATCCAACATTTAAGTTAGTTAATTAAACTAATTTTTATCATGTTAGAATGGTTAAGTTAGAGACTCAAAACTAGATCATTTTGACCCCAAACTTGAACCTAGTCTAGACTTAACCATATGAGACTAGAGAGGGACAATTAGGACATTTTCCATTAGCCCTAATGGACTCTTTATGGCAGCCACCTTTAGGGAGAATGATTCATTTCATTCATTACAATCTTGCCACTTTTATTTTCCTTTTGTTCTTCCCTAATTTTAGAGAGCCTTTCCATTGATTTGATCTCCAAATCAAATCATTCCTTCACCAAACCTTCAATCAATCATTTTCATTCTCCAAGGGAAGGGTGCTACCAAGGATTGGAAGAGGAATGCAAGGAGGAGTGTCCACTTTGAGGGATCTTCGTATCGGAGCCGTGTCCTAAAGGATTTCATTGGGATTCCACTCCCAATAGGTAAAACCCATCCTCTAAATCGATTTTCTTTGCATATAAATTAGTTTTGAATCCGTAGGATCCATCCTCATGCATGTGTCCCATTTAGATTCAAATTTGAGGCCATTTGGAGCTCTCTTGAGGATTTTAGATATGTGTCTTGTGTCCTACTTGATAGATCCCAAATTAGGACAACCCATGTGTATGTATGTATGATAATAGTTTAAATAGATATTTAAATTCAGTTTTAGAATGGTTAGAGAGTGGATTGATCTTAGTTAGGATGGTTAGAATGAGTTTCATTCGGATACCTATGTTTGTATCCAAGTATCTTGGCCTATATGTGTTCTTTTGTCCAAAACAACTCAAATTCGTCATAATATTCATCCACATTTTTATTAACCAAAGCAACTTAGAAATGTCATAACTTTTAGCTTAGAACTCCGATTTATCTTCCGTTTTTTTTAAAAGAACCGTATCGAAGTTAGCTTTCCAAATATATATTTTAATAAGCCAAATTCTTTTTGGGACTTTCTGTAGAATTATTTGAGTGTCAGCTGTATGAAAGACGAACGTGTTTCGGTATTTTTGCAATTTTGGGAGCTTTCGGACACGAAAATGCGATCCGTTTGAAGTTTCGGAAAGCTAACACGAAGGACTACAACATACTTTAATCTTAGAATTTAGTAGAGGCCCAATTGGTATAGTATTGATTTTAAGTAGAAGAGTGACTATACGATATATGTATTTTGTGTAACCTATGAGCCTATGTAGTATGGATATTAAATGAATATAGAGTATGTAATACATGATATGTTAGATAAATGAAATGATATATATATGATATATATCCTCTTTACATTAATGTATATATATGGTTGAATGCAAGGATGTAGGAATGCAATTAATATAATGTATGTACGCAATGCATGAATGAAAGAATGATATACAATGTATGCATGAAAGTATATAATGAATGCTAGATATAAATGTAAGGTATAGATGTAATGATAGATATGAATGCATAATATATAAATAATATAATACAATATATAATGATAGCATGTATGGTAATGTAGAATATATGATGCAAGCATGTATATGTCCACTGTTTTTCCTTTTCCTTACATTTTCCTTCCCTTCCCTTCCCTTTCCATTTCAGTTTTTCCTCTTTTTTCCCTCTTCTATTTTTACATGTTGTATACAATGTATATAATGTATAGATGCATGTAAGTATGTAATATGCATGAATGAATGTCATATATGAATGAATCAATCAATCAAAGGTATAAGTAAAATATAATGCATTGTAATAAATGTTAACATATATAATGTATAAAAGTATGTATGTAAATGTGCATGAATGTATATATCTATGTAACTATGTAAATATGCATGATGTAACATATGCCTATATATATAAATATGTATGTAATGTAGATATGCATGTATGTATGAAGGTATGTATTTATATATATTATCTATTTTATATTATGCATTGTTGTGGTTCACATTGTCTTGTGATTGTGTGAGTGCTAGCCTAGGCTTGGTTAGGCCTAGTGAGACTTGTTAGACTTGTTTGGGCTAGGACTTTACCTAGTTGACCTAATTTGACTAGTGTGATTGACTAGAGTTGACCAAGTATTGACTTTAGTCTAGTTTGACCTAGACAGCATGCAGATGCATTGTACATTTTATTTATCATCTCTCGTATACATCTTGACCTGTGTTGCTCAAAATAGGACTCTGTGGCTTCAGTTTGGACCTCTATACCTATCAGATGTTCAGGTTATCAGGCGAGTACATTCTCTGATCATTTCATATCTCAAAGCAAGATCCTTGTAGATGGAAAACATTAATGCTTCGCTCGTCCAATCGGACTACTGCAAGATGGAGAGCATTATCAAGTCTGGAAGAGGAAGGTTTATATAACTCTTTAACTCAAAGACGTTGATCTTGTACTGTTGGAGGAAGAACCTTCTGTTCCAGACACTGGGTCTACTGCCGCAATCAATACGGCTACCAAACTCCAGGCCAAATGGAAAAGGGAAAATAGCATCTGCAGGCTTCTCATCCAGAATGCTATGGAGGATTTCCTGGCAGAATTCTACTCGAAGAAGGAATTTCCCAGAGACATATGGCAGTCTGTGGAAAAACTGTATGAAGAAGACAGGAACAGGAGCAAGATGTTTGTGGTTGAAAAATATCACAAATTGCTTTTTGAGGACGAGAAGTCCATGTTGCCACAGGTGAAGGAATTTCTGAAGCTGCGTCAGAAACTGGAAGACGAAGAGATGCCCCTTCCCGAAAAGTTTGTCGTTGGAGGGATCGTCTCAAAGCTTCCTGCTGGATGGAGTACCTTCTATGCAAGGATGCTCATAAAGAAGCTAGACATTAGCTTGGGAGATCTACTTCAAGAGATCCATGTTGAGGACGAGATTGTTCCCAACAGAAGATGGACACTCTGTCCAAACAGTTGGCTAAGGCCAATCTAGTGCAGACGAGAGATCCCAAGAGGAAGCAGGCGGCTTCTCATAACAAGAAGAAGGACTTCACCAATCTAAAAGTGAAGGGTCCTTCATTCAAGCAATAGAAGTCCAAGTCCCAAGTGACTTGTTTCAATTGTGGCAAGAAATGCCACTACAAGAGTGAATGCAGATCCAAGCCTAAACAATCAGAGAAAGGTGAGCCTAGTAAGGTTTCATTGGTTTCTAACATTGTTGCTATGATCGCACAGGTCACAACTGTGGGGGTTGACTCTGACTGGTGGATAGACGCTGGTGCGACTTGCCATGTCTGTTTTGGCAAAGAATGGTTCGTCACGTACCAGCCGATATCTGAGAAGGTTGTCATGGCGAACCAGGCCCAAACTGAAGTTCTGGGGATCGGGACTGTGGAGCTGAAACTCACTTCTGGGAACACTCTGACGCTTCAAGGTGTGAAGCATATTCCGGTGATTGCCAAGAACTGATCTCTGGGAGCCTGCTCTGCAACGTGGGCTTGAGGATGGACATCAATGCTGCTCAGATGGTGATGTCCAAGAAGGGAACATACTTCGGGAAGGCTTATAAACCGAAGGAATGTTTAAAATTCAGCTTGTCAATCAGTTTGATGACATTAATGCAGTTGTATTTTCTGATTATTCTCTTGAGTTGTGGCATAATAGACTAGGACATGTTCATTGTAAAAGAATTAACAAAATGTCTAGTCTAGGACTTATCTCCAAATGTGGGGGTAAGGTGGAGAAGTGTGAAGTATGTGCTCAGATGAAGATCACAAGGAAACCCTTTCATCGGGTTAATCGAAGCACAGATCTTTTGGAGTTAGTACACTCCGATATTTGTGACTTCAAATATTTCTCCACGAAGGCCGGGATGAAGTATTTCATAACCTTCATCAACGACTTCTCAAAATACGCGTTCGTCTACTTGCTCAAGACTAAAGACGAAGCTTTCGAGAAGTTCAAAGAGTTCATGGCCGAAGCTGAACGGCAGACTGGACAACAACTCAAGAGGTTGAGAAGTGATCGAAGTGGGGAGTACAGGTCTCATGACTTCGCATCGTTCTACAAAGAACATAGAATCATATGCGAGACTACTGCTCCATATTCTCCTCAATCCAACGGAGTAGCAGAGAGGAAGAACCGAACATTAACAGAAATGATGAATTCAATGCTACTTACTGCAGGTCTTCCAAAATGCTACTGGAGAGAAGCTGCATTAATGGCCACTTTTATTATGAATAGAGTGCCATATGCAACTTCGGACGTAACTCCTCATGAACTCTGGTTCAAAGTCAGACCAAACTTGAATGTCATTCGAGTGTGGGGGTGTCTGGCGTATGTGAAGCTCCCAGATCTGAAGATTCAGAAGCTGGGGACAAGGACTACGAAGGCGATCTTCTTGGGGTATGCCGAGAAGAGTGATGCTCGGAGATTTCTTGATATTGAGTCAAATCACATCATCGAATCTCGCGATGCTGAATACTTTGAAGATAAGTTTGCAAAAGACAAAAATATTATTCTTTCGGACATTCCGAAAAATAATGTAGGTGCAAATGAGACTGAAATCTCATATGGGCCAGTAGTCCAAGAAGAAGCTGTTGTTGATGAAACAACTCTTGTACCAGAACTCGCAGAGCCGTCAGCAAAGCGAGCGAGGAGACCTAAAGACTTCGGAGATGACTTTGTCACCTATCATGTGGAAGCAGATCCGCTTACCTATGATGAGGCGATGAAGACCAGAGATGCTATCTTCTGGTAGGAGGCAGTGAATGACGAGTTTGACTCTATCATCTCCAATAACACATGGGTGTTGGTAGATCTACCTGAAGGAGAAAAGCCCATCGGATGTAAATGGATCTTCAAGAAGAAGATGAAGACAGATGGAACTATTGACAAGTTTAAGGCCAGGCTGGTAGACAAGGGATTTTCTCAGAAACAGGGGATAGACTACTTTGACACGTACGCTCCAGTAGCTCGGATGACCACCATCAGGATGTTAATCGCTCTAGCAGCCATACATAAGTTGGTGATACATCAGATGGATATAAAGACAGCATTCCTGAATGGGGAGCTGACCGAAGAGATTTACATGCAACAGCCAGATGGATTTGTCGTCAAAGGTCTTGAAGACAAAGTCTGCAAGTTGGTGAAATTATTGTATGGTTTGAAGCAAGCTCCCAAGATGTGGCATAAAAAGTTTGACAAAGTTATTAGGTCAAACGGCTACATAGTCAGCGAGACGGACAAATGTGTTTACACAAAGTTCACTGATGGAAGAGGAGTAATCGTTTGTCTGTACGTGGACGATATGCTAATCCTAGGGATGGATATAGGATGTGTCACGGAGACAAAAAAGTTCCTCTCAACCAAGTTCAGTATGAAGGACTTGGGGGATGCAGATGTCATCTTGGGCATAAAGATCATCCGGACAGACACTGGAGTAGCGCTGTCACAATCTCACTACATTGAGAAGATGCTCACACGCTATGGGTATAAGGATCTTCCAGGGATCGATACGCCATACAGGTGTGATCAGAAGTTGAAGCCAAACTCGAGGGAAAGCGTCAGGCAGCTGGAGGATTCTAGCATTATCGGAAGTTTGATGTACGCAACCACTGCCACAAAGCCTGACATAGCTTTCGCCGTGGGAATGCTGAGTCGGTTCACAAGCAACCCAGGGGTTCAGCACTAGAAAGCTGTGAAGCGGGTGATGAGATATCTCAAGAAGACTCGGACATATGCACTGCACTACAACGGGCATCCGACAGTAGTGGAAGGCTTCAGTGATGCTAGCTGGTATTCAGAGGTGGAAAGCGAGAGATCTACAGGTGGATATGTCTTTTCCTTGGGTAGAGCTGCTATATCGTGGAAGTCGAAGAAGCAGACTATACTCTCTCGTTCCTCCATAGAATCTGAATTCTATGCACTTGAAACTGCAGCAGATGAAGCAAAATGGCTTCGGGAGCTCATGTATGATCTTCCAGTGGTTGGGGCTCAGATACCGACGATACCGATATACTGTGACAACCAGGCGACTGCGACGGTGGCATCAAATGACCTCTTTAACGGAAAGAAGAGGACTGTGTGGTTGAAGCATAGGACAGTACACGATCTTATCAAAAGAGGTATAATTGCAGTGATTGATGTTCGAAGTCAGGAGAATCTGGCAGATCCGTTCACAAAGGGCCTCAAGTGCCAGTTGGTCGATGACACAGCTTGTAAAATGGGCTTGAAAACATTCTGATAGTGTGTCTTTGTAATCCTGCCATAAAGTTTTATGTTATTAGTTCAAAGAGAAATCTACTAGGAATCTAACTTTTGGTTCAAAGGAGGATCACTGATTGGAAAACTATTAGGTAACAGTGGGTACTTGTTCTCTGGAACATGGAAGGGATACGGACCCATAACCACTGTTGTCTACTATGTATTTTCTGTAAAAAAAATAGATCCTGTGGAAGGTTGGCTTAAACGCCTTAATGAGTTCTCAGGCAGAGTGAATGCCTGGTGTGCTTTACAGGAAGCACGGTAGAGCAGCACTACAAGGAGTGAAACTCTATGCTACAGTGGGGTGACTCCACCATGAGGTTCCCAGGTCTGGGGTAATGCCTCGGCTTTGCAAGCCAAGTCATAGCGGCGTAGCACCGCAAATAGGCAGGTAGCCTAATGCTGTATGACGTAATTAAAGAGTTGTAGACAGCACTACAAAGGGGAGGATGGCCCCATGTTACAGTGGCACGACACCACAATGAGGTACCCAGGTAGGGGTAAAGCCTCGGCCTTGCAAGCCATGTCATTGCGGCATAACACCGCAAGGAAGCCTTAGGCTTCATGCTGAGTAGATTGGCACTACAAAGAGGCTGAGATCTCATGCTACAGTAGTATGACACTACGATGAGGTTCCCAGGTAGGGGTAATGCCTCGGCTTCAGGCCATGTCATAGCGACGTAGCACCGCAAGGAAGCGCAAGGCTTCATGTCATGTCTCTTTAATAAAGAACTCACCTATAGTGTATGGAAAGAGATATCAGGCCGTCTCTTGAGGGTAAACTTGTAGACGCCCAAAATTATATACTAAAACCAGGCTGGCACAGGGCCTTTAATGTGCAGCCAGAAGCACACGTAACTACACTTTGTGAGTGAAAAGAATTACAATTGTGGTACAGAATTCAAGGCGTAGTCCATTCTTGTATCACATTGTTATTTAACCCATACGGGAAGATTCAAGTCGTCAGCGACATCTGTCCTAATGCAAAATGGACAGTTACTGTGAGGAACGCTCAACCCTGGACACATATATATGTTGTGATATGTGGAGGATTGTTGGTGCTTTCTTTACATGGAGAAAGCTTGCTCTTAACATGCCTTGTAAAAGTTTAGTCCCACATCAAAAATGCACCATGAGTTATCTCAACATATATACTTGGTTGTGTTGTTGAGAGATGCACATGGGGTGGTGACCCTAAGGAGGGAACCATGTGGGTGATTTTACTATGAGGTAAGAATAAGGCTCCAAGGATTAAGCATTAATGCTTTTGTCATTCTCTTGGATTAATTCCATTTGGAGCTAAGCCCCAAAGGAGCTTAGCGACTCGGACTCGGACTCGGGCTCGGGCTCGGACTCTGGCTCATAGGCTCATGGGCTCATGGACTCGCACCAGGCTGACTGTGCAGACTACAAGTCAGTTATGGAAAGATTGATTCAATGCGATTAATTCAGATCCTCTTTTTGTGGAATTTAATTCAATCTTTCCATAAGATTTGAATTAATTTCGTTGCCATCTTTGTGGGATTTAATTCAATCTTTCCATAAGATTTGAATTAATTTCGTTGCTATCTTTGTGGGATTTGAATTAATTTCGTTGCCATCTTTGTGGGATTTGATTCAATCTTTTCATAAGATTTGAATTAATTTTGTTGCCATCTTTGTGGGACTTAATTCAATCTTTCCATAAGATTTGAATTAATTTCATTGCTATCTTTGTGGTATTTAATTCAATCTTTCCATAACTGAAAAGACGGTTAGGGTTTCCACCCTCTCTCTATATATACTCTCTTCTGGCCTCCTTTGTGAGGGACTACGAATTTTATAAGTCAGAAAAGAGAGAGAAAGAGAGGGAGTTGTTGCCGCCATTGCAAGTCCATCCGAGGAGTCAGAACAGAGGTGACTTCGAGCGTTCCACAAGTTCTTCAACTTGCTGGTTCCTTAAAGCAATTCGTGTGGGGCGAATCTTGCTTTGAGCAACGGTGTTTTGACACCCCAGCAACTTTTTTTTATCTCATCTTTTTCTACAGTATTGTAACTCGTTCTGTCCCAATTGCAACACGTTTGCAAGGAAGAACGAGAGATCTTCTCTTCTCTATTTTCCTCCTTCATATTGTAATGTGGCTATTTGGTTTTTTGCATCATCGTAGATCTTGAGTTTGATCACTGCAAAGTTTTCTGTGTGACATCTAGATCTCGATTGCATCAGTTTTCCATCTTTGGTCAAGCCCCGGGACTAACATGAATGAATGAATCAATCAAAGGTATAAGTAAAATATAATGCATTGTAATGAATGTTAACATATATAATGTATAAAAGTATGTATGTAAATGTGCATGAATGTATATATCTATGTAACTATATAAATATGCATGATGTAACATATGCCTATATATATAAATATGTATGTAATGTGGATATGCATGTATGTATGAAGGTATGTATTTATATATATTATCTATTTTATATTATGCATTGTTGTGGTTCACATTGTCTTGTGATTGTGTGAGTGCTAGCCTAGGCTTGGTTAGGCCTAGTGAGACTTGTTAGACTTGTTTGGGCTAGGACTTTACCTAGTTGACCTAATTTGACTAGTGTGGTTGACTAGAGTTGACCAAGTATTGACTTTAGTTTAGTTTGATCTAGACAGCATGCAGATGCATTGTATATTTCATTTATCATCTCTCGTATACATCTTGACCTGTGTTGCTCTAAATAGGACTCTGTGGCTTCAGTTTGGACCTCTATACCTATCAGCTGTTCAGGTTATCAGGCGAGTACATTCTCTGATCATTTTATATCTTGTTTAGGACTATATTTCCTGCTTTAGATTATTCTACTTGATGCTGACACGTTGGTAACACGGATTAGTACTATATGGATCCCTTCATGAGATGTTATCCCTCTCGGGAGCATCAGATACTCTTGTCTCGTGTGTTTCACTTACATCATGTATCTCTTGCTTCTATTATCATGAATCTTCGGGAATCAGCTAGTGACTCATGTACTTCATGATCACTGAGCCTTCACGAATCAATTCATGAATCACCCTATACGGGTCAAGTAGTTTAGTCATAAATCTTAACGTAACTTGACTGGATCCTTGTGTATTGATTGGGGTACGGGAAGAGTATGAATGGTCATGTGAATAATATCCAAAGTAGTATAGTCATGAATCACTCTTAGTGTAGTCATGAATCAGTCCTAAGCCATTCACATGTTCATCTTGTACTCTGAATCACTAGCACTGTCTCTCTTTTATATATCGTAGATATTTACTTACAGTCTCTCTTTTACCTTATGCTATTCTTCAGTTCCTGTATTTTATTCTCTAGCATGATTATATTTCCTTTTCTGCTATGATTTGTTGAGATGTATTATTCTCGCTCCCGTCCTGACTGGACCTGTTGATAAATTTTACAGATAGCTTGGAGGTTACTTGCTAGCCTAGAGGAGACACAGTAGAGGTTGGAGTAGCTAGCTAGAGTTTTCTTATTTATTTTCAGTTGTCTCGAGTTTTATTTACTTTATGGATTACTGTATTTGAGATTTGGGACATTAAATGGATTTGTGATATCTTAGACACTTAGACTTCTATCTACTTGTATCTCTTTGTGGATTTCAGTTGTATCTATCTATCTTTTTATCGTATTCCACCTTAGATGTGATTGAAACTGTATTTTGCTATGTCACCTCCATTCGGAGTGTATATACTGTACAGGTACCTTATATTGTTAGATGATTGACCTAGGACAGCGTTCTACCGTCGACACTGCAGCGTAGGCTGGACGTACCCACTTCTCGTGCCCTTACTCTAGGGTGCGGGTCGTGACATAATATGAGAGAAAAGTGAGCTTGCGAGACTTGTAATTTGGCCTAGTGCCCATATTGTAATCTTTGTTCAATATCAATAAAAGAGTATTTTGCATGACTTGTGTTTTGCTTCAAATTTCTACTGCTGACTATTCAATATTTCTGCTTGGGACTTCTGTACGACGACCCCCCTCGCTTAGCCTGTAATCGGCCGTTATGGACCTACCTTGCGTGAGCGCAGTCTAGGCTCACACGGCATCACGCCTTAGCGAGGAAGATCGCTCCTACGGAAGCAAGGCATGACATGGGGTGAATAAAGTATGTGTCTACAGCGAAAATAAATACCCCAATTAAAAAAATTAAAGTAAGGTAAAGGCAGTTACCAACTAGCAATAATGCAACAATATAAGGCAAGTAAGAAGTATGGAAGGGCAATACACAGAAACCAAGGTTTATAGTAGTCTTCCTCTGAGAGGACTAGGCCAGTCTCGAGAACCCTAGCTCGATGTTGAATCTACTATATATGCGTGAAACACAAGCTTTGATCCAAAAGACTTGTGACTTCTTACACCTCGTGCTTTGATTCGAAGGGCACGACGATTTCACTACCACGAGCTTTGATATGAAGGACTGACGACTTCACAACCGCAAGTGTAAAGACCAACAATTGGAAATCCAAGCTTTACAATTCAAACAGACTTGTAAATCGAGATCACAACTTTGGGACACTAGAAGGCTGGGAGTTGGTTTCTTGGAGATGGAAAGGTTAAAGCTCATAATAGATAAGAAGATTGAATGTCAACTATTGACAAACAATGGAGATTCAATGCATGTTTATAGATTTAGTAGGGACCAAGTTCGGACAGAGTTCGGTCCCCGAACAATCATAAATTCAAATGTTAGAAGCCTGGTCTTCGGTAAGAGGAGGCTGACCAGGGAACTGGGTTTTACCCTGACCGAGTTCGCGCATAACTCGGTCTGAGTTCGGTCACCCTATTTTTAGCAAATTTTTGGTTTGGGTTCAGGCTGATTTGAGTTTGGGTTTAGGCTGATTTTGAGTGAACTTGGATTGGTTAATGTTCCTAGTGCCAACTACGAACCAGATGTACATTTGGTCCTATAAAAAAAGATAAAATACATAATAAAATATAAGAACACGAGCAGGCTATAGATTTCTTGAATGAGACTTTTTTCTTTCACGGTAGTCGTCCAAAGATAAATAGAATTGGAAATCTGAATACCTTTCGGGGGCTTCGCCCCCGAACACCCACGGGGGGCGTTGCCCCTCGACCCCTATCCGGTCCGCTGACCTGCCTTCGGAACCCCCGAGTGCGAGGTCCCAGAGATGTCGTTAGGCGATTTAGAGAAATCTTCTGGTATAACGCCGTCTTTGGCCCGTCATGAATTCTTTATTGCATATGTCCAAGTTCGATCTTGCTTCCTGCTTGTCTGCAAATAATGTTAGACGAATAAAATAGTATGATACATTTAATGAACATTTAGGACAATGCTTAGTTTAAGTATCAACATGATAGTGATCGTTTGATATCATAATTTTAACTTAATTGATTAGCCATATTCAAAAATATTATACAATCATTGAGCCAACATATTTATTATGAAACTTTGGCAAAATGTAGATTGTGTATACAAATGCATGCAATTACCATATTGCAATCTTACTTTCCCCCCTCTCTTTTTTTCTTTGTCAAGTCAGGTTGATGTGCTTCATTGGCTCTTCGCCAATTTATCGACAATAGCAATGTCATGTCTGGAAGTTTGTGCCACTGTTTATATCAACATATGATGATTTTTTTTCAGGAAAACATAATTCGCATGCAAGTGCTTCTTCTAATCCGACTTTGTTCGAAATTATATAAGGAGAGAGAACAAAAGAAGCCAAGTGTGTGCATATATTATGTTGAGTAATGCACGCTCTGAGTAAAGAGCACAACCGAATCCTGGGCGCATCGAGAAAAATAAAAAGAATGCAAGTGATTAGTAGGAAGGAGTCGAGAAAAAAAGACTGTTTAGCAGCCTTGGTTCTTTCTTTAGTCCAAAAATTGGTCCGAGTAGTGTAAGATGAGCTGTAGAATTATATATGTAAATTCTACATAATTTATGCTGATGTGGCATGAAAAAAATGCCATTTTGTAAATAAATGTTATTTGTTATTCCAAAGAAGAAGAAAAAAAATGCTATTATCAAATATGTTTACGCATTCTAATCAAATTATGAATAAGGAATTGATTTTCGAGGAAGATTTCATGTTCTCTCCATTGTTTGTAAGCCATGCATTTCCCTTTCTTTTAACTATGTTTGAAGTAATCAAGGACGGGACAATAAATTTCAAATGGGGTGGGCTCAGTTTTGCTATAGTATAGATTGACTCATATGAAAAATTTTGTAAAAAAAACATTTTTTGGGGGGTGGGATGGAACCCACCTTAACCCTCAATGTTGTTCCACCCTTACAAGTGACGCTATTGACATTGCTACGTAATTACTTTCGATTAGTTGTTAATTCCTTCGGGTCTTATGCACTACAAAAAAGTAGATTTTTGGGACGACACCATTAGGAACGCTAGTCTTAAACGTCCTAAAAAATTAGTTTTGGGGACAACTATGTTTTTTGTAACAAAAAATAGTATTATTTTGGACAGATTGAAAAATGAATCTCTTATTTGGGACTAGTAAGATTTTCCATCCCAAAAAATTCTAAGACCATCCCAAATAATCTCAGCGGAAATGACAAATATTTAACTGTCCATTACCAATTTTTTTGGAAAAAGTTTCCCTCTCTCCGATTCTTTCCTAACCGTTGGATCTCTCATCATAAATCCCCACCATTAATAAATCCCACATCTAGGGCTGCAAACGAGCCGAGCCGAGCCAAGCTTTTGTAAGCTTGAGCTTGGCTTGACTAGAATTATTCAAGCTCGAGCTTGATAAGTTTTTTAATTTTGAAGCTTGAGCTTGGCTCGAGCTTGTTTATATTAAGCTTGAGGTTGGCTTGGTTTGAGCTCGAGCTTGGCTTGATAAGGAAGCTTGATTCAGGCTTGATAAACAAGCTCGATAAGCTTGAGATCAAGCTGGTCTCTCAACTTTATTTCAAGCTCATTAAGCTTGAATTCAAGCGAGCTTAATTTCAAGCTAGTTAGGTTTGATTTCAAGTATATGAAATATTAACAATTTATTTATAAAAATTTAATTAAAAAAGTTGTTGAGAACTAATAAGGGACTTTAGTCCCACATTGAAAAATGTAGTATGAAGAGGAGCTAGACTCCCTATAAAGAGTGGAGTAACCAATCAATAAAACACACAACAATTATTCTCTACATGGTATCAGAGCCATAACCACAAAAAAAAAAAAATCCTCCCCCCCCCCCCCTTTTCCACCGGCAGTACCCCCCTCCCCTTCCCCCACCGGCAGTCCCCCCTCCCCCCCCCCCCGACGCCCCCCCCCCCCCCGGCAGTTCCCCCCCCCCCCCCCCCCCCCCCCCCCGACGCCCCATCCGGCAGTCCCCCCCCCCCCGACGCCCCATCCGGCAGTCCCCCCCCCCCCCCCGACGCCCTGTCCTCCCCCCCCCCCCGACGCCTTGCCCCTCCCCCCCCCACGCCCTGCCCCCCCCCCCCCGACGCCCCCCTCCTTTTTTTCTTTTTGTAAAAAAAAGTCCCTAATTTTGAGAGAGATTATGTGGATGGTTATTCGACGACAGATGGCTGTCAAATGCTTTATTTGCACCTTATGTTCCTAGATTATGCCCTCCGGAATACAAATGCTTTATTTGTTTTCCGTTCTCGATCTGCAAATTAATTATGATCTACATGCGCGTGCCGGTGTTGGCCACGTTGACCGTGCAGTCGTAAGGTCTCTGTTAAAGACTTTACATACAGACGACGACGACGACGCCGACGACGACGACGACGCCGACGACGACGACGACGCCGACGACGCCGACGACGCCGACGACGACGACGATGTCGACGAAGACGACGACAAAGACGAAGCCGACGTAGACGACGACGACGATGAATCATCGTTGAAGATGCCATGGATTCGATCAGTGGTAAACTGACAGCAGATGAGATGAAGGCCTTGGTTGATATTTTATCAAAGAGATTAACCGAGACGACCCCACATGTGATCCATACTGATGTGGATCCGTCATCCTACAAAATGGAGAAGCTGGACAAGTTGGAGACTAAGTTGGAAGGCACGTCCAATTACTTGAAATAGTCACGGCAGGCCATGCAGATGCTGAAGGGACGTGGCATGGTTGGCTACGTCAATGGCCAAACCAAGGCGCCAGATGATCCCTCCTCAAAGGAGTTTGATGTTTGGGAAATTGTCAACAATGTTGTGGCTGGATGGTTGACCGCCTCCTTGACCAACCAGGTGTCGGGCAATGTAGAGGCGATGGAGGCTTCTGCTGATATATGGCGGACTTTGAAGGATATGTACTCCGGCTCGGGCAATCATATGCGGGTCTTCCAACTGCAGGATGAACTTGATAGGGTGGCCCAAGACGACCACACCATCTCTGAGTATGCAGCACTGTTGAAGAATTCTGGTCTGATCTGGATCACTATGATCCTCTTGGGATGGAAGATGCCCAAGTCGAACCCGCATTTGCGAAACATTTCCAAAAGTTCTTGGATTATATTTTGCATCAACGGATGATGAAGTTCTTGAAGGGTCTTAACCCTATATTTGAGAATAGAAGGAATGTACTCCTGGCACAGCCCATGCTTCCCACCTTAGAAGAAGCCATAGCTGCCATGGCACAAAAAGAGGCTCGCTTGAAGTTGATGCCCAACAAGGGCTCTTTCCAGGGAGAGCAAGCCACTGTTGACAAGTATGCCCTTGCCGCCTTCAATCAGCCTCCTTCTGTGGCCGGTGTTTGCCACAACTGTGGTGACTCAGGACATTACATCAGATTTTGTCCCAAACCCCTGCACAGTCAGTCGAGTGATCGTGGACGGGGCTGCGGAGGACGTCGTAGTGGTAGTGGCGGTTATGCTGGTAGACAGGGAAATTATTCTGGAGGACACAAAGCTAATCTGGCGGAGGAAGGGGCGACCATCACCTGGCTAAGTTAACCCCTCTTGAGAAGGAGTTCCTCGCGAAGTTACGCGGCACGAAGCTGGGTTCGGACGGCAGTAATGGGACGTCATCTACCTCGTGGGACCACATCACTTGTTTTGTCCAAAACGGCACAGGTATACCTGCACGTGCTCTTGCAGCAGCTGTCCACCAACCAGGTTGGATTATGGACTCTGGGATATCTCGCCATATCACGGGATCCCGCGGTGAGTTCCAGGACTATACTCACCTACCGACGCCGGAGAGCATTCAGACTGCTGATGGTAACTCCAGCCCTGTCATGGGTAAAGGCACTATCGCATGCACCCCTTCTCTCACTCTCACCAATGTCTTACATGCTCCGTCTTTTCCTGTCAATCTTCTTTCTATTAGTGCCATTATCCTTGATCTTAACTGTACTGTTTCCTTTGACATTCCTACGGTGACTTTTCAGGAGAAGGGGACAGGACGACGACTAGGGACTGGTACATGGCATAAGGGGTTATGGTACTTGGACAGGACTAGACTGGACAAAGCTTTGGTATCTCTGGTAGCAGACACACCACCAGCAGATTTACGACGCAGTGTCGAAGATGACTTGCTACTCCACCACCGCCGTGTCGGTCATTCTTCTTTTAAAATTATTAGTCGAATGTATCCGTCCTTATACCAAAGGGCTGATAAAGAGAAGTTATTTTGTCATGCTTGTGAGTTGGGTAAACATACCAGAAGCACGTATGTGAGTTCATGTAGTAGGAGTTCGGCTGCTTTTGATATGATACATTCAGACGTATTGGGCCCTTGTCCTACAACCGGTATTAACGGTTTTCGATGGTTCGTCACTTTTATTGATTGTTATACTCGCGTGACATGGGTGTACCTTATGAAAAATAAAAGTGACGTCTTTGAGGCGTTTCGAGACTTTCATCGCCGGGTAGAAACTCAATATGGTACTAAAATTAAGTGCTTACGGTCTGACAATGGGACGGAGTATACAAATAGGAAGGTTGCTGAGTACTTATCCACTCATGGCATACTACACGAAACTTCATGTGCCTATACACCGGCACAAAATGGTATGGCCGAACGGAAGAACAAACACCTGTTGGAGGTCGCACGGACGATGATGCTGGCTATGAATGTTCCGAAACACTTATGGGGCAGGCGATGTTAACGGCCTCTTATCTCATCAATCGAATGCCATCTCAGGTATTGGACTGGAAGACACCGCTGGAGATGCTTACTGGTGCAACCACGTACACTGTTCCACCGAAAGTATTTGGGTGTGTATATTTTTTCCAAGATAATAGGCCAGGAGTTGGCAAACTGGATCCTAGAGTGGTTAAATGTGTCTTTGTCGGGTACACGGCAACTCAGAAGGGATACGCATGTTGGAGCCCAGTTGAGCGGAAAATGTTTGTAAGCATGGACGTTACATTCAGAGAACTGGAACCATATTATGGTTCGGATGACGGTTCAGCGTTTGGTGACACACCTAACTTAGAGGGTGTTAGATGTGATAGGAAGAAATTAAGCTCATCTGTGGTAGTCGGATCGGTCCCATGCCCGGTCGTAGAAAACTGGACGAAAGGGGGAGAAAGCAGTGACTCCGATACAGAAGATGAAGAAGATACATATGTTAAACAGGGGGAGCAGCAGACAATAGAAAAGGAGCTCTAAGTCTACAGAAGGTGACAGCAGAAGTCCAGTACTATGCCTGTACCGTACCTTGTGCCTACTGTACCAAGTCCCTCGTCTACTCCTGCTCCAACTCTTGAAGATGTTGCCCCCGCACTGAATTAATCTAATTCTGATGCGGATCTCTCTGACTCTGATGGTATGATCTCTCCACCACCTATTGCTCCCTTAAGGAGATCTTCTCGCATTAATACGGGTAAGGCTCCTAGTCATTTTGATGATTATGAACATGATATTGCCAACTACCCGTCTTATTCTAACATTTCTTCGAATTATCGAGCCTTCATTACATCATTAGACTCTACTTCGTTGCCCAAGTGTTGGCAGGAAGCAAAGAAATATCCAAGGTGGAAAGCTGCAATGATGGAAGAACTTCGGGCACTGGAGAAAAATAAGACGTGGGAGCTGGTTTCATTACCCAAAGGGAAGAAAACTGTGGAATGCAAATAGGTGTACACAGTAAAGGAGACGTCAGAAGGAAAGGTGGAACGATACAAGGCGAGGTTGGTTGCAAAAGAATACACACAATCATATGGCATCGACTATGATGAGATATTTGCTCCAGTAGCGAAAATGAGCACCGTAAGAACTCTGGTCTCCATTGCAGCAAACTATGGGTGGAAGCTATACCAGTTAGATGTAAAGAATGCCTTTCTTCATGGGGACCTACAAGAAGAAGTGTACATGGAACTCCCGCCAGGGTGCTATGCTACAGAATCAGACGGAGGGACGTCGCATAGAAAAGTGTGCAAACTAAAGAAGTCGCTATATGGACTCAAGCAATCTCCTCGAGCTTGGTTTGACAGATTCAGAAAGGCTGTTACAGGCATGGGATACCATCAAGCAAATGCAGATCATACGGTCTTTCTTCAGCATGCAAGATGCCACATCACTATACTTGTTGTATACGTGGATGATATAGTAATCACAGGTAATGATGAAGTCGAGATCGCTAAGCTGAAGTCAAAACTCGCGAAGGAGTTTGAGGTGAAGGATTTAGAAGCAATGAGGTACTTTCTAGGTATCGAGGTGTGTGAAGGCGAACAAGGAATTGTTCTCTCACAGAAAAAATACGTACTAGATCTGCTGAAGGAGACAGGGATGCTGGGATGCAAAGCAGCGGTCACTCCAATTGACCAAAAGTGCAAGTTTGGAGCAGAAGCAAGAGAGCCAGTTGATCGTGAAAGATATCAACGACTTGTAGGAAGATTGATTTATCTGGGGCACACTCGTCCTGATATCTCATTTGCGGTGAGTGTTGTAAGTCGCTACATGCATGATCCAAGAACGGGTCATATGGATGCAGTGTTTCAGATCTTGAGATATCTGAAAGGGACGCCGGGAAAAGGGCTATGGTTCAAGAAGAATAGAAGTATAGAAGTTGAGGGATACTGCGATGCAGACTGGACGAGCTGTATAGACGATAGAAGGTCTACCACGGGATATTGTGTCTTTGTAGGAGGAAACTTGGTCTCATGGAGAAGAAAAAAATAGTCAGTGGTAGCACGGTCTACAGCTGAAGCAGAATACAGAGCAATGGCTTTGGGAGTGTCGGAGTTGCTGTGGGTGAAAGCGTTGCTGACAGAGTTGAAGCTGGACAAGGGAGCACCGTTACGTCTTCTGAGCGATAGTCAAGCTGCAATAAGTATTGCTAACAATCCAGTTCAGCACGACAGAACGAAGCACATCGAGATCGATCGATTCTTCATCAAAGAGAAGCTGGAACAAGGGATACTGAAGATTGATCATGTTCGCTCAGAAGAACAAGTGGCAGACTGTCTGACTAAGGGTCTTAGTTCATTAAGTCTGTCGAAGCTATGTAACAAGATGGGAATAATTAATATCTATCGCCCATCTTGAGGGGGAGTGTTGAGAACTAATAAGGGACTTTAGTCCCACATTGGAAAATGTAGTATGAAGAGGAGCTAGACTCCCTATAAATAGTGGAGTAACCAATCAATAAAACGCACAACAATTATTCTCTACAAAAGTTTCTTAATATCAATCTATATATTATATATATTTGTCTTTTCATAATTATGGTATTTGGAAATCAACTTATATTCAAGTCAACCCATTGGATCCTTGCCATATATGCAGCAGCTTCTACAATGTTTGAACCTTCTGTGGCTCTGATCTCGCTAAGTGTTGAAGGGACTGAATGATTTCTATTGATCTTCAGATTGATGCCTTGCATGTGCATGTTGTATATGTGAAGTTTAGGTTCCTCGTCGCCTTTCTTTTGCTCACATCATGAGCTTCTTCCTCGTTGGTCTCAAATCTGTTGGAGTAATAAGTGCGTAAGTTATAGGAAACAGTCCTAGTAATTATTACCTTCGCTTATGGTTAGAAAATCAGAGCTATCAGAACTAGCTCTGATTTAAGCTAGTTTTTGCTGATTTAAGCATTATGGTATGTAGTTTTTGTGACTACTGTGGTACCGGAGATGCCCTATGTTCTCAATGCGTTATACTTATGCCAATATTTTCTGAATTTTGTTTATGACTCTGAATTTTGTTTAACTTTACCTTATGCTAATATTTTTCAACATCGTCAATGGTATACAATTTGCTAAAAGCTTTGACAAGTTTTGCCAAATATTTTGAAAAAAAAAAAATCCAAAGGATTAGAACTAGTTATCAAGTTAATTTATGTACTTCGAAGATCTATAGAATTGTTCTAATGTTTAATTGAGTTCTAGATTGTACTGATCTTGTTATATGAATACATAATATCTGCTTTGAGTTGAGATTCTATTATTTTCCCATAATGCTAATTTCATGATTTCATCGCTTTCTTTGTGTGTATTCCATTTTTTGACCTTTGTCCATTTCTCAGATTCAACAATTCTATATAAAACATAGTAGTCGAAACTTGGACAAAATTGAACCCTCTCCTTTTCTAGAGAAGTAGAAACCAATTTGTTTTTCTGACACTACAAAAACAAAGTCATCTTCTTGACACCATGTTGATATCATACCTTAAAGTGTCGGTTTCCGGTCCATCATATGCAAGAAGTTGCTCTCTCCACTGTATCTTTTACAAGCAGTCTTCTTGATTATCTTATCACAGTTTGCTATTTTCCTCTCATAAGATGTTATTGCTTTAGAAGTGCATTACTGTTGAATGTGATGGTGTTGGCATGTTTTTTTTCCAATTGATTTGTTTCCATCAGTTATTCTTATTTATTTTTTTGCTTTTTTAATTCTTATTTGTAGTTTGTTTCCTTTCTAGCAGCATAAGATGGACCCTCTACATATACTTTATCTACTTTTGTTTTTGAAGGTAGTGAATGTTGTTTAACCTATTCTTCCTTTTAATTCTTTTGGAGGTTTAGAAATGGACAAACTACTTAATGTTTTTTTTTCAGTTTTATATAATCTAATTTTAAGTGACAATTTTGTGCAGTCTTCAAAATTTAAGTTGACGAGTGATGTTCGAACTAATTGGCTAATTCCCTTCTCTCATTTGGCACACGTGTGTGTTCATGTGTGTAGAATCCTCTCCATATCGCAATAAAACACTTATATTTATATATTAATTTGTCTCTGCAATATAAAGAACAAAGAAATAGTGGACAACATGTCCTTTATTGGATATATATGCACCTATTGCTGTAGAAAATAATGGTTGGATGATTTTATTGATGGACTACTTCACTACATATAGGGAGTCTAGCTCCTCTACATACTACATATTCCGATGTGGGACTAAAAGTCCCTTATTGATTCTCAACACTCCCCCTCAAGATGGGCGATAGATATTGATCATCCCCATCTTGTTACATAGCTTCGACAGACTTAATGAACTAAGACCCTTAGTCAGACAGTCTGTAACTTGTTCTTCTGAGCGGACATGGTCAATCTTCAGTATCCCTTGTTCCAGCTTCTCCTTGATGAAGAATCGATCAATCTCGATGTGCTTCGTTCTGTCGTGCTGAACTGGATTGTTAGCTATACTTATTGCAGCTTGACTATCGCTCAGAAGACGCAATGGTGCTCCCTTATCCAGCTGCAACTCTGTCAGCAATGCTTTCACCCACAGCAACTCTGACACTCCCAGAGCCATTGCTCTGTATTCTGCTTCAGCTGTCGACCGTGCTACCACTGACTGTTTCTTGCTTCTCCATGAGACTAGATTTCCTCCTACAAAAACACAGTATCCCGTGGTAGACCTTCTGTCGTCTAGGCAGCTCGCGAGTTCGCTTCACAGTATCCCTCAACTTCTATGCGTCTATTCTTCTTGAACCATAGCCCCTTTTCCGACGTTTCTTTCAGATATCTCAAGATCTGAAATACTGCTTCCATATGACCCTTTCTTGGATCATGCATGTAGCGACTCACTACACTTACTGCAAATGAGATATCAGGGCGAGTGTGCCCCAGATAAATCAATCTCCCTACAAGTTGTTGATATCTTTCACGATCAACTGGCTCTCCCGCTTCTGCTCCCAACTTGCACTTCTGGTCAATTGGAGTGACTGCTGCTTTGCATCCCAGCATCCCTGTCTCCTTCAGCAGATCTAGTGTGTATTTTCTTTGTGATAGAACAATTTTCTGTTCGCCTTCACACACTTCGATACCTAGAAAGTACCTCATCGCCCCTAAATCCTTCACCTCAAACTCCTTCGCGAGTTTTGACTTCAGCTTAGCGATCTCGACTTCATCATCACCTGTGATCACTATATCATCCACATATACAGCAAGTATAGTGATGTAGCCTCTTGCATGCTGGAGGAAGATCGTATGATCTGCATTTGTTTGACGGTATCCCATGCCTGTGACAGCCTTTCTGAATCTGTCAAACCAGGCTCGAGGAGATTGCTTGAGCCCGTATAGCGACTTCTTCAGTTTACACACCTTTCCTTGCGACGTCCCTCCGTTTGATTCCGTCGCGTAGCACCCTGGCGGGAGCTCCATGTACACTTCTTCTTGCAGGTCCCCATGAAGAAAGGCATTCTTCACATCCAGCTGGTATAGCTTCCACCCATAATTCGCTGCAATGGAGACCAGAGTTCTCACGGTGCTCATTTTTGCTACTGGGGCAAACGTCTCATCATAGTCTATGCCATATGACTGTGTGAATCCTTTTGCAACCAACCTCGCCTTATACCGCTCTACTTTTCCTTCTGGCGTCTCTTTCACTGTGTACACCCATTTGCATCCCACAGCTTTCTTTCCTTTGGGTAATGGAACCAGCTCCCATGTCTTATTTTTCTCCAGTGTCCCAAGTTCTTCCATCATTGCAGCTTTCTACCTTGGATCTTTCTTTGCTTCCTGCCAACACTTGGGCAACGAAGTAGAGTCTAACGATGCAATGAAGGCTCGATAATTCGAAGAAATGTTAGAATAAGACAAGAAGTTGGCAATGTCATGTTCATAATCATCGAAACGACTAGGAGCCTTACCCGCGTTGATGCGAGAAGATCTCCTTAAGGGAGCAATAGGTGGTGGAGAGATCATACCATCCGAGTCGGAGAGATCCGCATCAGAATCCGAGTGATTCAGTGCGGGGGCAACATCTTCAAGAGTTGGAGCAGGAGTAGACGAGGGACTTGGTACAGTAGGCACAGGGCACGGCATAGGCACAGTACTGGACTTCTGTTGTCTCCTTCTGTAGACTTGGAGCTCCTTTTCCCTTGTCTGTTGCTCCCCCTGCGTAATATATGTATCTTCTTCTTCATTCGCTGTATCTGAGTCACTGTGCTCTCCCCCTTTTGTCCAGTTTTCTACAACCGGACACGGAACCGATCCGACGACCACATTTGGGCTTATTATCTCTCCCTCACATCGAACACCACCTGTGTTAGATGTGTCACCAAATGCTGAACCTTCATCCGAACCATAGTATGGTTCGAGTTCTCTGAATGTAACGTCCATGCTGACAAACATCTTCCGCTCGACTGGACTCCAACAGGCATATCCCTTCTGAGTCGCCGTGTAACCGACAAAGACACATCTAACTGCTCTAGGATCCAGTTTGCCAATATCGGGCCTATTATCTTGGACAAAGCACACACATCCAAAAACTTTTGGTGGAACAGTGTATGTAGTTGCCCCAGTAAGCATCTCCAATGGTGTCTTCCAGTCCAATACTTGAGACGGCATTCTGTTGATGAGATACTAGGCCGTCAAAATAGCCTGTCCCCATAAGTGCTTCGGGACATTCATAGCCAGCATCATCGTCCGTGCGACTTCCAGCAGGTGTCTGTTCTTTCGTTCAGCTACACCATTTTGTGCCGGAGTATAAGCACATGAAGTTTGATGTAGTATTCCATGGGTGGAAAAATACTCAGCAACCTGCTTATTAGTATACTCCGTCCCATTGTCAGACCGGAAACACTTAATTTTAGCGCCATATTGTGTTTCCATCCGGCGATGAAAGTCCCGAAAAGCCTCAAGGACGTCACTTTTATTCTTCATAAGGTAGACCCATGTCACGCGGATATAACAGTCAATGAAGGTGACGAACCATCGAAAACCGTTAATTCCGGTTGTAGGACAAGGACCCCATACGTCCGAATGTATCATGTCAAAAGCAGCTGAACTCCTAATCCCCGGCCGAGCTTACATACGAGCTTCTGGTTTGTTTTCCCAACTCACAAGCATCACAAAATAACTTCTCTTTATCAGCCCTTTGATATAAGGACGGATACATTCGACTAATAACTGGAAAAGAGGAATAACCGACACGCTGGTGGTGGAGTAGCAAGTCGGCTTCAACACTGCGACAGGAAGCTTCTGGTGGTGCATCTGCTACCAAGGATGCCAATGCATTGTCCAGTCCAATCCTGTCTAAATACCACAACCCCTTATGCCATATGCCAGTCCCAAGTCGTCGTCTTGTCCCCTTCTCCTTAAAAGTCACCTTAGGAATGTCAAAGAAAACAGTACAGTTAAGATCAAGTATAATGGCACTAATGGATAAAAGATTGACAGGAAAAGATGGAGCATGTAAGACATTGGTTAGAGTGATGGAAGGGGTGCATGCGACAGTGCCTGTACCCACTACAGGTCTGGATGTACCATCAGCGGTTTGAATACTCTCTGGCAATGGTAGCTGAGTATAGTCCTGAAACGCACCACGGGATCCCGTGACATGGCGAGATGCCCCAGAGTCCATTATCCATCCTGGCTGATGGACAGATGCAAGAGCACGTGCAGAATCACCGGTGCCGGTTTGGGCAAAGTAAGTGATGGTATCTCCCGAGGTCGAAGACGCCCCGGGACTGTCGGCCGAAACCAGCTTTGTGCCTCGCAACTTCTCAAGGAACTCCCTCTCAAGCGGGGTTATTTCAGCCAGTAGATTCTCTCCCCCTTCCTCCACCAGATTCGCTTTGTGTCCTCCCCGTCTACCAGCATATCCTCCTCTATTACCCCGTCGGCCGCCACGACCCCGTCCTCGATCAGTAGACTGATTTCGCAAGGGTTTTGGACAAAAACGGATGTAATGTCCGGAGTCACCACAATTGTGGCAAACACCACCAACAGATGGAGGTTGATTGAAGGCAGCAAGGGCAGACTTTTCAACCTCGGCTTGCTCCTCCTGGTAGGATCCCTTGTTGGGCATCAACTTCAGTCGAGCTTCTTCCTGTGTCATGACGGCTATAGCTTCTTCCAAGGTCGGAAGCGTGGATTGGGATATGAGGATATTCCGTCTCTGCTCAAATACAGGGTGTAGTCCCTTCAGGAATTTCATCATACGCTGCCGTAAAATATAAGCCAGGAACGTCTGAAAGTATTTCGCGAATGCCGGTTTGACTTGTGCATCTTCCATCCCAAGAGGATCATAATGATCTAGATCAGACCAGTACTTCTTCAACAGGGCTGCGTACTCAGAGATGGTACGTTCGTCTTGGGCCACTCTATCGAGTTCATCTTGCAGTTGAAAGACTCGCATAGGATTGCCGGAGCCGGAGTGCATATCTTTTAGAGTCCGCCATATATCAGCAGCAGCCTCTATTGCCTCGACATTGCCCGACATCTGGTCGGTTAATGAGGCAGTCAACTACCCAGCCACTACGTTGTTGACAATCTCCCAAACAGCAAACTCCTTTGCGAAGTGATCGGCTGGCGCCTGGGCTTGGCCAGTGACGTAGCCAACCAAGCCACGTCCCTTCAGCGTCCGTATCGCCTGTCGCGACCACTTCAAGTAGTTGGACGTTCCTTCCAACTTCGTCTCCAGCTTTTCTAATTTTCCCATTTTGTAAGGGGACGGATCCACATCAGTATGGATCACACGTGGGGTTACCTCGGTTAATCTCTTTGATAAGATATCATCAACCAAGGCCTTCATCTCGTCGGCCGTCAGTTTGCCACTGATCGAATCCATGGCTTCTTCAACTGTGAACCCGATTCGTCGTCTTCGTCGGCTTCTTGGACGTCGGAGTCGGCAACTCCTCCAACTTCGTCGTCTTCGTCGTCTTCTTCGACGTCACAGACTTTACGAATGCGCTACTAACTTGGCCAGCACCGGCGCGCGCATGTAAAGTGAACACGTCAGGACACCAGAGAAGACATGATCAGTCTCTGTATAGATCCCGATGTGAAGGAGGAATAACAAAATAAACATTTGTTAGTTCCAAACGGCGCAATCTAGGAACAGAGTCGGTGCAAATAAAGAATTTGACATCTCGACTCGTCTTCGAAATACGCCGTTGTTGTTTTTTTTGACGGCTAGGGTTAGGGTTAGGGTTTGGATGGGGCTGCTAGAGCTAGGGTTAGGGTTTCCATTGCAATAGAGGCTAGGGTTAGGAGGGGGGGCGGGAGGGTGCTGGCGGGTGGCAGGAGGGGGGGAAGGGTGCTGGTCGGGTGGTCGGGGGGGGTACTGCTCCGGGGGGGTCGGGGGGGGGGGGGGGGGGGTCGGGGGGGGGGGGGGGGGGGCGCTGCTCCGGGGGGGGGGTTGGGGGTCGGGGGGGCTGCTGCTCCGGGGGGGGGGGGGGGGGGTCGGCTAAATTTTTTTTTTTTTTTGTGGAGAGAGAGAGAGAGAGAGAGAGAGAGAGAGAGTTATGGCTCTGATACCATGTAGAAAATAATGGTTGGATGATTTTATTGATGGACTACTTCACTACATATAGGGAGTCTAGCTCCTCTACATACTACATATTCCGATGTGGGACTAAAAGTCCCTTATTGATTCTCAACAATTGCTGTGTCCTAGTGTAGTCAGTGGCGTGCTCGATACGTGTGTCAACACGACACGGACACAACATGTATTTTGGAGTATCCGCGCTTCTTAGCTTGCATGTGAAGCTTAAATGGACCTGTGTTTTCGTAATTATAATTTTAAGGTTTAAAAAGGTGGCTGGTACATATCGACCAATACTTTTTATATTGCGCTATTTTTGGAAAGTTTCAATCATTTTGGGGTCCATTAGACAAACTGTCTGAACATTGCAGAAACTTAAGTATGCTGACAATTTTCTGACTGAATTCCCTAAAGTTTTAAAATTAACTAAAGCTTTTTGAACCTTTACCAACATTGGTTTAATGTGTTCTTGATTTGGATTTATTTTTATTTTGAGTTTCATGATACTATTGGCTCAGTTGATAACCATGAAACTTTTTGTGTGCATGTGTGTACTCGTCAAGTGGCTTCCAATCTGGTTGATTTCTGATCAGGAATATCATTCGTTGGGCTTGAACCCGTAATAGTTGGTCATCTTAAAATTGTTTGCATAGGGATGGATTTATTTCCCTATCTACAGATACCTATGCAATAGAATACGGTCTATAAAAGATCATTTAGAGACATCGTCGCTAAACTACATATATGGTAATGCATCAATCTTTTTGAGATATCATTTATATGTATGTGCATTCTTCTTAAATGGTAACATATTCCTATCCTTTCAATTGAAGCTAACAGCGCTCTCCCTACTTTCAGCCCCTATACAGAGAGACGTGCTAGGAGTCCTGTCTGGCATTATATAAGAAAGTCTAATAACTGACTTCTTCCTCTATTGTTACTTTGTCTGAGATTATTGATGTTTCCTTGGGCAAATCAATTCCTTCATACAATTTAGTTCTATTTTTGGTTAATTGTAGGAGAATACCATATGGAATAGCAGCACTAATAAGGAGTAATCATGCATCATTTGCTGCTCTAGTCAACCAATCGACAACAGAGCCGCTGGTACGGTTTCTCCAATCAAGCCGATGATAGTGTTGATGATGATGATGTCTATGAGGTAGGCTAATTGCTCTTGCTTCAAAATCCATATCTCATGATTAAAATGAAATAAAAACCTCTATAATTTTGTTAAAAATATGATTTCATTTTCCTCTTGACATTGGAGTATTTGTATGCTTACATTTCCTCTAGACATTGGAGTTTTGCCATAAGGTGTCTGGCTCTTTCTGATGACGTACTAGGTTCAGTAGAAGAGAATTCAGAAAATAGTTCTTACCACTCTAATTCCATGTAACTTAGTAGTTCATGGGCTTAATGCAAAAGGAATATAACATGTAAAAATGATAGATCTGAATGTACAACAGAAAAATGATAGATAGTATATTAATGATAGTGTAATATCAATGTACCCTTATTCTAGTTCTTAGTTACATGCTTCTTTCTTGGTGTACTAAATGTAGCTTTGTGGTCAAAATATTCTGAACACTAATAGTCTACAAATGGGCTAAAACACACTATATTTCAAATAACACTATACTTTTATTCATGACCAATTTGTGAAGGCTCCTTTGGGCATTGTATATTATTGTCGTCTCTTTGAGAATGTTATGCCTCTGTATACCATATAAAATTAATGGAAATTAGTAATATCATGTATCCTCAAATCTCAATCCAATTTAATATCTATTTGTATCCCTGTAGTATTTTGCAGTCTTGTAGAGTGTATTTGCCTTTCCACGCACATTCTATCCCATCTATAAGTAATAGGATTTTGCACAAGGCTTGTGTTTGTGCTAACAATTAGAATGCAGTAATTTGTTGTGGTTATTGTGGCACTAGGTTTCCAGCTTTAGCTCAGTCATTTGTTTGAGTCCTTACTGAGTTTAGGTAATATGACATTGGAATACAAAGATACTTGAAGTGAGTACTTAATATTTATATTTCCTCCGAACACAGTTATCCTCTTTCCTTCTTTTGAGAAATAAGTAGTGCATGGTTCCTAGCTCAATTTAATTGAATAAAAATCTACAAAGAAATATTTACCAACTTTTTGCATCCTTCAAACACCAAAAAAATACAAGTCGATGCTAACCACGAGCACTAACACAAGATACACATTTACACTAGGTATATATTGTGAAGAATCACAGCTCTACTGGTTGTTACTCGCTTTTCTTTCAATATTGAAATTTTTGTTACATTTTTACTAATTCAATTATCTTCCAGTAAATATCCAGGTTTGGGATAATCTTTTTTCTTTTGATTTCAAAACTGTAAAGCTAGTTATGTTTCGCACAATTATATGACCACAACCATCTCAGGGAGGTTGAATATATAGATTGTAAGTTGAACCATAGAACTAACTGTTTACGCCAAAAACTTACATTTGTCATAGTACCTGCCACTAGGCTTCCCCTAGTGCAGGATTCAGGGATGGCCAAGGTTGACGTGTATATTTAGCAAGGTTCGCAGTATCAAAATCGGTATCGGATCCTTCTTATGAGTATGAGGATAGATAGTATCAAGCACCTTATATAATGTTTTTCAAGGAAAATCATTCACTTTGTAGGTCTCGCTCAAGCACTCAGGACATGCATCTAATTACAACTTACAAGTTTGATCTAGAATTGACCATACTACTAAGGAAAAAAAAACCCACAAGTTTGAAATTATGTTCTGCCATGCATGCATATATTAGTTAATTTCATCGTTATTTAAAACATGCATATATTAGTTAATATCAGTTCATTTTATTTGTTATACAGGTCCTAATACGTATTTATAGATGGAAGTAACCAACATGATGATTCAGTTTGAAATTTATGTTTGGTTTTTCTCTCTCTGATTCTTCAAGCTACTTCTCCATTTTCTTTCTTTCCAGTTGGAAGTTGAACTTGTTTTCTGAACTTATTTTCTTCCTGTTCATAGACTTAAACAGATTTATCAATTATTGACTATATGTTTATATATTACTATTTTTGATTATCATGGATTTCTTTTCTGGACTATACAATATCGAATTTATGTTTGACTCTATTATATTTTTATTATGAAATATGTTACAATGTGTATGTTATCCTGGATTTGTTGTCTTTCACTTAGAATCTATACAGTTTGGAATTTGTTGTCAAAGACAATGATTTTCATCAATAAGGAATTCCTTGTTTTTATATTGGTCCATTATCCAAGTTCACACGGGATTGAGTATTCATATGGTCTCTACTTTGGTAAACCAAATCTTTATCTGTACGTATAGGTGTGTTTTTATATTATGTTCCTTTTTTTTCTCCTTTTGGTTAAATATTCTAATTCTATTTTCTAATGTCAAAAAGAGTAGAGTATGTTGGTGTTTTTGCCTTTGGACTATAAAAGATAGTCCCACATCGGCTACACCAAATGGTGAGTATCTCAATATAATGCATTGCATGTGTTGAGGTGTGCACATGAGGTGTAGTGGGGCACAAGTTTGTGCCATGTGGAAGTATTTTCCTAGAAGGAAAAAAGATTAAATCCAACAAGGATGCAAGTTAATTTTTGTTGTGCGGACTCGGACTCGGACACGGACTCCAGGATGTCTCGTGCATGCACGGGAGTGTTCGGGGGGTAGGCGTGGACTGGCACATTTCTATGCTGATTGTGGGATGATCTAAAATATCAAACTCTATTTTTGAGTATTGGTATTTTAGTCCCACATCGGATAGAAAAAGAGGTGAAGTCTCAACTCCACTCTATAAATAGAGCCCCTTGGCCTCCTTTGAAAGATGCACCAAGAAGAGAGTGAAGGGAGTCTGTAAAGTCCAGGAAGCCCGTTCAAGTCTCAAATATTGACTTACGAGCGTTCCAGAAGTTCTTCGTGAACTTGCTGGTTCCTGGAAGCTGTTCGTGCTCGTGTGGGGCGAATAAAGCTTTGAACAACGGTGGTTCATTCACCCCAGCATCTCATTCTCGCCTGTCATCGCTGCTGTTACCTTTTACAGTAACTTCTTTTTAGAAGCTCTACTACCGATAGTCGCTTGCACAAAAGTCTCTTTAGATTTTTTGTGTATTACGTAGAATCTTTTTAGATCCTCGTAATTCAGAATCCTCCAGGATCTCTGTTGCACATCTTCTTTAAGGTGTTGCATTTGAAACGTTGTCTTTACAATTGTTTCAGTTTCAGAATTTTCCATCGAAAATTGTGCCTCGGCAATAACAATCTCAAAGCTTTATTGAGAAGATGGATAACTCTCGTGCTTCGCTCATCGATACCGGCTTTAACAAGTTGGAGAAATTCGATGGCGAACACTTCCAGATATGGAAACGAAAGGTCACTTTAAATCTTCAACTCGTGAATGTTGATCACGTGCTGTCAGAAGAAGAACCGATCGTTCCAACCACTGGATCTGCTGCGGCTGTGGCTGCTGCTACGACCAAGCAAGCGAAGTGGAAGAGAGAAAACAGTATATGCAAACTACTGATACTCAATTCCATGGAAGACTCTCTGGCAGAGTCCTACTCCAAGAAGACATCTGCCAAAGAGATATGGGACTCCTTGGGAAAGCTCTATGAAGATGACGAGAACCGGTCCAAGATCTTCATGGTAGAAAAATACCACAAGTGGACCTTCGAAGACGAGAAGTCGATGCTGCCCCAAGTGAAGGAGTTTCTGAAGTTGCGTCAGAAACTAGAAGACGAGAACATGCCCCTCGTCGACAAGTTTGTCGTTGGAGGGATCGTCGCGAAACTTCCTACAGAATGGAGCAACTTCTATGCAAAGATGTATCGAAAGAAGATGGAAATTAGCTTGGAAGATTTCTTGCAAGAGATCCATGTTGAGGACGAGATGCGCTCTCAACAGAAGATGGATACTCTGTCCAAGCAACTGGCGAAGGCAAATCTGGTCCAAACCAGAGAATACCAGGGGAAGCAGGCTGCTTCTCATCGCAAAAAGAAGGACTTCACGAATCTGAAAGTGAAGGGTCCTGCTTTCAAGCAGCAGAAGTCCAAGTCCCATGTGACTTGCTTCAATTGTGGCAAGAAGGGCCACTACAAATTCGAATGCAAGTCCAAGCCCAAAGAACAAGGTGAGCCTAATAAGGTTTCTATGGTTACTAATCTAGTTGCCATGATAGCACAGGTTGCAACTGTGGGGGCTGACTTGGACTGGTGGATAGACACTGGTGCGACCTGCCATGTCTGTTCAGACAAGGACTGGTTCGTCTCTTATGAGCCAACTTCAGAGAAGGTCATAATGGCAAACCAGGCACAAGCTGAAGTACTAGGGATCGGGACGGTGGAGCTGAAACTCACATCGGGGAACACTCTGACGCTTCAAGGTGTGAAGCATGTTCCAGTAATTGCTAAGAACCTGATCTCTGGAAGTCTGCTCTACAACGCAGGCTTGAGGATGGACATCAATGCTGGCCAGTTGGTGATGTCCAAGAAGGGTACATTCTTCGGGAAAGCTTTCCAAACTGAAAGAATGTACAAGATTCAGCTTGTTGTAACCCAGCATGATAATATAAATGCAATCACTTTTTCTGATTATTCTCTTGAGTTGTGGCATAATAGGCTATGACATGTTCATTGTAAAAGGATTAACAGAATGTCTAGTCTAGGACTTATCTCCAAGTGTGGAGGTAAGGTAGAGAAATGCGAAGTATGTGCTCAGACGAAGATCACAAGGAAACCCTTTCACAGGGTCCATCGAAGCACAGATCTTCTGGAGTTGGTTCACTCAGATATCTGTGACTTCAAACAATTCTCTACAAAGGCCGGGATGAAGTATTTTATTACTTTCATCGATGACTTCTCAAAGTACGCTTTCGTCTACTTGCTCAAGTCTAAAAACGAAGCATTCGAGAAGTTCAAGGAGTTCAGGGCCGAGGCTGAGTGGCAAACTGGACAACAACTCAAGAGGTTAAGGAGTGATCGAGGCAGGGAGTATCGGTCTCATGAATTCTTATCATTCTGCAAAGAACATGGAATCATCAATGAGACGACGGCTCCGTACTCTCCTCAATCCAACGGAGTAGCAGAAAGGAAGAACAGAACGTTGACAGAGATGATGAATTCCATGCTGTTGACTGCGGGTCTTCCAAAGTGCTACTGGGGA
Organism: Iris pallida; assembly: GCA_029216955.1. Classification (NCBI taxonomy): domain Eukaryota; kingdom Viridiplantae; phylum Streptophyta; class Magnoliopsida; order Asparagales; family Iridaceae; genus Iris; species Iris pallida. Next base: position 2,792,863 of record JANAVB010013598.1, on the reverse strand, counting down.
GAAGCTGCACTAACGGCAACGTTCATTCTGAACAGAGTGCTATATGCAACTTTCGACATAACTCCTCATGAACTCTGGTTCAAAGTCAGACCTAACTTGAATGTCATTCGAGTGTGGGGGTGTCTGGCTTATGTGAAGCTCCCGGATCTGAAGATTCAGAAGTTGGGGACAAGGACTACGAAGGCGATCTTCTTGGGGTATGCCGAGAAGAGTGATGCTCGGAGATTCCTTGATATCGAGTCAAACCATATCATCGAATCTCGCGATGCTGAATACTTTGAAGACAAGTTTGCAAAACACAAGAATGTTGTTCTCGCGGATCTTTCGGAGAATGATGAGGGTACAAAGCAGACAGAAGTCTTTAATGAACCAGTAGTCCTAGATGAAGCTGTCGTCAAGGAGACACCAACTGAACCAGAACTCGCTGAGCCGTCATCTAAGCGAACGAGGAGGCCGAAAGACTTCGGAGATGACTTCGTCACCTATCATGTGAAAGCAGATCCGCTTACCTATGATGAGGTGATGAAGACCAGAGATGCTGTATTCTGGAAGGAGGCGATAGACAACGAGATTGACTCAATCACCTCCAACAACACATGGGTATTGGTTGACCTGCCAGAAGGAGCAAGACCCATCGGATGCAAATGGATCTCAAGAAGAAGATGAAAGCAGATGGAACCATTGACAAGTTCAAGGCCAGGCTAGTGGCCAAGGGGTTTGCTCAGAAGCAGGGGATCGACTACTTTGACACTTATCCTCCAGTAGCTCGGATGACAACCATTAGATTGTTACTTGCTCTAGCAGCAATACACAAGCTGGTGATACATCAGATGGATGTGAAAACGGTATTCCTTAATGGAGAGCTGACCGAAGAGATCTACATGCAACAACCAGAAGGTTTTGTCGTCAGAGGTCTGGAAGACAAAGTCTGCAAGTTGATGAAGTCTCTGTATGGTTTGAAATAAGCTCCCAAAATGTGGCATGAGAAGTTTGACTAGGTGATAAGGTCAAATGGCTACAGGGTCAGTGAAACAGACAAGTGTGTCTATACAAAGTTTGCTGACGGAAGAGGAGTAATCGTTTGTCTTTACGTGGACGACATGCTAATCATAGGTACGGATTTAAGCTGCGTCACGGAGACAAAAAAATTCCTCTCGACCAAGTTCAGTATGAAGGACTTGGGGGATGCCGATGTAATCTTGGGGCTCAAGATCATCCGGACAGGCACTGGAATAGCGCTGTCACAATCTCATTATATTGAGAAGATGCTCACTCGCTACGGGTATCAAGATCTTCCTATAATCGATACACCGTACCGGAGTGATCAGAAGCTGGAGCCAAACTCGAGGGAAAGCGTCAGGCAGTTGGAGTACGCTAGCGTCATCGGAAGCTTGATGTACGCTACTACTGCCACAAGGCCTGACATAGCTTTTGCCGTGGGAATGCTGAGTCGGTTCACTAGCAATCCAGGCGTTGAGCACTGGAAAGCTGTGAAGCGTGTTATGAGATATCTCAAGAAAACTCAGACATATGCACTTTTCTACAGCGGAGATCCGTCAGTAGTGGAAGGCTTCAGTGATGCTAGCTGGTGTTCAGATATGGAGAGCGAGTATTCCACAGGTGGATTCGTATTCGCCATGGGCGGAGCTGCTATATCGTGGAAGTCGAAGAAGCATACTATGTTATCTCGTTCCTCCATGGAATCTGAATTCTTTGTATTGGATACTGCTGCAGATGAAGCAGAGTGGCTTCGGGAGATCATATATGATCTTTCGGTGGTTGGAGCTTAGATACCGGCAATACCGATATACTGTGACAACCAGGCGGCAGCAGCAGTGGCATCAAATGAACTTTTCAATGGGAAGAAGAGAACGGTGCGGTTGAAGCACAGAGCAGTACACGATCTTATCAAGAGAGGTGTTATTGCAGTGATTGATGTTCGGAGTCAGGATAACCTGGCGGATCCGTTCACCAAGGGCCTCAAACGCCAGCTGGTCGATGACACAGCTTGTAAAATGGACTTGAAGGCATTCTGATAGTGTGTCTTTGTAATCCTACCATAAAGTTTTATGCTATTAGTTCAAAGAAAAATCTACTAAGCATCTAACTTTTGGTTCAAAGGAGGATCACTTACTGGAAAACTATCAGGTAACAGTGGGAACTTATTCTCTGGAACATGGAAAGGATACGGACCCATAACCACTGTTGTCTACTATGTATTTTCTGCAGAAAAAACAGATCCTGTGGAAGGTTGGATTAAACGCTTTAATGAGTTCTCAGGCAGAGTGAATGCCTGGTGTGCTTTACAGGAAGCACGGTAGAGCAGCACTACAAGGAGTGAAACTCCATGCTATAGTGGGGTGACTCCACCATGAGGTTCCCAGGTAGGGGTAATGCCTCGGCTTTGCAAGCCAAGTCATAGCGGCGTAGCACCGCAAATAGGCAGGTAGCCTAATGTTGTATGACGTAATTAAAGAGTTGTAGACAGCACTACAAAGGAGAGGATGGCCCCATGTTACAGTGGCACGACACCACGATGAGGTACCCAGGTAGGGGTAAAGCCTCGGCATTGCAAGCCATGTCGTTGCGGCGTAACACCGCAAGGAAGCCTTAGGCTTCATGCTTGGTAGTTTGGCACTACAAAGAGGCTTGTGACCTCATGCTACAGTAGTATGACACTACGATGAGGTTCCCAGGTAGGGGTAATGCCTCGGCTCCAGGCCATGTCATAGCGGCGTAGCACCGCAAGGAAGCGCAAGGCTTCATGCCATATCTCTTTAATAAAGAACTCACCTATAGTGTATGGAAAGAGATATCAGGCCGTCTCTTGAGGGTAAACTTGTAGACGCCCAAAATTATACACTGAAACCAGGCTGGCACAGGGCCTTCAATGTGCAGCCAGAAGCACAGTTGATGTCATTATGTGAGTAGAAAGAATTACAGTTACGGTGCAAAATTCAAGGCTTAGTCCATTCTTGTATCATGCTGTTATTTAACCTATGCGGGAAGATTCAAGTCGTAGCGACATCTCTCCTAATGCATGATAGGCAGTCACTGTGGGGAACGCTCAACCCATATATTGAGATATGTGGGAGATTGTTGGTATTTTTGCCTTTGGACTAGAAAAGATAGTCCCACATCGGCTACACCAAATGGTGAGTATCTCAATATAATGCATTGCTTGTGTTGAGGTGTGCACATGAGGTGTAGTGGGGCACAAGTTTGTGCCATGTGGAAGTATTTTCCTAGAAGGAAAAAGGATTAAATCCAACAAGGATGCAAGTTAATTTTTGTTGTGCGGACTCGGACTCGGACACGGACTCCAGGATGTCTCGTGCATGCACGGGAGTGTTCGGGGGGTAGGCGTGAACTGGCACATTTCTATACTGATTGTGGGATGATCTAAAATATCAAACTCTATTTTTGAGTATTGGTATTTTAGTCCCACATCGGATAGGAGAAGAGGTGAAGTCTCAACTCCACTCTATAAATATAGCCCCTTGGCCTCCTTTGAAAGATGCACCAAGAAGAGAGTGAAGGGAGTCTGTAAAGTCCAGGAAGCCTGTTCAAGTCTCAAATATTGACTTACGAGCGTTCCAGAAGTTCTTCGTGAACTTGCTGGTTCCTGGAAGCTGTTCGTGCTCGTGTGGGGCGAATAAAGCTTTGAGCAACGGTGGTTCATTCACCCCAGCATCTCATTCTCGCCTATCATCGCTGCTGTTGCCTTTTACAGTAACTTCTTTTTAGAAGCTCTACTGCCGATAGTCGCTTGCACAAAAGTCTCTTTAGATTTTTTGTGTATTACGTAGAATCTTTTTAGATCCTCGTAATTCAGAATCCTCCAGGATCTCTGTTGCACATCTTCTTTAAGGTGTTGCATTTGAAACGTTGTCTTTATAATTATTTCAGTTTCAGAATTTTCTATCGAAAATTGTGCCTCGGCAAACAGAGTAACATATCACCCAACATGTCTTGTTCTCATGTTTAATTTTTTTTTGCAGGTCATTCAAAAGTATTTTGGATTCACTTATCAAATGATGGACGGTGTCTAGCTCTTGTGATGGAAAATATTTTGGCTTAATTTTGTAAATGTTTAATAGAAGATACATAAATATTTAAATCATTTTGGGTTCATTGTGTAAATGATGGTGTAGATGTTTAATATTTTGGGGATTTGATTCAATCTTTCCATAACTGAAGAGGCGGCTAGGGTTTCCACCCTCTCTCTATATATACTCTCTTCTGCCCTCTTTTGTGGGGACTACAAAAATTATAAGTCAGAAAAGGAGAGAGAGAGAGGAGCTGCTGCCGCCATTGCAAGTCCATCCGAGGAGTCAGAACAGAGATGACTTCGAGCGTTCCACAAGTTCTTCAACTTGCTGGTTCCTGGAAGCAATTCGTGTGGGGCGAATCTTGCTTTGAGCAACGGTGTTTTGACACCCGAGCAACTGTTCTTCATCTCATCTTTCTCTAGATTATTGTAACTCGTTCTGTTCCAATTGCAACACGTTTGCAAGGAAGAACGAGAGATCTTCTTTTCTCTATTTCCCTCCTTCATATTGTAATCTGGCTATTTGGTTTTTATATCATCGTAGATCTCTGTTGCATCTGTTTTACCGTCTTTGATCAAGCCCCGGGACTAACAATCTCAAAGCAAGATCCTTATAGATGGAAAACATTAATGCTTCGCTCGTCCAATCGAATTACTACAAGTTGGAAAAGTTCGATGGAGAGCATTATCAAGTCTGGAAGAGGAAGATTTATCTAACACTTCAACTCAAAGACGTTGATCATGTTCTGTTGGAGGAAGAACCCTCTGTTCCAGACACTGGATCTACTGCCGCAATCAATACGGCTACCAAATTCCAGGCCAAATGGAGAAGGAAAAATAGCATCTGCAGACTTCTCATCCTGAATGCTATGGAGGATTCCCTGGCAGAATCCTACTCGAAGAAGGAACTTGCCAGAGACATATGGGAGTCTGTGGAAAAACTGTATGAAGAAGACAGGAACAGGAGCAAGATGTTTGTGGTTGAAAAATATCACAAATTGCTCTTTGAGGACGAGAAGTCCATGTTGCCACATGTGAAGGAATTTCTAAAGCTGCGGCAGAAACTGGAAGACGAAGAGATGCCCCTTCCAGACAAGTTTGTCGTTGGAGGGATCGTCTCAAAACTTCCTGCTGGATGGAGTACCTTCTATGCAAGGATGCTCAGAAAAAAGCTAGACATTAGCTTGGAAGATCTACTTCAAGAGATCCATGTTGAGGACGAGATGCGTTCCCAACAGAAGGTGGACACTCTGTCCAAACAGTTGGCTAAGGCCAATCTAGTGTAGTCAAGAGATCCCAAGGGGAAGCAGGCGGCTTCTCATCCCAAGAAGAAGGACTTCACCAATCTAAAAGTGAAGGGCCCTTCATTCAAACAACAGAAGTCCAAGTCCCACGTGACTTGTTTCAATTGTGGCAAGAAAGGCCACTACAAGAGTGAATGCAGATCTAAGCCTAAACAATCAGAGAAAGGTGAGCCTAATAAGGTTTTATTGGTTTCTAACATTGTTGCTATGATCGCACAGGTCACAACCGTAGGGGTTGACTCTGACTGGTAGATAGACACTGGTGCGACTTGCCATGTCTGTTCTGGCAAGGAATGGTTCGTCACGTACCAGCCGATATCTGAGAAGGTTGTCATGGCGAACCAGGCCCAAGCTGAAGTTCTGGGGATCGGGACCGTGGAACTGAAACTCACTTCTGGGAACACTCTGACGCTTCAAGGTGTGAAGCATGTTCCGATGATTGTCAAGAACCTGATCTCTGGGAGCCTGCTCTGCAACGCAGGCTTAAGGATGGACATCAATGCTGGTCAGATGGTGATGTCCAAGAAGGGAACATACTTCGGGAAGGCTTATCAAACCGAAGGAATGTTTAAAATTTAGCTTGTCAACCAGTTTGATGACATTAATGCAGTTGTATTTTCTGATTATTCTCTTGAGTTGTGGCATAATAGACTAGGACATGTCTATTGTAAAAGAATTAACAAAATGTCTAGTCTAGGACTTATCTCCAAATGTGGGGGTAAGGTGGAGAAGTGTGAAGTGTGTGCTCAGACGAAGATCACAAGGAAACCCTTTCATTGGGTCAATCGAAGCACAGATCTTCTGGAGTACTTGGTGCACTCCGATATCTGTAACTTCAAACATTTCTCCACGAAGGCCGGGATGAAGTATTTCATAACCTTCATCGACGACTTCTCAAAATATGCGTTCGTCTACTTGCTCAAGTCTAAAGACGAAGCCTTCGAGAAGTTCAGAGAGTTCAGGGCCGAAGCTGAACAGCAGACTGGACAACAACTCAAGAGGTTAAGAAGTGATCGAGGTGGGGAGTACAGGTCTCATGAATTCGCATCGTTCTGCAAAGAACATAGAACCATATGCGAGACTACTGCTCCATATTCTCCTCAATCCAAAGGAGTAGCAGAAAGGAAGAACCGGACATTAACAGAAATGATGAATTCTATGCTGCTTACTGCAGGTCTTCCAAAATGCTACTGGGGAGAAGCTGCATTAACGGCCACTTTCATTCTGAATAGAGTGCCATATGCAACTTCGGACGTAACTCCTCATGAACTCTGGTTCAAAGTCAGACCAAACTTGAATGTCATTCGAGTGTGGGGGTGTCTGGCGTATGTGAAGCTTCCAGATCTGAAGATTCAGAAGCTGGGGACAAGGACTACAAAGGCGATCTTCTTGGGGTATGCCGAGAAGAGTGATGCTCGGAGATTTCTTGATATTGAGTCAAATCATATCATCGAATCTCGCGATGCTGAATACTTTGAAGACAAGTTTGCAAAAGACAAAAACATTGTTCTTTCGAACATTTCGGAAAATGATGTAGGTGCAAATGAGACTGAAATCTCATATGAGCCAGTAGTCCAAGAAGAAGCTGTTGTTGATAAAACAACTCTTGTACCAGAACTCGCAGAGCCGTCAGCTAAGCGAGCGAGGAGACCGAAAGACTTCGGAGATGACTTTGTCACCTATCATGTGGAAGCAGATCCGCTTACCTATGATGAGGCGATGAAGACCAGAGATGCTATCTTCTGGAAGGAGGCAGTGAATGACGAGTTTGACTCTATCACCTCCAATAACACATGGGTGTTGGTAGATCTACCTGAAGGAGAAAAGTCCATCGGATGTAAATGGATCTTTAAGAAGAATGAAGGCAGATGGGACTATTGACAAGTTCAAGGCCAGGCTGGTCGCCAAGGGATTTTTTCAGAAACAGGGGATAGACTACTTTGACACGTACGCTCCAGTAGCTCGGATGACCACCATCAGAATGTTAATCGCTCTAGCAGCTATTCATAAGTTGGTGATACATCAGATGGATGTAAAGACAGCATTCCTGAATGGAGAGCTGACCGAAGAGATTTACATGCAATAGCCAGATGGATTTGTCATCAAAGTTCTTGAAGACAAAGTTTGCAAGTTGGTGAAATCATTGTATGGTTTGAAGCAAGCTCCCAAGATATGGCATGAGAAGTTTGACAAAGTTATTAGGTCAAACGGCTACAGAGTCAGCGAGACGGACAAATGTGTTTACACAAAGTTCGCTGATGGAAGATGAGTCATCGTTTGTCTGTACGTGGACGACATGCTAATCCTAGGTACGGATATAGCTGTGTCACAGAGACAAAGAAGCTCCTCTCAACCAAGTTCAGTATGAAGGACTTGGGGGATGCAGATGTCATCTTGGGCATAAAGATCATCCGGACAGATACTGGAGTAGCGCTATCACAATCTCACTACATTGAGAAGATGCTCACACACTATGGGCATAAGGATCTTCCAGGGATCGATACGCCATACAGGTGTGATCAGAAGCTGAAGCCAAACTCGAGGGAAAGCGTCAGGCAGCTGGAGTATTCTAGCATTATCGGCAGTTTGATGTACGCAACCACTGCCACAAGGCCTGACATAGCTTTCGCCGTGGGAATGCTGAGTCGGTTCACAAGCAACCCAGGGGTTGAGCACTGGAAAGCTGTGAAGCGGGTGATGAGATATCTCAAGAAGACTCAGACATATGCACTGCACTACAACGGGTATCCGACAGTAGTGGAAGGCTTCAGTGATGCTAGCTGGTGTTCAGAGGTGGAAAGCGAGAGATCCACAGGTGGATATGTCTTTTCCTTGGGTGGAGCTGCTATATCGTGGAAGTCGAAGAAGCAGACTATACTCTCTCGTTCCTCCATGGAATCTGAATTTTATGCACTTGAAACTGCAAGCAGAATGGCTTCGGAATCTCATGTATGATCTTCCAGTGGTTGGGGCTCAGATACCGGCGATACCGATATACTGTGACAACCAGGCGACTGTGGCGGTGGCATCAAATGACCTCTTCAACGGGAAGAAGAGGACTGTGCAGTTGAAGCACAGGGCAGTACACGATCTTATCAAAAGAGGTAATTGCAGTGGTTGATGTTCGGAGTCAGGAGAACCTGGCAGATCCGTTCACAAAGGGCCTCAAGCGCCAGTTGGTCGATGACACAGCTTGTAAAATGGGCTTAAAGGCATTCTGATAGTGTGTCTTTGTAATCCTACCATAAAGTTTTATGCTATTAGTTTAAAGAGAAATCTACTAGGCATCTAACTTTTGGTTCAAAGGAGGATCACTGACTGGGAAACTATCAGGTAACAGTGGGTACTTGTTCTCTGGAACATGGAAGGGATACGGACCCATAACCACTGTTGTCTACTATGTATTTTCTGCGGAAAAAACAGATCCTGTGGAAGGTTGGCTTAAACGCCTTAATGAGTTCTCAGGCAGAGTGAATGCCTGGTGTGCTTTACAGGAAGCACGGTAGAGCAGCACTACAAGGAGTGAAACTCCATGCTACAGTGGGGTGACTCCACCATGAGGTTCCCAGGTCTGGAGTAATGCCTCGGCTTTGCAAGCCAAGTCATAGCGGCGTAGCACCGCAAATAGGCAGGTAGCCTAATGCTGTATGACGTAATTAAAGAGTTATAGACAGTACTACAAAAGGGAGGATGGTCCCATGTTACAGTGGTACGACACCACGATGAGGTACCCAGGTAGGGGTAAAGCCTCGGCATTGCAAGCCATGTCGTTGCGGCGTAACACCGCAAGGAAGCCTTAGGCTTCATGCGGAGTAGATTGGCACTACAAAGAGGCTGAGACCTCATGCTATAGTAGTATGACACTACGATGAGGTTCCCAGGTAGGGGTAATGCCTCGGCTTCAGGCCATGTCATAGCGGCGTAGCACCGCAAGGAAGCGCAAGGCTTCATGCCATGTCTCTTTAATAAAGAACTCACCTATAGTGTATGGAAAGAGATATCAGGCCGTCTCTTGAGGGTAAACTTGTAGACGCCCTGTCACGCCCCAGAACCAGAACACTGGAGAGCGGGGGCAGACATAGCCAGCTACGTATAATGAAATGGAATCCACCTCATTATACGGTCACGGCTGTCTAGATATATGAGGGTTTATCTACAATCCATCGGTCTCTTATGGTTAATAACAAGCCTAGTGTCTCAATCACAAGCAAGTAAGTAAATGTTACAAGATGTAAGATCACTAAATATACAATAGTAAGGCGTCCCAAACATTACATATTCAGCTGATCATGAAGCTAGTCGTTACAAAATGTGAGGACTAGCAAGAGTTTAGTCATACATGATCAACCCTAGGTTGCCAATCATGTTACAGCCCGTAGGCAGACAGTAAGTAAAATGTACACGAGCTAACACTTGCTCGGCGGCTAAACGTCTCAAAAGAATAATTTTACAATAGAGTGGGAGAGCCAAAATAAACCCACTCGTTGCCAGGATTCCGTCTAGTAGTCACCATCTGGCGGGAAAACTGGTAGATCCTCTGGAGTTGCTCCGGTATCTGGCCATACAAAACCAGCTGGGTCAGATCCCAGAAAGAGCAAGTGCCACAAAGGAGGCTTCACTTAGGAACTAAAACCAGCAATTAGCACAAACATAATATAAAAATAAAAGACTGTAATTAAGGAAAGCATGACAGGTGATATACGATGAAATAACCATGGGACTATTCAGATAACCAGGTTACAACCCGTAAACCAAACAAGGACCGGGGTTGTAACCCTTCGTCTGAACAGAACTTGGCTTCTTCCACCATTTATCGGCAAGATAAATATAAGGAATCAGGACATGTAACAATCTTGTACAGGATCAAGACAAGACTAGACTGATTGAACTTCATCCAGCATTCACGGCCAAGCAATAAGTACGGCTTGATACCTTAACTAACTAGGGTTATCACAGGCCTAGTTACTAGCAAGATGCAGTAAGATTATTCCACAGCCACAAGCCCTGCAGACCATCCAGGTTACCCAGGTCAAAATTAGGGGTTGAATTCAGGTGGGTACATCGTCCAGGAAATGCATGTACCCTTAGGTGACTTAGAGGGTGCAACACATGACAGTGTGCTGGAAATGTGCCCTACTCGACGGCAGGCTACAGATCCCAAGTGCGCCCAGGTAACGGGATTGCCTTTAGCTGGGAGATCTCTTTATGACTAATGTATTAATCTAGTTATTAGCCTTAGTCCATTTCAGTAGATACTCCTGACCGTGGTACTCAGGAGTCCCATCCTAGACATGATGTAATACAGGACTGGATTATTTGTACAAGCACAATCGCTCACGGTGTCCAGGTCATTTATACAGGTCATGTCAGCCGTCGCAACAGCTTATCAAGATATATCATGTCAGGTCATCATGTCAAGTCTACTTGTCAGGAGTGCGCCACGGCGGGCCACTATCATGTCATGTCAGGTTTACTTGTCAGGAGTGCGCCACGACGGGCCACTATCAGGTCATATCAGGTTTACTTGTCAGGAATGCACCCCTACGGGTCACTGTCGTGTCATGCTAGGTCCTTGTCACACCATGCCATGTACAATTGTTATTTCAATCATGTCAATCAAATCGTGATTTATCAAGTTCAGGACAAAAGGCGTAAGGATATAAAATGGGCGTAAAAATATACAATAGGGGTAAAGGTGTACGCCATAAGAACTCAAGTTACACAAGGGGGTTACAAGACATGGACAAAATAATAATAAAACAACAGTACACAGAGCTATAGGAGGGCTATGCGGCCAGGAATGATCTCATGCGGCTGGAAAAAGTGGCATATGCGGTTAGCGGGGTCATGCGCCTATGCCGCTGAACTCAAGTGGGGGCTCATGCGGCCAGGAGATGAAGGGAGTGCATGCGGCTCAGTTAGGAACCCATGCGGCCAGGTCAATTCAGGAGCTTATGCGGTTAGCGGGGAATACAAGTTATATGCGGCTACAAGTAGACCAAGTTCATGCGGCTCGGATTATGCCGAGACCTATGCGGCTGGAAGAGTGGCATATGCGGTTAGCGGGGTCATGCGCCTATGCGGCTGAACTCAAGTGGGGGCTCATGCAGCCAATAACTCATACGGCTAGGGAAATCACTTGCCGCATGAAATATTCATGCGGCTAAGTCAAGTACTGTTCTTCTTCTCCAAGTTTCCGAGAAGAAGAACACAATGAGAGCCAAGTTCTCAAGCTCCATAACTCCATCATCCGGAGCCCAAATCCAGACTTCCATAGGTCAAAACAGGGCAGAATGAAATTCTCTACAACATGGTATCATCAAAACTTTGAAATAACAAGATTAAGTAGATCAAAACCTAAGAAATCCAAAAATAATATAAGTATAGATCTACAAGAATATAGCCATGGAAAGTGGAAATATCAAGTACTAAAGTGAGTTAAAATGCTGTAAGGAAGAGAATGAAGCAATAAAATTGGAGTTCCTCCATGAAGCAAGTTGCACTTGCCTAGACCTCTCTCTCCCTCTCTCTGGTAGGTGAAGAAGTAATGGAGGAAAGAAGAAGAGTAATGAAGAGAGAGAAGGAAGAATGGGTAATAAATACTAAAGGTGGTGGTAGGTAGGTGGTTCTCTTCTTGGTTCATAATAAACCAAAGAAAACCAAGCCTAGCCGAACCCAGCCCAAGAATAAACCAAGCCAAGAAGGAAGCTAAGCAAGGAAATCATGCAATACAAGATAAAATACGTACACGTATTCCAAAATACGTAATACGAACCACAGGCATTACACGCCCAAAATTATACACTGAAGCCAGGCTGGCACAGGACCTTTAATGTGCAGCCAGAAGCACACGTAACTACACTTTGTGAGTGGGAAAAATTATAATTGTGGTGCAGAATTCAAGGCGTAGTCCATTCTTGTATCACATTATTATTTAACCCATACGGGAAGATTCAAGTCGTCAGCGACATCTATCCTAATGCAAAATGGACAGTTACTGTGGGAAATGCTCAACCCTGGACACATATATATGTTGTGATATGTGGGAGATTGTTGGTACTTTCTTTACATGGAGAGAGCTTGCTCTCAACATGCCTTGTAAAATTTTAGTCCCACATCGGAAATGCACCATGAGTTATCTCAACATATATACTTGGTTGTGTTGTTGAGAGATGCACATGGGGTGGTGACCCTAAGGAGGGAACCATGTGGGTGATTTTACTAGGAGGTAAGAATAAGGCTCCAAGGATTAAGCATTAATGCTTTTGTCATTCTCTTGGATTAATTCCATTTGAAGCTAAGCCCCAAAGGGGCTTAGCGACTCGGACTCGGGCTCGGGCTCATAGGCTCATGAGACGTAATATGGCATTTTGTTGGCGCACTTTGCACTTAGCACGTCAGCAGTCATGCGGCTCATATACGGCCATGCGATCTTATGCGGCCTCATGCGGCTAATGCGGCCATGCAGCCATGCGGCCATGAGGCTCATGCGGCTCATGTGGCCATGCGCCATGAGGCTCATGCGGCCATGCGGTCCATGCGGCTCATGCAGTTCATGCGGTCCATGCGGCTCATGCGGCTCATGTGGTCTATGCGGCCCATGCGGTCCATGCGGCCATGAGGCTCATGCGGCCAGGCTGCTGCTGCTGCTGCCGCATGGAGGGCTCCGCTGACTGTGCAGACTACAAGTCAGTTATGGAAAGACTAATTCAATACGATTAATTCAGATCCACTTTTTGTGGGATTTGAATTAATTTCGTTGCTATCTTTATGGGATTTGAATTAATCTCGTTGTTATCTTTTTCGGATTTGATTCAATCTTTCCATAACTGAAGAGACGGCTAGGGTTTCCACCCTCTCTCTATATATACTCTCTTCTGGCCTCCTTTGTGGGGACTACGAAAATTATAAGTCAGAAAAGGAGAGAAAGAGAGAGAGAGAGGAGTTGTTGCCGCCATTGCAAGTCCATCCGAGGAGTCAGAACAGAGGTAACTTCGAGCGTTCCACAAGTTCTTCAACTTGCTGGTTCCTGAAAGCAATTCGTGTGGGGCGAATCTTGCTTTGAGCAACGGTGTTTTGACACCCCAGCAACTGTTCTTCATCTCATCTTTCTCTAGATTATTGTAACTCGTTCTGTCCCAATTGCAACAAGTTTGCAAGGAAGAACGAGAGATCTTCTTTTCTCTATTTCCCTCCTTCATATTGTAATCTGGCTATTTGGTTTTTATATCATCGTAGATCTCTGTTGCATCTGTTTTACCATCTTTGATCAAGCCCCGGGACTAACACTTACTACTATACATACTACACAAGAACCCACTTATTATCAAGAGGCTGTTCTATACCTTGAGTAGTATGAGGCTATGGCAGAGGAGTTTCGAACATTTAAGCAGACATGCACTTGAGATTTCGTTGCACTCCCAAACGAGGTCCAGCCTGTTAGTTTCAAGTGGGTCTTCAAGGTCAAGTATCGACCCAACAGATCCATTGAGTAACATAAGACTTGCCTTGTTGCCTGAGGTTTTACACAGGAGTATGAAATTGTCTATGATGAGACATTTATCCATATTGCTTAGATGAGTACAATTTGTACACTACTAGCTGTAGTTGTTGTTCATCGATGGTCACTCTATCAGATGGATGTAAAGAATACCTTTCTTCATGGTTCTTTATCTGATGTTGTCTATATGCAGCTCCCAACAGGTCTTTCTACTCTATAGGAACATGTTTATTGCCTTCATCGTGCTATCTATGGTCTTAAGCAAGTTTCTCGAGCTTGGTTTGAGTATTTTTGGAGCTATTTCTGAAACATATTTTCAACAGTATTATGAAGATAATTCTCTGTTTGTGTTGTCGTAACCGTAGGAGCAAGTTCTTCTTTTACTCTGTGTGGATGATATAATTTTGATTGACGATGATTCAACATGGATTATAGCTACTCAGAGTTACCTTAGCAGCAGATGGAGGACCTTGGCTATCTTTGCCACTTTCTTGGACTCGAGAGTAAGAAAGTGATACTTGTTTCTCAGTAAAAACATGTTTCAGAGATTATATTGTATGTTGGTCTATCAGATAGTCAAATAGTCGGATATACTCCTTTAGAGCTTCATGTGAAGCTTAATTTGCCCCACAGATGGTGAGCCACTCACAGATCCTACTCGCTATAAACGGCTGGTGGGTCAACTTGTGTATTTCTGTTTGACCACGCCAAATATTTCTCATGTAGTTAGTATTGTTAACCAGTTTATTTTTGTGCCTTAATCAACTTACTATGGTGCCTTACTCCGGATTCTTCGATATCTTCAGGGCTCTATTACGTCCTCATTATTCATATCTTCTACATCTACTCCGCAGTTTCGAGCATTCTTTTGATATAAATTGAGCAGGAGATCCGACCACTAGACAGTCTACTATAAGGTTCTGTTTGTTTCTTGGTGATTTATTGATTTCATGGCAAAACAAGAAACAAACTGTTGTTGCATATTCTTCTACTGAGGAGAGTACAGAGCTATGGTTACCACCACTAGGGAGATCATCTATGTATGTAGACCGCTCTCTGATATGGACAATATTCTTACAGGACCTACGTTGTTTTACTGTGATAACATGAGCGCTATACAGATTGTAAACAATCCGGTATAGAATGGATAAAACACATTGATTTTGATTGTCACTTCATCCATGAGCATTTTTGCAGGCATTATTTCTCTACCACATGTGAACTATGTTGACCATTTGACAGATTTCTTTACAAATTCATACCCGACACCGTGCTTTCAGTATTGTTGATTTATTTCAAGCACGAAAAAAAGCAGCTCAGATGCAACAAATTCAAGGTAGATTAAGTTAGACTTTGCTTTCATTTTCAGCTAACTACATCCATGGAAAACATGTTATTACAAGTAGGATTTTTATATAGTAGACAGCAAAATTAATATCATTCAACCTTCAGATTATATATATAATTATGGGTTAGTGTGCTGATTTGCCAAAGTTCAATTTTATAATAAATCAAGTCAAGAGAAGTGTAAATACTAGTGATCATTGACCTCAATCTTTTCGACTCTGAACGCAAGGGATGGCCTATTGGGATGACCTATTCCATTTCTCATCTATCAATATATATGTAGAACCTTTAATTTCATAACAACATAAAAGAGAGAAGAAGAAAGAAGAAAAGAAGAAGAAGAAGAAGAAGAAGAAGATGGGAAATTGTTTCAAATTACCTGAACGAAACTGGGTCGATTATGGATACGAGGACTCGGACACTGAGGAGCCAGAGAAGAAGGATAAAGTCGAGGATGAGTTGGAGAAAGAAGATCTACAAGCGAGAAAGCTGGTCTCTAAAACTAAAATCTGGAAATTGCTGAGAAACCCAATTTCGGGGTGGGCTTTTATGAAATGCCCACCCGCTGGATAAGTTTTATGAAATACCCAGAATTAAGTATTTTCACGTTAAATATTCCAAGATTCCCTTTTAGATGCCACCCGCTAGAAACTGCTATTTTTATAATACCGAAACTACCCCTCCGCGCGAATTGGTCATCTATATGTATTTGAATTCAAAAAACTCAGATCTGGATTGCGATTTTCGTCTTCTTCTTCTTCACGGGAAATCTGAATTCCATTGCTCTCATATTCAGCAGAGATCGCAAAGATCGTTCGTAGTTCGGTGTGTTTTTCTTCAGTCGAACTCAGATCATCGCTCGTCATCATCATCACCATCATCATCATCTTCATCGTGGAGACATTTGAACTCAGATCTTCAATTGTGGAGAGAAGATCTTTCTTCTTCTTTTCCATAAGAATTATCATCGCTTTGAAAGAAGAACGAAACTCTTTATTCCTGAAAAAACTAAATTACACGTTTTAACACTGGAAATGACCATTCTCCGTCTTAATTAGGACGGAGAATAGCATTCTCCGTCTTAATTAGGACAGAGAATGCCATTCTCCGTTTTATTTAAGACGTAGAATGCCATTCTCCGTCCTAATTAACACGGAGAATGACATTCTCCGTTCCGTCTTAATTAGGACCGAGAATGTCATTCTCCGTCTTAATTAGGACGGAGAATGGCATTCTCCGTTTTATTTAAGACGGAGAATGGCATTCTCCGTCCTAATTAACACGGAGAATGGCATTCTCCGTGTTTCTAACACGGAGAATGGTCATTCTCCTGCGTTTTAACACTAGAATGACCATTCTCCGTGATAAATTACACGGAGAATGGCATTCTCCGTCCTAATTAAGACGGAGAATGGTCATTCTCCGTTTAATTTAGCACGGAGAATGGCCATTCTCCGTCTTATTTAACACGGAGAATGACATTCTCCGTTTCATTTAACACGGATAATGGCATTCTCCGTGTTTCTAACACGGAGAATGGTCATTTTCCTGCGTTTTAACACTGGAATGACCATTATCCGTGTAAATTAAGACGGAGAATGTCATTCTCCGTCCTAATTAAGACGGAGAATGGTCATTCTTCGTGTAAATTAAGACGGAGAATGTCATTCTCCTGCATTTTATGGTTAGCTGAAACTTTGGAGGGCCATAACTTTTGACTGGGAGGTCGAAACGAGGTCCCGTTTGTCGCAAAATGAGCGTATCGTCGAGGAGACTGAAAGTAACAGCTTCATCGTTAGACGGCCTTCCGAAATTTTAGATTCGCAAAAAAATGATGTTTGGACCTCCGTTTTAGCACTTTTGTCGTTCGTCCCGGTCTTTCCGAAATTTTTCGACGAGTTTTTGAAGATTTTTGAGGAGAAAATCTAGATTCGAAAGTGAGCAGCGTATGGAAGAAGATGGAGTATTGAAACTTTTTTTAAGAGCAGTTTTGTGGGTGTTTCCAATAAATTAAAAGGAAGGGCAATAGGGTCATTTGGAACCCGCTTTGGATAAGTTTCTCTAATTCTGGGCACGCGATGAAAGTTTTTTTAGCGGTGGATTTTACATAAAACTTTTTTAGTTTTTGGGCATTTCATAAATCTTCCCAACTAAAATAGTAGCTGCTTTCCAGGAACAAGAATCCCAAGTGAAGTGAAGTGAAGTTGGCTGCCTTGATTTCTCCATCAATATATGTTTTGCTTTGTTGTAAACTGTAATAATGAATTATAAGTTTCAGGGAAATATTCAGATTATTCTTGCTATTTTCATCCTGGTTGCCATAGGAAAGTTGTTAAAACAACATAAAATTTACTGTAGGAATAAAAACTTATACAAAATTTGAAAAAAACGATAAAAATGAAACAAATTTGAAATACTGATACATTCCGACAGATGAAGTGTCGGACCGTCTGTCGGAAAATGGACATGGTCCAGGAGGCTGCGGTTCAATGTTGGTTTCGTTGGGGGTTGGGGGTTAATAGTTGGTGGTTGGGGGGAGTTACATTTGGTTGTATATGAAGGAAGAGGGGGGGAGGGGGACTTAAATTTGGTTCACAGCAAAGGGGGGAGGAGAAGAAGAAGAAGAGCAGCCATGTATACGAAATTTAAACCCCCCTGCTGTGAACCAAATTTAACTCTCCCCCTCTTCCTTCATATACAACCAAATTTAACTCCCCCCCCCCCCCAACCACCAACTATCAACCCCCAACCAAACCAACATTGAACCGCAGCCCCCTGGACCATGTCCATTTTTCGACAGACGGTTTGTCGGAATTTGAACATGTCCAAGTTCCGACAGACGGTCTATCGAAAAATGGACATGATCTATTTTCCGACACTCCATCTATCGGAATGTATCGTTATTTCAAATTTTCTTTATTCCTAGCGTTTTTTTTATTTTGTAAAAAAAAATTATTCCTACAGCAAATTTTCTGTTAAAACAATTTGTTTCAAGGTTGAACTAAGAGCATCTCCAACCCTATTGTGAGTTTTAAAAAAATGGTTGCCACATAGGAATGACAAACTTTCATTTCGAAAATCTTTGTCCAATACAAATGTAGAATAAATCATGAAGTTGACATAGCAATGACATGACAAGGACAATGTGAAGTTGGTTGTCTAGATCTAGACAATGCACTTCACAATGAGTTTGTCTCCACATCATCAATTATGAATAAAAATATTTATTAAAAAATAAAGAAGTGGAGGAGTTGTCTTGGAAGTTGGAAAAAAATATTTTTTTTTATTGTCTTCTCAATACTTTTACATTGGAGAACACTTTTTTATCTCATTGCCACATAGTAAAGATATTGTCTTGTGTCTCATGCCACATAAGAATCAGTCTCTTGCCACATAAGAATCGTAACATAAACAGGACAATAAGGTTGGAAACTGTGGCAATTAATGGTTTCTAAACCATAAAACCATCTCGTAGCAAGTGATTCTGACCTGTTCTCCAACCGAGCCTTTGATAAAGAAAACATCAATAAAGAACACAGCAGATGTCCGATTAATTAGAAAGAACATTACAAAACCTTGCATATACATGTCCCAGTTCCATACTAATTACCTAAAGAAATCGAAAATAACTTGATGAGCATAGAGAAAATTAAACCAACAAAAGGGGTTTTGTGGGTGATCAAGCCCTCTTCTTCTCGGCAGGGGTAGCACGAGAAGCACCGGCAGCAGCAGCGGCTGAGCGAGGAGGAAAGAGTCCTCGGAGGGTTGCCAAGAAGGAGAAGAATACAAAGGGGATGAACACCTGCACCAGCTTCTCCGATGCTCTACCTGCTAGCAGCAGCTCCCCGTATATAGTTGCCTGATGTGACAGACGAAGTTCCAAAACATAAAAACAAAGTGAGGTCGAGATCCGACCGATTCAAATATAGTAAGGCCTCGTTTGGTTCGCGGAATCTCCGGGTTGGAAAAGGAAAGTGATTACTTTCCTATGTTTGGGTGCCAAAGGAATTGAGGAGGAAAGAAAAGTGATTCCCAATGGAAGGGAAATTAGGGGGGAAAGTGATTCCATCCATCCAAGCAAGGAATCACTTTCCCACATTGAAGTATTCACTTTCCTTTCCAAATTCCTTGACATTTCCAAACATCGGAAAGGAAAATCAATGGGAAATAGAATTTCCCAAAGGAAAGGAAATGACAAGGAATTGATTTCCTTTCCCTTCCATTCCGCGAACCAAACGGGGCCTAAGTGAACAGCAATTTATGTATTATATCAATCCAACGGTAAGACTTGTTACTTGCATCATGGAGGATGTCACCGCCTCTCCTGATCATATATTGGGGTAAGTGCATGCATATAGCTTGGCCTTCCCCAGACTCGGCATAACAGTGAACGTTGCAACATCATGCACCAATGTTCCAATAGCAATCAACTTTATAAGCTAGAGCGGATTATATAACAGAAAATCTAAAAGCCGGTGTTGTTGAATCGGAATTCCGGTTCAGGTATTGTTGGCTTTGAGCTCGACTACGTCCTGTGTCAGACTCCTCTTGTAGAGAATTCGACCACGAGTTTTTTATTGCCGCCATCCGGATAAAGTGCCTCATTGTGGATCACCAGAAAGTTCGCCAAGACTTCCCTCCTCCCAATTAAACTTTCCTTTCTTCTATTTGAACGACCCATATTTTTGTATCTCCATCGGACGTGATGCTCTTCGACACCCATGGAGAACAGGAGAAGCACCACTCCAAAAAGAACAATTTCGTCATAGGTTCTGCCTTTGTAGTTCCCTTGTAAGATATGAAATGGAACATTTTTTAGAACCGACCACCACCACAAACACCAATTCGAAGTCCCGTTGAGTCTTTGGCATCCCTAAGTGTTAGTACGGGTCCTTGTCGTAGAAGTAAGTCATCGAAGTAGCCCATCTCTAGCGCTTGATTCACTAAGCGCATAAAAGGGCATAAAAGTGCTCGGTGCTTTGGATAGCCCGTTATGGTCAACCACTCAAACAATCCATCATGCGTCTTAAATGTCGTCTTCCAGTCATATGCGTACTATCTTGGAGAATACTTCACTCTCACTCAGCTAGTCTAACATTCATCCACTCGCGGGATTGAAACTTGTAGCCAACCATAATTTTATTAATCGCGTGACTGTCTATGCATATCCATCAAGTAACGTCCTTTTTCGACGCCAATAAAGTAACACGCAGAGGCTCATGTTATCTCTAATGTGTCCCTTTTGTATCAAGCCCCCCACCTTCTTCCGACAAATTTCATTCTCTTGTAGACTCATGGCGTAGAGTGACAAATTCAACAAACTCGTCCCAGAAACGAGACCAATGCAATGTTGGACTATCGCCCATGGGTGACAAATCACTGGGAAGTTCCTCCAATATAATATTGTGATACGTGTCGAAGATTGGTTGTTCTTATGCTATAATTGCTAAACTCCATCGACTCTTCGGCCTTTATGCTTCCCTTCACCACCAAAACATGCATCTCATGGGCCTCCTTGAAGTCGGCTTATGATTCCTTCACACAGACCATCAATGATAAAAATCGTTCATTTCCTTTGATAAAGTGTCAGTTCATGTACTTTTTTTGTAAGGAAGTAAGAGTGTACATTGTCTCGTCCTTTACCATTCGATACGTGTTGTCGTGTCATTCTTGCTTCACACCAACATCAACTTGTTACCAAATAGTGTATGACAAACCTTGAATTTTTCTATCATGTCGTAATAAATCTCATCTTTTTAAGCTCCAGTAGAGAAGGGAAGTCGGTACCACTTAGTCACCCTGACGTTCGGTACTTTTTGAACCCACCCAATAGAGTACGGGTACATATGTTCTCTAACATCAACCATGTATCTTCGATCAAGTTTTGCTTGATGATGTTTTTCTAGTTGACGTTGTCAACGACTACCCCAAACCTTATGTTGTCCAAACCTTATGTTGTTAATGGTACACCTAGTTAAGAATAGCTTGTTCCTTTGTAAGGAATCGTCGTATCTTGCTATTAGCATGATCTTCTGTACCACACCAAGGGCCACCGCCTCCTCTTCGAGTTCTTTGGAGTCGTAGTTGATGTCTTCTTTCGCATTATCGTCGAATGCTTCTCTCTTGTTATACTTGCAGCTTTTGCCAAGGAGAGGTTTGGCATACGGGTTCCCGGAACGGGTGTTTGCCTCGATGGTTTTCTTTTTCATTATCTTCTCTGCCGCCTCTCCTTTTGGATGCTTCCTCCATGGCTTTGGTCTTGGGCCGATCCACAATTTTCATTTGCTACTTTAACATGTTGCAAGACTGTTATTTTTCATATAAAAACTGCTCGTCTTGTTAGGCTCGATTCCTAGTTCCATTAAGTCAGAGATACATTAAACCCCAATTCGCTATCGAATCTCAGGTTTGTGCCCATCTATAAAGCAAGATATTTGTTGCCCTTTGGTATTATGGGTTTGATTCAACTTGGCAAGATGCAAAACTCTGATATATAATCGGTGTCTCATTACCCTTGTGCACACCTCTAATACTGTAAAAAAAGTTATTGCTTTTGGGTTGGTAGGAAGTGAACCTTCTGATTCTTTTGCATTTTTTCCATGAGGTAATGTCTCTTTTCTTGTCGTCTGAATCGTCCTATATCATATTCCACCAAGTCGATGCCCCTGACTTCAATTAGTAGACAACTAACTTTACAGATCTCCATTTAGTCAAAGAATGGGTTCGTCTTCGGACTCCTCGGTGCCAAGATCCTCATGAAAGATTAAAATATCGACCTTCAACTTGAAATCGTCTCATCTCCCATACGGACCTTTCCTACTACCGTCACATTGATAAATGTAGTTGTCGTCGAACTGACCTCTAGCATGCAAGTTACTGCGAAAGTCATTCTTCCCTAAGTCTCTACAGTGATCACGTATGCCGATGTCGTTCCAAACACGATAGCCCTATATATCAATCAGGCATCATGTCAGTGTCACGATCGCCATCATAACCCGCTGCTTCGCTCATGATAGACGAATCAACACAAGCCCACCTTGGATGACTCTCTTTTTTTTGGTGCGTAACTATCTTCGGAGAGGTTGCGGCCCGTGATGTTGTTTCTAGATCTCGAATCGATTCTCTCAGTGGTTCTTGAAATCATACCACACACTCAAGTCATTGGACAACAGGTTCATTTTTCGCAGAGAGGCTTTGATACGACCTATTGTCGCATAAAGGTCGTCATCCTCCTGCCCTTCGTTATTAAGATGTTTGTCGTCATTGGTTTAAGACATCTCTTGGCACGAAGAGGCTCCGATACCACATGATCGATACAAACACGAAAACAACGAACGACCGAATACGAAGGTGACACGTCAATCCTCAAACACGAGAATCAGAAAAGAAAGGCTTAATTACACTTTGCTACCCTCAACTATTCCGCTTTTTCAACTTGATACCCTAAACTTTTTTTTGTAACAAGTTGATACCTCAACTACTATTTTTTTTCAACTTGATACCTAATTTTTCAAAAAACCCCAAAATGCCCTTATCCCTTCCCTCTTTCCTTCTCCCCTCCCCCCCCTCCCCCACTCCGACCAGCCCCACCCTCCCGCTCCGCCTCCCCTCCGGCCACCCCCCTCTCCCACGCCGGCCAACCCCCCCTCCCGCTTCAGGCGCCACCGTCGCGGCGGCGGCTGCGGCTGCTACGGTGGCTGCTGCGGCGGCTGCTGTTGCCGCGGTGGCCGGCGGCGGTGGGGGTAGGGGGGTGGACGCGCGCGGGAGTGGGGGGTGGCCGGAGGGGAGGCGGAGCGGGAGGGAGGGGGTAGCCGGAGTGGGGGAGGGGGGGGGGGTTGGGGGAGGGAAGTAATTTTAAGGTTTGAGCAGGGGTATTTTGGTCCCAAATTTTTTTGGGTATCAACTTGTTACAAAAAAAAGTTTATGGTATCAAGTTGAAAAAACGGAATAGTTGAGGGTAGCAAAGTGCAATTAAGCCGAAAAGAAATAACTCAATGATCAATGCAAAAACAATACTATTCAACTTATCTTCTCAATTATTTAGAAGAATTAACCTACTTAGAGCATCCACAGTGGGAGAGGTTTCAATTGCTACATTTTTACTTTAGTCAAATTTTGTAGTATTTGAATGCTGCAGTGGACACTTGTTCATAGTTAAAAATTGCTAGAAAGCTAAGAGACACTCAAGATTTGGAGTGTGTCCTAACTCGTCTACATTAATTTTTGGGCCCACCAAAATTAATCGTTCTTACCAACCATTGAGGTATTGTTTGGGAAGAGAGAAAAATGGGGGGAAGAAAAATGTTGAGGAAAAAATGAGAGAAAAATTAAAAGTAGTAGTGTTTGGGATGGGGGAGAGAAAATGTGAGAGAGAAATTTGAGAAAAAAATTCATATGGGCCCCACCCAAAAAAATTCCTCCCAAAAGTGGGAGAAAAATTGGAGAGAGTTGAGAGAATGTGAAAGAAATTACCCAACTAACCTTCAATGAAGTAAGTATTAATTATGAATTGAAAAAATTAAGGACTAAATGGTAAATATATCTTTCTCCATAAATAAACAAAATATTATTTTTAAAAAATTTCTTCCCCTACTTTTTGGTTATCCAAACAAATAAAGGAAAAATTAATTTTACCTTCATTTTACTCTCCTCCATTTTTTTTCCTCTCAAATTTTTCTTTCCCTCTTCAAAAGGGTTCCCAAACACACTGTGAAGGAAAATAAAGAGAAAAGGGAAGGAGGAAAAAGAGGAGATTAATTTGGAGTATTTGTTTGGAGTGTACCAAATTAAAAAGACGTTCCAAAAGCAGTAGTTTACACAATTTCCAATAATTTGGAGTATGTGTTTGGAGTGTCATGTGGATGCTCTTAAGCCCTATGCCACAAATCATAATCCAAAATTAACCGTGCTACCACACTTTTAACCCAAAAATTCATCTACCCTATGTTGCATAGACACTGATATCAACCCCCACGTTTCGGACACGGCAACCACACGGATTCTGACATATCTACATTAGTGTATCATAGTGTGTTTGGTGGCGTGTCTGAATGAAAACCGATATAAATAAACAAAATCCCGGTTGTGTACGTAGCTCTTAGTCTTACCATTGCGGTGCCGACGGCGACCCCGACCATGACAAGGGTGGTCCCGACCCAGCTCTTCCTCCTGACGAGGCCGTAGATGTTCGCGAGGCAGAGCGGCCAGAGGAAGAAGATCTCCATCCACACGATGCCGACGAAGAAGGGCGTGTTCTCCTCGAACATGTAGTCGTCGTACGTCGCTTCGAAGAACCGCTTCAGCCTCACCAGCTGGTCCGGGTAGAGGCTGGCCGGCAAAGCGCACTGGGAGTCCACCAGAGGCACCGTGAGGAGCACGACGACGGAGAAGTAGACGAGAACGGCGTCCACCACCACACCGATGAGCCCCATGTTAGTTTGTATAGTATGCAGAGTATGGTGTTATGCTGAGTTTTATAGGAGTCACTCAATTATTGTGTTTTAACTTTCGGAGCTGCTATTTTGAGAGTAATGCTACAGTTACATTCAAATATTTATAACTCTCTTACAACCACTTATCTATTTGTTAACATGTGGGTCAGACGGTGACCTGGTCTATATGTCAGCAAATAGATGAATGTTGTAAAATGGTTGTAAATATTTAATTGTAAATTTAGCATTATTGTTGGCCCAGACTATAGTGGACCCATATTAGTAGAAAGAAAAGATTGATTTAAAAAAAAAAAATATATATATATATATATATATATATATATATATATATATATATATATATATATATATAGCTGGCTGCCATACGAATCAGTACGAATTAGTTCTACGGACCGTCAAAATAGCATGACGGTTTAACTATTATGTAAGTTCGTATAGAGGTGTATGACCCAACTTTTTTCTTTTTCGATGACCCAACTATTTGAAAAAAAAAAGTTACCAGATTGTGCCCGCACGGCCACATGGCGGTTTTCTATTGTCCAAGGGCCCGCACGGCCACGTGACGGACAACGGCGCAACAACGCTTGCAACATTTTCGAGAGAAATAATGTGAGGAAGGTGGGTCCAACAGTACGTGGTACGAGCTTCAGAGAAGTGAGAAATGTTGTGTGGTTTAGAATGTACCAACAAACTCCATGTGAAACGCATGGTGCTGCAAACTTTTATGGGTATTTTTTTGTTACTATCCCATATTTTTTGTTACTATATATAGACTTTAGATATCACAATTCAAAACTTCGGTAACTTTAGTAGGGATGGATAAGATTGTACCTTCTCTCTCTCTGTTTTCGTCTATTATTCGAATTTTTATTTTTGTTTTCATTTTGGGTCTGTTTGTTTCACGGAAAGTCGTTTGGATGTTGGAATTTTTTGCAAAATGTAGGAAGAGTAGGAAGTTCAAGTGTTTGGTTGCTCTCCATCCGGAAGTATATATTTTCCTTGATTTGACACTTTGAGTTTCTATGTTCAACTCATCTTCCAGTTTTTACTTCAGTAAAAAAAAACCAAAGGGTATAATGTTAGTCCCGAGACGAGAAATTAGATGGAAAACAGATGCGAACGAGATCAGAGGCTGTGAGCAAAAAAATTTTTTTTGCACTGAACAACCTCAAGATCCACGAAATAGTAACCAGATTACAACTGCAGAAAAGAGAAAAACGAATCTCTCTCGTTCTTCCTTGCAAACGTGTTGCAATTGGGACAGAACGAGATACAATAATCTAGCGAAAGATGAAATAGAGAGAATTTGATGGGGTGTAAAAACACAGTTGCTCAAAGCAAAATTCGTCCCACACGATCTGCTTTCAGGAACCAGCAAGTTCGAAGAACTTCTGGAACGCTCGAAGTCACTTCTGTTCTGACTCCTCGGATTTTCTGGACGTGCAATGGCGGTAGCAACTCTCTCTCTCTGATTTCTATTTTTTGGATCTCTCCTCCAAAGAGGCCAGAAGAGAGTATATATAGAGAGAAAGAGGAAGCCCTAGCCGCTCAATCAGTTCTGGAAATATCCCAAAAAGATAGCCACAAATTAATTTCAAATCCCACAAAAATAGGATCTGAATTAATTCGAATCAAATTTGAATCAATCTTTCCAGTAACCGACTCAAGGCCATAACTGCATGTGCGATTAGCGGAGCCAATCACGCAGCAGCAGCAGCAGCATGGCCACATAGCCGCATGGACATATGGTCGCATGAGCCGCATGGACAGCATGAGCCGCATGGACCGCATGAGCGCATGAGCGCATGGCCGCATGAGCGCATGGCCGCATGAGGCCGTATGGACCGCATGAGGATCGCATATGCGTCCGCATGCATGCGATCGCGCATCAAGAAGCGCACAAAGTGCCTTGCGATGATGCAGACGTGCTAAGTGCAAAGTGCGCCAACAAAACGCCACATTACGCCTCATGAGCCCGAGCCCGAGCCCGAGTCCGAGTCACTTAAGCCCCTTTGGGACTTAGCTCCAAAGGAAATAAATCCAAGAGAGTGACAAAAGCATTAATGCTTTCTTTATGAAGTCTTAACCTTACCTCCTAGTAAAATATCCTACATGGTTCCTTCCTTAGGGTGACCACCCTATGTGCATCTCTCAACACCTCACTTGGTATTATATTGAGATACTCACTTGGATGCTTTTCTAATGTGGGACTATCTTTCTAGGCTTGAAAGAGAGCAAGCTCTTCTCAAGTCAAGGAAAAGCTCCAACAATCCCCCACATATCTCAATATATGGGTTTGAGC
This sequence comes from Iris pallida, assembly GCA_029216955.1. Lineage (NCBI taxonomy): Eukaryota > Viridiplantae > Streptophyta > Magnoliopsida > Asparagales > Iridaceae > Iris > Iris pallida. The sequence continues at coordinate 2,765,907 of JANAVB010013598.1, read as the reverse complement.
GTTCCTCACAGTAACTGTCCATTATGCATTAGGATAGATGTCGCTGACGACTTGAATCTTCCTGCATGGGTTAAACAACAGTATGATACAAGAATGGACTAAACCTTAAATTCTGCACTAGAGCTGCAATTCTTCCAACTCACACAATGTAGTCATCTGTGCTTCTGGATTCACATTAAAGGCCCTCTGTCAGCCTGATTTTGGTGTATGTATTTTGGGTGTCTACAAATTTACCCTCAAGAGATGGCATGTATCTCTATCCATAAACTCTAGGTGAGTTCTTTTAAAGAGTCTTTTGGCATGAAACCTTGCGCTTTCGTGTGGTGCTACGCTGCTATGACATGGGTTAAAGCCGAGGCTTTATTCCTGACTAGGTACCTCATCGTAGAGTCATACTACTGTAGCATGAGGTCACAAGCCTCTTTGTAGTGCCAAACTACCCAGCATGAAGCCTTGTGCTTCTGTGCGGTATTACGTCGCTATGACATGGCTTACGAAGTCGAGGTTTTACCCTACCTGGTACCTCTTCGTGGTGTCATGCCACTGTAACATGAGGACACTGGCCTCTTTGTAGTGCTGCCTACCACTCTTCATTTATACTATACAGCATTATGCTACATGCCTATAAGCGGTGCTACACCATAGTGACATGGCTCGCTAAGCCGAGGCATTACCCCTACCTGGGAACCTCATTGTGGTGTCACCCCACAGTAGCATGGAGTCCATGAGCTTTTTTGTAGTATTGCGCTACCATACTTCCTGTAAAGCACAACAGACATTCACTCTGTCTGAGAACTCATTAAGGCGTCGAAGCCATCGTCTTCACAGTATTTATTCTCCGCAGAGAACAATAGTAGACAACAGTGGTTATGGGTCCGTATCCCTTCCATGTCCCTCAGGACTATGTACCCACTGTTACCTGATATTTTCCCAATCAGTGGTCCTCCTTGAACCAAAAGCTAGATGCCTAGTAGATTTTTCTTTGAATTAATAGCATAAAACTTTATGTTAGGATTACACAGTTAGAATATCAGAATGCCTTCAAGCCCATTTTTCTTGCTGAGTCATCGACCAGCTGGCGCTTGAGACCTTTTGTGAACGGATCCGCCAGGTTCTCCTGACTCCGAACGTCAATTACAGCAATAGTACCCCTCTTGATGAGATCATTTATTGCTCTGTGCTTTAGTCACACAGTTCTCTTCTTCCCGTTGTAGAGGTCATTCGATGCCACTACTGTAGTCGCCTGGTTGTCACAGTATATCGGTATCGTCGGTATCTGAGCCCCAACCACTGGAAGATCATGTATGAGCTCCCGAAGCCACTCTGCTTCATCTACTACAGTTTCTAGTGCCAAGAACTCAGATTCCATGGAGGAGCGAGAGAGTATAGTCGGTTTCTTCGACTTCCAAGATATAGCAGCTCTACCCAAGAAAAAGACGTATCTACCTGTGGATCTCTCGTTCTCCACCTCTGAACACCAGCTAGCATCACTGAAGCCTTCCACTACTATCGGATACCTGATGTAGTGCAGTGCATATGTCTGAGTCTTTTTGAGATATCTCATTACCAGTTTCACAGATTTCCAGTGCTCAATGCCTGGGTTGCTCGTGAATCGACTCAGCATTTCCATGACGAAGGCTATGTCAGGTCTTATGGCAGTAGTAGCGTACATCAAGCTCCCGATAACGCTAGAATACTCCAGCTGCCTAACGCTTTCCTTCGTGTTTGGCTTCAGCTTCTGGTCACACCTGTAAGGCGTATCAATCCCTGGAAGATTATGATACTCGTAGCGTGTGAGCATCTTCTCAATGTAGTGAGATTGTGACAGCGCCACTCCAGTGTTTGTTTGGATAATCTTTATGCCCAAGATCACTTCAGCATCCCTCAAGTCCTTCATACTAAACTTGGTCGAGAGGAACTTCTTTGTTTTTGTGACACATCCTACATCCAAGCCTAGGATTAGCATGTCATCCACGTACAGACAAACGATGACTCATCTTCCATCAGAGAACTTTGTGTAAACACATTTGTCTGTTTCGCTGACCCTGTAGCCATTTGACCTAATGACCTTGTCAAACTTCTCATACCATATTTTGGGAGCCTGCTTCAAACCATACAGGGATTTTACCAACTTGTAGACTTTGTCTTCAAGACCTTTGACGACAAATCCATATGGCTGTTGTATGTAAATCTCTTCGGTCAGCTCACCGTTAAGGAATGCTATTTTTACATCCATCTGACGTATCACCAACTTATGTATCGCAGCTAGAGTGATTAACATTCTGATGGTGGTCATTCGTGCTACTGGAGCGTACGTGTCAAAGTAGTCTATCCCCTGTTTCTGAGAAAACCCCTTAGCTACTTGCCTGGCCTTGAACCTGTCAATAGTTCCATCTGCCTTCATCTTCTTCTTGAAGATCCATTTACATCTGATGGGTTTTGCTTCTTCAGGTAGGTCTACTAACACCCATGTGTTATTGGAGGTGATAGAGTCAAACTCGTCATTCACCGCTTCATTACAGAAGATAGCATCTCTGGTCTTCATTGTCTCATCATAGGTAAGCGGATCTGCTTCCACATGATAGGTGAAAAAGTCATCTCCGAAGTCTTTCGGCCTCCTCACTCGCTTAGCTGACGACTCGCGAGTTCTGTCTCAAACGTTGTTTCATCAACAACAGCTTCTTCTTGGACTACTACATCATTGGAAACCTCAGCTTCCTTTGCACCATCATTATTCTCCAGAATGTCCGCGAAAACAATATTTTTATGCCTTGCAAATTTGTCTTCAATGTACTCTGCGTCACGAGATTCGATGACATGGTTGGACTCTATGTCGAAGAACCTTCAAGCATCACCCTTCTCGGCATACCCCAAGAAGATCGTCTTAGTAGTCCTTGTTCCGAGCTTCTGAATCTTCAGATCCGGGAGCTTCACATATGCAAGACATCCCTACACTCGAATGATATTCAATTTGGGTTAGACTTTGAACCAGAATTCATGAGAAGTAATATCAAAAGTTGCATACGGCACTCTGTTCAAAATAAATGTGGCCGTCAATGCAGCTTCTTCCCAAAAATACTTTGGAAGACCCGCAGTCAACAACATTGAGTTTATCATTTCTGTAAACGTTCTGTTCTTCCTTTCTGCTACTCCATTGGACTGAGGAGAATACAGAGCAGTAGTCTCGTTGATGATTCCATGTTCTTTGCAGTACGATACGAAATCATGAGATCGATATTCTCCTCCTCGATCACTCCTCAACCTCTTGGGTTGTTGTCCAGTTTTTCTTTCAGTTTCAACCCTGAACTCCCTGAAGTTCTCAAATGCTTCGTCTTTAATCTTGAGCAAGTAGACGAACGTGTACTTTGAGAAGTCATCGATGAAGGTTATGAAGTACTTCATCCCTGTAACACCCAATTTTCCAAATGAGGATAATTTTGAACTTTTGAAATTATAATTATTATTTATTTATATTTACATCACATTATGATTTTGGGTAATTTTTAATCATTTTTTAAACTACTTAAAAACCATTTGATCAATGACTTGTGATTTTGATGATTTACTAGTGTAACCCTAGAGACTGTCTGACCTAGAGCCTAACCATGTGATTAGGAATATTTAATTATCATTTTTAGCCTAGGGGTAATTTGGTCATTTTCACTTATTAGAATTATTTGATTAAATATTCGATTGGTGATTGCTATCCTTGACTTTGACTTATTGAGACTTGTAGACTAGCCTAGAAGTTAACCCTAGCTATGGTGACCCTAGTCTAACTTAAGTTAACCTCATTCTAGCCATTAGGATCTAGTTTTCAAATAGGAGGAATAGAATAGGTGCATTGATTTCATGACTTATGATTTAATTCAATGACTTGTGATTTAATTCCATGACTTGTGACTTAAGCCCATAGGCCCATAACTTGAAGCCATAACCCTAACCAAACCCTAAGTGACCAGCCATAATAGGATTCCCACTCCTATTTAATGCCCCTTCCTTGTTCTTGCCTCTTTTGTGTGCTCAACCAAGTTTTAGAAAGAAAGGTAAATCCCATCTTCCAAAATTCCTAGTAAATTTATTTTGAGGATTAATTGCAGTCTAAGAGCAATTTGGAGGATTTAGATAGCAACAAGAACGGTTTGATTTGGAGCTTTTTTTTTGATCTTTGCAACATATAGGTAAACCCCTCTAATTCTATTTAATTCCTATTTTTATTGCATGGTAGCCTAGATCTGGGTGTCTCCTAGCTACAGTAGAAGTTTGGTGTCGTTTATATTAAGTTTCGTATCCGTATCGGACACGTATCATTGTGTAGATCTAGCTGTTTGATGAAATGCCTAAACCGATTTCCTTTGCTATTTTTCTAAATGTTTTTGAATGAAATCCTAGATCTATGGCTTGCTTAAGGATTCGTGTCATTGGCCAGTAGTTTTGGTGTCGTGTCGTGTCCACACGAGGACACGAACACGCCCGCAGCAGCCCGTGCACAGTGTCCTGCAACTCGGGGTCAATTTCTCCCAGTATAGGACCCGGGGACACGCCAAATTTTGGAAGGATATCAGGGCATTGACTGACATGGGTCTCCCAAAATTTGAGCACAGATGATTGTGTGTGCGAGGAGTTCTCCTCCCCGTACTGATCGCGCAAGCTGCTGTACGCGCACGAATTTCTTCACTGACACACGGCTAGAAGCGACACGACACGTGTCTAGGACATGGTGCAGGGTGTCAAAGGGGTAGCCCTACCCCTGGCGTACACGTGTGCACGGCCACGTGTCCCCATGTGGCCTGTGTCGTGTGCTGGACACACGTGCACGCGTGCACGATGCATCTTGTGCACAGCGTGTCTGTGGTGTTCGTGAGCTAAGACATGTCGTGTCCTGCTTCCCCAGGACACGAGATGATTCGTGAGACACGTGCACGTGTACGGGTTGGTTTACCAACCATTAATTGATCATATTAGCATGATTTTAGTTTCAAATTTTCATTTCCCTATTTCGACTGATACGTAGTGCACTGTTTCACTAATTCTGAATTTAGTTTCCATTTTTAAACTGTTGTCACGACCCGCACCCGCTTTTTCGGATACGAGATGTATCCAAGCCAGCCTACACCGCTGAGTCGGCGGTAGAACGCTGTCAAGCCCGCAAGAAATAAATGCTCAAAATATAACATTTGCTGCTCATTCACATATCTAAATATGTTACAACATTTATAATTAAAGTAAATACAAGATTTTATAATAAATACAGCTGCTGTCTATTTCTAGGTTTTTGCCTGCAAGTACACCCGAATCTCCCAAGCTAAGTGAAGCCACAGCTAACCTGAAAAATGTTGGTTTCTAGTTAGGAATGGAACAAGTACACAAACCGACGACAATGCGAAAACATAATAGAATTAACAAGACATGAAAATAACATATGAGATATAAAAACTGGAAAGTACTAATGACATGGCACGGTGGAGAAGAAAAGAAAAAATAAATAAAAGACAACTACCTATGTGGTGTGAAATATCAGTTGCGACATGTGAACGGCTAGGGGGTAAATCCGGCACACTGTACGTGTCGTGTGCAGCTGTTATCAGGCAAGAATAGACATTTTGGGGATATTTCTGGGTAGTCCACATGTCTACAAAGATATTTCCCCTCCCGACTACTCCGTGTGATGAGCGTGTCAACAAGCAGCAATATATATGTATAGACATGAAATAAAAAGACTACTATGAATCGAAAGCAATCAGAAAGTGCACTTGCCTGAGGTCCTTAGCTGGAGAAACCGATGGTAAAACCACATCAGATGAGTCACTAAAGTCAACACATGTAAAAAGTCTCCAGATGCTGAAATAAACATTAGCAACGTTCTCAGAATAGTCAAATTAGCTAGAATTGCCTGTCCTTAAGTCCAATTCTGGACACAGGGGCAAAACGGTAATTTCGGATCAAAACGGTATCCGCCGTTGGACCAACTTTGCACCGAAAAGTGTGCCAGAGTCAATGGTCTCTAAAGTCATCAAACTATATGTCTACAGGTCTGATTTTTCGATACAAACCCAACCGTAAGTCCAGAGTCGGATTCCGGCGGGCCGTGCACAAAATCGCCCGTTGAGTCGGACCATGGAACCCACAAAACGGCGATCTGATCAACTGTCTCAGAATCGGACCAAACTTGGCTTACAGAACCAAAAAAATGATACGGTCCTGTTGGCGCAAGTTTTGTCTCTATCTGATGAGCGTACACAAAGTAATTGAGAAATTTGCACAAAGGCCGATACGGTAAATTTTGACGGGTACGTATCGAATTCGTCGCGTACACGCGACCGATTTGAATTTCGTCAAAGTCCACACGTCCACGAAGCCGTTACAAACTTTTCAATGCTTTCGGTTCGCGACCAAGTCCCCCAGTTTGGCGGGACGCACGTGGTATCGGAGAAATTTCTAGTTTTTAAAACAGGTTTTTCATGAACTTTACAATCAAAATTCTTTTCCTATAACAAACGATAAATTAAACTACCAGAAGGGTTTTAAAGCCCTAGATGTTGGCTATGAACCTATTCAAACGCATTTTTTAAATAGTCGAAGGATTCGCGATTTGTCGCTTCCAAAGATGGGTGTCCGGCTGTTTCATGTTCTGTTTTTAGGACTATTTTTACATCAATTTTTGTATCGATTTACTGTCTAATCGAATCTGCTCCTATACAAACTAATTAGTCAGGTTTCTAGGTGTATATGTTGTGATTCAAAATAATCAATTGGAAGGAAAAACGATTAATCGATGGGGGAAAATTGGACCTGTAAAGTTGCGTCAACCACGTTGTTGCTCTGGCCGCTGCTGTTGTTGATCCCCTGTTTCGTGCGACTGGCCGTCGGTTGCTGCCCCGACGGTGGCGCGCAGCGGCGCGCATGCGCGCGCGGGGGTGCACCCATGTGCTAGGGTCGGCGGGGTGTTAGGGTTTGATCGATTTTTCCCTCTGTTCGCGTTATATTGGCATATATACGCGGCTAAACCTTACTCTCGGGTTGGCCGAGCGGCTGTTAAGCCTGGGGAAGTCGGGGCTTCCTGCTGTTTGGGGATATAGGATGTGGGCCTGTGGGCCGGGCTGCTATTGATTCTTATTCCTTTTCCTTTTTATTTCTTCTACATATATTCATACATACAAATATATGTATACATATATATATTTATATATACAAATATATGTATGCATATATATATTTATATATATACACCTACACATATATATTTATATACATTTATACATACATACACACATATTATATTATATATTTATATATACGTACACATATTTATATATATATATATATATATATATATATATATATATATATATATATATATATATATATACACATATATGTACACATGGTATTATTTGTATTTATATATACACATACACACCTATTATATTAATATTTGTATTTACATACACATACACGTATATAGTATATATATTTATATATACATGCACATACACATATATACACATATATATATTTTATATAAATACACATACACATATATATTTATTCTTTTGATAAATAATAAATTAATAATAACTAATAATAATAAATAATTTATTCTCAATGACCACAATAATAATATTATTAATAATAATAATTTCACTAGTAATTAAAATAATTCAATAGTAGCTCCTGGATGGGCATATCATATACTCCCATTACTGGGCCCCAGAAAATTGTATCAATACTCTAAGACGCTATTTAATATTAATAATACCTATCACTTACATATAATAAATATTTAGAAAATAATTGCCAATTTCTAAAATATATACAAAATGTTTGCATTTCTCAAACATGTCTACAAGGCCGTATTTGATCCCACTACATGACTACATGGGCTTAGATTCAGTTCAGGTCCAGTTTGACTAGTTCGGTACGACCGGGTCACTTAAACGTCAAATAATATTAATAATAAAACATTAAACTATTTATAAAGGTTAAGTCGCAACTTGGCCTGGTTTTCTTAGTTAGGATATCACTATGCCTCGGTCTTCCCTGACATGGCTAATACACTAACCAAAGCACGCCACTGCACTATCCGTGCCATGCTTTCCAGTCGTCTTGTACTCCAATTTCTAACCATGAATAAAATCATTTATCGTAATAATTAACTAAATAATCATTTCTAAAATTTCTAAAATCACCATTTAAATAAAATAAATAATAATAAAATATTTTAAAATTTTTGGGAAGGGGAGCTACAACTGTTGTTAATGATCTAGATCACTAGATTAATTCATATACATGTGTGTTAGTTTACTGTTAATGTTGGTTGTGATTGGTGTTAGGAGTTTGGGTTTCGAATTGGTGAATGGGGATTTCGATTTGGTTTTGGTATTGGGTAGGACTGTTAACTGCCATATACACATGCCTATAACCATCACCCCCTTTCTGATCTCTGTTTCCAGAGATGCAACACACCCATACACCACATCATGTCTTCACCTTGACACTTATTTACAAGACACTACACACACACTAATCTATACACTAGCTTATGGCATATGTCACACACACACACATAAAACTGTCATTTTGACACTCACACAAAACTGATTGATGTTGTTAACTGAAACTGTTTGAATACTCTTTAAACCTGAGACTGAAAGCTGTCATTGCAATGATATTTATCTATAGACATCTGAAGCCTTAACCCACATCCCCTTAGGTGTCCTGCACTTTCATTAACCACATCACACCCATCATATTTATACTACAACCCTACCCACAGATACATGTATCTGTGCATAGATACCTACTGCCTCATATTGTTTCACTGCCACTCTTCACATATTGCTTCACCGCACATCATCCTATTTAATTCCTGTCACAATGTCACACTAACCTATCCACTGCTAACTAAACACACACATTACTCTATTGACATTCCTGTCACTCATTCACACACACACACATGTTAGTTGGCACACACACACATGTCTATCTCTCTACTTGTATATATGTATATGTTAATCTAGTACCTATACCTATATAGCTACCTTATATGTATAATTACATGTATATATATAAATGTGAGTATGACATATATCGATTGTATAATATATACATATATGGTTTTGTTTATATGTGAGGTATAGTTTAGGCTATGGTACTAGACTAGTGTGGCTTGTATGGTATTTTGGTTAGAGACCTAGATTGACTTTTTAAGCCTAGAGTAGACCAACCTAGGCTGGTTTAACCTTGTTTGACCTAACTAGACTAGAGTTGACCTAGTTTGACTGTTAGGTTGACTGGTTGACCAAGGTTTGACAATTTAGCTAGATATTGACTTGGTTTGACCCAGAGTTGACCAAGAGTTGACTTTGACCTAGATTGAGCTAGAAATCATGTAGATTTCATCATAACCTTCATTTGTCTTATTTCAAACACATTATAACCTGTATTGCTCTATTTAGGACATTGTGACTCCGGTGCAGACATCTGATATTATACTACTCTTTTCAGAGTATCAAGCGTGTACGTTCTCTGATAGTTCTTTCATTTACATGTCGATTACTGTATTTCAGTTGTAGTTAGTTCAATTTGATTCTCTGTTACAAACACGATTTGATATTGTTGGATCCATTTCATGCGACACTCATTATTTCATGTCTGGCAACTATTTCTGGAATCACCTACTGGAATCACCCTGGAATCATTTACTGGTATCATTCGTGTTCTGGCTGGACTTGTTCTTATTTTGTGTCGGGTTATGGATTCACTTGTACTTGTTGGGCGGGGAAATATTGGAGAAGACATGTGAACATTCTCAAATACTGGAACCACTCCCTTGGAATTATACTGGAATGATAGCCATCCCACACTTGGCCGAGTGTGTGGTGTACCGTATTACCTGCAGCCGTTCACATATCGATCCCGATATTTCAAAACACACTGTTAGAGTATAGTTTGGACTCACCCTGGAATCTTTGATCGCTGACTGGACTCACCTTATACCGGACTCATCTTGTGCTGGAATCACCTGGTATTAGATTATATTATTTGGACTCACATTGGGGTTACACTTGACTCTTATTATACTGTTTGGACTTATATCATGTTACTCTAGTTCAGCTAGATTATATTTTATAGTCTTCATTGCCATGTTTATGTTCTTGTTTAGTTACTTTACTTTTCTTGTATCTTAACTGTTCTCTACATCATTACTCGTATAAACTGCCATGTCATCAATATAACTGTCTATAAATACTTTATAGTTCTCTATCATTTACTTGGGATTTCTTGATGAGTTGTACTCGTTCCTGTCCTGACTGGACCTGTTGAAAATATTACAGATGCTTGCCCCGAGGACACTTGCCCTACTTACTATGGACCAGGAGACGGCTTAGCTACCTTTGGCCCCGACACTCAGGAGTGATCGGAAGACTTGTTAGTTGATTAGGTTTAGTTTTGAGATTGTTGGAGATTATATTATTTTAGTAGTTGGTTTTATTGTTGTACTCAGTCTTAGTTATAATCTTCTGTGTTATCATATCATACTTAGACTGTGATTGAGATTATATTATATTTATACTTGTCCTCCATTCGGAGTTGAGATTTTGACAAGTACATTAAATAATTGAGTGAGTTGTTGGTTAGATAGTGACCTAGAATAGCGTTCTACCACCGACACTGCGGCGTAGGCTGGGCATTGTTACGTACTCGTACCCTCACAGTGGGTGCGGGTCGTGACACATTTTTAGTGGTGGCCCATGCAGGCCGAGTTTATGTAGTGGTATTCGAACTAGCGTATCACTACAGCCTACGATAGGATTGAGAGATAGGCTTTAACGGAGAGGTACTCAATCACAGTTAGGAAAATTCTGCTTCAATTCATGCCATCTATACATCTTACTGATTTGTCTTCTTTGAAATAAACTGTCCTTCTTTGATTTTATCGATTCCTGCTCAGTATTGACCTTCTTTTTTTGATCTGTCTTCAGGATGGTGGAGACACGATCACATCGCTCTGGTACAGCAGTCGCTGGAGAGGGATCTGCCACCTCTCGTCCAGTGCAGCAGCATGCTGGGACTGTAGCACCTTCTGTTCCTGATCAGACATGAACGACTGTAGCCTTTGGGGGTGTGCCTCCACCTATTCAAAGGACGACCCCAGTCATTTCTGAGATATTCCAGCAGCAGCACCCGCAGCCACCTGCAAGATTGGTTGATGCTGTCCACCTGTTTTTCTTTGTGGAGAGGATTCTGGCATCTCACTAGCAGCAGCAGTAGCGTCAGACTGCCGAATTCTGTCAAGGCATCAACGAGGACCACCAGGTGGTCCGTACGACTGTGGAGATGGTGGCTACTCAGGGCCCGCAGCAGTAGCCTTACCAGAAGGAGAAGGTTATCCAGGACTTTCAGAAGATGCATCCAAGAGATTTCCTGGGCACTGAGGGCATTCACTATGCGAATGATTGGATTGAGCATATCGAGGAGATTTTCAGGCTGGCGGAGATACCAGTCAAACTTCTTATCGAGGCGGCGGACAGTCAAATACAGGACTTAGCCTGTACCTGGTACCAGACAGATCCCAGAGTGGAAGTAGAGGGTCAGACTTGGGAGCTGTTCAAGGAACAATTCTTCCCAGATATGGCACTAGGAGGCATTGAGGCGCAGTTTGAGAGTATGGTTCAGGGGAACCAGACAGTTGCTGAGTACGCCGGAGAGTTTTGCCGGTTGGCCCGATTTATTGATGATTTGACTAAGAAGACGAAGGAGAGGAAGTTCCGTCGAGGGTTGATCAGGGAGGTTCAGTCACTGACTAAGATTGACCGGAACGCTACCTTCGCGGAGATCTTTTCGGGAGCTATGGCAGCGAAGGACGACCTGGGGCTGAAACTGAAGAGGGGTCGGGATGCTCACGGTACCAGCAGTAGTGGATGCCAGGCCAAGAGGCCTCACATGCAGATTCAGCAGACACAGGCACCAGTGATGATTCAGCAGGCACAACATCAGCCTAGAGGATAGGACCGCAGGGTGCCGACTTGTGCCTACTGCAGGAAGGCAGGACATGTTTGGGAGTCTTGTAGGAGGAGGCTGAAGGTTTGTTTATTCTGTGGGTCTGATGCTTACAAGATGATAGATTGTCCCGCTGTACTTCTTTTTGAGGGAGCTAGGCCACCTGTAGCTCAGCACCAGAGGGGTGGAGCTTTTGCGATGGCGGTTGAGGAGACCGACGCTGCAGGTAATGGGTTAGCAGGTTTGTCCTTCTTGTTCTTCCACCACCACCTTCATGTGTGATTTTCATTAGTACCTACCAGGAAATTGCTTGGGATTGCTAGATAGTGTAGCTACCCTGTTCGAGACTGTGGAATCACGACCAGTAAGATTATGTTTGCATGATTATCTCTTAACCATGATTGTTGGGGGTTGACCTAGAAGGGGTGCGATCATCTTAATTTCGAGGACAAAATTTTTCTAAGGGGAGAAGGATTGTAACACCCAGTTTTTCAAATGAAGGTAATTTTAAAATTTTGAAATTATAATTATTATTTATTTGTATTTACATCATATTATGATTTTTGGTGATTTTTAATCATTTTTTAAACTATTTAAAAACTATTTGATCAATGACTTATGATTTTGATGATTTACTAGTGTAACCCTAGTGACTGTCTGACCTAGAGCCTAACCATGTGATTAGGGATATTTAATTATCATTTTTAGCTTGGGGATAGTTTGGTCATTTTGACTTATTAGAATTATTTGATTAAATATTGGATTGATGATTGCTATCCTTGACTTTGACTTATTGAGACTTGTAGACTAGCCTAGAAGCTAACCCTAGCTATGGTGACCCTAGTCTAACTTAAGTTAACCTCATTCTAGCCATTAGGATCTAGTTTTCAAATAGGAGGAATAGAATAGATGCATTGATTTCATGACTTATGATTTTAATTCAATGACTTGTGATTTAATTCCATGACTTGTGACTTAAGCCCATAGGCCCATAACTTGAAGCCCTAACCCTAAACAAACCCTAAGTGACCATCCATAATAGGATTCCCACTCCTATTTAATGCCCCCTTCCTTGTTCTTGCCTCTTTTGTGTGCTCAACCAAGTTTTAGAAAGAAAGGTAAATCCCATCTTCCAAAATTCTTAGTAAATTCATTTAAAATCTTTTTTGACCCAAATCTTTTTTATATGATTCTAATCAACCTCTACTTGCTGATTTTGAGGAGTAAGTTCAGTCTAAGAGCAATTTGGAGGATTTGGATAGCAACGGAAACGGTTTAATTTGTAGCTTTTTCTTGATCTTTGTAACATATAGGTAAATCCCTCTAATTCTATTTAATTCCTGTTTTTATTGCATGGTAGCCTAGATCTAGGTGTCCCCTAGATACAGTAGAAGTTTGGTATCGTTTGCATTAAGTTTCGTGTCCGTATCAGATACGTATCATTGTGTAGATCTAGGTGTTTGATGAAATGCCCAAACCAATTTCTTTTACAGTTTTTCTAAATGTTTTTGAATAAAATCCTAGATCTAGGGCTTACTTAAGGATTCGTGCCCTTGGCCAGTAGTTTTGGTGTCGTGTCGTATCCACACAAGGATACGAACACGCCCGTAGCAGCCAGTGCACAGTGTCCTGCATCTCAGGGTCAATTTCTCCCTGTATAGGACTCGAGGACACGCCAAATTTTTGGAGGATGTCAGGACATTGACTGATATGGGTCTCCCAAAATTTGAGCACAAATGGTTCTGTATGCGAGGAGTTCTCCTCCCCGCACTGATCGCACGAGCTGCTTTACGCGCACGAATTTCTTCACTGACACACGGCTAGAAGCGACACGACACGTGTCTAGGACACGGTACAGGGTGTCAGAGGGGTAGGCCTACCCCTGGCGTATACGTGTGCACAGCCACGTGTCCCCACATGGCCTGTGTCGTGTGCTGGACACACGTGTATGCGTACATGATGCAGTATGTGCACAGCATGTTTGTGGTGTTCGTGAGCCAAGACACGTCGTGTCCTGCTTCCCCAGGACACGAGATGATTTGTGAGACATGTGCACGTGTGCGGGTTGGATTACCAACCATTAATTGATCATATTAGCATAATTTTAGTTTCGAATTTTCATTTCCCTGTTTCGACTGATACGCAGTGCACTGTTTCACTAATTCTGAATTTAGTTTCCATTTTTAAACTATTGTTAATGATCTAAATCACTAGATTAATTCATATACATGTGTGTTAGTTTACTGTTAATGTTGGTTGTGATTGGTGTTAGTAGTTTGGGTTTCAAATTGGTGAATGAGGATTTTGATTTGGTTTTGGTATTGGGTAGGATTGTTAACTGTCATATATACATGCCTATAACCTTCACCCCCTTTCTGATCTCTGTTTCCAGAGATGCAACACACCCACACACCACATCATGTCTTCACCTTAACACTTATTTACAAGACACTACACACACACTAATCTATACACTAGCCTATGGCATATGTCACACACACACACAAAAAAAAACTGTCATTTTGACACTCACAAAAAACTGATTGTTGTTGTTAACTAAAACTGTTTAAATACTCTTTAAACCTGAGACTGAAAGCTGTCATTGCAATGATATTTTTCTATAGACATCTGAAGCCTTAACCCACATCCCCTTAGGTGTCCTGCAATTTTATTAACCACAACACACCCATCATATTTGTACTACAACCCCACCCACAGATACATGTATCTGTGCATAGATACCTACTGCCTCATATTGTTTTACTGCCACCCTTCACATATTGCTTCACTGCACATCACCCTATTTAATTCCTGTCACAATGTCACACTAACCTATCCACTGCTAACTAAACACACACATTACTCTATTGACATTCCTGTCACTCATTCACACATACACACACATTTTAGTTGGCACACACACACACGTCTATCTCTCTACTTGTATATATGTATATGTTAATCTAGTACCTATACCTATATAGCTACCCATTATGTACAATTACATGTATATATATAAATGTGAGTGTGACATATATTGATTGTATAATATATACATATATGGTTTTGTTTATATGTGAGGTATAGTTTAGGCTATGGTACTAAACTAGTGTGGCTTGTATGGTATTTTGGTTAGAGACCTAGATTGACTTTTTAAGCCTAGATTAGACCAACCTAGGCTAGTTTAACCTTGTTTGACCTTGTTTGGCCTAACTAGACTAGAGTTGACCTAGTTTGACTGTTAGGTTATAACTAGTTGACCAAGGTTTGACAATTTAGCTTGATATTGACTTGGTTTGACCCAGAGTTAACTTTGACCTAGATTGAGCTAGAAATCATGTAGATTTCATTATAACCTTCATTTGTCTTATTTTAAACACATTATGACCTGTATTGCTCTATTTAGGACATTGTGACTCCGGTGCATACATCTGATATTATATATTATACTACTCTTTTCAGAATATCAGACGAGTACATTCTCTGACAGTTTTTCCATTTACTTGTTGATTACTGTATTTTAGTTGTAGTTAGTTCTATTTGATTCTCTGTTACAAACACGATTTGATATTGTTGGATCTATTTTACGCGACACTCATTATTTCATTTCTGGCATCTATTTCTGGAATCACCTACTGGAATCACCCTGGAATCATTTACTGGTATCATTTGTGTTCTGGTTGGACTTGTTCTTATTTCGTGTCGGGTTATGGATTCACTTGTACTTGTTGGACGGAGAAATATTGGAGAAGACATGTGAACATTCTCAAATACTGGAACCACTCCCTTGGAATTATACTGGAATGATAGCCATCCCATACTTGACCGAGTGTGTGGTATACCGTATTATCTACAGCTGTTCACATGTCGATCTCGATATTTTAAAATACACTGTTAGAGTATAGTCTGGACTCACCCAGGAATCTTTGATCACTGACTGGACTCACCTTATACCAGACTCATCTTGTGCTGGAATCACCTGGTATTAATTATATTGTTTGGACTCACATTGGGGTTACACTTGGCCCTTATTATACTGTCTGGACCTATATCATGTTACTCTAGTTCAGCTAGATTATATTTTACAGTCTTCATTGCCATGTTTCTCTTCTTGTTTAGTTACTTTACTTTCCTTGTATCTTAACCGTTCTCTACATCATTACTCGTATAAACTGCCATGTTATCAATATAACTGTCTATAACTTCTTTATAGTTCTCTGTCATTTACTTGGGATTTCTTGTTGAGTTGTACTCGTTCCTGTCCTGACTGGACCTGTTGAAAATATTACAGATGCTTGCCCCAAGGACACTTGTCCTACTTACTATGGACCAGGAGACGGCTTAGCTACCTTTAGCCCCGACACTCAGGAGTGATCGGGAGACTTGTTAGTTGATTAGGTTTAGTTTCATGTTTTAGAACTTGAATTGTAAATAATTTAAGATATGTTGTTTTGAGATTGTTGGAGATTATATTATTTTAGTAGTTGGTTTTATTGTTATACTCAGTCTTAGTTATAATCTTCTGTGTTATCACATCATGCTTAGACTGTGATTGAGATTATATTATATCTATACTTGTCCTCCGTTCGGAGTTGAGATTTTGACAAGTACATTAAATAATTGAGTGAGTTGTTGGTTAGATAGTGACCTAGAACAGCGTTCTACCGTTGACACTGCGGCGTAGGCTGGACACTGTTACGTACTCGTACCCTCACAGTAGGTGCGGGTCATGACACATTTTTAGTGGTGGCCCATGCAGGTCGAGTTTATGTAGTGGTATTCGAACTAGAGTATCACTACAGCCTACGATAGAATTGAGAGATAGGCTTTAACGGAGAGGTACTCAATCACAGTTAGAAAAATTCTGCTTCAATTCATGCCATCTACACATCTTACTGATTTGTCTTCTTTGAAATAAACTGTCCTCCTTTGATTTTATCAATTCCTGCTCATTATTGACTTCCTTTTTCGATCTGTCTTCAGGATGGTGGAGACACGATCACATCGCTATGGTACAACAGTCGCTGGAGAGGGGTCTGCCACCTTTCGTCCAGTACAACAGCATGCTGGGACTGTAGCACCTTCTGTTCCTGATCAGACATGAAGGACTGTAGCCTTTGGGGGTGTGCCTCCACCTGTTCAGAGGACGACCCCAGTCATTCCTGAGATATTCCAGCAGCAGCACCCGCAGCCACCTGCAGGATTGGTTGATGCTGCCTACCTGTTTTCCTTTGTGGAGAGGATTCTGGCGTCTCACCAGCAGCAGCAGCGTCAGACTGTCGACTTCCGTCAGGGCATCGACGAGGCCCACCAGCTGGTCCGTACGATTGTGGAGATGGTGGCTACTCAGGGCCCGCAGTAGCAGCCTTACCGGAAGGAGAAGGATATCCAGGACTTTCAGAAGATGCATCCAAGAGATTTCCTGGGCACTGAGGGCATTCACTATACGGATGATTAGATTGAGCATATCGAGGAGATTTTCAGGCTGTCAGAGATACCAGCCAGACTTCATATCGAGGCGGCGGGCAATCAGATGCAGGACTTAGCCCGTACCTGGTACCAAACAGATCCCAGAGTAGGAGTAGAGGGTCAGACTTGGGATCTATTCAAGGAACAGTTCTTTCAAGATGTGGCACTAGGAGGCATTGAGGCGCAGTTTGAGAGTCTGGTTCAGGAGAACCAGACAGTTGCTGAGTACGCCGGAGAGTTTTGCCGGTTGGCCCGGTTTATTAATGATTTGACTGAGAAGACGAAGGCGGGAAAGTTCCGTCGAGGGTTGATCAGGGAGGTTTGGTCACTGACTAAGAGTGATCGGAATGCTACATTCACGGAGATCTTTTCTAGAGCTAAGGCAGCGGAGGAAGACCTGGGGCTGAAACTGAAGAGGGGTCGGGACTCTCACGGTACCAGCAGTAGTAGAGGCTAGGCCAAGAGGCCTCACGTGCAGATTCAGCAGACGCAGGCACCAATGATGGTTCAGCAGGCACAACATCAGCCTAGAGGATAGGACCACAGGGTGCCAACTTGTGCCTACTGCAGGAAGACAGGATATGTTTGGGAGTCTTGTAGGAGGAGGCTGAAGGTTTGTCTATTCTGTGGGTCTGATGCTCACAAGATGATAGATTGTCCTGCTGCACCTCCTTTTGAGGGAGCTAGGCCACCTGTAGCTCAGCACTAGAGGGGTGGAGCTTTTGCGATGGCGGTTGAGGAAACCGACGTTGCAGGTGATGGGTTAGCAGGTTTGTCCTTCTTGTTCTTCCTCTCCACCTTCATGTGTGATTTTCATTAGTACCTGCCAGGATATTGCTTGTGATTGCTAGATAGTGTAGCAACCCTGTTCGAGACTGTGGAATCATTGCATGATTATCTCTTGACCATGATTGTTGGGGGTTGACCTTGAAGGGGTACGATCATCTTAATTTCGAGGACGAGATTTTTCTAAGGGGAGTATGATTGTAACACCCAATTTTCCAAATGAGGACAATTTTGAACTTTTAAAATTTTAATTATTATTTATTTGTATTTATATCATATTATAATTTTTGGTGATTTTGATGATTTACTAGTGTAACCCTAGAGACTGTCTGACCTAGAGCCTAACCATGTGATTAGGGATATTTAATTATCATTTTTAGCCTAGGGATAATTTGGTCATTTTGACTTTGACTTATTGAGACTTGTAGACTAGCCTAGAAGCTAACCCTAGCTATGGTGACCGTAGTCTAACTTAAGTTAACCTCATTCTAGCCATTAGGATCTAGTTTTCAAATAGGAGGAATAGAATAGGTGCATTGATTTCATGACTTATGATTTTAATTCAATGACTTGTGATTTAATTCCATGACTTGTGACTTAAGCCTATAGGCCCATAACTTGAAGCCCTAACCCTAACAAAACCCTAAGTGACCAGCCATAATAGGATTCCCCCTCCTATTTAATGCCCCATTTCTTGTTCTTGCCTCTTTTGTGTGTTCAACCAAGTTTTAGAAAGAAAGGTAAATCCCATCTTTCAAAATTCCTAGTAAATTCATTTAAAATCTTTTTTAACCCAAATCTTTTGCATATGATTCTAATCAACCTCTATTTGCTGATTTTGAGGAGTAAGTTCAGTCTAAGAGCAATTTGGAGGATTTGGATAGCAACGGGAATGGTTTGATTTATGGCTTTTTCTTGATCTTTGCAACATAAAGGTAAACCCCTCTAATTCTATTTAATTCCTGTTTTTATTACATGGTAGTATAGATCTAGGTGTCCCTAGCTACCTTAGAAGTTTGGTGTCGTTTGCATTAAGTTTCGTATCCGTTTCAGACACGTATCATTGTGTAGATCTAGGTGTTTGATGAAATGCCCAAACCAATTTCTTTTGCTATTTTTCCAAATATTTTTGAATGAAATCCTAGATCTAGGGCTTGCTTAAGGATTCGTGTCCTTGGCCAGTAGATTTGGTGTCGTGTCGTGTCCACACAAGGACACGAACACGCCCGCAGCAGCCCGTGCACAGTATCCTGCATCTCGGGGTCAATTTCTCCCTGTATAGGACACGAGGATACGCCAAATTTTGGGAGGATGTCAGGGCATTGACTGACATGGGTCTCCCAAAATTTGAGCGCAGATGGTTGTGTACGCGAGGAGTTCTCCTCCCCGCACTGATCGTGCGAGCTGCTGTACGCGCACGAATTTGTTCACTAACACACGGCTAGAAACGACACGACACGTGTCTAGGACACGGTACAGGGTGTCAGAGGGGTAGCCCTACCCTTGGCGTATACGTGTGCACGGCCACATGTCCCCACGTGGCCTGTGTCGTGTGCTGAGCACACGTGCACGCGTGCAAGATGCAGCCTGTGTACAGCGTGTCTGTGGTGTTCGTGAGCCAAGACACGTCATGTCCTGCTTCCCCAGGACACGAGATGATTCGTGAGACACGTGCACGTGTGAGGGTTGGATTACCAACCATTAATTGATCATATTAGCATGATTTTAGTTTCGAATTTTTATTTCCCTATTTCGACTGATACGCAGTGCACTGTTTCACTAATTCTGAATTTAGTTTCCATTTTTAAACTATTGTTAATGATCTAAATTACTAGATTAATTCATATACATGTGTGTTAGTTTACTGTTAATGTTGGTTGTGATTGGTGTTAGGAGTTTGGGTTTCGAATTGGTGAATGGGGATTTCGATTTGGTTTTGGTATTGGGTAGGACTGTTAACTGTCATATACACATGCCTATAACCTTCACCCCTTTTCTGATCTCTGTTTCCAGAGATGCAACACACCCACACACCATATCATGTCTTCACCTTGACACTTATTTACAAGACACTACACACACACTAATCTATACACTAGCCTATGGCATATGTCACACACACACACACAAAACTGTCATTTTGACACTCACACAAAACTGATTGATGTTGTTAACTAAAACTGTTTGAATACTCTTTAAACCTAAGACTGAAAGCTGCCATTGCAATGCTATTTATCTATAGACATCTGAAGCCTTAACCCACATCCCCTTAGGTGTCCTGCACTTTCATTAACCACAGCACACCCATCATATTTGCACTACAACCCCACCCACAGATACATGTATATGTGCATAGATACCTACTGCCTCATATTGTTTTACTGCCACCCTTCACATATTGCTTCACTGCACATCACCCTATTTAATTCCTGTCACAATGTCACACTAACCTATCCACTGCTAACTAAACACACACATTACTCCATTGACATTCCTGTCACTCATTCACACACACACATGTTAGTTGGCACACACACACACACATGTCTATCTCTCTACTTGTATATATGTATATGTTAATCTAGTACCTATACCTATATAGCTACCCTATATGTACAATTACATGTATATATATAAATGTGAGTGTGACATATATTGATTGTATAATATATACATTTATGGTTTTATTTATATGTGAGGTATAGTTTAGGCTATGGTACTATACTAGTGTGGCTTGTATGGTATTTTGGTTAGAGACCTAGATTGACTTTTTAAGCCTAGATTAGACCAACCTAGGCTAGTTTAACCTTGTTTGTCCTTGTTTGACCTAACTAGACTAGATTTGACCTAGTTTGACTGTTAGGTTAACTAGTTGACCAAGTTTTGACAATTTAGCTAGATATTAACTTGGTTTGACCCAGAGTTGACCAAGAGTTGACTTTGACCTAGATTGAGCTAGAAATCATGTAGATTTCATCATAACCTTCATTTGTCTTATTTTAAACACATTATAACCTGTATTGCTCTATTTAGGACATTGTGACTCCGGTACAGACATCTGATATTATACTACTCTTTTCAGAGTATCAGGCGAGTACATTCTCTGATAGTTCTTCTATTTTCTTGTCAATTACTGTATTTCAGTTGTAGTTAGTTCTATTTGATTCTCTATTACAAATACGATTTGATATTGTTGGATCCATTTCATGCGACACTCATTATTTTATGTCTGGCATCTATTTCTGGAATCACCTACTGGAATCACCCTGGAATTATTTACTGGTATCATTCGTGTTCTGGCTGGACTTGTTCTTATTTCGTGTCGGGTTATGGATTCACTTGTACTTGTTGGACGGGGAAATATTGGAGAAGACATGTGAACATTCTCAAATACTAGAACCACTCCCTTGGAATTATACTGGAATGATAGCCATCCCACACTTGGCCGAGTGTGTGGTGTACCGTATTACCTACAACCATTCACATGTCGATTCCGATATTTTAAAACACACGGTTAGAGTATAGTCTGGACTCACCCTGGAATCTTTGATCACTGACTGGACTCACCTTATACCGGACTCATCTTGTGCTGGAATCACCTGGTATTAGATTATATTGTTTGGACTCACATTGGGGTTACACTTGACCCTTATTATACTGTCTGGACTTATATCATGTTCTCTAGTTCAGCTAGATTATATTTTATAGTCTTCATTGCCATATTTCTTTTCTTGTTTAGTTACTTTACTTTTCTTGTATCTTAACTGTTCTCTACATCATTACTCGTATAAACTGCCATGTCATCAATATAACTGCTTTATAGTTCTCTGTCATTTACTTGGGATTTCTTGATGACTTGTACTCGTTCCTGTCCTGACTGGACCTGTTGAAAATATTACAGATGCATGCCCCGAAGACACTTGCCCTACTTACTATGGACTAGGAGACGGCTTAGCTATCTTTGGCCCCGACACTCAGGAGTGATCGGGAGACTTGTTAGTTGATTAGGTTTAGTTTCATGTTTTAGAACTTGAATTGTAAATAAGTTGAGATATGTTGTTTTGAGATTGTTGGAGATTATATTATTTTAGTAGTTGGTTTTATTGTTGTACTCAGTCTTAGTTATAATCTTCTGTGTTATCATATCAGGCTTAGACTGTGATTGAGATTATATTATATCTATACTTGTCCTCCGTTCAGAGTTGAGATTTTGACAAGTGCATTAAATAATTGAGTGAGTTGTTGGTTAGATAGTGACCTAGAAAAGCATTCTACCATCGACACGGCGGCATAGGCTGTACACTGTTACGTACCCGTACCCTCACAGTGGGTGCGGGTCGTGACACATTTTTAGTGGTGGCCCATGCAGGTCAAGTTTATGTAGTGGTATTCAAACTAAAGTATCACTACAACCTACGATAGGATTGAGAGATAGGCTTTAACGGAGAGGTACTCAATCACAGTTAGGAAAATTCTGCTAAATTCATGCTATCTACACATCTTACTGATTTGTCTTCTTTGAAATAAACTGTCCTTCTTTGATTTTATCGATTCCTGTTCAGTATTGACTTCCTTTTTTCGATCTGTCTTCAGGATGGTGGAGACACGATCACATCGCTCTGGTACAGCAACCGCTGGAGAGGGGTCTGCCACCTCTCGTCCAGTGCAGCACCATGTTGGGACTGTAGCACCTTCTGTTCCTGATCAGACATGAACGACTGTAGCCTTTGGAGGTGTGCCTCTACCTGTTCAGAGGACGACCCAAGTCATTCCTGAGATATTCCCTCAGCAGCACCCGCAGCCACCTGTAGGATTGGTTGATGCTGCCCACCTGTTTTCCTTTGTGGAGAGGATTCTGGCGTCTCACCAGCAGCAGCAGCAGCGTCAGACTGCCGACTTCCGTCAGGGCATCGACGAGGCCCACCAGCTGGTCCGTACGACTGTGGAGATGGTAGCTACTCAGGGCCCGCAGCAGCAGCCTTACCGGAAGGAGAAGGATATCCAGGACTTTCAGAAGATGCATCCTAGAGATTTCCAGGGTACTGAGGGCATTCACTATGCGGATGATTGGATTGAGCATATTGAGGAGATTTTCAGGCTAGCGGAGATACCAGCCAGACTTCATATCGAGGTGGCGGGCAGTCAGATGCAGGACTTAGCCCGTACCTGGTACCAGACAGATCCCAGAGTGGGAGTAGAGGGTCAGATTTAGGAGATGTTCAAGGAACAGTTCTTTTCAGATGTGGTACTAGGAGGCATTGAGGCGCAGTTTGAGAGTCTGGTTCAGGGGAACCAGACAGTTGCTGAGTACGCCGGAGAGTTTTGCCGGTTGGCCCGGTTTATTGATGATTTGACTGAGAAGAAGAAGGCGTGGAAGTTTCGTCGAGGGTTGATCAGGGAGGTTCGGTCACTGACTAAGAATGATCGAAACACTACCTTCGCGGAGATCTTTTCTGGAGCTATGGTAGCGAAGGACTACCTGGGGCTGAAACTGAAGAGGGGTCGGGACGCTCACGGTACCAGCAGTAGTGGAGGCCAGGCCAAGAGGCCTCACGTGCAGATTCAGCTGATGTAGGCACCAGTGATGGTTCAGCAGGCACATCATCGACCTAGAGGATAGGATCGCAGGGTGCCGACTTGTCCCTACTGTAGGAAGAAATGACATGTTTAGGAATCTTGTAGGAGGAGACTGAAGGTTTGTCTATTCTGTGGGTCTGATGCTCACAAGATGATAGATTGTCCCGCTGTACCTCCTTTTGATGGAGCTAGGCCACCTGTAGCTCAGCACCAGAGGGGTGGAGCTTTTGCGATGGCGGTTGAGGAGACCGACGCTGCAGGTGATGGGTTAGCAGGTATGTCCTTCTTGTTCTTCCTCCCCACCTTTATGTATGATTTTCATTAGTACCTGCCAGGATATTGCTTGTGATTGCTAGATAGTGTAGCTACCCTGTTCAAAACTGTGGAATCACGACCAGTAAGATTATGTTTGCATGATTATCTCTTGTACTCAGTCTTAGTTATAATCTTCTGTGTTATCATATCATGCGTAGACTGTGATTGAGATTATATTATATCTATACTTGTCCTCCGTTCGGAGTTGAGATTTTGACAAGTACATTATATAATTGAGTGAGTTGTTGGTTAGATAGTGACCTAGAACAGTGTTCTACCGTCGATACTGCGGCGTAGGCTGGGCGCTGTTACATACTCGTATCCTCACAGTTGGTGCGGGTCGTGACATTCCTGGCCTTCGTGGAGAATTGTTTGAAGACACAGATATCGGAGTGCACAAACTCCAGAAGATCTGTACTTCGATTGACCCGATGAAAGGGTTTCCTTGTGATCTTTGTCTGAGCACACACTTCACACTTCTCCACCTTACCTCCACATTTGGAGATAAGTCCTAGACTAGACATTTTGTTAATCTTTTTACAATGGACATGTCCTAGTCTATTATGCCATAACTCAATAATATAATCAGAAGTAGAGATAGTATTAATATTCGCTGACTGGGTTACAAGCCGAAGATTAAACATTCCTTCGGTATAAAAAGCTATTCTGAAGTACATTCCTTTAAGAGACATCACCATCTGGCCAGTATTGATGTCCATCCTCAGGCCTGCGTTGCAGAGCAGGCCTCCAGAGATCAAGTTCTTTGCAATCACAGGAACATGTTCACACCTTGAAGTGTCAGAGTTTTTTCGGAGGTCAGTTTCAGCTCCACCGTCCCTATCCCTTGAACTTCAGCTTATGTCTGATTCGCCACCATAACCTTTTCAGAGGTTTGCTGGTATTTCTCGAGCAGACGTGGCAGGTTGCACCAATGTCGACCCACCAGTCAGAGTCATCCCCCACCGAAGTGACCTGAGCAATCATAGCAATACCGTCAGTAATCATTAAAACCTTATTAGGCTCACCTTGTTGTGACTACTTGGGCTTGGATCTGCATTCACTCTTGTAGTGGCCCTTCTTGCCACAGTTAAAGCAAGTCACATTTGACTTGGGCTTCTGCTTTTTAAAAGAAGGTCCCTTCACTTTCAGATTAGTGAAGTCCTTCTTGTGGTGAGAAGCCGCCTGCTTCCCCTTGGACTCCCTTGTATGTACTAAGTTGGCCTTGGCTAACTGCTTGGACAGAGCATCCACCTTCTGTTGAGCCCTTATCTGGTCTTCAACATGGATTTCTTGCAAGAGATCTTCCAGACTGATCTCGAGTTTCTTCTTGTGCATGGTCGCATAGAGCTTGCTCCATCCAGGAGGGAGTTTGGAGACTATCCCTCCAACGACGAACTTGTCCTCGAGGGGCATCTTTTTGTCATCCAGTTTCTGACAAAGTTTTAGAAACTCCTTCACCTGAGGAAGCATCGCCTTCTCGTCTTCAAAAAGTCACTTGTGATATTTTTCGACGATAAATATCTTATTTCTTCTCTCATCGTCTTCATACAGTTTCTCCACAGACTCCCAGATTTCTCTGGCCATCACTTTCTTGAAGTAGGATTCTGTCAGAGAATCTTCTATGGAGTTGAGAATAAGCAGCCTGCAGAGGTTATTTTTTCTCCTCTACTTCATCTGCTTGGTAGTTACAGCGGCAATTCTGGTTGCGTTGCCATCCTCAGGAATGATCGGTTCGTCCTATGTCAACATGTGATCAACATCCATAAGTTGAAGGTTGAGGCTAACCTTCCTCTTCCAGATCTGGTAATGCTCTCCATCGAACTTCTCTAACTTGTTAAAGCTAGTATCGAGAAGAGAAGCACGAGAGTTTTTCATTTGTCTAATCTTGCTTTGAGATTGTTAGTCCCGGGGCAAAAAATTAGATGGAAAACAGGTGCGATCGAGATCAGAGGGTGTGAGCAAAAAAAAAAAAACTTTTGCACAGAACAACCTCAAGATCCACGAAGATCGATAGAAAAAAATTAGTAACCAGATTACAACTGCAGAAAAGAGAGAAAAGAAGATCTCTCGTTCTTCCTTACAAACGTGTTGCAATTGGGACAGAACGAGTTACAATAATCTAGCGAAAGATGAAATAGAGAGAATTTGCTGGGGTGTAAAAACACCGTTGCTCAAAGCAAGATTCGCCCCCACACGATCTGCTTCCAGGAACCAGCAAGTTCGAAGAACTTCTGAAACGCTCGAAGTCACCTCTGTTCTGACTTCCCGGATTTTTTGGACGTGCAATGGCGGTAGTAGCTCTCTCTCCCTCTGATTTCTATTTTTCGGATCTCTCCTCCAAGGAGGCTAGAAGAGAGTATATATAGAGAGAAAGAGGGAGCCCTAGCCGCTCAATCAGTTCTGGAAAGATCCCAAAAAGATAGCCACGAATTAATTTTAAATCCCACAAAAATAGGATATGAATTAATTCGAATCAAATTTGAATCAATCTTTCCAGTAACCGACTCAAGGCTATAACTGCCTGAGCAGCAGCAACATGGCCACATAGCCGCATGGACATATGGTCGCATGAGCCGCATGACTGCATGAGCCGCATGGACCGCATACGGACCGCATATGCGTCCGTGCATCAAGAAGCGATGCAGACGTGCTAAGTGCAAAGTGCGCCAACAAAACGTCACATTACGCCTCATGAGCCCGAGCCCGAGCCCGAGTCCGAGTCCGAGTCGCTAAGCCCCTTTGGGGCTTAGCTCCAAAGGGAGTAAATCCAAGAGTGACAAAAGCATTAATCTTTCTTCATAAAGTCTTAACCTTACCTCCTAGTAAAATATCCCACATGGTTCCCTCCTTAGGGTCACCACCTCATGTGCATCTCTCAACACCTCATTTGGTATTATATTGAGATACTCACTTGGATGCTTTTCCAATGTGGGACTATCTTTCTAGGCTTGAAAGAGAGCAAGCTCTTCTCAAGTCAAGGAAAAGCTCCAACATATAATCTCAGGAACTCCGGAACATATGTAGGATTAAAATACTAATATTATTTATATTATAGTATTTAATAATAAAATATGGGATTAAAATTAATAAATATATATTATAAATTGGAACCCCAAAAATTAAAAAAATAAAAATCAATAATAATAATAATAATAATAATAATAATAATAATAATAATAATAATAATAATAATAACCGATGATAATAATAATATTATTATTATAGTTATTATTTATTAATATTAGTACTAATATTAATAATATTAGTATTATCATTAATATTGATATTAGTATTAATAATAATAATAATAATAATAATAATAATAATAATAATAATAATAATTATTTAATTGTTTTAATCCATAATAATAATAATGATGATGATGATGATGATGAAGGAACTACACGAAATTTTTAATCCATACAAATTAAAAATAAAAACCATATAGCTTCCCAACTACCACTTCCAACAAACATCAAATGAAAGAAGTATAAAATGTTAACTTTTCAACCTACTTCTAACAACCATCCAAAACGAAAAAACTCATAAAAAAATACTTAATGCGCATGAAACACTTTACTTCTAGAAGTTTCACTTTGCTCTACTTCCCCTTTATGTAAGTTTGCATAGAGGAATAATGTAATGAGGAATGCAAACTATTATGGTTGTTTCTTTATTTTACTACTAGTCACCTTCCGCTAGGTTGCACGCGTACCAAAACAAATAATCTATATATTTATTATTAAATATTTAGATAATTTATTTTATATTAAAATATTTGAAATATAATTTGAATATATTTTAATTAGAATGTATTATACATATCTTTTTAGAATTTTGGACGTATATTTAGTTTGATAATATCATATACTTAGTTTAAATATAATTTAAATATTGAATATATATTAGGATTTATTATATGTTCAAGTAGTTAAAAGGATTTTAGAAAAAAAATTCTTAACTACATGAGAAAGTTGTGGTAGCAAGAAAATTTTAATTTTTTATTAGTTAACGGAGAATATAGATACAACATAGATGACTTATTTTTTGAGCAGTTTCTAAACCGCGCACATTTACACGTATTTTATATTACTTAAAAAATTAGCAATAATTTTTAATCATTAGTATTTACATGTAATTATTCAAATATTTAAGTTAAATTTAGTGAACAATTTTAATTAGTAAACATAGGTAAGGATATTTTTGAAAAAAACTTTCACGATGAACTATCATTTTTCATTCTATATAGTAGTATAGATACCCATGTTAAATTTAATGGAATTTTTTAATTTGTAAACATATATAATGGTATTTTTGGGAAAAGAAATTTACGGTCAAGTTTCAACTTTTCATATTATATAGATAACATAAGGCTTGAAGTCGTGCACGTGCATTACGCATGTCTTTTATCTGTATTTTTCCCCTCTTTTTAAATGTATACTTACATGAAAAATCTATTTTAAAATAATATATAATATTTTGAAGTAAATTTATTTTTGAGATTGGTCATTTATTGTAGTTGGAAGTGTGTGATTATTAGTGGTTAGCAATTATGTTAGTGTGAATGTGTGTAATTTAATATTTTAACCCTAGTTAATTTTAGCATACTTTGATATATGTAGGGTTATAGGATATTTTTGGAACATGAAAATTTTACGGTAAATGCTACACCTATTTGTATTATATATAAGATAGACTTGTAGATCTCAAAATACAAAGCTTCGATACCTTTAAGAAAACTTTAAAATTCTAATAAGTGAAGTGACTATCCCATGTTATATTGAAGTGACTTTCCCATAACAGGTGATGGGTGGCCGGAGTAGTCTTGAAAATTTGTTCGAGACCAACTAGATCAAAGTTGTGCTGGGCCGACCCAGATTCAGTCAAACTTCGAGTTCAATCTGGTCCAGTCCTACTATTAGAATGGGTTAGATTTTTCCTATAAAAATTGACGTTGTCCTGACCTAGTTTGGTTCCACTACCGGGTTGTGCTAGATTTAACCGCAAAAAAAAAGTTTGTCAAATCTCCCCCAACAACCATATATCATAGCTAATGTGGGTATTTTCCATATTTTAGTCATTTATGAACGTTAGATAGGTGCATTGTGATCAATGTATTTTGGTCATTTTACTAAAAAAAAATAACAAAAATATCTCCATAATTGTCATAAACGGCTATATTTTAAGGCTAGTTTAATAATTTTAATATTCCAATACACTGCAAATATGGTTTGTTTTATCTATTTCTATCACAAATTCACAACTAAATCTTCTCCTAGTCTCTTAATCACATCACCTTTAGATTCCAATTTTAGAATTATAGTATTGACTACTTGTTGGATTTTTGGCCTTTGCATTGGAAATTTTAGTCCCACATCGGCTAGGCCGAAGGATGTGTATCTTTATATATTAGCTATGCTTGTTTAGAGATGCACAAGTGGTGTGG
Source organism: Iris pallida (assembly GCA_029216955.1). NCBI lineage: Eukaryota > Viridiplantae > Streptophyta > Magnoliopsida > Asparagales > Iridaceae > Iris > Iris pallida. The sequence goes on along the minus strand of JANAVB010013598.1, from coordinate 2,736,308 downwards.
AGGTGCACATGGTGTGCCATATGGGGATATTTTTCTAGTAAAAAAAGACCAAATAAACAATGAAACATTTATGCTTTTTGCTCTTGGGAATTAATTTCCAATGGAGCTAAGTCCCGTAGGGGCTTAGCGACTCGGGCTCATGAGGCGTAATGTGGCGTTTTGTTGGCGAACTTTGTACTTAGCACCCCAGGATTGTCGCTAGGCGCATAGTGCACATAAGTTGCGCTCGTTGCGCGAGCCACTTGGGCAGCCGATGGCACGGCTAAGTGGCGCGCCCAGTTGCGCGGCCAAGTGGTGTGCCTAGTTACGCGGCCAAGTGGCACACCCAGTGGCGCGCCAGCGCCCAGTGGTGCGCCAGTGAGCGCTGCCTTTTGGCGCTCGGTTGGCGCAGGTTGCGCAGAGTGCACAAGTGGCGCTGTGCGTGCGGTGCGCAAGTTGCACAAGTGGCGCGCGCTGTGCGCCTGTTGACTCAGATCGTGTCTGTGCATGATCTGAACGGTTACAGCACGTTCGGAGCAGTTTTTCCACGTCCCGAACGTTCTGCTAACTGGACAGTTGCAGCGCGGGCCTATATAAGTTCTCTTCTCTCTTACAATGTATATAGATAAGAAAAAAATAAGTGTTCAGAATTTCTTACGAATTTCCACAGACTTTGAGAGAGAAGAGAAGCGTTGCACCAGCGTTACTTTGCACAGGAGTCTGCTGCCATCCGAGGAGTCAGAAGAGCGGAGTGTTCCAAAGTTCTCCGTCGAACTTGCTGGTTCCTGGAAGCTGTTTGTGTGGGCCGAATTAAGCTTTGAGCAACGATGATCATTCACCCCAGCAGATTGTTCTTCCACCATTCGTCTGTCATCGCTGCTGCTACTAGCAATTCGATTGGATACTTCTTTTTATAAGTACTACTTTCGTTTGCTGCTATAACGAAATCTTTTTAGATTTTCGTTATCCAGAATCCTCCAAGGATCTCTGTCAAGCACCTTCTTTGAAGTGTTGCTAGAAATGTTGTTTTTACAATCGTTTTATTTTCTCAGTTTTCTATCAAAAATTGTGCCCCGGGACTAACAATCTCAAAGCTTAATTAATGAGATAGAAAACTTGAATGCTGCACTCATCAATCCTAACTTGACAAAGTTAGAACAGTATGATGGAGAGCATTATCAAGTCTGGAAGAGGAAGTTTAATCTCACTATTCAACTCAGAGAAGTTGATTACGTGCTGAATGAAGTGGAACCTACTATTCCAGAGACTGGATCTGCAGCCACAATATCTGCGGCTACTAAGAACCAGGCCAAGTGGAGAAGGGACAATAGTATTTGTAGGCTTATGATCCTAAATATTATGGAAGACTCCCTTGCTGAATCATATTCAAAGAAGGCTGTTGCCAGAGAGATTTGGAGTCTCTGGAGAAACTGTACGAGGATGATAAGAACCGTAGCAAGATATTTTTTATTGAGAAATATCACAAGTGGTTCTTTGAGGACGAAAAGCCAATGCTGCTGCAGGTGAAGGAGTTCCTGAAACTGCGACAGAAGTTAGAATACGAGATGATGCCCCTCCCCGACAAGTTTGTTATTGGAGGGATCGTTTCGAAGCTCCCTGCTGGGTGGAGCAAGTTCTATGTAAACATGCATAGGAAGAAGTTGGAGATCACTCTCGAAGATCTCCTGCAGGAAATCTATGTTGAGGATCGGATGAGGGCTGAACTGAAGGTGGACGCACTGTCCAAGCAATTGGATAACGCCAATCTGGTTCATACCAGGGAACCAAGGGGAAAGCATGCGGCTTCCAACAGCAAGAAGAAGAACTCTAACAATCTGAACGTGAAGGAAGCTTCCTTAAAGCAAAAGAAGGCAAAATCTCATATGCCTTGTTTCAAGTGTGGTAAGAAGGGCCACTTCAAGAATGAAAGCAAAGCAAAGATCAATCAATCAGAGCAAGGAGAGCCTAGCAAGGTATCTATGATCACTGACGTTGTTGCTATGATTGTGTAGGCCGATGAGGTGGGGGCTGACTCTGACTGATGGGTAGACACTGGAGCCACCTGCCATGTCTTCTCCAGTAAGGAGTGGTTCACCACCTATACACCAACTTCTGAAGTGGTTATGGTGGCGAACCAGGCACAAGCTGAAGTGCTCGGGATCGGGATGGTGGTTTTGAAGCTGACTTCGGGGAAGTCTCTGACGCTTTAAGGTGTGAAGCATGTACCTGCTATCATAAAGAACCTGATCTCAGGAGGCCTGCTATGTAATACAGGCCTGAGGATGGGCATCAATGTTGGCCAGATAGTGATGTCTATTAAGAAAACATATTTTGGAAAAGCTTTTTATACCGAAGGAATGTTCAAAATTTAGTTTGTAAATCAGTCTAATGTAATTAATGCAATCACTCCTTCTGCTTATACTCTTGAGTTGTGGCATAATAGGCTAGGACATGTTTATTATAAACGAATAAACAAAATTTCTAGTCTAGGAATTATCTCCAAATATGGGGGTAAGGTAGAGAAATGTGAAGTTTGTGTTCAAACAAAGATCACAAGGAAACCCTTTCTTCGGGTAAACCGAAGTACAGATCTTCTGGAGTTGGTACACTCCGATAGCTGTGACTTCAAACAGTTCTCTACAAAGGCCGGAAAGAAGAATTTCATAACCTTCATCGATGACTTCTCAATGTACGCGTTCGTCTACTTGCTGAAGGCGAAAGACGAAGCATTCGAGATGTTCAAGGAGTTCAGGACCGAAGCTGAGCGACAGACTGGACAACAACTCAAGAAAATAAGAAGCGATCGAGGTAGAGAGTATAGGTCTCATGAATTCGCATCATTTTGTAAAGAACATGGAATTGTCAATGAGACTACGGCTCCGTACTCTCCTCAATCAAACAGAGTAGCAGAGAGAAAGAACAGAACATTGACAGAAATGATTAACTCAATGTTGTTGGCTGCGAGTTTTCTAAAGTGCTACTTGGGAGAAGCTGCGTTAACGGCCACTTTTATTCTAAATAGGGTGCCTCATGCAACTTCAGACATTACTCCTCATGAACTCTGGATCAAGGTCAGACCTAACTTGAATGACATTCGAGTGTGGGGGTGTCTGGCATATGTCAAGCTTCCAGATCTGAAGATTCAGAAGCTTGGGACAAGGAATACAAAAATGATCTTTTTGGGGTATGCCGAGAAGAGTGATGCTTGGAGATTTCTTGATATTGAGTCAAATTATATTATTAAATCTCGCGATACAGAATATTTTGAAGAAAAATTTGTAAGGCACAAGAACATTATTCTTGCAGATATTTCGAAGAACAATGAGGGTCCACAAGAAACTAAAGTTTTCAATGAAGAAGTAGTCCAAGAAGATGTTATTGAAACAATGGTTGAACCAGAATTAGCTGAGCCGTCAGCTAAGCGTGTGAGGAGACAGAAGGACTTCGAAAATGACTTTGTCACCTATCATGTGGAAGCAGATTCGCTTACCTATGATGAGGCGATGAAGACCAGAGACACATTTTTCTGGAAGGAGGCGATTGACAATAAAATTGATTCTATCACCTTAAATAACACTTGGGTGTTGGTTGATCTTCCTGAAGGAGCTAAACCCATCGGATGCAAATGGATCTTCAAGAAGAAAATAAAAGCAGATCGAAGTATTGACAAGTTCAAGGCTAGGTTGGTAGCCAAGGGATTTTTTCAGAAGCAGGAGATCGACTACTTTGATACATATGCACCAGTAGCCTGGATGACCACCATCAGAATGTTGATTACTCTCGCAGCAAACATAAGATGGTGATACATCAGATGGATGTGAAAATGACTTTCCTAAATGGCGAGCTGACCGAAGAGATTTACATGCAACAACCAGAGGGATTTGTCGTCAAGGGTCTTGAAGACAAATTCTGTAACTTGGTAAAATCCTTGTACGGTCTTAAACAGGCTCCCAATATGTGGCATGAGAAATTTGATAAGGTTATAAGCTCAAATGGCTACATGGTCAGCGAGACGGACAAGTGTGTTTACACAAAGTTCGCTGATGGAAGAGGTATGATCGTTTGTCTGTACATAGACGACATGCTGATCCTAGGTACGGATATGGGCTGTATCAGGGAGACAAAGAAGTTCATCTCGAGTAAGTTCAGTATGAAGGACTTGGGGGAAGCTGATGTGATCTTAGGGATCAAGATCATCCGGACAAATACTGAACTAGCGCTGTCACAGTCTTATTATATTGAGAAGATGATCACACGCTACAGGTATCAGGATCTTCCACGGATCGATATGCCTTACAGGTGTGATTTGAAGTTGAAGCCTAATTCAGGGAAAAGCGTCAGGCTGCTGGAGTATGCGAGCGTAATCAGGAGTTTGATGTATGCTACTACTGCAACAAGGCCTGACATAGCTTTCGTCGTGGGAATGATGAGTCATTTCACGAGCAACCCAGGCATTGAGCACTGGAAAGCTGTGAAACGGTTTATGAGATACCTCAAGAAGACTCAGACATATGTAATGCACTATAGCGGAGATCCGACGGTAGTGGAAGGCTTCAGTAATGCCAGCTGGTTCTCAGAGGCGGAGAGCGAGAAGTCCACAGGTGGATTCATTTTTATAATCGGTGGAGCTGTTATATCATGGAAGTCGAAGAAGCAGACTATGCTCTCGCGGCCATCCATGGAATCTGAGTTCTTTACACTTGATACAGCAGCGGAGGAAGTTGAATGGCTTCGGAAGCTCATATATAATCTTCCATTGGTTGGGACACAAATACCGACAATATCGATATACTACGACAACCAGGTGACTTCGGCGGTGGCAGCAAATGGCCTTTTCAACTGGAAGAAGAGGACTGTACGGTTGAAGCACATGGCTGTACACGATCTTATCAAGAGAGGTGCAATTACAGTGATTGATCTTCGGAGTCAGAAAAACCTACAGATCCGTTCACCAAGGGTCTCAAGCGCCAGTTGGTCGATGACACAGCAAGTAAAATGGGCTCGAAGGCATTCTGATATTGTATTATTGCAATCCTACCATAAAGTTTTATGCTATTAGTTCAAAGAGAAATCTACTAGGCATCTAGCTTTTGGTTCAAGGGAGGACCATTAATCGAAAAAATATCAGGAATGGTGGATACATGTCCTATTGGGCATGGAGAGGTTACGGACCTACAACCACTGTTGTCGACTGTTGTTTTCTGCAAAAAACAGATCCTATGGGAAGGTTGGCTTAAACGTCTTAATGAGTTCTCGAGCAGAGTGAATGCCTGGTATGCTTTACATGAAGCACGGTAGCACAGTACTACAAGGAGTGAAAGACTCCACCATATGGTTCCTGAAAGGGGTAATACCTCGGCTTTGCGAGCCAAGTCACAGCGGCGTAGCACCGCAAATAGGCAGGTAGCCTAATATTGTATGTTAAAATTCAAGAGCGGTGTAGTCAGCACTACAAAGGGGAGAAGTTCCTCATGTTACAGTGGCACAATACCACGATGAGGTACCCGGATAGGGGTAAAGCCTCGGCCTTGCAAGCCATGTCATTGTGGCATAACACTGCAAGGGAGCCTAAGGCTTCATGCTGGGTAGTATGGCACTACAAAGAGGCGGTGACCTCATGCTACTATAGTATGATACTACGATGAGGTTCCCGGAATGGGGTAAGGCCTCGGCTTTAGGCCATGTCAGAGCGACGTAGCACCGCAATGGAAGCGCAAAGTGCTTCATGCCATATCTCTTTAACAAAGAATTCACCTATAATGTATAGAAAGAGATAGCAGGCCGTCTCTTGAGGGTAAACTTGTAGACGCCCAAAATTATACACTGAAACCAGGCTAGCACATGGCCTTTAATGCCAGAAGCACATGTAACTACATTATGTGAGTGGGAAGAATTTTAGCTCTGGTGCAGAATTCAAGACTAAGTCCATTCTTGTATTATAGTCTGTTATTTGACCCATACGGGAAGATTCAAGTCGTCAACGACATCTCTTCTAATGCATGCTGGACAGTTACTGTGAGGAATACTCAAACCCATATATAGAGATATGTGGGGGATTGTTGTGTTTTTGGCCTTTGAATTTAAAATTTTAGTCCTACATCGGCTAGGCCAAAGGTAGTGTATCTCTATATATAAGCTATGCTTCTTTAGAAATGCACAAGTGGTGTGGAGGTGCACATGGGCGTACCATATGGGGATATTTTTCTAGTTGAAAAAAGGCCAAATCAATAATGAAGCATTCATACTTTTTGCTCTTGGGAATTAATTTCCAATGGAGCTAAGCCCCTAGGGGCTTAGCGACTCGGACTCGGACTCGGGCTCATGAGACGTAATATGGCATTTCATTGGCTCACTTTGCACTTAGCACGTCAGCATCATCGCTAGGCGCATAGTGTGCTTAAGTTGCGCTCGTTGTGCGAGCCACTTGTGCAGTCGATCGTGTTGCCATATGGTACGGCTAATTGGCGCTGACCAATTGGCGGAGCCAAGTAGTGCACCCAACTGCGCGGCCAAGTGGCGGGACCAGTTGTGCGGCCCAGAGGTGCGCCAGTGGGCACTGTCTGTTGGCGCGCGGTTGGCAAGGTTGCGCAGAGTGCGCAAGTGGCGTTGTACGCACGGTATACAAGGTGCGCATGGTCCGCGCGGTGCATAAGTTGCGCAAGTGGCGCAAGTGGTACGTGTTGTGCGCCAGTTGACTCAGATCGTGTCTGTGCATGATCTGAGCAGTTACAGCATGTTGTTCGGAGTGATTTTTTTTTACGTCCCGAACGTTCTGCTAACTAGGCAATTCCAGCACGGGCCTATATAAGATCTCTTCTCTCTCACAGTATATTTAGATAAAAAAATAAGTGTTTAGAATTCCTTAAGAATTTCTACAGACTTTGAGAGAGAAGAGAAGCGTTGCACCAGCATTACTTTGCACAGGAGTCTGCTGTCATCCGAGGAGTCAAAAGTGCAAAGTGTTCCAAAGTTCTCCGTCGAACTTGCTGGTTCCTGGAAGCTGTTTGTGTGGGGCGAATTAAGCTTTGAGCAACGGTGATCATTCACCCAGAAGATTGTTCTTCCACCATTTGTCTGTCATCGCTGCTGCTGCTAGCAATTCAATTGGATACTTCTTTTTAGAAGTACTACTTTCGTTTGCTGCTATAACGAAATCTTTTTAGATTTTCGTTATCCAGAATCCTCCAAGGATCTCTATCAAGCACATTCTTTGAAGTGTTGATAGAAACGTTGTTTTTACAATCATTTTATTTTTTCAGTTTTCCATAAAAAATTGTGCCCCGGGACTAACACTACTCAATCTAAAGACTATGGATAATAAAAAATAACCACCGTAGTAACCAAAAGGTCGACAACCTCAACCAGCCAACCGTTGGGGTACAAGACCATAGAGGAGAAGGAGTGTCTCACTGTCGCTATCTGACCAATATTGAGGAATATTTTAGCATGATTTATAAGGAAAATATTACAGTGGTAATGGATGTAACTCATATTGAATATTCGAAATGTACAATTCAAATAAAATTGGTACAAAATGGTAGATGAATGCTATCTTGGCTTCTAGATCAATGTATCTAGTTTCAACTCTCTTGAGTAAGGCAATGACCATAGGGATTAGGGCATGGAGGATGCAACTATGTAAAAATTTCTATCTTAACAGAAGTCCTATTTCAATTTATATAAATATCAGTATTATGAACTTAGGTACTCGCAATCATTAAATTATGTATCACTTTTCTATTTTTTCATCTTTATATTTATGTGTTCTCACAGTAGCTGAATTTAATACTATAACTTATGTTATGTTTTAATTACTATTTTTAACGAGTACTAATTTAATATAATTATATTTATTCATTCTATTTAATGTATAATTATATTTTGTATGGTATAAATAATTATATTAATCGTATCCAACTAACTGGATTAAAATATCGTAGCTCAATACAATTTAAAGCCTAATTTAATTTTAAATCTCCACAATCAGTATGGGTGTCACGACCCGCACCCTAGAGTAAGGGCACGAGACGTGGGTACGTCCAGCCTACGCCATAGTATCGGCAGTAGAACACTGTCCTAGGTCAACATCTAACAATATATAAGATACCTGTACAGTATATACACTCCGAATGGAGGTGACAAAGCAAATACAGTCTCAATCACATCTAAGGTAGAATACGGTAAAAGATAGATAAATAGATATGATCAGAAATGAAATCCACAGAGATACAATCCAGATGAAAGTCTAAGTGTCTAAGATAATACATATCCAGAAATCATCTCAAAATCTCAATACAGTAATCCAGAATAAATACAATGAAAGACATCTTAGTCTAAGGGAGTGTCATCCACTGCTAATGGGTCCTACTGCTGGTCCAAGTCACAACAGTCCTCTAGGGTAGCCCCGTAATAGGTGGGACAGAATGCCTAAGTCTCGTCCTCTGTAATATTTTCAACAGGTCCAGTTAGGACTGGAGCGAGTACAGTACATCTCAACAAATCATAACATGTTAGGAAATATAAACATGCTAGAAAGTAAGATACAGGAAACTTGAAGAACAACATGATGTAAAAGGAAGACTGTAAGTAAATAGATATAATATATATGAGAACTATCAATGCTAGTGATTCAGAGTACAAGACGGTTATGTAAACGACACGATATTGTACACGAGTAATCTAAAGAGGTTGTACATGAGTAATCTACCGGATTGAATACATAACCACTTATACTCCCCTGCCCCAATCAATACACAAGGATCTAGTCAAGTTATGTTATTGCACACGAAGTATGGATGTACACGATGATCATGTGAGCACATGAGATTACACAATTTCACACGATTTGTACACGAATAACACGAACACAATGAGTACACGATGCTCATGATAAAGTATACGAACATGAAATACTCGATATATCCGCAAAGGGGATAACATCGCACGATAAGATCCATATAGTACTAATCCGTGTTACCAGCGTGTCAGCATCAAGTAAAGTAATCTAAAGCAGAAAATATACTCCTAAACAGGATATGAAATGATCAGAGAATATACTCACCTGGTATCTCGAATATCTGAAGAGAATCTACTGTCCGAGGAGTGGTGTCTGTCTCCTATAGAACAGTACAAGTCACTACAAGTCTAAAATAATATAATAGACTGCTACAATGTATCTACATGATGTTTGGGGTCAATCTAGGCTAAAGTCAACCCTTTGTCAACTCTAGTCAACTATACTAGTCAAACTAGGTCAACTAGGTCAAGCCTAACCCAAACAAGTCTCACTAAGCCTAACCAACCTATTCTAGCATACACACACAATATCTAGGCTATACAAGCCAACCACACAATCACTAGGTGTCAGCCCCTGTTTTTCAAAATTTGGTTTAATTAGTGTTAATTAGATGTTAATGACCTATTTAGCTTTAAAATGATTTATAATAATTATTAGGATTTTTTCTAGAATTTTAAATGATTTTTTAAATAGTTTTTAAATCAAAATATATCATTTTGTAATTAACTGAATTATTTTAATATCGTTTTATAATTTTTAAATTTGTTTTAATGTCGCTTTGCAATTTAATGAATTGTTCAAATTATAGTTTGCAAATTATAATTTACAAACTGTTGGGCGTGGGGTTTTTGTGCAAAACCCCAAAGTTGGGGGAACCTTGCTGCAAACCCTCATCACCCCCTCCACGTTCGGGCCAACTGCCCCCGACGACCACGACGAGCGGCGACCGCCACGCCGACACCGACCTAGCCCACCTCGACCTTCCTAAATTGCCTATAAATACTCCCCGATGCCGAAACCCTAACCCTAGCCTAATTTTCGACCACCACCAGCCGCCTCCACTCTTTCTTCCCCGACGAGAACCCTAACCCTAACCCTAACTCCGGCGACCCCTAGCGCCACCCCCACAGCCGCATTCACCACCCACACCTGCCACCACCGAGTTCGCCGAGGCCAAGCGAGTGCAGCGCCACCCGAGTGCCGCGGCCACGACGTCCCTAGCCGCCGGAAGGACTTCGACTTCGAACCCTAACGTCGGACACGAAGGTAACAGTTCGAAAACCGTGTCGTGCGTGTCCCAATCTCACCTATGTGACTCGTCAGGACACGAGCAACGCAATGGTAGGTCAGGACACGGCTGACTTGGGTCGTGCTTGTCGTGCATGGCTAGGACACGGGGGCTCAGCCATTCTTCGTGTCCCTAACAGTCAGGACACGAAGTTTGGACTATCAGGTTAAAACCCATTAACCTAAAATCTAACTTAATATTAAGTCTAACCCATTCCCTAACACATGACTCGGGTTGACCCCCTGGCCAGCCCGAGCGCGCTCAAACCCGACCCCACTTGCCTGGCCGAGTTCGAGCCCCCCTTTGGTTTGTTGTTTTGCTTTATTTTTTGTTTTTATTTTATTATTTATATATATATGTATATATATATATATATTTTATATATATATATATATATATATATATATATATATATATATATGTATTTATATATATATGTATACATGTATATGTATTTATATATATATATTATTATATATACTGTTATATATATATATATTTTTTCTATATTTGTATATATATACTATATTTGTATATATATTTTTTTATATACTATTATATATACTATTATATATACTATATTTGTATATATATATATATATATATATATATATATATATATATATATATATCTATATATATATATCTATATATATATATATTTTATATATATCTATATATATATATATATATATATATATATATATATATATATATATATATATATATATATATTATATTTAGCATTTTTCTTTATATATATATATGTATATTTGTTATATATAAAATATAATATATATATATATATATATATATATATATATATATATATATATATATATATATATATATATATATATATATATATATTCATTAAATATATATATTTAAATATCTATATATTTATGTATATATAATTATAATTGTTGTATAAATATGTATGTATTTTCAAATACAATTTTAGTACAAAATATTATTATGTAAAATTTTACAATTTATTTTATTGTATATTTTGTTATTTACAATTTTACCACTTTAAAAATATATTATTATTATTTAAATTTTTGTATTTTATTTGTTATAACCAATTGATGTCCAAACCTAGCATGGGATTTTGGGCCCAATTGTGTCTAATACATTCAAAGCCTGTACAAGTCATATTGGACTTAATTCATGGCTCTGGGTCCTGTATCTGGACTTCGGTTCAATTTCGAATATATGGACAAAATAGTAAATAATTAATTAATTATTTTCCAGAAAATGTTACTTGCTGTTTTTAATTTTTATATATATTTTAAATGCTTTAAAAATCTGGACAAAATTGTATTTAAATACTATGTTAATTTAGATAATTTATTATAGTTTTTCCAGTATTTAATAAGTGCTTTTGTTATTTTATAAAAATAGGAAAACCGAACTCATTTTCAGTATATATATGTTTGCTGATTTTTAATAATTATTTATGAAGGTTTATAAATTCCAAAAAAATTAGTATAAATTCCTATAATTAACAAGGATCAGGTTTGTACTTTATTTTATGTAAAATTGAGCTTTTTATCTATCTCAAAATTTGTTGGAACATAGTGTACAGTTTGATTTATTTATCGAATAATTACGACTTTCAGTGTTTTGTGTTGTTTTGAGTTATAGACATATTGGACCTCACCCCGCACTAGTGTAAAGTTCATAGAAAATTAGTTAGAGTATTGTGTCACCTCACATTGGTCTCCTATGCTAAAGTCACCATTTGGCTAGGTGTCCAGTCAGAAAGTCGTGTTGCACCACTAGTGTTTTAGTGTTTAACTTAGTGTAAAAACTAAGTTTATGTATTTATTTCTACAGTGACGAGTCACCAGGCATCTATAGCATTTTTATCGCTACTTTGTTTTGCTAAAGGCAAGTACTTCTACAAACTTTACATACTGTTACAACAATGAACTGTGATTCCAACCATGTTAAATGCTGATCCTTGGAGTAGCAAGTCAAACCTTTACATGTTGTATTGTTTTCAGTCCCTACCATGTTTAGAACAGTTTTATATCTCTCACATGATTAGAATCCGGGTTATGGGGAACTGATTGTTGAGTACGTGATCATGTCCCCTTTATCGTACCGAGCAAAGTTTTATTCTACATGTTACTGCACCGTAGGCCATTATCCCTTATTTCTGTACGGATGTACACCTATGCTTGTACACTTGTATGTATGTACATTTTATTTACATGTGCCATAGTACATTGTACACCTATTGACGATCACGTACCTGCTACAGTTTTAAACATTACATATACATCTGTCTCTATGACATATGTGTCCTTGCCATGATAGATTATGATGTACCATGATTCTAGTTTATTACATTCCTGTTCATTTTATGTTTCGTATATTTAGTTTGCTAGAGTCAGTACTTGCTCCTGTCCTGACAGGATAACGTTGTAGGTATATTTACTGAGGAGGAGTTGCTCTGTGATTCATATTATGGAGTTACTGCCGAGGACCAAGCTTTGCCTTACGAGGATGTACCTGTGGAGAAACTCGCCTAGTTGTCTATCTATATTTTGGACTTTTGAGAGTAGTCATGTATTAAACTATGTATTTTATGACTGGACCTGTATCCAGCTTTACATTTCGGACTTGTATTTGGACTTATTATTATACGAGATGACTTTTGTGTTTGGGATCATTTTTGAATTTTTATTACATATAGAACTGTTAGCACATTTTAGTCTTATCTTGTTATCTTTAGAACAGTTTACTATGCTTTATCTCAAGCGTAGGCTGGACATGACTCGGCCCGGCCCAACAATTTGGGTAGCGGATCGAGACATATTTTTAGTGGTGGCCCATGCAGGTCCTGAATAAATTGTTTGGTTACGTTATTGTACCAAGCTTGCCTGCAATTAGGAACTTAAGGTAATTAGACAACATTAGGAATGACGTTTAGAACATCTAGAGGATTACTAGGAATGTAACATAGGAAACGCATCACATGCTCGCTATTACAATTGGATTTTCTTGTTATTTATGACTGTTTACTTTAAAGAGTCCTTATAAGTTATTTTTATTTATTTAGATGGTGCTCACCCGTTCATCCCAGTATGTCACACCTGAGAATAGCACACTCCCTATCCAGTCGGTTGACCAGTTGACCGATATACCTCCACCTCCACCTACTATATTCCTCCACTCCACAAATCCACAAACCCAGATGCCTCCACCACCTTCTACATCACAGTCCCAGCAGGACCCGATACTCCCACCACCACCTATCACTATACCTACCTAGGCTTCCGTCACACTCGACGGGAACCAACTGCTCACTCTGATCCAGGGGTTGCTAACAACCCATCAGGAGCAGACCACGTCCCTACTCCGCTAGAGCATGGAGCGTTCTGAGGAACGTACCGTGGTCCCACCACCTGTAGAGCCACGACAGAGAGCAGGGACAATCAAGGACTTCATGGGTCCGAACCCCAAGGAGTTCTTAGGGACTGAGGGCATAGTAGTAGCAGATGAATGGCTAGACTCGGTAGAGAGGAAGCTCCTTGGAGCTAGGTTGTCGAATGACCTCCAGGTCGAGGCAGCGGGATTTCTGCTGATAGACTTGGCAGGTGTTTGGTTCCGGAATGAGCCGCTATTCGCGAGAGGGAGGGCCACTTGGGATCAGTTCAAGACCCAGTTCAAGAAGAAATTCTTCTCGACCACCGCTAGAGTAGACATGGGGCTATGATTCCAGAACATCCAGCAGGAGAACTGTTCTGTAGACGAGTATGCGACAGAGTTTAGTCGCCTGAGCCGTTTCGCTCCTAGTCTAGTTGCAGACCCTGAGGAGATGACGCGTAGGTTTTACCATGGTCTAGTTCCAGACATTGGCATTCTTATAGTGGCGAACAGTACGACTGACTACTACCAGAGCCTAGAGTTGGCCCGGAGCATAGAGGAGCGACTTCTGTCTTACAAGAGGCCGGCTTCTGTACACCTCGAGGGACCGTCCAAGCGTCAGGCTTTCCAGCCGAGAGCACCGACACCGCACCAGCAGACATACCGTCCCCCTACACCACATCACCCGACCCCGCCAGTTAGAGCCCCGGGACCCCGACAACAGCAGAAGGGAGCTTTGTGTGGATTCTGTAAAAGACTAGCGCATGATTACTCCGTCTGCAGGAAGAGGTTGGGGCAGTATTTAGTTTGTTGGTCTGCCACCCATCAGTTTCAGGACTGTCCAGTAGCCAGGGTACCAGGTGCCGGACCACAGTCTTGAGGACAGCCGCTTCCGACTCAGCAGCAGAGGTTTGGGCAACATCTGCAGCAGCAGAAGGGACCCCAGGGGAAGACTTATTGTCTGGCCCTTGAGCCAGAGCCGGAGCAGGTTTAGGAGCCAGATTATTTGGCTGACGTCATCACAGGTCATGTTTATTTACATACTTTTCTAGCTCTATGCTTGTTTGATTCTGGTGCATCTCATAGCTTTCTATCATTAGAGTTTATGCATGAACACCACTTAGTAGCTACACCTACCGAGGAGATTAGTAGAGTAATGACGGGGGGCAGACCAGTGCCCATTAGAGCTATCTATAGATGCTCTATTACTATAGCCGGGAGAGAGTTTAGGGGACGATTCTTTGTGATACCACTCTCCGGGTATGATATCATATTGGGGATGGACTGGCTTAGCTATGCCCATGCAGCTATAGACTGTCATGAGGGTAGTATTCTGTTCAGTCTCCCAGGTACGGCACCATTCAATGTCAAGAGGACAGGGCCGGAGATCAGCCTAGAGCCAAATGTTGTGCGACAGTTGGGGAGATAGCACTGCCACACCCTATCATTAGAGAGTTTATGGATGTATTCCCAGAGGATCTTCCAGGACTTCCGCCTGACAGATATGTGGAGTTCACTATAGATTTAGTACCGGGTTCATCACCAGTATCCCGGCCTTGCTATAGAGTGAACCCCAAGGAGGCCGTAGAGATGAAGGAGCAGATTGATGACTTATTGAAAAAGGGTTTCATTCGATCTAATACTTCTCCATGGGGAGCGCCAGTGCTCTTTGTGCCTAAGAAGGATGGTACAGTTTGGTTGTGTATTGACTACCGGGCCTTGAATACCATCACCATTAAGAACAAATATCCTCTGCCCAGGATAAATGATTTGTTTGACCAGTTGAGTGGGGCGAAGGTGTTTTCCAGGATAGATTTGAGATCCCGGTACCACCAGGTGAAAGTCAGGGCTACAGACATCCAGAAGACGGCGTTCAATACAAAGTATGGGCAGTACGAGTTTCTGGTGATGCCATTTGGTCTCACAAATGCGCCAGCTGTCTTTATGAATTTAATGAATAAGACATTTCACCAGTATCTGGATAAGTTCGTCGTAGTATTCATCGACGACATCCTGATATACTCGAAGACGCCGGAGGAGCACGCAGAGCACTTGCGGATAGTTTTGGGGATTCTGAGGCAGGAGAGTTTATATGCCAAATTGTCGAAGTGCGAGTTCTTTTTAGACCGAGTGGAGTTTCTCGGTCATGTAGTTACTGGAGAGGGGATCTCGGTGGATCCCAGGAAGATTGCTGCCGTTGAGACATGGAAGGCTCCGACGTCAGTTTCAGAGATCAGGAGCTTTTTGGGTTTAGCCGGCTATTATAGGAAGTTCGTCCAGGACTTTGCTAGGATAGCTGAACCCATGACAAAGCTGACGCGGAAGGATGCAGAGTACATCTGGTCAGAGGACTACCAGACAGCATTTGAGGAGCTGAAGAGGAGGCTGACGACCGCTCCAGTTCTGACATTACATTCAGAATCTAGAGGTTTTACCATATACAGCGATGCTTCGGGAAAGGGGTTAGGATGTGTCCTACAGCAGCATGGGAAAGTGATTGCTTATGCATCTAGGCAATTACGGACTCATGAGCGGAACTATCCTACCCATGACGTAGAGTTAGCTGCGGTGATCTTTGCACTCAAGTTATGGAAACATTACTTATACGGAGAGCATGTGGAAATCTTTACTGACCACAAGAGCTTGAAGTATGTGTTCACGCAGAAAGAGCTGAATATGAGGCAAAGACGATGGTTGGAGTTGATGAAGGACTTCGACATCGATTTACAGTATCACCTCGGGAAGGCAAATGTGGTGGCGGATACGCTGAGCAGGCATCCGATGGCATGGTATCTGATGATAGATTGGCATTTGCGGAAAGATCTGGAGAAGCTCGGTATCGAGATAGTTCGGCCAGGATCAGTGATACAGGTGATGGCGCTTGACATTCAGTCAGGTTTAATGGAGCAGATCAGGGAGGCACAGTCTACAGATGAGAGCCTTCGCAGACTTCGAGCCCAGGCTTTAGCTGGATTGCTGGATGACTTCACCGTAGCAGAGGATGGATCCTTGAGGCATGGCAGCCGGTTGTGCATGCCAAAGGGAGAGCTGATAGAGGCAGTCTTGCAGGAGGTGCACCGATCGAGATATTCTATTCACCCTGGTGCCAACAAGATGTACAGTGACTTGCGGAAACATCTTTGGTGGCATGGGATGAAGAGAGATGTATCACATTTTATTTCGAGATGCTTAGTTTGCCAGCAGGTCAAGGTGGAGCGCCAGAGGCCAGCTGGTCTATTACAGCCGTTACCCATTCCCGAATGGAAGTGGGAACACATTACGATGGACTTCGTCTCAGGGATTCCTCGTTCCCAAGGAGGAAAGGATGCCATTTGGGTCATCGTGGACAGGCTGACGAAGTGTGCGCACTTCATACCCTTCAAGGTGGGGCTTTCCACCTAGAAGTTAGCGGAGCTGTATATACAGCAGATAGTTCACTTGCACGGAGTACCAGTGAGCATCGTGTCAGACCGGGACAGCAGATTAATGTCCCACTACTGAAGGAGCTTGCAGGAGGAGTTGGGAAGTTGGCTCAAGTTCAGTACGGCGTACCACCTGCAGACAGATGGGCAGTCCGCGAGGACGATACAGACGCTAGAGGACATGCTGAAGACTTGTGTGTTGGACTTTTGCGGATCATGGGAGAGCCATCTGCACTTGGTAGAGTTTTCATACAATAACAGCTACCATGCCAGCATCGGTATGTCTCCTTTCGAGGCACTAAATGGACGACGATGTCGTACACCGCTCTTTTGGGATGATATTGGAGATAGAGTTATGCTTGGGCCAAAGATGATCATGGATGCAGCAGAGAAGGTCGGGATGATCAGAGACAGGCTGAGAGTCGCTCAGGACAGGCAGAAACACTGGGCCGATGCTAGTCGTAGACCGATGGAGTTCGCTGACGGAGATATGGTACTAGTAAAGATATCACCTACTAGAGAGACGATCCGATTCGGACGAGGAGGCAAGTTGAGCCCCAGATACATCGGACCATTCGAGATACTTGGCAGGATCGGAGAGGTAGCTTACAGGGTTGCACTTCCACCCAACCTAGCAGGAGTTCACGATGTCTTTCATGTGTCTCAGCTGAGGAGATATGTTCCGGACCCCAGCCATGTGCTAGATCATTCAGAGTTGGAGATCGAACCGAGCCTTGTAGTTACTGAGCAGCCAGTGGAGATATTAGACAGGAGGAAGAAGAGGCTGAGGAATAAAGTCATACCCTTAGTACGAGTAGCTTGGAGCCGTCACTCTCCGGGAGAATCTACTTGGGAGAGGGAATCGGACATGAGGGAGAGATATCCTTACTTGTTCGACCCAACAGTGCGAGGGAACCACCCATTCCCGCTTGATACCCTAGAGGTTAGTTTTGATCGTAGCCTTAGTCATTTGTTGCATTGGTTGTTATGTTAGAATGATTGTAGAGTTTTCTATCCTTGTGAATCTCAAGGACGAAATTTTTCAAGAAGGGAAGACTTGTCAGCCCCTGTTTTTTAAAATTTGGTTTAATTAGTGTTAATTAGATGTTAATGACCTATTTAGCTTTAAAATGATTTATAATAATTATTAGAATTTTTTTTAGAATTTTTAAATGATTTTTTAAATAGTTTTTAAATCAAAATATATCATTTTGTAATAAACAGAATTATTTTAATATCGTTTTATAATTTTTAAATTTGTTTTAATGTCGATTTACAATTTAATGAATTGTTCTAATTACAGTTTGCAAATTGTAATTTGGAAACTGTTGGGCGTGGGATTTTGTGCAAAACCCCAAAGTTGGGGGACCTTGTTGCAAACCCTCATCACACCGCCACGGTCGGGCCAACTGCCCCCGACGACCACGACGAACGGCGACCGCCACGCCGACACCGACCTAGCCCACCTCGACCGCCCTAAATTGCCTATAAATACTCTTCGACCCCGAAACCCTAACCTTAGCCTAATTTTCGACCACCACCAGCCGCCTCCACTCTTTCTTCCCCGACGAGAACCCTAACCCTAACTCCGGCGACCCCTAACGCCACCCCCACAGCCGCATTCACCACCCACAACCGCCACCACCGAGTTCGCCGAGGCCAGGCGAGTGCAGTGCCACCCGAGCGTCGCGACCATGACGGCCCTAGCCGTCGGAAGGACTTCGACTTCGAACCCTAACGCCGGACACGCAGGTAACAGTTCGAAAACCGTGTCGTGCGTGTCCCAGTCTCACCTATGTGACTCGCCAGGACACGAGCAATGCAATGGTAAGTCAGGACACGGCTGACTTGGGTCGTGCGTGTCGTGCATGGCCAGGACACGGGGACTCAGCCGTTCTTTGTGTCCCTAACAGTCAGGACACGAAGTTTGGGCTATCAGGTTAAAACCCATTAACCTAAAATCTAACTTAATATTAACTCTAACCCATTCCCTAACACATGACTTGGGCTGACCCCCCTGGCCAGCCCGAGCGCGCTCAAACCCGACCCCTCTTGCCTGGCCGAGTTTGAGCCCCTCTTTGGTTTGTTGTTTTGTTTTATTTTTTGTTTTTATTTATTATTTATATATATATATTTTTATTTTTTTTATTTTTTATATATATATGTATTTATATATATATGTATACATGTATATGTATTTATAATATATATTATTATATATACTGCTATATATGTATATATATATACTATATTTGTATATATATATATATTATATATATATATATATATATATATATATTTTATATATATATATATATATATATATATATATATATATATATATATATATATATATAAAATATATATATATATATATTATATATATATATATATATATATATATATATATATATATATTATTTAGCATTTTTCTTTATATATATATATGTATATTTGTTATATATATATATATATATATATATATATATATATATTATATATATATATATATATATATATAATATTCATTATATATATATATATATCTAAATATCTATATATTTATGTATATATAATTATAATTGTTGTATAAATATGTATGTATTTTCAAATACAATTTTAGTACAAAATATTATTATGTAAAATTTCACAAGTTATTTTATTGTATATTTGTTACTTGCAATTTTACCACTTTAAAAATATATTATTATTATTTAAATTTATGTATTTTATTTGTTATGACCAATTTATGTCCAAACCTAGCACGGATTTTTGGACCCAATTGTGTCTAATACATTCAGAGCCTGTACAAGTCATATTGGACTTGATTCATGGCTCTGGGTCCTGTATCTGGACTTTGGTTCAATTTCGAATACATGGACAAAATAGTAAATAATTAATTAATTATTTTCTAAAAAATTTTACTTGCTATTTTTGAATTTTTATATATATTTTAATTGCTGTAAAAATTTGGAAAATATTGTATTTAAATACTATGTTAATTTAGATAATTTATTATAATTTTTCTAGTATTTAATAAGTGATTTGGTATTTTATAAAAATAGGAAAACATAACTCATTTTCAGTATATATATGTTTGCTGATTTTTAATAATTATTGTGAAGGTTTATAAATTCCAGAAAAATTAGTATAAATTCCTATAACTAACAAGGATCTTTTTGGTACTTTACTTTATGTAAAATTGAGCCTTTTGTCTATCTCAAAAATTGTTGGAACATAATGTACAGTTTGATTTATTTATCGAATAATTACGACTTTCAGTGTTTTGTGTTGTTTTGAGTTATAGACATATTGGACCTCACCCCGCACTAGTGTAAAGGCTCTAGAAAGTTAGTTAGAGTATTGTGTCACCTCACATTGGTCTCCTATGCTAAAGTCACCATTTGGCTAGGTGTCCAGTCAGAAAGTCGTGTTGCACCACTAGTGTTTTAGTGTTTAACTTAGTGTAAAAACTAAGTTTATGTATTTATTTCTACAGTGACGAGTCACCAGGCATCTATAGCATTTTTATCGCTGCTTTGCTTTGCTAAAGGCAAGTACTTTTACAAACTTTACATACTGTTACAACAATGAACTGTGATTCCAACCATGTTAAATGCTGATCCTTGGAGTAGCAAGTCAAACCTTCACATGTTGTATTGTTTTCAGTTCCTACCATGTTTAGAACAGTTTTATATCTCTCACATGATTATAATCTGGGTTATGGGGAAACTGATAGTTGAGTACGTGATCATGCCCCCTTTATCGTACCGAGCAAAGTTTTATTCTACATGTTACTGCGCCGTAGGCCATTATCCCGTATTTTTGTACAAATGTACACCTATGCTTGTACACTTGTACGTATGTACATTTTATTTACATGTGCCATAGTACATTGTGCACCTATTGACGATCACGTACCTGCTACAGTTTTAAATATACATATACATTTGTCTCTATGACGTATGTGTCTTTGCCATGATAGATTATGATGTACCATGATTCATGTTTATTATATTCCTGTTCATTTCATGTTTAGTATATTTAGTTTTCTAGAATCAATACTTGCTCCCGTCCTGACAGGATAACGTTGTAGGTATACTTACTGAGGAGGAGTTGCTCTGTGATTCATATTATAGAGTTACTGCCGAGGACCAGGCTTTGCCTTACGAGGATGTACCTGCAGGAAAACTCGTCTAGTTGTCTATCTATATTTTGGACTTTTGAGAGTAGTCATGTATTAGACTATGTATTTTGTGACTGGACCTGTATCCAGCTTTACATTTCAGACTTGTACTTGGACTTATTATTATACGAGATGACTTTTGTGTTTGGGATCATTTATGACTTTTTATTACATATAGAACTGTTAGCACATTTTAGTCTTATCTTGTTATCTTTAGAACAGCTTACTACGCTTTTTCTCAAGTGTAGACTGGACATGACTCGGCCCGGCCCAACAATTTGGGTAGCGGATCATGACACTAGGCATCCATGCCATACACATAGGCAATGAGCCATAGGCTAATCACCTATAGTCCATACCACACATTTCACACATAGGTATATTTCCACATATCTCATACACTAACTATTTATCTAATTTAATAAAGTTAACACACATTCATACATATGTAGGCTACATGATATTATTACATATAGATATGTATACACACACCACACACACACACACACACACACACACACACACACACACACATATATATATATATATATATATATATAAAATATATATATATATATATATATATATATATATATATACATAGAGTGATAGGGAGCGGGACACATGCATTTGTGTCCTAGGTGTTCATGTAGTCATGTGGGTGTGTGTGTAGAGCATGTGTGCCTGGTGTGTGTATGTGTGTGTGTGTCAATGAACATGTGTGATAGAAATCTCAGGAAAAGAACCTAATAAAATGTGTCAATTGACTCTAGAGTGTATCATGTGAGTCATGGCAGTTAAGTGCTAGTGTCAATAGGATTAAAGTGTGTGGGTGTGTGTAGGAGCGTAAAAAGTGCTTCATGGACTTAGTCAAAGAAGTTGAGAATTTTACGCGAGCTACTCTCTATGCAAGCCACTCTTTACGCTAGCTACTTTACGCGGAAGCTATTCATTGAACTTTAAGCTGGGGACAGACTGGCCTCATTTAAAGCAAAAGAGTTGATCTGACAGAATAATTTTTCTGACAGCGTGCAGCACAGATGTCGAGAAGATTGGATTTACACCAAACCCAATACTCGTCGTATAGTGTGCAGATTGGGCTACTTTACGCTCAATGCAATTGCTTCATTTACGCACGGTAGCTATTCGAACTTTTACGCTCAAGTCTATTGTGGGCGTAAAGTTTATTTGGGCTACTTTTTACGCTCAAGGCTATTTTAGCTACTTTACGCAGGAAGTTTAGTATGAGCTATTTTTACGCCTAGTTTGCCACTTTACGCTGGGAGTGTGTTTTGGGTCATATTTACGCCCGATCATTCCTGACCACTTAAGAACGTGGTTTGCCCACGTGGCTTTCATGCCAAACTTCTTGAGGAACGTGTGTATATGCTCTCCCTATTTTGTTGAAGTAGTGGGACACGTGTCACCATGCGTAGAGATCAAACTCTACATGGGACACGTGTCAACGTGCATAGAGAATGATTTAGATCGTGGGTGACAGTTACTAGCGTAGAGATCCGATTTTGTTGCTTTTTACGTACAAAGGGTCAAGTCTATAAATAGACTTATTTTTACATGTCATGCATCAGGAGATCAACAGAGAGACAGGAGAGGAGATTCTGAGAAAACTCATACTTCCAGGGTGATATTCCCAGAAGCATTTTTTCAACTTTTTCTCAAGGACAGGGTGAAGCAAAGCAAGAAAGCATTCGACTGTGCCATCAGTGCCGTTGCTCGATACCTTTCCGGTGACTTAGTTCTTCCGATTGTTCGTCTTCTTCAAGCAGTTTTCTTCATCATCATCGTATGGTCCAAGGAACAAAGTGATCGCTCTCAGATCATACTTCTATAGCAATACTTCCCAGAACAATTTGTACTTCTGTACTTTTTCTAGTTTTCTTTCAAAAGCCAATTTTAGGCATTTTGTTAAGTGAAACAAAATGACGACTCTGCTGGGGACGACCTTCTCCTCTGACGAGAAGGCAATTGCTCAATATGATGATGTGTCGGTCGGATCGACAAAGAAGACTCTGGTTGTGCACTTTGACCAGACTGCCTACGAAGAAATGCTCCGAACTGGGGGTAGTACTCGCTGCTCCAATGTTCAGAAATTGCGAAAGGAGAGAAAAGTTTGGATTTCCAAGTCCAAAGCATCCTCGGATTTCCCTACTGTCTCTGAAGGCAAAGGAATCCTTCCTACTCCTGTGGTGGAGGCTCCCGTCTGTGACGAGGCAGTCCTTACTTCGGTGATACGCCCTGTGCGTAAAAATCCAGTTTTACGCTCTGAGCGTAAAAATCCAGTTTTACGCTCTGAGCGTAAAAATCAAGTTTTGCGCTCTGAGCGTAAAAATCATGTTTTACGCTCCGCACGTAAAACTCAGTCTCCCGTCTGTGACGTGGCAGACTCTCATGTTTTACGCTCTGTACATAAAAATCAGTCTCCCGTCTGTGACGTTGTAGACATACAAGCTTTACGCCCCATACGTAAAAATATGTCTTCCGTTTGTGACGTAGTAGACACACAAAATTTACGCTCTACGCGTAAAGAAAAATCTCCCGTCTGTGACGTGGCAGATACTCATGTTTTGTGCTCTACGCGTAAAGGTAAATCTTCTATCTGTGACAGTGTAGATAAAATTTACAATGATGCCTTTGCATCTAAAGTAAATTTACCTGCACGCATGCAGCGTAAAAATATTGTTGGTAAGATTTCGATTCTCCACCAACAGCCTTCTTATACTGCTTTACGCAAAGTACCAAACCTACAAATTACGCGCAATGCTGATGGAGTCCTTTGTGCTCAAAAATCTCAGAATTTACGCACGCAACTTCAAGCACGTAAAAATATATAGTTTGGTTCTGCTAATGCAGCCAGTAATCTTTTTTATACACAAGGGACTAAACGTTTCTCCACCCCAAATGTAATAAAGAAGACCACTCCCTCTACTCCTTCTAATTTATGCGAGTTGCTAGTACAAAAGCGTAAAAATAGACAATCTCCTGTGACACTCCTCCAAGAAAATCATCGTTATGAGTGTCACCAGATTGTAATCAACTGTTGCTTTTCGGCTTCTAAACGATCAATTTTTGATCGATTAAGCTATAATGAGCTTCAGCAACTAATTGATGACCAAGAACATGAGTTGTTATATACGTCAGTCAACATGGCATCTCATACCAACAGAGGACGACGTCCAAGACACAACTCGTCCTAGACTCCTGGTCAACAACAGTTCAACAGACTTCTTGATTCCTTTGAAGGAGTATATCGTAATACTCGATCAAGAAGACAAAGACAGTTGCAGACTTCTGATGCAGAAGCTGGGGATACTCAGTCTTTTGAGTCCGAAACTGATAGTGTCGATTCATACCTCTATACCAATCCCTCTGTATCTTCAAGAGAGGTTGAATCCTATGCTATTGGAGATGAACCGGAGACGTCATCTGCAAATACAGAATAGCGTCTCTCTGCCGTTGAGCAATCACTAAAAGATATGCTTACCAGATGCAAAGCATGCACCAAATAATAATAACTCAACAAACTGCTCAACCGGCAATAGTAACACCGGTACAGGTAGCAGCACAAACTCAAGATAGTCAAGGGGTTGATATTCTTTTGAATAATCAAGATCCTGCTGTTAATCAAAATTCTGCATCTCCAGATCCTATCATTCCAGAAGATGTGCCACCTCCAGTGGGGGTTACGGTACATCCAACAACTATTCAATCGAATGTGCTTCCTCAAACTAGTGAAGCTATTCAAGCAGTACGTGAGCTCAAAGCACAGTTTGAAGTTCTGAAGCACAAGGATCAGCTCTAGAGGTTAGAGATTAAGCCACCTTATCCTCCTCATTGGAATGATGTACCCTTTCCTCAGAAATTCAAGCCACAATCAATGGTGTTATTCGATGGAAAGGCTTCTCCTAGTCAGTATATCAATTACTTTGATATTATGACTGTACATCTACAGAAAAATGATGCTCTTCTTACTCGAGTTTTCATCGGGTGTCTGACGGGTTCAACCTACGATTAGTATCGCAGTCTACCCGACAACTGCATTTCGTCCTTTGACGAATTTAAAGCAATGTTTCTCTCCCGCTTCTATGAAGGAGGCATGGACATGAACATGTCCTTAATAGAAATCAAACAAAAGAAGAAGGAAGATACTCGGACGTTCATTGAACGTTTTCGACAGGCAACTTTGAAGATGCCTCCTGGTATGCCAGATTCAGCATTGATTGATATATGTAAAATAAATCTGCGACCATCCATTGCTGTCTTTACGGGTTCCCAATTCACAGATTGGGCCTCATTTATTATAGCAGCAGTTTCTGTCGAGACCAATGGTAGGTTGGCTCGTGAACATGGGATGATCTTTGCCTCAGAGGACAAAGGAAAGAAAGGCTCTTCTGGTAATAATTCCGACAATTGTAATAGAAAAGGGAAGGAAACCCTTGTGGTTAATCTTTCAAAACCTAAAACGATGCCGAATAATCAGGAGTCTTCTAAGCCAAAAGAAGACTACTCTTTCGATGACAGTGATATCCCAGGGATATTCTAATGTCTGATAAAGAGTGGCAAACTCCAGATTCCGGAGCCAAAAAGGCCTAATAAGGTAAATCTGACCGACAACCCCAAGTATTGTATCTATCAAAGATACATAAATCATCCTACCAAGGCTTGTTATGTCTTGAAAAAGAAAATCTAGGAGCTGATAAATGTCAATGCCATCGCTTTAACTAACGATGAGTATACAACTAATATGGTTTCTCTTCAATTTGGAGGTTTTCCTCCTCAGCAAGTCCCAGATGGGATTGTCCCAATTCCAAAGGCGATGATGAAGATTGTGAATATCCTGCCTGCCAGAGAGCAAAATGAAAGACTTTTGCCTCTTACATTAAAAACTGATAAAATCATGTGGGTATACCCTGATTTAGTACCTGAAATAGAGAATGAAGGTAAAACTTCAAAATCCAAGAAGGGTAAAAAAGTCAAAATCTGCAACATGATTTCTCATGTTTTAACCCTAGACCATGATGATTTAGATCATTTATGGGGTGGCATTCCTTTAGAGGACATACTGAGAGGTTTAAACATATGCCCTCCAAGTTTAGCTCCTCCTACCAAGCTCAAGCTTACTCATCAACAGTGGTTAGCTATGAATAGTGTCCCCTTATACAGGGCACAACAAATCTTTGATGCTTATGAAAAAGCTCCTACAGGGATTTTTTTCTCTTGTCCCGAATACTCCTCATGTGGCTACAGAGGTTTCTATTTTTCATTCTCCTGTAGTTACAGAGGTTTCTGCTTCTTCTTCCTCTCTTAAACCATCTATTGAAAGTCCACTGCCCATTCACTTGTACAGTCAACAATCAGTCCATCTCATGAAAACGATGGGCTATGACTTTCAAAAGGCAGAAGGTTTGAACTATGATAAAGGAATGTGACTTCCTTTACAAATTCAAAGTCAAAAATCTACTGTTGGATTGGGTTCTGAGGTTCTTCATAAAAATTCCCATAAGAAAAAGACTAAGGGAAAGATGACTAAATCCTGCAATATGGTACTTTATTCTCCTGAGTCTGAAGAAGAAACCTTTGCTGGTACGAGATCTGGGAAAGAGTACCACAAAGATTATGAGAGATCTTCCAAAAAAGCAGAGGACGTTGTTGAAGCAATACCAGCTCAACCATCTTCTGTTCCTGTTAAACCATCTATGGTTGAAAAGGGGAAACAGAAAGCAGTACGCTTTGACGTCCCATTAAAATCTGCTTCAAATCAAGGGATGGTGATAAAACCCTACAAGTTCGATATTCTAGCACAGTTAGCTAATACTCCAGCTAGACTTTCGATCTTTGAGTTACTTCGCCTTTCGAAAGAAAGTCGTGAAACTTTGAGTGAAGCTTTGCTACAAGCTGATTCATGCTTAGCTCAACTCAAGAGTCCTCACAATATACTAGTGTCATGTCCACAATGTAATAGCGTGATAGAGGCAATTCCTAACATTACCTTCATACAAGAATATATGCTGTTGAAGCATAATAAATACGACAGGCCTTTGTGCTACACTGGGTATATTGAATCCACTGAAATTGACAGGATTTATATTAATCCTGGGTCTTCTATTAGCATTATTCTTCAGAGTATGCTAAGATATTTGAGGATTCCTACTAGTGATTTGACTTACACTAGTACCACAATAGTTGGTTTCAACTCTGGCAAGAGTAAACCACTGGGGAAGATTCGTTTGAAAATTCAAATTGGTGATCTTCGAACTATGGCGACATTTTATGTTATCAATTCAGATGTATCTTACAACATCCTTCTCGGAAGACTGTGGATACATGAACATAACATTGTGCCTTCAACCCTCTACCAATGCTTTAAGTACGTGGATTCTCAAGGGGTTGTAAAGACTGAGTTTGCTGATATCAATCCATTCAAGGGTGTTGAAGCCTATTTTTCTGACTCAATGCTCTACAAACAAAAGCATATGAAGGAGATATCGAATATGGCCGAAGATCGATCACCTGTTGAAGATCAATCTGTTAATGAGGATCCTCCAGAAGAGCAACCTTTGAAGATCAAAGTTAAAGGTCGAATCCAACCCCAACCTGTCAATAATCAACCTC
The DNA here is from genome assembly GCA_029216955.1 of Iris pallida. NCBI lineage: Eukaryota > Viridiplantae > Streptophyta > Magnoliopsida > Asparagales > Iridaceae > Iris > Iris pallida. Next base: position 2,708,625 of record JANAVB010013598.1, on the reverse strand, counting down.
TGATGATCAAGGTCAAAGGAAGAACTCGAGCTTCATCTGAGGAATCAGTGAGTATTCCTACCAAGAGCCAAGTTCAACCTCTCATGATCAAAGTTAAGGGACATACTTCTCGTACGAATGATCCAGAACCGCCATTGATCATCAACCTTGGCAAGTCTACGCAGAAGACGGATGATGGTCCGTTAATGATCAATCCGAAGCGTAGTAGTCAATTATAAATGATGTAAATATTGATCATTCTATACTTTTTAATATCAATGAAGATTTCCTTTTTGAGTATATGGCTGTCAAATTTATTAAAAGAATGACTTATCTTCTGATGATCAAAGTCATCAATATAAAGATGACATAGATACAGAGAAAACCTTATATATTGACCATAAGGAAAATTCTTTTCCTCCTCATGTCGATGTAGGACCTTATGCTCAAAGGTTCTTAACATCTTCTCCCTATCTTCTTCCTGTAGCCGCTTCATCACAAGCTTGTGTAACTTATAGACGTCACGAAGAATCTTTTTTCGTGATTCCGTCTAATAAGAAAAACAAGCACCAAATTGTGTTTGGCCTGGCTAAAAATATTTCTGTTATTCAGACAGATGATTTTAGAGATAAAAATAAAGGAAGAATTCGAATTGACAAATATAGTCAACAATCTCTTAAGATTATCCAGAATATGGGATATGACTTGAAGACTATGCAAGGTCTCAATCAAGGCAAAGGTAGACGATTACCATTATATGGTGATCCGTTTTACCAGAAAATTCGTCATGGGTTGGGATACGATCCATCCCACATGATTAATGAGGATATACAAGAAGAATTTTCTTCCAGTTCTTCACAATCCTCAGATTCAGAAGAAATCCAATTCATCGAATCGGATACACACCATATTTGTAAAGAAGATATGGAAAAAGAATGTTCTTCCAGTTTTTTACAATCTTTATATTCTGAAGAAGACTATTATGATGAATCTGAGTGTGTATTCTCAGTCAATATGGTTCAAACTGATGGTGAATCTGAACCATTTGAGAATGATCCTTGGGCACATCAAATGGATACTAAATAGAAACTTCATTTTGAACAGCGACAACTACCTACAGAGGATGAGATTGTCCAGATTGATGTTGGAGACGGAACTATGTCCAAGCCAATATTCATCAGTAAAAACCTATCCGAAGATGAAAAGGAAGAGTTGATAAAATTGATTAAAGAATATATTAATATCTTTGTATGGAGTTATGAGGATATGCCGGGTCTAGATCCTAAAGTTGCTACTCATAAACTCAATATTCTTCCTAATGCCAAGCCTGTAAAACAACAGCAACGGCGTTTTCGACCAGACATGATGGATGCAATTAAAGCAAAAGTCAAAAAGCTGATCACATATGGCTTTGTTCGTGAAGAACAACATCCAGATTGGGTAGCCAATATTGTTCATATTATGAAGAAGAACGGAAAAGTCCGAGTTTGCATTAATTTTCGGAATCTTAATGCAGCTTATCCTAAGGACGAATTTTTACTTTCGATTACCGATATCATGATAGACAATACATGTAGTTTTGAATGCATGTCTTTCATGGATGGATTTTCAAGATACAATCAAATTAAGATGCATCTGGGAGATGAGAAGCATACTGCTTTTCGTACACCTCTTGAAATCTATTGCTATACGGTTATGCCGTTTGGTCTAAAAAATACTGGTGCCACGTATCAACGGGCTATGAGCAACATCTTTCAAGAACATTTACGAAAAATAGTTGAATGTTATGTGGATGACATTGCTGTCAAAAGTCGATTAAAAGATGATCACATTCAAGACTTGAAGACAGTATTTGAGTTGATGCGTCAACATCAACTAAAGATGAATCCCACTAAGTCTTTCTTAGGGTATCCTGTGGCAAGTTTTTAGGATTTGTCATTACGTCTCAGGGTATTCATGTTGATCCTGATAAAATTAAAGCAATTCTTGAAATGCGTCCTCCACGCAATTTAAAAGAACTCCACGGCTTCCAAGGTCGCATTGCTTATATCAGGAGATTTATATCCAATCTTTCTGTAACGCCCCAGTCCCAATATACGTAGGACTAAGTACGTAGACATGCCAGCTGTATACATACGAAGTACATGGGCCTTGTATGTATACATAAGCTGTAAAATGCAGCAAACCACAACTAAATAATCTCATCCACAAAATAAAGGAATAAAAGATAGCATATAATGAATTGTCTTGGTACAATATGTTGGGTGGAGACACATCCACTACCAACCAAGTAAAAAGGAAGAAGTATATGATATATAAAAGGCTAAGTGGAAGTAGCAAGGAGGAACCAAGTCACGTCATCTTCGAATAAATGGAGAAGACCACGATCCCGGCTAAGATACCTGCGGAAGACATGAACACACACCTGGGGAATAACTAGGTCCTCAGACGGATGTAGCAAGATACATGATAAACAAGCTAATATGAACTGTAAGAATAATAAAATAATATATAAAAGACTATCCTAGACACAAATATACAAAGGAGATTCTAACCGCCTAATGTGTAATTTAGAGGACAACTTTCATGCGCATGGGTAGAATTTTAGGCTATGTGTACGTAACTGGCATCCAGTGATCCGTATCCGTCCGTAACGTCCAAAACGTCAGAGGGCATCAAATAAATTGCCACAGTTCTATCCGGAGACTGTGGTTTACCTGTTTGGATTCCCATACGTACTAGCGACTGTGCTCCCATAATATTTCCTACATTGACCAAGTCATGTCCATGACCCGCCCAGTTTTGTAACTGCTCGCGTCTCTATACCTTAATCGTAGCAGTTACGATCTATCTGTCACACGATAATAAAGATGGCCAGTCCATAAGTCATGCCCCTAATAAAATATCTCAAACCGTGTAGTGTAGGTGTCATAGCCAAAGGAGATATAAGAATATCCCCCAACAAGAAGGTAGTCTACTAAAACTAAGTTAACATGCATATAGTAAAGTAACGACTAATAGAGTCGCTTGCACCCAAGTGTGGCTTGGACGCACAATTTATAACAAAGGAAAATAACAATATTAAACAAAGTAATAATACAAAAAATAAATAATATGATAGTAAATTAGCAAGGTATAGTTGCCTGGGTCCTGACCACTGTAGTGGCGAAGATCAGATAGAAAAGTAGGTGGAACAACGGCTGCTGAGGAACTAAGGTCCAAACAAACATCTCCGGATGCTAAAAATAGTCTATTATCTATTTATAATTAATACTATACCTATTAGATTTATTTAATAAATTCTATAATTAGGATATGGCATAGGTTTTCGTATTAGCTTTCCGAAAAACTAAACGGATCACATTTTCGTTTTCGGAAACTCCCGAAATCGCAAAAATACCGAAACACGTTTATTTTTTGGACTTCTAATTCTCAAATAGTTTTACAGAAATCTACAGAACGAATTGTGTCTATTAAAATATGTTTTTGGAAACCTTACCTTGATAGGCTTCTTTTAAAAAAACTGGAGGCGAAACGGAGTTCGGAGTTAGGAGATATCGTCGTTCCAAGTTGCTCTTGCTACTAAAAAAGGGGGCTGAATTCTAATGACGAATTTTAGAGTTTCTATTGGACAAAAAATAATTTCGAATTATGGATGATAGAAGGGGATGTATTGGGTTTATATAGGTATTTATTCCAGATTTATCTCCTAAATTAGATAGGATTTGATTTAAATAAATTGGTGTTTGCTTTGTTAGGATAGGATATAGATAGAGATGTTTTCCAAGTAGAAGTAGGATTAGTATTAATTTAAAATATAGTTTATATTTATCTAAATTATCTATAACATTATTTAAAATTACTATAGATAATAACTATAGTTAATATTTTTTTAAACAACCTTCATCTAATCTCATTTATACAAGCTGAAATATCTAATACTAATTTGACATTTATTCTATATTATGTAAATAGTGTACAATATAAGTAACATGTAAAAAGTAATAAAAGTTATGAAATAAATCCTAAAATTTTGAGGAAAAGAAATTGTATAATATAGTTTAGATCCTTAATGTACTAGAAAAATAGCTTTATATATATTTTTATACTAAATTCACCAATGGACACTATACTAAATATATGTAAAATAATACAAATTATATAATAAGTCAATAATAGTTATTTAAAAATCGAGAAATTCTACAAATATTTATTTTTAAAAATCAAGGGGTTTATAAAAGTCTTATCTAGATAAGGATTAAGAAGAGTTTTAATTCCCCTTAGATTTTTCACTGTTTAATTCTAATTGATTTAAAAGTAACTCAATCAAATATAATCCAATGTAGATAGAGACTAGGATTTTTTTAAACCCAAATAGATAATGCTATTATTAAATTTAAACCAATACATTCATATCTAAATCCAAATCCTATTTAAATATAGATAAATTACACATTTAAATTAAACTATTTAATTTAAATCAATAAATCAAATCATAATTTAATTTATCACAAATATATCCAAAATATCTTTTTTTAAAATATATAATAATTAATTTCGAAAATTCCAATATATATTTTAAATATTAGTAGGAAATATCTTCAAAATACCCTTTAAATAATTTAGGTAAAAATAATTTTGAAAATAAACATAAATATTTACATATTTAAAATACCTTCTTGCTAAATAAATTATTATAAATATTAAAATAAATTTTGAAAATATACATGAAATAATTTTTATGCGCTTTACACGAGTAGAATATTCATATAATCTAGTTTTTCTAAATTACCACTTATTAAAATAAGATAGCCTTTTATAAATAACTAAAATAATAAGTTTTGGCAATCTCGATAGATACTTTTCACAACTTTTAATAAAAATAATTATTATATATATTATTTTGAAACCATTACCGATAATAAAATTAAAAACCATTTTTCTAAAAATATGTACCTCGCACATATTCGCACTCGACGAGTAAATACGAAAAAACGTAAATTCCCGTGCGACGTACAATACGACTATGCGACGTATAAATACAAAAAAAAATCAGTACTAAAATATAGTAAAAATTTAGGGATTTTACATCCTACCCAACTTACAAGAATTTTGTCCTCGAAATTAAGAATAAGTAGGGGGTAAGAAGGCACAAGGGGTATATTAGTAATGACAATTCGACGAGTCCTTGGACGAGACAAGAAACAACATAAACAAGCATTAAAAAAATCGTGATTTAGATAATAAATCACGGACACGGCTAATAAACGTAAAAGAAAAAGATTAAAAGTTTTAAGTGGATCCATATAAATAATTTAGAGACTTAAGATATGGTTTCTTGGGAGTAGGTTGATGGCACGATTAGGAGAACGATTAGATTCACTCCTAATTGAAGTGATTAGGAAGTCGTGATAGAAGGTCGAGGAAGGGACGAGTAGTTAAGACAAAGATATAGTCACATCGAGTGTTAATGGTCACAAGAGATAGGATATCTAGAGGAAATTCAAGTACAGTGCTTTCGTCCTTCTAAAATAGGTAAAAGCGAAAGCAATATAGAGTTCAAAGACGATATTATCGAATACGAATACGTGGTTCAAAGGCGGCCGAATAATTCAAAAAGAATCGTCAAGGCAATAGTGGATGAAATTCTAAGGGTAAGTTTAACTATATCTCAACCACGTAGGATAATAGTGTGAAAGGCGAACCAAAGTGCACTAGGTTGATCAGACCATCATGCACCGGTTCTGACTAGACAATATGTTAGTGGGGGCCCCCAATAAAATATATGTCCTTGAACAAGCTTGAATAAAAAGTAAGCTTGCAAAAATTAGGCTATTTAGCAGCATTAGTCACGATGGTAAAAACATAGGCACGAGAGCATAAGAGTAAAAGAAGGTAGAATTAGTTCAGCTCCTTAAGAATCTAAGTCTTGTCATATGATTGTTCCTATACATTCATTCTACTGTCTTTTATCTAAGGCTTGGTGGGCTAGATAAGTTAGGGTCCTATAAAGGCTATAGTCTAAGTAATCATGTTAATATGGGTCACAAGGAAAAATAAATGTTAGGTTGTGAGGTGTCTACCCAACTTACAAGAGTTAAACTAGTAGTGTGATGGAACAATAGGACAAGTCTACCTAGTATGGATTACCTTTCTAACCAACATCAAGCACGAAAGAAGGATAAGAATTAACGGTAGAGGAAATTAAGCAAGATGCAAATCAAGGGATTCAAAATAGAATCGAGCAGGTCAAGTATATGGATGAGATCCTAGACTCTAATTCTATCCGTAGGCTTGCTTGGTACGGTAAAGTAACCAAACAATTTATCTTGACCTGCATGGGCCACCACAAAAACATGTAACGCCCCAGTCCCAATATACATAGGACTAAGTACGTAGACATGCCAGCTGTATACATACGAAGTACATGGGCCTTGTATGTATACATAAGCTATAAAATGCAGCAAACCACAACTAAATAATCTCATCCACAAAATAAAGAAATAAAAGATAGCATATAATGAATTGTCTTGGTACAATATGTTGGGTGGAGACACAACCACTACCAACCAAGTAAAAAGGAAGAAATACATGATATATAAAAGGCTAAGTGGAAGTAGCAAGGAGGAACAAAGTCACGTCATCTTCGAATAAATGGAGAAGACCACGATCCGGCTAATATACCTGCGGAAGACATGAACACACACCTGGGGAATAACCAGGTCCTCAGACGGACGTAGCAAGATACATGATGAACAAGCTAATATGAACTGTCAGAATAATAAAATAATATATAAAAGACTATCCTAGACACAAATATGCAAAGGAGATTCTAACTGCCTAATGTGCAATTTAGAGGACAACTTTCATACGCATGGGTGGAATTTTAGGCTATGTGTACGTAACTGGCATCTAGTGATCCGTATCCGTCCGTAACGTCCAAAATGTCAGAGGGCATCTGTAAATAAATCGCCACAGTTCCATCCGGAGACTAGGGTATACCTGTTTGGATTGCCATACGCACTAGCGACTGTCCTCCTCCAATATTTCCCGCACTGACCAAGTCATGTCCATGACCTACCTAGTTTTGTAACTGCTCGCATCTCTATACCTTAATCGTAGCAGTTACGATCTATCCGTCACACGACAATAAAGATGGCCAGTCCATAAGTCATGCCCCTAACAAAATGTCTCAAACCGTGTAGTGTAGGTGTCATGGCCAAAGGAGATATAAGAATATCCCCCAACAAGATGGTAGTCCACTAAAACTAAGTTAACATGCATATAGTAAAGTAACGACTAATAGAGTCGCTTGCACCCAAGTGTGGCTTGGACGCACAATAACAATATGAAACAAAGTAAATAATACGAAAAATAAATAATATGACAGTAAATTAGCAAGGTATACTTGCCTGGGTCCTGAGCACTATGGTGGCGAAGATCAGACAGAAAAGTAGGTGGAACAACAGCTGCTGAGGAACTAAGGTCCAAACAAACATCTCCGGATGCTGAAAATAGTCTATTATCTAATTATAATTAATACTATACCTATTAGATTTATTTAATAAATTCTATAATTAGTATATGGCATAGGTTTTCGTATTAGCTGTCCAAAAAACAAAATGGATCGCATTTTCATTTCCGAAAACTCCCGAAATCACAAAAATACTGAAACACGTTTATTTTTCGGATATCTAATACTCAAATAGTTTTACAAAAATCTATAGAACGAATTGTGTCTATTAAAATATGTTTTTGGAAACCTTACCTCGATACGCTTCTTTCAAAAAAATTGGAGGCGAAACGGAGTTCGGAGCTAGGAGATATTGTCGTTCCAAGTTGCTCTTGCTACTAAAAAGCGGGGCTGAATTATAATGACGAATTTTAGAGTTTCTATTGGACTAAAAATAATTTCGAATTATGGATGATAGAAGGGGGATGTATTGGGTTTATATAGGTATTTATTTCTGATTTATCTCCTAAATTAGATAGGATTTTATTTAAATAAATTGGTGTTTGCTTTGTTAGGATAGGATGTAGATAGAGATATTTTCCAAGTAGAAGTAGAATTAGTATTAATTTAAAATATAGTTTATATTTATCTAAATTATCTATAAAATTATTTAAAATTACTATAGATAATAACTATAGTTAATATTTATTTAAACAACCTTCACCTAATCTCATTTATACAAGCTAAAATATCTAATACTAATTTGACATTTATTCTATATTATGTAAATAGTGTACAATATAAGTAACATGTAAAAAGTAATAAAAGTTATGAATAAATCCTAAAATTTTGAGGAAAAGAAATTGTATAATATAGTCTAGATCCTTAATGTACTAGAAAAATAGCTTTATATATATTTTTATACTAAATTCACCAATGAGCACTATACTAAATATATGTAAAATAATACAAATTACATAATAAGTCAATAATAGTTATTTAAAAATATAGAAATTCTATAAGTATTTATTTTTAAAAATCAAGGGGTTTACAAAAGGCTTATCTAGATAAGGATTAAGAAGAGTTTTAATTCCCCTTAGATTTTTCGCTATTTAATTCAAATTGATTTAAAAGTAACTCAATCAAATATAATCCAATGTAGATAGAGACTAGGATTTATTTAATCCCAAATATATAATTTTATTATTAAATTTAAACCAATACATTCATATCTAAATCCAAATCCTATTTAAATATAGATAAATTACACATTTAAATTAAACTATTTAATTTAAATCAATAAATCAAATCACAATTTAATTTATCACAATATATCCAAAATATCTTTTTATAAAATTTATATAATAATTAATTTCGAAAATTCCAATATATATTTTAAATATTAGTAGGAAATATCTTCAAAATACCCTTTAAATAATTTATGTAAAAATAATTTCAAAAATAAACATAAATATTTACATATTTCAAATACCTTCTTGCTAAATAAATTATTATAAATAATGAAATTTTTTTTTGAAAATATGAATGAAATAATTTCATGCGCTTTACACGAGTAGAATATTCACATAATCTAGTTTTTCTAAACTATCACTTATTAAAATAAGATAGCCTTTTATAAATAACTAAAATAATAAGTTTTGGCAACCTCGATAGATACTTTTCACAACTTTTAATAAAAATAATTATTATATATATAATTTTAAAACCATTACCGATAATAAAATCAAAAACTATTTTTCTAATAATATGTACCTCGCACATATTCGCACTCGACGAGTAAATACGAAAAAAATACAAATTTCTGCACGACGTACAATACGACTATGCGACGTATAAATACAAAAAAAAAATCAGTACTAAAATATAGTAAAAATTTAGGGATTTTACACTTTCTGGGAGATGTCAACCTTTCTCCCGTTTATTAAAGAAAGGTGTATCATTTGTCTGGGATGAAGCATGTCAGAAAGCTTTCAATAACATCAAGCAATACCTTACAAATCCACCTATTCTAGTACCTCCAGTGGTAGGGAGACCATTTTTGCTATATGTTCGTGCCTTAGATCATTCACTTGGTGCTCTTTTTGCACAGAAAAGTGACAAAGGTCATGAACAAACAATTTATTATCTTAGCTGAATGATGTCGGAGCAGAACACAGGTATACTCCTGTGGAGAAGGAATGTCTGGCCTTAGTTTTTGCTGTTCAAAAAATAAGACATTATGTATCAGGACAGACTATCCATGTCATCTCCAGAATAAATCCTATTCGGGTATTGATGAGAAAACCAAGCATTCTTAACTCCAGGTTAGCCACCTGGGCGATGTTGCTTACTCCTTATGATATGGTCTATGTACCTCAAAAATCAGTAAAAGGTCAAGTATTAGCTAATTTCTTAGCAGCTCACCCTATACCTGAGACATCGAAACTATATGAGGATATTCCAGATGAAGTCGTGGATTGCAAAATGACTTTGAAAAAGTGTCAACTATATTTTGATGGAGCATCACGAGTCGGTCCTAAAGGTAATATTGTCTCTGGAGTAGGAATCGTCTTGGTTTCTCCTGACAAAATGGTCATATACTGTGCTTATTCTCTCAATGAACTATGCTCTAACAATGTGGCAGAATATAATACTCTGCTAATTGGTCTCCAAGTAGAAAAATAATTAGACATCGAGTTCCTGGAAGCTTATGGAGATTCTCAACTGATTGTTAATCAGGTCAGAGGGACATATGAAGTCAGAAATCCTGACCTCATTCCTTATCATCAAGTGGTAATCGAATTGGTCCTTTCATTCAAAGGATTCTTCATCGAATTCGTACCACATTCTCAAAATTTGAAAGCTGATGCTCTTGCTAGTTTAGCTGCAGACTTAGCTGTTCCAATTAGAAGACAAGACACCATTACTTTGTTGGATCGAGACTTATTCTGTGTCAAGAATAATCTGTATATTGAACAGAGTTATACTACAGAATCAAGTTCCCAACAGAGGGATTGGAGAAGTCCATTCATTGATTATGCAGTTCATGGGATTTTACCTGAAGATCCGAAGGAAGCTGCATAAATCAAGAGACGATCATTTCGATTTTACTATAATGTTTCCTTACATATGTTATATCGTCGTTCATATGACAGACTTTTGCGATGCTGTCTCTCAGAGAATGAAGCTAAGCAAACACTTTGTGAAGCTCATGATGGTGTCCATCAACCTGGTCCAAAATTACAGGATCGCATTCGAAGAATGGGGTATTATTGGCCATCCATGATAGCAGATGCTGTGGATTATGCTAGACGGTGTAAAGCATGTCAGATTTATGCTAATTTTATTTATCAACCGTCTAAATTCTTACATCCTACAGCAGCTTTTTAGCCTTTCGAAGCCTGGGGCATGGATATTATTGGTCCGATTAACCCTCCTTCTGTCAAGGGATATCGTTTTATCTTAGCCATAACGGATTATTTCTCTAAATGGGCAAAAACGGTTCCTCTTGCTGAAGTTAAACCATCTAATGTGGTTAGTTTTATTAAACATCATGTCATTTATCGTTTCGAAATTCCCCGACGGATAATTCATAACAATGGACCATAATTTGCCTGTCAGGTATTTTATCGATTCTGTGATAAGAATCGGATTCAAAATCTGGCTTCTACGGCTTATAATCCAGCTGCTAATGGTTTGGCCGAAGCCTTCAACAAGACGATCATCAAACTTCTCTAAAAGTTTGTCTCTTCTAATAAACGTGATTGGAATGAGAAACTTGGAGAATGTTTATGGGCTTACCGAACGACAGTCCGAACTCCTATTGGTTTTACACTATTTTTACCGATTTACGGATGTGAGGCTGTTCTTCCACTGGAAATCCAGATTCTATCTCTTAGAATAGCCATTGCTAATGAGCTAACTACAGAGAATAATGATCGCTTACGACTCCAAGAACTTGAAGGATTGGACGAGAAGCGTCTTCAAGCACAACAGCACATTGAGCTATATCAAGCCTGCATATCTCGAACTTTCAATCGTAAAGTTAAAGAGAGGGTATTTTAAGTCGGTGAGCTAGTCCTAGCTGTTCGAAGACCGATGGTGATGACACATAAGAGCAAAGGGAAATTCCAAGCAAAATGGGAAGGCCCTTATGTAGTCGAGACAGTATTCTCTCATGGTGCCTATAGGTTGTCTAAACCTAATGGAGATTTGCTCATGATACCGATCAATGGCAAATTCTTGAAGAAATACTATGTTTAAATTTCTTCTTTATTCCTCAGCTACCAATGTTTGGTTAAGCTGATTACTTGTCTCCTTGAGGAGAATTTTGATCTTCTATCTTACCAGTTGATTAAAAAGTAAGATTTATTATTTATCATGTTCTCATGACCTCTGAATAAATATTGAGTCTACTTCTTTTCCTATCTATCATGTCCATTTGACCTCTGAATAGATATTAAATCTATTTTTCTTTGGGTTGTCATGATCTGTCACGTTCATAATACCTCTGATAGTATCGTATACTCTAAACAGAAAACGAGATTCATTATCTATCATGTCCATATTACCTCTGGATAGATATAATTTACTGAGTTTAGAAGACTTGTCATGTCCATATGACCTCTGATGAGTATTTTCTATCTCATACCTATTGTTTAAATTTAAAATAAATAATAGGATCATAAAACAAATATTTTATCATTTCTTGTAAAATATTACAGAATAAAAATAGAAGATTACAAAAGCTCTTTATTTGCCTAAGGAGGGGCAGAGACATCTTGAAGTAATTTCTGTAGCTCCGCTAGACGCTTGTCACGAGAGCTCAGTACAGTCCTGGTAGCCACGGCTCGTCGAGCTTCAGGAGTGAAGATATGAGAAAGTTCAGCAAAAGTGACTATCATCTGATCCTTGGCTTCGTCAAGAGTTTTGATAGTAGATTCGGCTCCAAAGACTTGTTCTTCTAAGATCGAGCTATGTGTAAGCTGCTGGTCTCGAGCTGTGATCAGTTGATCCCTCTCTGCCTTCAAACGAGCCAACTCAGCCTCAACTTCTCAAAATTTATCATTTTGCTGATGAATTCTTAAATTCGAGCTTTCATAGGCTTCTATCTGGTTATCTAGCTCGGGCTTTACTCCTGCCAAAAAAGCTTTTTCTTTGGCGACCTTTATGCTATATTCATGGAGGGCTTCATTGAATCTCGTCTCCCGAGCGAGGTATTCAGCTGATAAAGCGTCATACTTCTCTTGGATGAGATTTTCAGTAGTTTCACTTAACAGCTTCAGATATTCTTTGATGGGATGTTCAAGTCCCTCCACGATTTTCTCCAATGCTGCTGCTCTCGTCGCATCGTTAAACATGGTGACATTTCTAATCATGAGAGAGATAGATGCCTTCAAACTTTCATAATTGAGGCCCTTATTCAAAACCATCTTGATCAAAGATGCCAGAGTCTTGTAAAAAGTTTCAGTATGAATCTCAACTAAGAGATTCATTTCTGCACTTGAACTCGGTGTAGCAGCGATATCTACCAAATCTCTTCTCTGAAGACTGGGAGCAGATGATGTTGCCTTGGTAGCAGGCTGAGATGAAGACATTGTTGTCACTGCTACCATAGCCAACTGGTTCCTAGGAGCTTCGAAAATAGTGTCTTCAGTATTTGTTACTCCAGTCGTCTCTGGAGCTGAAACTACTAGAGTTTCGGTGGTGGTGATAGGTGCGGGTGGAATGATAGTTGTGGCAGTTGACTCTGGTTCAGGCATTGCCTCTTCAGGAACTGGTACTGGATCAGTAGTAATAGCAGAGGATGCTATTACAGCTTCCTCAGCTTCAGTTGGTGACTTGAGTATGCCTTCATCACCTTCTTCAGCTGTTGGCTCTGCGGGATCTTCAAATATTTCAGTTGTAGTGAGTCCTTCTACAACTGATTCTTCATTGAAATCTAACTCTTCTTCCGCAGCCTCTTCATCATCTACAGTAAGTTCTACTGTAGTTTCTTCTTTATCTTTTTCCTTAACAGGAGGGGATACTTCTGGCTGAGCCTGTATTTCTGGCTCTTGTTGTACCTCCAGAGATGGAGGACATTCTTCCTGAGTCTCCACTTCGGGCTCTCGTAGTACTTCTTCTTGAGCATCTTCTTCTTCTGAAGAAGAAGCTCCTCCTCAGATTCCTTGTTTTCTTCATAAATATCTTCTTGAGGAGGAGGAGGAGCCACAAGTTTTGGAGCAATGACAATACCTACAAAAATTAAACAAAATAAGTTAATATACAAAAATCATAGTTTTGTATGGATTTTGTATAAATTATATTTACCTGGAGTATGGGTAGGACGTGCCAAGTACGCATCATAATCTCCAGTCCAATCGTCATCATCAAAATTAATAGCTGGTTTATTGGATGGGATGGGGTCTTGATCAACAGGATGTACTGGGGCGACGTCTTCAACAACTTATGCCTTTTGTGGCAAAGTCAAATGAAGTGCTGAGCTGAGACGTCCCGGAGATAGGACAACTGCAGGTGCTGCTGGTTGAGGTGCTGAAGATCCTTCTCCAGGGTGAACTGAAGAATATGCTACATGTTGCGGCTCATCCACCTGAGTGTCACTCTCCGGGGTAGCGGCCCTTGGTCTAGAGGGACCTTTGATGGTAGTCTTCTTTTTCTTTTTCGGGGTCTTCTCTGGAAGAGTGATAGCTGTACTTTGTTTCCGTTTACGGGACTTTCCAATAATGATTGGTTCTGCAGCTTTTTCCCTAACTCCCGTAGGGATAACCTCCAGATATTGATCTGGAACAGCTATGTCGTCAGGGATGTCTGATGATACCCTGATTGGTTCCTCAACATTCCCTTCCTTGGGCCATCTTAGACTACCTCTCATGTCGTAGCCATGGGCGAAGGAACGGAAGGAAGCATAAAAGTGAGCATACGTATGAAGTATACGTAGCTCTGTGGTGCTGGTAGCAGTTGATATTTTGAATTTGGCACAAGTACGGGCAGTACTAAAATATCTCCAACCTCTTGCACCGTCAATCAGTTTCCCATAGTGACGGAAACTGGTAGAGGGATTACCAACATGAAGTTGGCCATATCCAAATTGGCGAGCGAACCTACTTGGTAGATATGGTTCGAACGCACAACTGTCTTCATTTCTGTACATCAGATGAGAGGGTCTGATGCACTGTAGCCACCTAAAGACTGGTGCTGACAATGAAGTTTTTCCTTCAACTTCATCTTCAAATTTGAACGCCGAAGCAGTCGGCTGGAACTTGTGGCCTCGTGAAGAAAAAGTTCCAACCATAAGAATAATTCAAGACTGTTCGGGTATCTGCCACTGTCGTGGCAATCCATGTAGCTTTGTCGAACTTTTGGATGAAGACCTCTGCATCATCTTCCGGGCCTGGTGGCAATAAGCTGCAGTTGTGATGTAACAGCCAGCCCATCAAGTAAGTGTAGGGCATTTCTACCCTGGGGAATACGTTCCGATGAGGGGCGTTGTTGATTAACTCCTCACCAAAAGTCCTCAAACCTGCGTTTACTCGGCATACCATTGCCGATAGCAGGTTGATTCTGGCTTTAAACACCAAACGTACTGCTGGCCATAGCACGCTTCGGTGGATTCTATCAACTATACCGGTCCCTGGTACAACATCTCCTCAACCATAAAGAAAGAAAGCCTGCCAGCAAGGCTCTCTTGGAGATCTTCTGGCTGCCATATCTGAGGAAGCTCAAGGCTTCGGTTCCGGCAGAGAACTCCCCAGTCTTGGTGGACAAATATCTGTTCGAAAATTTGTAGCTGATCATCATATCCCGTATTTTGTCAGCAGGGATTGTTAAACCAGTGTTGATAGTTGGAGCTTTGTTCTCCTGGAATCTTTTTTTATCATCTTTGGATATTTTATCCTTATGGAAAAAGAGATATGTTGTCCACTTATTGATGTATGCTAGATGAGATCCACTCTCATGCATAGTAGTGCATATCATGTAATGGCACATCAACTCTTCATATACCTTAACCAATTGAGAGTTTTTCTCCCTGATTTCAGCAAGTTCCCGGTTGGAAGGAATATATTCTTCATATGGGGCTTCCTCCATTTGCAGCTTCGAGATAAATTGTATCTCGTGGAGTGCGAGACCCATTTCACCTCTTGGGGTCGCAAAAGTTCCAGTCAAACTTATATATATCTCCATCAGGGCCATGAACAAGTTACTGTTCGGTGGTATACCCTGACTAGTGGAGGCCGCTGCTTCATACAGGCCGATATCTTTCAACTCCGTCTGGAAGTTCTTCATGATCCAAACACTAATCTGGATCCAGTTCTGGTTAAATGGAGTCAACCATCCAGGTAGCCTAGGGTTTGTTTGGGGATACAATACCGCAGCCCTTATAAACTTATTGACGAACATCTGGGTCTGCACCGGTTGGATTAAAGCCGAATCTTCACTCGGAGTAAATCCTGGCAAGAGACCAGAGAAAGGAACAACACCACCATTGGGAGTACTGGTGTAGTAGCCCATGTCATTGGCTCTCTCCCTCTTGAAAATGATCTTTCCGGGTCTTCCGTGACTGTTGGGAGTCAGATTCCACAGCATCTGTCGGGGATGGGTGGCATGGATGAATGCGGACAGGGGATAATCTCTATCCATGTCAGGGAGATACATGACTCTATCTTTCGATTTGAACATCCAAGACTCCTTCTTGGGGTGTGTTTGAGACTTGCAGTCTATTGCATCCCCAAATAAGAAAGCTGGTTTTGCAAATTGTTGGCCATCCAGCGAGGTCAACAGTTCTCCATTAATCATGGATAGCTGCATTCTATCTCCTTGGGCAGCTATCAATTGTGCTCTCTCTACAGGGTACTCTGGATTCGATTGGGGAAACTCTACATGAGACAGATTCTCCAAATAATTCGAGCCCACCATACTAACTGATGAACCAAACACTTCTGTAAGAGGGTGAATTTGCAAATCCACTGCCAAAAGAAAAAGAAAAATCAAGTTAGTGAAAATCTAATTTGAAATTTTTATGCAGATAAATTAGTCTAAGTTTTTACACATAAAGGTTAAAGACTTTGACTATGTAAACTTTACGCTTATTGAAGTTGATGAAAAGTTTTAAAGTGTAAAAAGTCTTTGTTTTACACAGAATCTTTCACTTGTGAAATTTTACGCTAGCACATGTTAATGTGAGCGTATTATGAATTTTACGCTGGCATGTGTTGACATGAGCGTATTTTAAATTTTACGCTAGCACATGTTGATGTGAGCGTATTCTAAATTTTACGCTAGCACATGTTGATGTGAGCATATTATAAATTTTACGCTGGCATGTGTTGACATGAGCGTATTCTAAATTTTATGCTGGCACATGATGATGTGAGCGTATTGTGAAATTTACGCTGGCATGTGTTGACATGAGCGTATTCTAAATTTTATGCTGGCACATGATGATGTGAGCATATTGTGAAATTTACGCTAGCATGTGTAGACATGAGCGTATTTTAGATTTTATGCTGGCATGTGTAGACATGAGAGTATTTTAGATTTTACGCTGACATGTGTAGACATGAGGGTAATTTAGATTTTTACGCTGGCACGTATAGACGTGGGCGTATTTTCTTAATTTTACGCTGACACGTATAAACGTGGGTATATGTTCTTAACTTTATGCTGACACGTATAACGTGGGCGTATTTTGTTATTTCAGTTTCTATGCTGACACGTATGACGTGGGCATAAAATCTGAAGGTTCGGGTTTCTCCTTCTTCTCCGGCGAACTCATAGCCAAGATTAAGTAGGGTTTTACCCTTCATTGCCGGAGCCACGACGGGGTTGCTCTGTTGAGGCGTCGCGAATGATGGAACGGGGGTTTTAGTGCGGTCGGCCGATGATGAACCGACGGGCTTCTTGCCCTTGCTGCCAGCGGCGAACTTCTTGGGAGCCATCGGATCGAAAGCAAAAGTATGAAAGAGGAAGAAGAGTAAGAGAGATCGAGAGTATGGAAGACAAGTAAAGTTTTTATCTCTTCAAAGAGCTCTATTTAAAGAGAATTTTTGAATCGGTTCAAATATTCCGACTTTTACGCTGACTGTTGGATATCCAAACTTTTACGCGAATGACCGTTGGATATCCCGAATTCTACACTGACTATGAAATCCCGAATTTTACGCTTCTGTTCAAAGTATTTCAAATTTTTGAAAATAATTTGAAAACTTTGAAGGGGGTCTTGTAGGAGCGTAAAAAGTGCTTCATGGACTTAGTCAAAGAAGTTGAGAATTTTACGCGAGCTACTCTCTACGCAAGCCACTCATTACGCTAGCTACTTTATGCGGAAGCTATTTATTGAACTTTACGCTGGGGACAGACTGGCCGTATTTAAAGCAAAAGATTTGATCTGACAGAATGATTTTTCTGACAGCGTGCAACACAGAAGTCGAGAAGATTGGTTTTACACCAAACCCAATACTCGTCGTATAGTGTGCAGATGGGGCTACTTTACGCTCAATGCAATTGCTTCTTTTATGCACGGTAGCTATTCGAGCTTTTACGCTCAAGGCTATTGTGGGTGTAAAGTTTATTTGGGCTACTTTTACACTCAAGGCTATTTTAGCTACTTTACGCAGAAAGTTTAGTTTGAGTTATTTTTACGCCTAGTTTGCCACTTTACGCTGGGAGTGTGTTTTGGGTCATTTTTACGCCTGATCATTCCTGACCACTTAAGAACGTGGTTTGCCCACGTGGCTTTCATGCCATACTTCTTGAGGAACGTGTGTATATGCTCTCCCTATTTTGTTGAAGTAGTGGGACACGTGACACCATGCGTAGAGATCAAACTCTACATGGGACATGTGTCAACGTGCGTAGAGAATGATTTAGATCGTGGGTGACAGTTACTAGCGTAGAGACCCAATTTTGTTGCTTTTTACGCACAAAGGGTCAAGTCTATAAATAGACTTATTTTTACATATCATGCATCAGGAGATCAACAGAGAGACAGGAGAGGAGATTATGAGAAAACTCATACTTCCAGAGTGATATTCCCAGAAGCATTTCTTCAACTTTTTCTCAAGGACAGGGTGAAGCAAAGTAAGAAAGCATTCGACTGTGCCATCAGTGCCGTTGCTCAATACCTTTCCGGTGACTTAGTTCTTCTGATTGTTCGTCTTGTTCAAGCAGTTTTCTTCATCATCATCGTATGGTCCAAGGAACAAAGTGATCGCTCTCAGATCAGACTTCCATAGCAATACTTCCCAGAACAATTTGTACTTCTGTACTTTTTCTAGTTTTCTTTCAAAAGCCAATTTTAGGCATTTTGTTAAGTAAAACAGTGTGTCCATGTGTTACCACATGACAGTGGTAGTTGTGTCAAGGGGATTAAGGTGTGTGTTTAGATAGGAACTATGTGTTTAAACTGAAAACAGTGAATAATCCCAGGTTTATAGGTTCAGGAAAATGAAAATCTAGATAACAGTTCACATTAAACTAACAGTGAGTTAACACAAATATAAATAGATTAAACAGGGCAATTTGACATCATATCAGTTTTTAAGAAAATAAATCAAATTCGAAAACCCCTCTTGTGTTAATATCAGCCCAAGTCAACTACCAATCCTTAATAGTATGCTAATACAATACAATGGATTAAACTTGATGACTAAACATTAAAATTAGTTTTTAAAAAGAAATAGAAATCAATCTCAGGATTTAAAATTAGTGTATAGTGTAGCAATCGACAGTTTGCGTATCAGTTAATGCATACATATCAGTTCAACCTCCAAAAACCAAATTTGAAATCTTAAAACCTAGGACCAGTCAATAACCCACATTATAATAGTCTAATACACATGTGTAGATTCAAACATGGCAAATTAAACAGGAAAAATCAATTTAAAATTAGAATTAAACTTCTCAGGAAACACAAACTGAAATGCGTATCAGTCCAATGGGAAATGACAATTCGAAGGTAAAAATCATGTTAATAATCCCAAGTAAAGGTTGGTAATCCTTGTGTCAAGTGTAAACGTGTCATGGAATCCATTTGTGTCCCACTAAGTGGACACAAGCGTGTCCAAGACACTCAAAAACCACACGAGTGCACTGTGCACTGACTGCGTCGTCGAGCGGTGTCGAGCCCTCGTGCTCTCGACACAAAGCGACACGTGTCTCGTACTTGTGTACAGAGGTTTGCCCATGGTAGGGCTACCCCTTGGACACCCTACACCGTGTCCTAGACGCGTGTCCAGGTGTGTCCGCACGCGTGTCAGTGGTGAAAACTGTGTGCGCACAGCAGCTCGCACGTGGCCTGTGTGACCAGTGCGGGGAGGATTTCTCCTCGCACACTCCACCATACGCTCCCATCTTTTGGGAGGATGATGTCAGTCATCCCAGGAGTGTCCATGTCAAATTTCGTGTCTCGAAGTGTCCCGTGCAAGGAGTTCTAGGGCCCGATAGGCAGGGCACTGAACAGGATCTCGCACGGCGTGTCCAACCCGAAAATCCGACACAAAATGACACGAAAATACAAATCATCCTTCACAAAAATTAACATACACACCTAGATCTAGGGATTCGTGAAATTAGATTTTCATAATACGAAAATAATCCCTAAGGGGCATTTTAACAAACACCTATGTATCCATCATGATGCGTGTCCGATATGGACACTAAATGGATACGAATTGTGCCCAAATTTCAGGGACAACTAGGGGACTCCTAGATCTAGCCCTAAATGCAAAGAAATTAGGAAAAATAGTAGGTTTGAGTGGTTTACCTATTGAGTGTCAATACTCCAAGAAAGCTCCAAATGGATGGATTCCAAATAGCAACTTCCAAGCTCCAAATGACACAAAAACTGAGATAAAACTCCAGAAACAGTAAACACACAGAAATTAGATCCTAATGCAAAAGGCTAGGGTTAAAAAGGAGTTAAAATGAATTTATTAGGATTTTAGGAGAATGGGAATTTACGTTTCCTTCAAAATCTAGGTCAAGCACAAAAGAGGCAAGAACCACTTAAGAGAATACTTATAGGCAAGGGGAAACCCTAAGTGTGGCTTCCATGGGTGGGTTTGATTGGGCTTTGGGCTTAAGTCATGGGCCTATGGCTTAATTACATAAGTCATGAATTGTTAAATCACAAGTCATTGAGTTAAGTCATAAGTCATGAACCATTTCACTTAAACTTAACCTTCCTACTTTAAAACTAATTTCTAATGACTAAAAGTAGGTTAACATAAGTTACTCTAGGGTTACCATAGCTAGGGTTAGCTTCTAGGCTAGTCCACTAAGTCTCCATAAGTCAAAGTCAACACATCAACCACCAATTCAACAAATTAAATAAAAAAATTCAAAAATTTACCAAAAAGACTAAAATACCCTCAAGCTAGAAATATGGTAGTGACAATGGGCCTAAGGTAGGTGCCAATTTGTCCATGTAAAATTTTGCATATATAGAAGTATATACAAAAGAAAAAAAAGTATATTAGCTTGTCTAAAAAAATAAAAAATAATTAATTTTTGAAAAATAATCAAATACTATAATTATGTTAATGTAAAATTTCTCATTAAATTAAATTAATTTATTTTTCCTAATGAATCTACCTATTTCTGCTCTTGTTCTCGTCAATTATGATCTTTTTAAATAGTAATCGGTCAACACACGGGTGGAGCCAGATCGAGCCCCAACCAGTTCTACCTAGACCCGGGCTAGGTTTGGCTATTTCGGTGGAAGTTTGGCCCGGATCTGATACTTTGACCATTCTAGCTCGGTTCGATCCAAACCCAGTCAAATCTGGTTCGGGTCGGCCCGTACTCGTCCTATTGAACACCTTAAAAATTTTTAATGTTCCTGCTTTCTCTTTATTGAATTATTGGCTTATGTTAGGTTGATGAAAAAATGAAATACAAATGAAGAGAAAAGTAAAGGAAATGAACTTAAAAATATTTGCATATTTTGTATAAAAAATAGGAAAGAACATATATTTCAAATCTATACCAAAAATATGCTTAAATTATTCCTTATTTATGTCCAAACTAATTTCATTCGATCTCCTTCGTATTTGGATCTAGTCTGATGTCAGTCTAGAGCATTCAGATATCCCTGTTTCTCGAGAGCAAGGCTATAAAAATTTGGAATTTCAAATCATGCTTATCGAGCTGTTCAGTTTTCTAATATTAGTTATGTTTCAGTAAGACCCACTGATTATGGAGGATTGATCTGAACGGTCCAAATTTTTCATGAGGCTGACTTTGGGGATAACTTATGATATTTTTAAATGAATTATGGAGTCTTTGCTCCTTAAAAGGAGGCAAAGGAGAGTTTTCTGTGCATGGTCTCAAGAGGTTCAAGGGAGATTCTACTAATTTTCTAAGAGATCTATGACTCTTAGGTTCTTATGCTTAAAAAAGGAGGAAGGTGTTTCTGATAGAAGATTTTACTTCGTCAAGTCAAGATCGTTATCGTTAGATGGTGAACAACCACACTACAATAAAAATACCTTTTTATGACACTTGCAAAAAAGTTATTATAACATTTTAGAATAAAGAGTTACAAAGATTCATAAAAGTCTCATAATTTAACGATTATAACGTTTTTTTATATAAACGATATATATAGTACGGACTTTTATGAGAGTTGTATATTCGAGCATTATAAAAGGTTGGAAAAAAAATTCCCCGCTCTCAGCCCGCTCTCTTTTTTGTTTCGCAATTTTTTCAATCCAATCAAAACTCGTTGCCCTCTCTCTCCTCCTCCTCGTCAATCTCCTCTCCTGCCAAAGAATGCCAAATCCCTTCTCCTCCTCCCAAATCTCACACCCTAATACTAGAAATCCCCCATCCTCCTTCAAATCCTAAACCATAACCTTAGAAATCCTCATCCTCCTTCAAATTCCAAATCCTAACCCTAAAAATCTCCTATCATCCGAACTTGTACTCGACTTCGATGAAAGCGGGAGAGAAGACGGCGGTTGCAGCATCAACGGGTTCTCCATGAGAGCTTAAGCTCGAGCTTGAGCTTAACCTATATTTATCTTCTCGGAGACAATCGACTTGAAGCTTAAACTCGAAACCATGTACTCTAGCTCATCGACTGGCGCCATTGACGGTGACGCGAAGAGGCTATCGAGCCACAAGAGCCTTGTTCCGGAGGCTAATTAAAAAGTAATTATTCAAACTATTTCTCTCGGCTAATTCTAAGTGTTATTCCCGAAACAGATCTTTTGATGGCAAATAGAAATCTCGAACTCTTATTTCCAGAGAGGCAAAAAATTTATTCTCCTAAGAGAGAGATGAATTCTCGTTCTCAACAGAAGTTGATGCAACGAGATAAATGATCACTTTCAACCGGAGTTGATGAACGATATGAATAATTGCTCTCAACCAGAGTTGATGTAATGACTTTGCTAGGGTGATAAAGATCATTGTTGCTCAAAGCAAGATTCGCTCGATTGCAATCTGCTTCCAGGAACCAGCAAGTTCGAAAGAACTTCTGGAACGCTCGCTGTCACCTCCTTTACTAACTTGAAGAACTCCTTGGGACTTCAATGGCAGCGACATCACTTCTCTCTTCGTCTCTTTATTTTAGAGTAAGTCCTTAATGAAGTCACGAAGAGAGTATTTATAGAGAAGGGTAAAAACCCTAATCCTATTCCTGGCCGTAACTAATTACGAAAAGATAGGAGTAAATAATAGAAAGATTAGAATAAATTAAATTTAAATCCCACAAAGATCAGATCTAATCAAATAACTCAATCTTTTCATTACCGCTTAAATCTTCCAATCAGCTACATTATACGTCACCTATGCTCCAAAGCCACTCAGTCCATCAACCTGTGTGCGTAGCTGCGAACCCCGCATCAGCCCGTGGCACCTGCGCGCGCCCAGCGTCGCAGCCCCATATCCCCGCAACACCTGCATGCCCCAGCACCTGCACGCCCAGTGCCACAGCCCCGAAGCATCTGTGCCCAACCCCGCAGCCCTGCGGCACCTGCACGCCTGCTGCACCTATGCTGCACCTGCTCTGCGACTCGCGCAGAGATGAGTGCACGAGCGCGTCAAATGTACACAATGTGCCTTGTACTGATGTTGACGTGCTAACTACAAAGTGCACGAACAAAATACTACTTTACGCCCTTGAGCCCGAGTCTGAGTCGCTAAGCCCCAGCTCCATAAGGGAATTATCCCATGAGCATGACAAAAAGTATTAATGCTTCTTTATTGGTTTAGCATTCTTTCCACTAGAAAAATGCCCCCACATGGCACCCATGTGTCTCTCCACACTTCATGTGATCTCTCAACACAAGCAAAGCTTGATATAGAGATACCATCCATTTGATTTTTCCAATATGTGACTATCTTTCTAGTTTCTAAAGTAAAACACCAACAAGCAAAAATACTAACAATCCTCTATATATCTCTATAGATGTGTTAAGCGTTCCCTATAGTGGCTGTCCATAATGTATTATGATAGATGTCGCTACGATATGAATCTTTCCGCATGGGTTAAATGACAACATGATACAAGAATGGACTAAGCCTTGAATTCTGCACCATAACTGCAGTTCTTCTCATTCACATAATGACATCAACTATGCTTCTGGCTGTACATTAAAGACCTTGTGCCAGTCTGGTTTCTATGTATGTATCTTGGATGTCTACAAGATTTCTCTCAAGAGACGGCTTACATCTTTTTTCATACACTCTAGGTGAGTTCTTTTAAAGAGTCTTTGGCATAAAGCATTTTGCTTCCTTACAGTGCTACACCGCTATGACATGGCCAGAAGTCGAGACCCTATCTCATGTGGTGTTATACCACCTGTAGCATAAGGCCCAGCCTCTTCGTAGTGCCAAACTACCCAGCATGAAGCCTTTCACTTCCTTGCGATGTCATGCCACCGTGACATGGCTAGAAAAGTCGAAGCAATGTCTCATGTGGTGTCACCCATTGTAACATGCGGCCCAGCCTCTTTGTAGTGCTGCCTACCATTCTTCATTGTACATCATTAGGCCCTCTTGCCTATGTGCTGTGCTACGTCGCTGTGACTTGGCCTGATGCCAAGACTTTGCCCCCACTAGGTACCTCATGTGGTGTTACCCCACTGTAGCATTGAGTACTGTGCTCCTTTGTAGTGCTGTGCTACCTGTGCTTCCTGTAAAGCACGTCAGACATCCCAGATGTCGAGAACTCATTAAGGCTTCCAAGCTATCCTTCCACAGGACTTTTTTCATGTAGAGCCTAAAAATTAAGATGCGCCACCCATTAAAGTCTTTAATCATCTGATGGCGCCAAAACAATCAAGTTGCACCGGATCATCAAGTTACGCAGCATCAGGTTGTGCCATCACCAGGTTGCGCTGGAGTCAGGGTGCGCGGCGCAACACGTGGCACACTTCCTCGAGAAGCTATAATGGCGTCATCATTATCAGACAACTGACAACACGGAGATTAAGGAAAATCCATTCGAATCCCGCGCAACACGGCGCTCGAGAAGATTTTGTCAGCATGTAATTAATGCTGACAGCTGGTTCACGCAGGTCACGGAATGACACAAGGATTAAACAGTACAACACAGAAGACCTAGTCAAATGTGCCAGTCGTTGAGTTGTGCCTATGCGCAGCCTGACAAATTGGCGCCACTTGATCAACTCTAATTTTTAAACAGGGTGAAGTGGCACGTAAGCCACTAACTTCGCAGAGCATGCCCACTACACTGCCCACGACCACGCGCATCTCAATCAAACGATGCCATGCCTCTACAACAGTTGGTAGAAACCGCTTGCACAGGTTATTACATTGCGCCCACGCGCAACCTGATGAAGCCCGTACAAAGTGATCAAATATTGTTCAGAACAGAGTGACATGGTACGCAAGCCACTAACTTCGCAGATCGTATGCACTATACTGCTCATGACCACGCACATCTCGATCAAATGATGCCACGTGTCCACAGCAGTTATTACAACCGTTTGCGCAAATAAACAGGAGGCGCACAACTTGAAGCGCACGTAACCCCAGAATAACTACTAAATAGTTATTTCAAGAACTCTATAAATAGGGTTTTAAATCATTCACAAAAGATCAAGAGTGATCATAATCTTCTACAAAAGTGTTGTTGCATCCTCCAGCTCGTTGTCACGACCCGTACCCAGTACAAGGGTACGAGAAGTGACGAACGCCCAGCCTATGCCACATTGTCGGTGGTAGAACGTTGTCCTGAGTCACAATATCTAACACAGTCTAAAATAAGCTCCGAATGGAGAGTAAAATAGTAAGTAACTCAATCACAACACTAAGATGGAATAGAAGCAAGAATCACAAGAGAGTCACAACATAAATAGAAGTCTAGGTGTAAACCACCAGAATAAATCTCAAGTACAACTCATAAAGTCTCAAATAGAAAGACAAATAAAGTACTAAGTCATAGCTAGACTACGGGCAAGTCCTCAGCGACTGTGGGATCCTCCTGAGGGTCCACGTCGCCAGTGTCATCTAAGCCAATGCCATAATAAGTAGGGCAGAACTCCTCATCATTACCTGTAAAAATTTTAACATGCCCAGTCAGGACGGAACGAGCACATATCTCTCACAACAGTTCATAGCAGGAATGGACATATAAATCAAGCTATAGAAAACTATACATGAATTGCTGTAAAGGAAATCAACAAGAGAGAGAATATAAAATGAGATATAATATGATAAATAGAGAAGTGTAACCATCTACGTAATTTAGAGCATGAATTGGTTATGTTAACGGTCTGGGTTGCACATGGATACAGCTATGGAGTGCACATGGATACCTACTGGGGATAATAATCACATAACCAACTACACTCTTCCTGCCCCCAATCAATACACAAGGATCAATACATGTTATGTTATTGCACATGGATAACAACTACTTTATACATGGGGCTCATATGGTCATGAGTGTACATGAATAACAAATGAGTGCACATGGATAATATGAATACATGGAGTATATGATGGCCATAATAAAGTACATGAACATGACATACTCGATGTATCTGAGGGGATAACATCGCATAAAAAGATCCATAGGGTACTAATCCGTGTGAACGTCGTGTCAGCATCAAGTATACTAGTCTATAACAAGAGAACATATCCAAAGAAGTATGAAAAGATCAGAGAATGTACTCGCCTGGCAAACTGAACTGCGGATGATGAAGTGTAGCTAAACTGGGGCAATGTAAACCTATTTAAAGTATACCCATGTCACAACCAAGTCCACAATATCAAAAAAAATAGCTACAATGCAAGACTATATGCTTCTAGGTCCATTTCGGTCAAAGTCAACCCTCGGTCAACTCTGGTCAAACCTGTTCAACGCTGGTCAAACCTGGTCAAACCTGGGTCAACTAGTCCGTCTACTAATTTCTAGGTCATACACAAAATTCTAGGTCATTTGGAGTTCGTTTGAGTTGAATTGGATCAAGTTTGACCCTAAGTTGACTTTTGTCAATTAGGTCAACTTCTCGGCCAATTCGACTAAACTAGGCTCGAAATGACAAACCAAATCTGTCCTAGGACTCCTATAGTTATATACACCACTACAATCTACTCTAAGAGAAATTCCAAGCATAATATCTACATACATATAGGTATATACACACACATGTGTATATACAATACAAACAAAACCTAAATCTAACAAATGGTGGTGTGTGTGTGTCCTGGAGCTTACTGAAATGGGATAAATCTGAGATTAAAAACAGTAAATACAACCGTGGTATACCACAATTTAATATACTATTTATATATATATATATATATATATATATATATATATATATATATATATATATATATATATATATATATATATATATATATTTATATATATACAAAGTAAGGAACTACATATATATATATATATATATATATATATATATATATATATATATATATATATATATATATATATATATATATATATATATATATATATATATATATATATAAAAATATATATATATATATATATATATATATATATATATATATATATATATATACACACACACAAATGCTCAAAATGGAAAGATACGCAATGATGCGATATAATAATAAGAGTCTAAAATCTGAAATAATATCTCCCTCGACCCATTCTCAATATGTATGCATTAGGAATGGATTTTAACGGGATTTTATACATATATAATTAAACATATATATATAAAATATATATATACATAGCTATATAGAAAGCATATATATACTCATAATTGATGGAAAATTATGAAACAAAGCTAAAAGTTGGTTCCCACATATCTGAATCCTCATATAAGTCCTGTAAACACAGATTTTAGAAGCTAAGAAGCTGGAAATCAAAATATCACATTTAACTCAAAAATCAAAATTAAAGAAAACTCATCCAATTCACACAACGACCCAAAATGCAAAATACACCAAACGAACTCGCGAAACTCGGCATACAATTTGGTCTCGACCCACGTGATGCGTTCGTATACTCTCGGGTTCGAAATCGTGTTCGTGTCGTGTCCACAGAACGCGTATCGAAATTTCTCGATACCGCGTGATACGCGTGCGTTCTCGCTCGTTTAAGCGCCGCACACGCAACAAAACGCCCCGTGCTTGTGCACGTAGCTGGGGGGGGGGGGGGTCCTGGGGTAGGTCTAGGAAATGATGACAAGGTGACACGCCGTACCAAAATAGCGCATGCCGCCCGCACCTGCGCGTGGCCTGCTGCCCGCGTGCGCACCTGCGCGCCCTCGTGCGCACGGTTCCGCCCTCGTGGCTCGCTAGTCGGGCCACATCGCGACTTGTGGTTCATCCTACGGGTCGTCTTGGTATAGGTCAACTTGTTCTGGGTCCTGGATTGGTTCTTCGCTGCGTCGCGTGCGCGCACGAAGTCCGTTCCCGCGACAAAAAAATGAAAGGCTGAAAGCACAGTGGCTGAGCGGTGCACGCAAAATTTCTCCGCGCTCGCTCAACGAAAAGTTGTGAAATTTTACGAGCACGGGGGCAGAGGTTGCCCCTACGAGCTCAAAAAATTTCACGCAAAAAATACGCTATGTGCATCGAGAAATCACGCGCGGACAGCAGGGCACGCACGGCCTCGTGCACGGGATCCGTGCACGTGCGTCCGTCGCCCGAAACGCCGCTGATACGATGCCAAAACCAAAACTGTCTTGACAAAAGTTTATCAAAATCATATTATCTAAACATCCATGAAGTCAGAATCGAAAAACAACAACTTTCTATCCTAAGCGGTATTTCGTCGAACACGTGCCGTAAGGGACCGACACGTGTCCGATACCTCCATCAAACGGAGTCGAAATCTCACCAAGTTTCGTGGGCAAGACTAGGGCACCTATATGGATGCAAAAATGAAAGAAAAACCAGATTTGCAATGGTAGATTAGGGTTTACCTATTGAGTGTCAAAACTCAATGAACGGAGCTCCTCGATTATCGTGTCGGCCGATTTCCCTCCAGCAAAAACCTCCATCTCCACTCTAGAAGTGCTCCAGAAGATCCTCCTCTCCTCGACGAGCACAACGGAGTTCGTTTGGGAAGAAGCGGACTCCGGGTCGAAAGCTTACAGGCTAACATGCAAAAAGACTAAATTAAAAAAATTAAAGCCTTAAAATAATCTAATGCATAAAAATAAATTCTAAAAATGAAAATAACAATTCTAAGGCATGGTTAGTCCCTATACAATGTC
This sequence comes from Iris pallida, assembly GCA_029216955.1. Classification (NCBI taxonomy): domain Eukaryota; kingdom Viridiplantae; phylum Streptophyta; class Magnoliopsida; order Asparagales; family Iridaceae; genus Iris; species Iris pallida. Next base: position 2,679,498 of record JANAVB010013598.1, on the reverse strand, counting down.
CCTTAAGGTTAAACCAGTTGCTAGCACAATCATAAGTCAACATATTCAGAAAATCACATAAAGGCCAAAATGGCTAAAACGACTAAAATCATCTAAACCACTCCAAAAATAGAGATTAAAACTAAATAAATTTTTAAACACAAAATGTGAATTTTAATTACATTATTAGGCTTCCAGTAAAGGTTGACTAAGGTCAAACTACTAAGTCACCAGTCTGCAACCAATCAAATCACACTGCAAGCAATCCAATTTATAAATAGATAAAAATTCAAATAAAAAATCATAAAAATTGAAATAAATAACAATTACTAAAATACCCTTGAAATTGAAAAGTGAGTGTGACACTCGTGTCTTCGATATCACATCGTCCAAGGGATAAAGTGATCGTCTTCTGATCAGATTCCTATAGTTGTACTTTCCCAGAAATCAATTGTACTCCTGTACCCTTTTTCTTAGTTTGTAATAAAACTTTTGTTCTTTGCAAATAAAATGGCGACTCTGCTGGGGACGACTTTCTCCTCTGATGAGAAAGTGACAACTTAATGTGATACCGCGTCAATCGGCAAGACGCAGAAGACCCTGGTCGTTAAAGTCGACCAGACAGCCTACGAGACCATGATGAATGTTGGGGGTGCCAAGCACACTGTTTTCGCTGTTAAGAGCAAGACGCGCTCTATTTGGACTCATAAGTCCTCGGCAGCGCAATCTCTTGCCTCTGCGTAACTTGCGCCCATCAATGCTTCGGTGCAACCTAAGGGAAACAGCCTTTTGGCTATCCCTCTACTTATTCGACCCTGAAATCGAAGGAGACACTGTCTTGACACACTGCTGTCCAAAACAAAGAAAAGCGCTCTTCAGCCCTCTCTTTCCTGGCGTAACCTACCCCCGTTCCTGCATCTGCATAACTCACGCCCATCAATGCTTCGACGCAACCTAAGGGAAACAACCTTTTGGCTAAGTCCTCTACTTCTCCGATCCTGAAATCGAAGGAGACTCTGTCTCGACACACTGCAGTAGAAGCATAAAATTTTTGGACCAGAAATCCTATGCGCCTAACATTTCATGCGTCCAGATGGCACAACAAACAGCAAAAGCATAGACATTAAAAAAGAAGATTTTTATTTCACATAAAAGTCTATTACATGTCTAAAAAAAGGCTGTACAACGGAGAATTTCTACAAAGAAAAGACCCTCAGTCTACAGCTAGGCACAGAAACCGCCATGCGCTCTCAGTTTGGCGCATCACTTCAGCGTCTCAGCCAGGCGCATCACTTCAGCGTCTCAGCCAGGCTCATCACTTCAGCGTCTCAGCCAGGCGCATCCCTTCAGCAGCTCAGTCATGTGCATCCTTAGTTATGTGCATCCCTTCAGTAGCTCAGTTATGTACCGCCCTTCAGTCAGGCACATCTCTTCGGCGTCTCAGTCAGGCGTACCTCTTCAAGAGCATCAGTTATGTGCATCATGAAGTCTCAGCATATGCGCCACTTCGACCCGATCAAATGCTTCGACTAATGAAGCATTTATTGAGCAGAACGAGGGTGGGCAATCAACCCCCTAGCTGGAGAAAGAGCGCTCCAAAGAAAGAGGAGAGCACCGCAATTCCTGCGGCAAAAGGAGGCTTTCAACACAAAAAGAATGGGCAACACCCACTCTGGCAGGAGGAGGAGCTCTCCCAAAGCCCAAGAAAGATGATCGGAGCACCGCAATTCTGATCTGTGGCTCTTCCAGCATAACGGAGACGGGGCTCGAGCATCCCGATCTTCGGATGCAACAGGCAACTTTCGCCTGCCTCAGAAGCCCTCGACTCCGACTTTTGGATGTAACAGTCACCTTCAAGTGCATCAATGATGACAATGCGTCGCATCTTCACCCTCGGGAGCATCTCATTAACAGAATATGCTTGAGCAAACAAGTTCATTTTGGGAGGACGTGAGAGAACAAGAAGCAAACTCTCTCCTTGCCATTATTTATAGGCCGGGCAAATCAAACCCATGCGCCAAGTGGCAGGCTCTCCGAATCCTGTGCAATGAATTTGCATTAATGGTGATGAACCTGACGCTTCGAATTCGGCCAAGTCAAAAACGGCTATTTAAAGCACTCGAAGAACGTAACAATCGGACCAACAAAGTCATGTCATGCAAACGGATGTGCCGGTCAGATCGTGCATCATACAGACGCGTCCATCAGTACCAAGCGCCTTATAAGGATGCGCCCCACGCGTCCCCATGTGTCTAGTGGAATGCAGATCGATGTGCCCACTCAACAGCCCATTACCTGTCAAAAAACATTAAATGATGAAGTCTGACAGAGTTGGCAGCACGTCCCCCGAGGACTGAACAGTTGACCGCTTTTTCAGAAGACGAAGCGTCGTCGACGTCAGCATCATCATTACTTTCCTCGGGCGGTTACAAGCCACATGGCCGCCCAACTATTTCGCATGCGCCCCCATAGCCATGCGCCCAAATCTTTGAATGTGCCTCAAAAGCCGTGTGCCTTAGACTTTTCTCTGATCCCGAAAGACAGAAGTTAAAGTCACTACTGAAGCCCCACATACGCCTCAAAAGCTGTGCGCCCCGACTGGTTCGTGACTTCTAAAGGTTAAAAGCCAATGTCTCCTCATGCGTCCAATCTTAGGCGCATCCTATTAGATCACTCTTCACCAAATCTGAGATCTTCGAGCCATGGACCTACGACACGTGTCCTTTGACTTGATTCAGCCTATGAAGGGGTACTAATCACCCAAGATCTCAGCAACTGAAAGATCCTCTCCATTGCTACGTGCCAGCTCGGTCGCAGCCCACAAAAGCAACAGGAAGGGTTCAACTCCTCAATCAGAGTGCATCGTCCATGCGCCTCCATCAGCAATCACCACGTGGCATCCCCACAAATCGGCGTATCCTACATATGCGCGCATGAGTAGCCAGCCTGCAAAGCTATAAATAGAGGGATCATTTTCTTCTTCCACACACACACAACTACGAACCTATATATACACACAGAGAGACAGATACAGACACTCAACGTCTCCTTCCTCTCCGCAAGCTCCAGCACCAGAAGCAACTCAGACCTTCAGAGAACCGATAACCGTCGTCAGATCGTCAACGGAGTCAACGTATTACCACTCACTCCATCTACACAAGGGACCCAGATAAACAAAAGTGTACTCCTAGGACTATATCTAAGTCCTACATTGTAACACTGTTCTATTTGTAATTAAAATTTACAATTAAAAGATTTTAATGGCAAACAAGCTGGCGACTCTGCTGGGGACCTCTTTCTCCTCCACCGATAAAGTTGTGTCGCAATTTGACGACGTAAAGGTGGGCTCCTCCCGCAAGACGCTGGTTGTACGCCTCAATCAACAGGCGTATGAGGAGTTCATCTCTGAAGGCAGTGCGAGTCCTTCGAAGCGGCTATCAAAGCCGAAGAAGACTCACCAAGTCTGGGTGCGCAAGGTCGACGCCTCTGGCACCACCACCGAAGGGGATGTACCGATGCAGCCTACCCTTCCTGCTGACGTCCTCAGCAGCCAAAATGCGCCCACCGATGCAGCGCATCTCTCGGGAAAACGTTAGACCGACCACATTCCCCAGCCATCTTCTTCTCAGACGAAGAAGATGCGTCGACGGAGCGGGGGCGCAGCTAATGTCCTGCGCATCACCTCTGATGCGCCACAAAAGGTCTATGTCTTTGACAGACTCACTCATTGTCGTGGAGAGGAGAATTTGGACTCTGAGTACTATGCACCCCAGCGGGCTGGTACGAAGAAGTCCAAGGCAGCACGGGCCATGCGCCTCAAACGTTCTATAACGGCAGCAAACCAGACGTATACGCTCACAATCATGCGCGCTGCTGATGGTAAGTTGTATAAGGTCGACTCGGGTGCTTCTGCGTCGGAAATGAGTCGACCTTCAAAGTCCTTGTCTCACTTGGGCGCATCTGTTGCGTTCGCAACCAAGTCGAGCAAGGCAAACCCTGTGGTCTTGAACTCCCGTGCCTCCATTGGTTGTGCATCTGAGGTTCGTTCAAGTCACTGTAAATGTTGTTCCCCCACTACTGATCTGAGTGCATGTTTTACGTTGGATCCGGGGGCGCAGCATTCACTTGACCACCCCGGCGCTTGGCCTTGCCATGCACCTGATGGGGGTGCGAAGGTGGCACTCTCCTCCAATGATTTGCGTAATGTGATCATTCACAAGCGTCGATCAGGAGAGTCGACTGAGAAGCACAATATGCCCCTCACAGGGCACACCTGTGCTGTAGTCACCATCAACTGTTGTTGCAAAACAACAGTCCCACCACCAAGGCAGTCGGTGTTCCAGCGACCGCAATTATCGACACCCCTCCGACGTCGCCTCGGAAAGAAGGTGTCAATTGAAGAGGAGCCAAAAATAAAGGTTGCTTCATGCAACGTACTCTCTAACTCCTTGTCCATCCGAAAGGCGACTGGCATCTCCTCGTCCTCGTCCAAGATCCAGCCGAGGAAAACCTAGACAACTGTCCCGTCCTCTGGAGTGTTTGAACGCACTCGGGGGAGAAAAAAGATCCTGGAGGAAGCTGGGGGTAGTCAAGACCTTGTTGATCCTCCCTCTGAAGACGAAGATGTCCTCCAGAGCATAGCTGGGGTGGATCTTCATCCTGGAGACGAAGTCAGCTTCCCGGACGTAGCTGGGGGTAGTCTAACCCCTGTGAATCTGCGCCTCGAAGACGAAGAAGTCCTCCAAGCCAGAACTGGGGGTAGTCTGGTCCTTACTGATACTTCTCCCGAAGATGAGGGTGTCCTCCAGAACGTAGCTGGGGGTAGCCAAGACCAAGCTCTGGAGGATATTTCTCCCCTACAGGAGAGTGAGATCGAAAGTGAAGCCTAAACCATTCCATCCACTTCCAGCCGTGTCCTGACAGTATACATGACTGGGGGTGATGCCGAGCCAGATGCGCCACCAGCAGACCTCGTCCAGCACATAGATACCTTGGAGGGAGGACTCAAAACCCTCTCTGCCTCCATGCAAACACTGACTCAAGCAATGTTTAAAATACGGTCAGCTTTGGCCAGGGCACCGTCTACTGGTCCTGACCCCGGGGCCAATGGAGAATTAATTATACCCCTTCAACGGGTATCCTTGGATACAGATTGTCGCGAGGCACCTCGGACGTCGGAGCCGTCAAATGCTCAACTCCAGGCTGTGCCACCATCTCCGACTCCCAGCTCCACAGAAGACGTAGTGGAGATGATCAAGGACTTACTAGAGCGCTTCGAGTCGAAGAATAGACAAGCGGAGCGCCAGAAGATGGGGATCCTCCAACCGTATCCCTTCGAATGGAACAAAGTGGTTTATCCTCCCAAATATAAACCACAAACACTGATGCCATATGACGGGAAGGACTCTCCATGCCGTTATCTGACGTACTTCCAGTCCCAAACGGGACATCTTCCGAAAGAGGATACACTACTCACCAGCATATTTGTCGGGACAATAAAAGGAGTAGCTTACGACTGGTACTGCAGTCTCCCCGATAACTCTATATCTTCCTTCGACGACTTGACGCGTCTCTTCCTCGATCGTTTCTACGACGGAGGGAAGGACATGACAATGGCGTCCCTCATAGAAGTGCGTCAGAAGGAGAAGGAGACGGTTCGAGCATTCATCGAACTTTTTCGACAAGCCTGTTTCAGACTGCCCCCGGGCATGCCAAAACATGCACTCCTCTCCTCCTACAGCATGAACATGTTGCCTGCGATCAAACTCTGGCTCAACTCTACTCCTCCTCCCGACTGGAGTTCCTTGATCATCGAGGCCGAAGCAGCAGAAAAGAAGGCGTCCAATGCTCGTCTTCTGGGAGTCAGTTTCCCTGCCTTTGAGGATAAGGGAAAACGGTCTGCAGCCAACAACCCTGGACGAGAGATAAAGGGGAAGCAGGCGTTGACTGTCAATGCCTCCAAAGGTGCATCAGCACCCACTCAAAAGCCTCCACTTGTACCAAGGCCAAATGAGGTTTATTCTTTCAATGATGAAGACACCCTGCAACTCTTCGAGATATTGAAGCAGGGTGACAAGATCAAGTTACTGGACCCGAAGCGTCCCGACGAGGTTGGAAAAGTGGACAATCCGAGGTACTGTCACTACCATCGGTTTATCGAACATCCAACTAAGGACTGCTACGTCCTTAAGAACTACGTCCAGCGCATGATCAATACGGATGTGATCTCCGTCGACTACGAGGAGAAAATGGTCTCGGCCAACCTGGTATCACTCCAATTTGGCACCTTGCCGCCAACTACAGCACAAGATAGCGTCGTCCCCATCCCAAAGGCGGCAATGGAGGTGGTCAATCTACCACCTACTCGTGACAACGTGAGTGGACTCATCCCACTCACCATATCTCGGGGAGAGATCTTATGGGTTCACCCCGATCCCGTCTCCGAGGTTACTCAACCGGAGGTACGCTTTGCCTCCAAAACCAAGGGCAGGAAGATCAAGTCTTGCCGCCTGGTCTCTTCCTCTGCGGAAGAGGTACTTCCTGTACAGACGCGTTCGAATCAGAATGCCCAACCCGACGAAGCTGCCATTGAGGTGGTGCCTCCCTGCACTGTCTCTGCTACCGAAGAAGGAGGTCCATCCAAACCTCCAGCAGCCAATAAACAGAAGCATGTAGAGGCCCGTTTCGACAAGCCTTTGCGAAGGAAGAATGCTTCGGGGCTGGCTAAGCCCCACAACTTTGACATACTGGCACAACTTGCCAGTACTCCCGCCCGCCTATCTCTGTTTGAGCTTCTTCGTCTTTCTAAAGACACTCGTGAAGGTCTCTATGAAGCCCTGAAGGATGCTGAATCCTTCATCAGTCAGGTCAAGCAGCCTGAAGATACTCCGACCACATGTGCGTACTGCCATTGTGCGGATGAAGTTATCCCCAACATAACTTTCATCCAACAAGATATGCTACTCAAGCATAACCGACACAACAGACCACTGTATTATATGGGGTATGCCGGTTCCGTCAAGGTGAAGCGGATTCAAATCGACCCAGGTTCTTCCCTCAGCATCATTCCAAAGACGCTGCTCTCAACACTGGGGATCCCATTGTACCGTCTGGCGCCTTCTAACACTACAATCAGCGGCTTCAATGCTAGCAAAAGCGAGCCGCTGGGCAAAATACGACTAAAATGTCATATCGGTAACCTCCGAACCGAGTTGACTTGCTATGTCGTAGACGCTGATGTCAACTACAACCTCCTACTGGGTCGTCCGTGGCTGCATGAATACATGGTGGTGCCATCTACACTCCACCAATGTATGAAGTACGTGTCCACCAACGACATCATCCGGACGGAGTTCGCGGATATTGACTCTTTCAAGGGGGTCGAAGCCTACTTCACTGATTCCACCTTGTACAAGTCGCCCGACGAAGGGGAAGCCAATGATGCTGACGACGAAGCAGAAGCAGCAGCAGAGCCGAACATGGAGCCAGAGGTGATTCCCGACGCTCCTTTGAAAATTTGACTCAAAGGGAAGCCGCCTCAGACGTTGCCTCCCATGAACATCAAGCTACCTGGAAATGCACCAACTGCTCTAGGTAGAACACCTACTGAAGCTCCCTTTAAGATACGGCTCAAGGGGAAGCCGCCTCGAACATCGGCTCCCCTTGTAGCAAAACTACAAGGGAAGACACCAGTCACTGAAGGCGCAGTCGAGGCACCTCTGAAGGTGCGTCTTAAAGGCAAGCCTCCATAATCATCTGTCTTATCCAAGCTGCCGGAGAAGGCCGACATAGCCCTCTCAGAACCCAAGGTCAAAGCTGCGGTGGATTCTCCCAATCCAACCCCAGTACTCACAGATAAAGAGCTAGGGGAATATATATATGTTGATGTAGATGCACCCTCTCTGGACATTGTAATCCTGCGGGATAAAATCTCGTATTTCATCAATAATAGGGTGTCTTTTAATTATTCTAGTCTTCCACATTGGAATGTCATGTATACATTAGATAACGCTCTACGGTCGTTGTAAACACAAATAACGACCGTCAATCATGTAAATCGAGCAGTCCCGTCCCAAGGGGTCTATTTTGTAGTCCTATCGCAGAATCGAGACGAAGAATCTATCATCTTCGGCAAAGTCGAGCGTCATCAAGACCTCCCGCCACTCGAGCAAGAACCAGATACCGGCAGAATACAAGTCTATCGGTACATAGACAAGGCAAAGTACCTCATCCAAAAGATGGGTTACAACCTAAAAAGCAACAAAGGCCTGAAATATGGTAAGGGTCGATGTCTTCCTCTCCGGCTTCCAACACCTAAAGGAAAGCCGCAGGACTACTATCACCGAACTCGACAGGGGGTAGGCTACGTCACGCCGCCGACAACTCCAGAAAGTTTGGAGGCAGAAGAAGTAGAGCATTCTCATTCGTTCGAAGTATCAACTTGGGATTTCGATACCAGTATCGGCTCAGTCCTCAAGAAGGTGCTATCAGTCAATATGGCATATGCACAAACTCAAGAGGATGAAGGCGATGACCAAACGCCAGAATTCTTTGAGGAAGAACCCTGGGCTCGACGCCTAGGAGCACAGTGGGAGTCTCGTTTTGAATTACGCGAACCCCCTACCGAAGACGAAGTCGAGTAGATCGACCTTGGGGATGGATCTTCTTCCAAACCCATCTTCATCAGCAAAAGCCTAAAAGGAGAAGACCGGGAATCTTTGGTCCAATTGCCTAAAGAATATATCGACGTCTTCGCCTGGAGCTATGAAGATATGCCGGGACTTGATCCTCAGATCGCGATGTATAGGCTCAACATCTTACCTGATGCCAAGCCTATAAAGCAGCAATAACGAAGTTTTCGTCCTGACATCATAAACGCTATCGATCAAGAGGTAGACAAACTCCTGACCAGTAGGTTTATCCGGAAAGAACAACATCCGGATTGGGTGGCCAACGTCGTCTCTGTCACCAAAAAGAATGAAAAGATACGGGTCTGCATCGACTTCAGAGATCTCAATGCCGCTTGCCCGAAAGACGAATTCCTGCTCCCAATCACTGACGTGATGATTGACAACACATGTGGCTTTGAACGCATGTCTTTCATGGACGGATATTCAGGCTACAATCAGATCAAGATGTTCCCCGATGATGTAAAACACACGTCATTCAGGACTCCGAAGGGGGTTTTCTGCTACACAGTGATGCCCTTTGGCTTGAAGAACGCTGGTGCTACATACCAATGAGTTATGAGTACCATCTTCCGTCAACATCTTCGCAAGACAGTTGAGTGATATGTTGATGACATCGCAGTCAAGAGTCGTCTCAAAGGTGATTATCTACAAGACCTGAAGACAGTCTTCGATCTCATGCGAGCGCATCAACTGAAGATGAACCCCGCTAAATCCTTTCTTGGGGTTTCTAGCGGAAAGTTCCTGGGCTTCATTATCACGGCGAAAGGCATTCATGTCGATCCCGAAAAGGCCAAGGCCATCCTTGACATGGATCCTCCGAAGAATCTCCGAGAACTTCGAGGCCAGCAGGTGTGACGCCCCGATCCCGCAGAGTCATTTCGTCCTCGCTTTGGACTCTTTGAGACCGTTCGTCCTCGCTAAGACGTGATGCCGTGCAAGCCTAAGTTGCGCTTGCACAAGGCCAAGACCTGAAGCAAGACAAGATAGACAAGGTTGACAATACGTAGTGGAACGTATCGCAGGTAATTGAAGCAGCAGCGGATATATTTCAGAATACATGTATTGAACACAATGGTAACAAGAAACAATTCTCCTTATTGATTTTATTTGAACAGATTACAAGCTCTCATTTCTCTCTGATACAATATTACATTCTCTCAGAACTTTACAGATTACAATGATCCCGTTCCCATACATTACATCCCTTTATATACAAAACCAACTCTTGCAACAGATATCATCTCTTGGCATCTTTTCTGATTTCTGGCTCCTGAGGATGACGCTCGGGCTATCGCTTCAGACTATCCTTCTCGATGCATAGTGCACCTGCATGCAGACTGATGGTGGGTCAGTATATCAGTATACTGGTGAATTGTGAACAAAGGAGCTACATTCTTCTGAAACGATCACTGTTCATTTAGTGAGAAAACATTTTCTTGCGATGTGATCTTGCTAGTTTTACCTATGTTCTTTCCATGCATACAGAGTCAGTTTATATTTCTTTTGAAAACATCTTTGAAAACCCAATATAACATTTCCATCTTAGACGCTGTGCCTCCCACGGGTTCAGCTCGTCGCTAACCGCTATGACTCGCATGGGTTCAGCTCGTCGCTAGCCGCTGTGACTCTCTTGGGTTCAGCTCGTCGCTAACTGCTGTGACTCGCATGGGTTCAGCTCGTCGCTAGCCGCTGTGACTCTCTAGGGTTCAGCTCGTCACTAAGTGGATACCCCAATGCACATGCAATATCAAATGAAACCATCATGCATCAATCGAGCAAGTCATAAACAATTCCATATTCTTTTCAAGCAGGAAACATTTCTCTTTCTTAGCAGACAATATACGAAAATCTCTTATAAGCATACTCGAAGTCTAGCATCTTGTTATTAGCAACAACATTCATTCAAAAGCTCAGATTCTTATTAGGCGGAAGCGAATCATAAAATGAGTCTTTGTCCACTCACCCAGATCAATCATCTTCTGTTGCAGAGCCAGCAATCCGATCTTTCTGTCTATCTAGTGCCTTCGCGGAGCGGGGCACTACAGCAGGGGCGTCTGGCATACATCCGAAGGTTTATAGCAAACCTTTCCGAAAAATGCCAACCCTTCACTCATCTCATGAAGAAGGGAGTCTCTTACGTCTGGACAGGGGAATGCCAGAAAGCTTTCGATGACATCAAAGCTTACCTGACAAGCCCGCCAGTCCTGGTGGCACCCATCTCAGGCAAACCATTTCTTCTCTACGTCTGGGCCATAGACCATTCCTTCGGCGCTCTGCTGGCTCAGAACAACGATGCAGGCTACGAGCAAGCTATCTACTACCTCAGTAGGACACTGATCGGGGCCGAACATCGATACAACCCCATTAAAAAAGAGTGTCTGGCTTTGGTGTTCGCCATCCAGAAGACTCGCCATTGTGTCTCGGGCCAGACAATTCATGTCATCTCCCGAGTCAATCAGGGTTCTCATGCCAAAGCCAGGATCATTGAACTCCCGGCTAGCTACATGGGCGATCTTGTTGACGCCGTACAACATGGTGTTCGTTCCACAAAAAGCCGTCAAGGGTCAAGCTCTGGCCGACTTTTTAGCTGCACACCCCATCCCAGAGTCCTCCAGACTCTATGAAGACATCCTGGATGAGGTCCAAGAATCAAACGTCACCGAAGAAAGCTCCGTCTGGCGGATGTCTTTCGATGGCGCTTCAAGAACAGGCTCCAAAGGCCAAATCATCGTCGGAGTGGGGGTAGTCTTAGTCTCCCCCGATCAGCTGGTCATCCAGCATGCTTATTCCCTTTCTAAGCCGTGCTCCAACAATGTTGCCGAGTACAACGCTCTCATCATGGGACTCCAGCTGGCGCAACAGCTGGGGGTGGATCATCTGGAAGCCTATGGCGACTCAAAACTCGTCGTTAACCAGATCAGAGGACAGTACAAAGTTTGCCATGAAGATCTGGTTCCTTGCCATGAGGTTGTATTAAACATTATTGCAACCTTCACCAAGTTCTTCATAGAATACGTACCCCGGTTACAAAACCTGGAGGCTGACGCTCTGGCTGGCCTCGCAGCCTCATTGGCGGTACCCCTCGGGACTCAACACTACGTCACGGTAGTTGGTCGAGACTTGGTCTATCCTAAAAATAATCTATGCTCACAAATGGCCCATGCCATGTCAACAAGCGCTGGTGTTAATGTCCGAGACTGGAGGTTCCCGTTCATCGACTTTGCTGTCTACGGAATTCTTCCAGAGGACCCGAAGGAAGCCGTCTCAGTCATGAGACGTTCCCTTCGATTCTATTATGATACAGCCACTAAAATACTGTACCGACGTTCCTACGATGGACTTCTCCTTCGATGCCTATCCAACGAAGAAGAAGCCGAAGCCCTTCGGGAAGATCATGACGGAACTTGTGGGGCTCATCAACCTGGCCCTAAGCTGCAGGATCGACTGTACCGCATGGGCTACTATTGGCCAACCATGGCAGCCGACGCTGTCGACTATGCTAAGAAGTACCATGCTTGCCAACTCCGTGCCGACTTCATCCATACACCATCGGAACCACTACATCCTACGGTCGCCTCTTGGCCCTTCGAAGCTTGGGGCATGGACATTATAGGACCAATCACCCCTCCTTCATCAAGGGGGCACCGCTTCATCCTAGACATCACAGACTACTTCTCCAAATGGGCAGAAGCAATTCCGCTGACGGAAGTAAAGAGCTCTAGGGTGATCAGCTTCATCAAGCACCATGTCATCTACCATTTCGGGGTACCTCAAAGGATTATCAACGATAATGGTCCACAATTCATCAGCCATGTTTTCAGCAGATTCTGTGACAAGAATCATATTCAGAACGTGGCATCGACCGCCTACAACCCGGCAGCAAACGGATAGGCCAAGGCATTTAACAAAACTATCGTCAGGCTACTCAAAAAGGTCGTATCATCCAACAAACACGACTGGGACGAAAAGCTCGGCGAATGCCTTTGGGCCTTCCGCACAACGGTACGGACCTCGACGGGCAACACACCATTCTCCTTGGTCTACGGAAGCGAAGCGGTACTACCTCTCGAGATCCAGATATCCTCACTCCGTGTAGCGATCACAAATCAACTCACAGAAGAAGACAATCAATGTCGCCGTCTGCGAGAATTGGAGGCACTTGACGAAAAAACGTCTCCTAGCTCAACAGCGCATCGAACTCTATCAAGCCCGTATATCACAGGCTTTCAACAAGAAGGTCAAGCAGAGGACCTTCCAAGTAGGCGACCTGGTTCTGGCAATCAGGAGGCCGATGGTGCTGACTCACAAAACACCAGAAAAGTTCGAGCCCAAGTAGGAGGGACCTTTCATCATAGAGACGGTATACTCAAACGGTGCTTACCGCCTCGCCAAACCCAATGGGACTTGTTCATGATGCCCATCAATGACAAGTTCCTAAAGAAGTACTACTCTTGACATCCTTCAGACATGTACTTCTATCTCCACCCAACAAGGGAGTCTGTGGACCCAATCATCGGGGCTCACGTACGATTCCCTTCCACAAAATCTTACGCTTCCGGAACCCAGCTGTTCCGTAGCGTTCTATCCTCCTGTAGAAGGACAACGACGTCCACATTACCTCTGAGTTGCTCCTCTATGCCCTACAAAGTGAAATCCTACGCTCAGTAAGACTACGCTACCCATCATATTTACCACGTCCACATTACCTCTGAGTAAACATCCCGTACGTACAGACAATCCCTGCGTTGTCGTACATTGATCACAGAACTTTCAGATCCATATTACCTCTGAGTAGTTCCGCGTATGCCTCCAGGGTCATTCCTACCACGTCCATAGCACCTCTGAGTAGGAAGATTCTATCAATTGAACCCCATATTTGCCATGTCCACATTACCTCTGAGCAAACATGTCGGTTCTCCCAAACTTATTATCTGTACCTAAAAACTAAGGTGCGCAAAAGATAATAGGTCCATACAAATCATCAAGTTCATGACAACGAGAATGAACACACCACAAAACTCTTCATTCTTTATTTAAAAGTAAAGAATTACATCCCCAACAGGAGTTGCAAGTTACACAAAATAACGAAAAAAAGGGAGAGACTACAATCCCTAAGCATCTCCAGGATTGCTGAAAGCTCTTCAATCCGACTCTTTAAGTCTGTTGTTCGAGTCTCTACGGTCGCCAGGACTCGGCATTCGGCTTCTTGACACATCATTTCCATGGCCTCAGGAGAAGTGTCATCCTCATGCTTCTCGTCCAACTGTTGCCGCTGCTGGGCCAGGAAAAGAGCCTGACCGGTGAAAGCTGCTTCCTCCTCCTTAGATGATACATGTTCAGCTTGGACTCGCTCAGCATCAAATAAGAGTTGGGCCCGCTGGTCTTCAAGGAGGCAAATCTTGGCATTAACCTTCGCTATACTAGCGTACGCAACTCACAGCTCCACCTTCTCCTACGTGGACTGAGATAGCCTCTCCATCGCAGCCTCAGTTTTGGCCACCTCGTGTTCCCAAACAGCCACTGTGGCCTGATAAGATGACTCAGTTTCAGCTACAACTTCTTCTTTTCTGCGTCTATCAAGACGAAGAGATCATTTTGCTGAATACACTGAAACTCGAAAAGCAGCTAGTCCAACTCGGCCACCGATGCCTCCAGAATCTCGGCCATATGATCATGGCCCTGGTGGGAACGTATCAGACCAATATGAGGGAGTGACAGGGTTTTTGTCGTCGCAAAACTTCCATTAGCATTCATCACTGCCGATACGCCCCTCTGCAGCATCTTGTACACCGCCTCAATGATAAACTTCATGTACTCATCCGCATCAGCCAGCACTTGCGGTGTCATAGCAGGAGTTGGAGGAGCTGCTCTAGACGGCGGACCGGAAGAAGACCCGTCGGCTTCAATCTGCGAGGCTGAAACCTCAGCATCAACGGACTCTCCCTCGACAGGGGCTTGAACTTTGCCACTAGCCTGAGGAGCTAGAACTTCGCCACTGGCCTGAGGGGCTTGAACTTCGAGAGGGGCGTCGATATCGTGCCCCAAGTAGAAGGAGCAACAGGGGTTTTCAGCAAACCCTTACCCTTCTCAAGCTCGGAGCGACCTCCGACGTCGGGAGCTATCTCCTCCATCTCGAACTTACTGTCAGCAGGCCGCACGGGACCTTCCCCCTCTGGAAAAACAGCGAGATCAGTACTTGTTTCCTGACTCGACTCCCCTGGAGTCAGGCTCGACGGACGAGTCTCACCTTCCTCATCGGATCCCTCTACGGGGATAAAATCTGTCACTGCCTCCTGGTCGGCAGCCACCTCAGCCTCCGCTGCTGAGTCTGGGGTAGGGCTCGGCAATGATACAGCCGACCTCCCCTCATCATGATAAGGAGGGGAGTCAGCCCTCTCCTCTGTTTCCATCATGCCTGTTGCTCCTGCAACAGGCTCCCTCATCTCTGGAGGAACGTCATCTGAAGACGACGAACTCCACTCATCTTCCTCATCTGGAAGCCCCTTACCTGTAAAACCCCTAAATTTTTACTATTTTTTTATTATTAAATTTTGTACTGATTTAAAATTTTGTATTGTACGTCGCATAGTCGTATTGTACGTCGCGTACGAAATTTTTATTTTTCGTAATTGCTCGACGAGTGCGAATATGTGCGAGCGTACATATTTTAGAAAAATACTTTTCTAATTTTATAGTTTCAAAATAATTTATATAAGAATTATTTTAGCTATCGTACCAAAATTCCAAGCTCATTATTTTACATATTTTATTTATACAAGGCCTTTCGTTTATAACAATTATTGATAAAATTCTTGTGCATACGTATATATTTCCTAAATATTTTACGAGTTTATTTTAAATAAAATGTAATTTTTGAGATTTATTAATATAAATATTTTATTATTCAAAAAGATATTTAAAAATATTTATTATTTTTAAAATTATTATTATTGGTATTTTGAAAAATATATTTGGAAGTTATTATGGCCATTTAAATCTTGATTTGATTTTTGAATTTATTTAAATAGATTAAATTAGTATCCATATTTGGAATTTGCTTTATCCCAATTGATTTTAAACCAAAAGGATTTAATTAGATTTAAATTGGAGTTTGATTTGGATTTGGATTTATTTAAATTAAATTACGGGTTTAAACTAATCCTAACCTTTATCTTATTGGGAATTTCTGCATCCTATAAATAGGCAGGTACTCATCCATGTATTCTATTCTCCACAAATATTTCAACCACAAACGTGTGTGCATCGTGTCTGTGTCATCGGACACCACACCCGATCCGCCCCGCCGACACACCCAGCCATCGGAGCACAGCCTCCCATACGACTCCCCGCTCTCCTCGAGCATTTCTCCGCAATCCGGCCAAACCCAACTCCCACGCCACCGTTCCTCTTCACCATCACTGACCCGACCATCACCCTGTTCGTCGGCCCTAATACAACCCCACCGTCACCACTGCTAGCAACAACCACCTTAGGCAGCCGACGCCGGTCGAGCTCCCATGGCTTCTCCAAAAAGCAACCCCACCGGCGACCTGTCCTCCTTCCAGCCACCTCGATTTCCTGGCCAGAGCTAACTCCGCCTAGTCCCACCACACCAGAAAAGAAAAAAAATAGGAAAACCCAAATCGTCGTACCTCCTCCGCAGCGCCTTTCGGCGTTCGTCTCGACCCGCACCCCCGGATCTGGAGCCGTCTCCGCGAACTCCGCCTCGTCGAGCGCCGCGCTTTCCCGTCCGAGCACCGTCCTCGGCGACTGGTGGCTGAGGCCACCGAGAACCCACCATCTGCCGTCGAGCCTCCGCGCGCGGCCGGATCTCGACAGTTCCGCAGTGCCCGCTCCGACCGACCGCCCCCACCCGTCCGGCGCCTCCGCCGCGCCGTAGCCAGGAACCCGCCGTCCGATTTCCCCCGCTCAAACCCCCTCTCCGCACGACCCCACCGCTGACCGCCGTTCACTACGCTGTTGCCGGAAACCCACCGCCGCGCCAGTGCGAGCTCGCCGCCGCACGCAGCTCCGCCGCCCCCTCCGACAACCGCCGCGTGCACCGTTCCCGCTTTCTTTCCCTCCACCGGACCACCGCACCTGTCGCCGCTCCGCTCACCTCTGCCTCCCTCTTCCGCTCCTCTCCACCGCTCGCGGCCTTTCCCAGCCGACGAACGCCGCGCCACCACCGCGCCCTTCGGAAGACCACCAACTCTCCGCTCTCTCCTCCCTTTCCTTTTCTTACTCTTCTCCTCCTCCTGCTTCTTCGTTTCTTTTTGTTTTTTTTACTTTTCTCTCTCTCTCTCTCTCTCTCGGAAAGAGAGAACACTCATTGAGTTTTTGTTTTGTTTTTTTATTATCAATCACTGTCACTATCTCGGAAAGAGAGAACACAGTTGTAAATATATTATTATTATTATTATTATTATTATTATTATTATTATTATTATTATTATTATTATTATTAATTTACTATCATTAGTTTATTATTTGTATTATCATTATTATTAACACTTTTATTATTAATACCTTGCTATGGTTATTATTATTATAATTATTATAATTATTATGAGTATTTTAATTTTGTGGAAGTATCTATGAGTACGGGTATTAGGTATGTTGCCATTATTATTAGTAAATATATATATATATATATATATATATATATATATATATATATATATATATATATATATTATAAATTTCTAGTCTTTCCAATTATTTACTTTGAATTACCATAGTGATTCGCCTTTTAGTTGCCCAAAAATGATTTATCCTAATATATGTATATTTATTTTTATCTAAATATTTTCGTTAACAAGATATGGTTTTCTATCAAAACTTTATCATTACCAACTTAGAAATTTGGCCTAAATTAATTTTTTGCATATTTTCAAAGTATGTATCAAAAACTAGTCTACTCAGTAAATATATTTTCCTTACTATAAATATTTTCAAGTGTTAGAAATAGTTTTCTATTATTTATCCTTTATTCTTTGATTTCTCTCATGTCCGTAACCGATCCTCATATTCCCATTCTGTCACCAAATTCGTACCACCTTATGTCCACCTTAACTAACTTGACCGTCCTGGACCCAATGGGACTATCCATGCCACCACCCGAGGTTACCTTGAGTAGTTGTTATCCGAAGTTGCAGTTCGTGCCACATTGATCATTGCAGCACACCAGACGTACTATCAGGCAAGACACCTTGCCATTTGCTATTTACTTATTTTATCTCATATTTCATGCATTGTTCATTATTTTTTATACAAAATAAACTGTGATACATGGCATAACCAGTTAGAACTTACTGTTCATTTTTATTCTGCTATGTATTATTTTCTTACACATTAAACCTAGATTTAAGGGACCACCTTGTGTGTTGCATTCATTGGCCTTGACACGTTGTAACACGAAGTTGTGTGTCGCATATAGAATACGGACATGCGAGACTGGCTGGCCACCGGTGCGTATAAGCCGTGCGATAAGAATAACAGCTAATAGAGGTTGCATGCTAGTTTGACTTAGCGGTTATAGATGTTTATTGTTGTGGATACAACAAAGTAGGCATTGGGCGAGGAGGACAATTCCTTAGCGTATGGGCTTCGATGTACTTTCCCTTTTGTAACCCGTGAGCTCCGCCGGAGACGCGGGTCAGATTACCCATGATTACTGACGACCACTGGCAATTGTACGAAACGTCATGCTCTTACTGATGGGGCCTCTGGTGCCCAAGGGGAGACTATGCCGATCCTATTAGCCAGGGCCCATGCGTAGGAAGGATTGTTCTTAACTATGTTTCACTTAGAATGGTTAGGTACCTTATCCGTTAGGTACGAGTACTTTTGGTTTGGGTACTTGTATCTGACCGTGGCTTGGAACAATAACTTGTCGCGGATTAGTTCGTCACATCTTGTCCTTGTTTGGTTGTAGGTGTGGCTTACTACTTCGATGAGAAGGTATTGAACCTTGTTGGGGGTCCGGATACCATATTGGATTCTTAGCATGGAAAGATACGTCACCGTGAATTAGTTTACCATCTCCTGTCCTTGTTTGGTTGGGGGGATGGTACGCTCGTTCAGTAGGTGTGTATTGGACCATGTTATAATTCAATTGACTTATTTATTTGAGCAATATTTATTCAGTTTATATGGCATGATATTATGTATCTTGTTACGTCCCTCTGAGGACCTGGTTATCTCTCCAGGTATGTGCTATTGTCTTTCGCAGGTGTTCTAGCTCTAACCGTGATCATCGATATTCCTTCGAGGATGATTGCACTTGGATCGTCTTCGCTTCGCTCTCCAAATTTATTTCTTTTCTCATGTATTCCTTTTCATAGTTGGTAGTGGATTTGTCTTCGCCCAACATATTGTATCAAGACAATTTATTCTCATTATATGATATCTTTTATTCATTTATTTTTGTGGATGAGATTAGTTATGGTTCTACTGCATTTTACAGCTTATGTATTCATACGAGGTTTCCATATATTGGAGTGTACTTCGTATGTATACAGCTGGCATGTCTACGTTCCTAGTCCTACGTATTTTGGGACTGGGGAGTCACATTACCTGCTGGGTCCTCAATGTCAGATGCCCCTACGGCAGCTTGAACCCTCCCGGGAACTGCTTCAACCTGAGCTTCCCTTCCATCATAATCTGGAGATACTAAAATCTCCGCATGAACGATATTATCAGGATTCTCCTTCACGGGAGACATTACAATCGGAGGAATGCGCTCATCAGAAGAGCTCGCCACCTCCTTTGGTTTACTGACGCCCGGTTTCGAAACCCGGGTCTTCTTCTTCAACGGTTCCTACAAAAGGAAAGCATATGTCACAAAAATGACAGAAGGAGCCAGACTATGGAGAACGTCTTTACCTCAGCAGAAACTGATTCCATTAGCGTTACAGGCGGCACTCCCGTAGCATTTGGAGTCGTCGTTTTTCTCGGCCTTTTTGGTACAGACGAACCGGCATCCGCGTCAGCCCGCCTCTTCCCAGTTGGGGGATCTTCCCGAGTGCCTTCCGTTGATGCTGCAGCAGCAGCCCGATATCTCGCCAACTCTGGTGGATGATATGACCGGGCCGCCGCCAATATGTTCTTCGTAGCCTCAAGCTGAGTTCCAACAATGAAACTAGTCTCCCTGTCATAGTCAGGAGGCACTGTATTCATGGCACAATATAGCTTAACGGCCGAATACAGGATCTGTGGCCGAAGGTTGTGAACTGGTGTATTAAAACGAACCCCAGTGCACCCGACATTGTAATATTGCCAACCCCTAGCTCCATCCAGCAAACTTCCAGCGAACCCCAGACTGTTACTGGGGTTCCGTAACATTAGCTGGGTGTAACCAAACTGGCGAGCGAACCGGCTCGGCAGATATGGCTCCAGGTAATACCTATTTTGGTAGCGGTAGACCAAGTGGGAAGGCCGAATACTCTGCAACCAACGAAACCCCCATTTCGGCAGAGTGATTGCATCCTCACCAGAGTCTTCCAAATCTTGGTCAGCCTCGAAATCTTTGAAGATGGGACTGACCTTGACGATCTCCCACCCCTGAAGATAAGACAATACTCTCCTACAGACGGGGACGCCGGTGTGCAGCCACTTCCTCTTGTAGAAACGGCGGATAAAGGCGTCACCCTCAATGTGATCGTCTTCAGGACTCGGACTCATCACATTCAGGTGGTACAGAATCAACCATCCCATCAGATAATGGAATGGTAGCTCGGCACGGAGAAAGTTGTCTTTCCTGCCCCTCTCATAAACCACGTCATTCATGAAATCCCTCAAACCCCGCAGCAGGTTACACACCATCGCGGGGAGAAGAGCCACAGGGCGACCAAAAGCCAGTTTCACTGCTGGCAAAATGAGGTTTCGGGTCACCCTCTCCACAGATCCTGACCCGCCTGAGAACACACAATCCCGGAGCCATATCATCAAGTACGCAGTCAACACTGCCTTGGATGACATCCGGTGCACGCAATGCCAGAAACAGCTATATACATCCTCGCCTCTCTCATTTGAACGAGGAGCCTTCTCGCCTAGTCGACTCATTTCGGAGGTTACTTCTGCGGGCTTCAGTCCCTGTGGAGTCGTAAACCGAACCTTCGTAGAGTCCGCCAGGTCCTGCTTGAAGACATAATCCCTCCAAGTAGCACATGAGGCTGTGACTTGCCTTTATCCTTCTGTTGCAGCAGATAATGATGGTTCGCCACCTCTTTGAAGATGGCCATAATCTTCGGGTCCTTCTTTTCCAGAACCAGGATCTCATCATTTGTCGAGAAATATTCCTCGTACGGTTCCAACCCCCAGGGAAGCTTGGAAACCTCGTACATCTCATGGAGAGCCAATCCCAACTCCCCCACTGGAGTAAAGGAAGTGCCAGTCTGGGTATTGAACATTTCCAAGAGTGCAAGGAACATATGCTTGTTGAGATCCACGCCGGCCTGTGTGGCACGGATAGTGGCCGTCAGCCCAATCTCTTTAAGCTCAGCCTTGAACTTCGACAACACCCAAAGGGTCAACTTGTCCCACTTCGGCACGTGGTGACACCAACCTTCAACCCTAAAGCCACCTTTTGGATACATAACCTTTGACGTTAGCATCCGATTTGCAAAGGTTGAAGCACCAAAGGCAAAGGTGTCATTAGGGACTTCACTATAAAGGCTCCCGGGACGCAAAGTGCGACAGCTGAACGAGGGCCCGGCTCGCGAGGCGGCTAAGGTATCCCTTTGATTCGAAGTAACATCAATCGAAAGGGTACCCCCACTGCCCCTCTTTGAGAAGGAGTAAGTTCCCATGGCATCCTTCTCTTGGAAGCCAAACGGTAGAAAGCCGTCAGCGGCAATTGGCGTTCGAGTTACCGCATGTACAGAACCATGCCCTTCGCAGAGAAGAACCAGTCTTCCTTGATCTTTAGTACCTTTGCCTTGGTGGAGGTCAAGCGGTCGCCAAATAGAAAGACTGGTTTCAAGAAAGTCGCATCCTCGGACTCGACGGATTTTAGTTTGCCGCTCTCCATCATACTCTAGAGGAAAACAGGCGACTGATCCCGGATTTGCAGCAGTCTCTCGGAAGGCTGATTCAGTAGGATAGCATCCTTCGCGGGATTAATAACCTTTTCGTCGAAATCAACTCCCATTTGGCAAAGAGAAGCATCCAGAAGGACTTCATTCAGCAAAGGGATAGTCATCGACACTGACACAGCAAAAACAAAAGTCAGGCGACAGAGAAGCCTTAAGAAGACAAAATATTGGGTATGTTAAGCAGCCTGGCGCATCATCGGGGCTTAAACCCATGCGCGTCAGCAGTGAAGCTTCGGCACAACATCAGGTCTTAAACCCATACGCGTCAGCAGTGAAGCTTTGGCGCATAATCAGGGCCTATACCCATGCGCGTCGGTGGAATAACCTCGGCGCATCATCAAGACCGAAGTCCATGCGCGTCGGCGATAAAGAGTTAGGGCACAGCAACATGATCCAACTCATCCATATGCTCCAGACTCGTCTAAAAAGTTGAGGGATCACCCCCACCCGTCACCGCAGGCCGAACGTCGGCCGGAGTCACAATGGTGACTGGAGTATCCTCCTCGACGAACTCCGTAGGCTCCTTCCCCTTGCCAGCACCACCGCGAGGAGTCTTGGGGGCCATTTCGTAAAAGAAGAAGTTTAGGGTTTTTTCAAAAACTCTAGAGAAGAAGAAAGCAAAATAGAGAAGAACCCTCTCTCTTCATCAGACGCCTATTTATAGGCTTAGGTATACGCGGAATCTGATGAGGAGTGACATCAGCCGCCGCCTCGGGTTCTGTGAGGAGATAACTGCAAATAAATCCAAAAAGATCATCATTAATCTTTTTTGGTTATCGAAGCGTTATCATTTGCATTAACTGAGAGGAGCATGCGCCCTATCACTGATGCGCGGAGTATCCATGCGCCCGAACAGTCCACCATGCTTCTTATTCAAAGTATTCGAAAACTTGACAAAAAGTTTTGAAAACTTTGAAGGGGGTCTTGTAGAATCAAGGAATTTCAGGACCAGAAATCCTATGCGCCTAACATTTCATGCGCCCAGATGGCACAGCAAACAGCAAAAGCATAGACATTAAAAAAAAAGATTTTTATTTCACATAAAAGTCTATTACATGTCTAAAAAAAGGGCTGTACAAAGGAGAATTTCTACAAAGAAAAGACCCTCAGTCTACAGCTAGGCCCAACAACCGCCATGCGTTCTCAGTTTGGCGCATCACTTCAGCGTCTCAACCAGGCGCATCACTTCAGCGTCTCAGCCAGGCGCATCACTTCAGCGTCTCAGCCAGGCGCATCCCTTCAGCAGCTCAGTCATGTGCATCCTCAGTTATGTGCATCCCTTCAGCAGCTCAGTTATGTGCCGCCCTTCAGTCAGGCGCATCTCTTCGACGTCTCAGTCAAGCGCATCTCTTCAAGAGCCTCAGTTATGTGCATCATGAAGTCTCAGCATATGCGCCACTTCGACCCGATCAAATGCTTCGACTAATGAAGCATTTATTGAGCAGAACGAGGGTGGGAAATCAACCCCCTAGCTGGAGGAAGAGCTCTACAAAGGAAGAGGAGAGCACCGCAATTCCTGCGGCAAAAGGAGGCTTTCAACACAACCAGAATGGACAACACCCACTCTGGCAAGAGGAGGAGCTCTCCCAAAGCCCAAGGAAGATGATCGAAGCACCACAATTTCGATCTGTGGCTCTTCCAGCATAACGAAGACGGAGCTCGAGCATCCCGATCTTTGGATGCAACAGGAACCTTTTGCCTGCCTCAGAAGCCCTCGACTCTGACTTTTGGATGTAACAGTCACCTTCAAGTGCATCAATGAAGACAATACGTCGCATCTTCACCCTCGGGAGCATCTCGTCAACAGAATGTGCTCGAGCAAACAAGTTTATTTTGGGAGGACGTGAGAGAACGAGAAACAAACTCTCTCCTTGCCACTATTTATAGGCCGGGCAAATCAAACCCATGCGTCAAGTGGCGGGCTCTCCGAATCCCGTGCAATGAATTTGCATTAATGGTGATGAACCTGACGTTTCGAATTCGGCCAAGTCAAAAACGGCTATTTAAAGCACTCGAAGAACGTAACAGTCGGACCAATAAAATCATGTCATGCAAACGGATGCGCCGGTCAGACCGTGCATCACACAGATGCGCCCATCAACACCAAGCGCCTCATAAGGATGCGCCCTATGCGTCCCCATGCGCCTAGTGGAACGCAGATCGACGTGCCCACTCAACAGCCCATCACCTGTCAAAGAACATTAAATGCTGAAGTCTGACAGAGTTGGCAGCACGTCTCCCGAGGACTGAACAGTTGAAAGCTTTTTCAGAAGACGAAGCGTCACTGACGTCAGCATCATCATTGCTTTCCTCCGGCCGTTACAAGCCACATGGCCGCCCAACTATTTTGCATGTGCCCCCGCAGCTATGCGCCCAAATCTCTGTATGTGCCTCAAAAGCCGTACGCCTCAGACTTTTCTCTAATCCCTAAAGACAGAAGTTAAAGTCACTACTGAAGCCCCGCATGCGCCTCAAAAGCTGTGCGCCCCGACTGGTTCGTGACTCCTAAAGGTTACAAGCTAAAGTCTTCTCATGCGCCCAATCTCAGGCGCATCCTATCAGATCACTCGCCACTAAATCCGAAATCTTCGAGCCATGGACCTACGACACGTGTCCTTTGACTTGATTCAGCCTATGAAGGGGTGCTAATCACCCAAGATCTCAGCAACTGAAAGATCCTCTCCATTGCTACGTGTAAGCTCGGCCACAGCCCACAAAGGCAACAGGAAGGGTTCAACTCCTCAATCAGAGCGCATCGTCCATGCACCTCCATCAGCAATCACCACGTGGCATCCCCACAAATCGGTGCATTCTACATATGCGTGTATGAGCAGCCAGCCTGCAAAGCTATAAATAGAGGGATCATTTCCTTCTTCCACACACACACAGCTACGAACCTATACATACACACAGAGAGACAGATATAGACATTCAACATCTCATTCCTCTCCGCAAGCTCCAGCATCCGGAGCAACTCAGACCTTCAGAGAACCGATAACCGTCGTCAGATCGTCAACGGGGTCAACGTATTACCACTCGCTCCATCGGCACAAGGGACCCAGATAAACAAAAGTGTACTCCTAGGACTACATCTAAGTCCTACATTGTAACACTGTTCTGTTTGTAATTGAAATTTACAATTAAAAGATTTTAATGGCAAACAACTATTGTCCAAAACAAGGGAAAGCGCCCTTTGGCCTTTTCTTCTTCGGCGTAATTTACACATGCTCATGCTTCAGTGCAACTTGTACGGGTTCATGCCTTGGCACAACCTGCATGAACTTGTACACTAGCGCAATGTAAAGAGAAGCACTCTTTTCCACCAAATCAGAAGCTTAGTGAGAAATCACTAAATCAAGGAAAAGGCTTTTTAACTTTTCTCATTCTGCTCGAGTCGCTGACTGGGTGGAAAGTACTACTCTCCTTAATAGAGACAACCAAATTTCTATCGGGAAGATGAGTTTCATTCAGAACAAACCTTCCATGCAAAAGGGCATGATGCCTACTCCAAAGAGATCAGGGCAGGATCTACCAACCTTATGTATTTCAAGATCCCGACGAGACAAACTACTAGTATCTCAAGTAGATACACAAGCAGCTCCTCTGTCAGACTTGCGCACCTATATCAATATGTGCTAGTTAGGCTCAACCTCGGGAAATCAAAAGATGCATCAAGCGTAACCCGCACCAGTTGCTAACTTACACCAGAGGAAGAATGCTGAGGTGAAAGATCCTATGACTTATGCTAACCTGCTTAGCACGTCCTTGTACACTCAAGGTACAGGACATCTCAGGAACATGAACCATGTCCCGAATATCATCAAGGACTACGTTACTGCAACTTCTTCTTATCCTGTTAGTGACCTCCGTGAACTCTTAATACAAAAGCGAAAGGTTGCAAATCCATCCCGTCCAGCGGTGATCCAACAACAAGAACATCATTGCAACCACCATCACGAAGTTATCATCAAATGCTGCTGTCAGTCAGCCAAGCGGCCCGTCTTTGACCATTTGAATTATGTTCAGACTCCTTAACCAATTGTAGTGGACGAAGATGAACGACTATATGCTTCTGTCAACATGGCATCTCGAAGCACTGGGGGTGGAAAACGTCTAAGACGTAATGCGTCTCGCAATCCTAGTGAACAATACCTAGATCGGATTCATGAATCCGATGAAGGAGTATACCAATAAACTAGATCAAGAAGCCGAGACACAATCGGCCAAAGGAATCTTCTTGATTCAAACCAAGATTCCTTTAGTCAAAAAGATATCCCTATCACTTATTCTGGGATAGTTTTTTATGCGACTTTGACGCTGACAGTAAAAGTTCTGAAAGGACAATTTTTTCCACTAGCTCGACTTCAAAGGCTAGAGAAGTGACTGCTTATGCCGTCACAGAAGATCAAGATACCTCCACTACTTCCAGTCAAGAGTAGAGAATTGCTGCTTTGGAGGCTAGTTTGAAGAACATGGCTAAGATGATGGCAGGCATGCATGTTGTGATTACGGCACAACATACAGTTCCATCAGTAGCGAATCTGATTTCGACTCAAGAACCTGTTACAACGTCAATTCCCACCAATATTGTTCTGGGGGTACAATCTCCTTACACTGCTTCCATTCCTGCACAAGCTATTCTAAGTCAATCTGGTGCAGGGGGTGGTACTTATCATACGGTACCCCCTCCTAATACATTGAATCAATCTACTACTCCACAATCAACAGGAGATACCAATAAGGTCGTAAAACTTTTACGTACTCAATTTGAAGCTTTCAAACAGAAGGATGGCCTACAGAAGCTTGGGATCAAACAGCCCTATCCCATAGAATAGAAAGAGGTCCAATTTCTTCCTAAATACAAACCCCCTACTATTATGCTATTTGATGGCAGCACGTCTCCAAGTCAATACCTCAACTACTTTGAAGTAATGACTGATCAACTCCAACCAAATGATGTTCTTCTTACCAGAGTATTTGTCGGCTGTTTAGCTGGTACAGCATATGACTGGTATCTTAGTTTACTAGATGGATGCATAACCTCTTTCGCTGGCTTCAAACAAATATTGTTGGAACGATTTTATGAGGGAACCAACGACATGCCTATGTCTGCTCTCATCAAAATCAAACAACGACATAATGAAACGACTGAATGTTTTATTGAACGGTTCCGCCATGAATACTCAAAATACCTTGTAGGGTGTGAAAATTATGACACGCTGACATAAGACTCAGTCCAAGTCATACGCTCAAAGCCATACGCTCAGTCCAAGCCATACGCTCAAGGCCATACGCTCAGTCAAAGCCATACGCTCATCTAAAGGCCGTACGCTCAGTGAATATTTTATTATTTTCTGAGATGACAGCACAGCATGTATTTAATAAAGGATGAATCTGACACTTCGTCTTTCGTACAAAGACAGCTGTCCAATGAAGACTAGCCGTCGTATAGGTTTTCGAAGAGTCAGTTTTGTCTTTTACGAGGACAGCTCAGCATCTCTCATAAATGTAAAAGCCATCATTACTGTCAGTTTTGACAGTCTGTCAGCCATCATATCCGCAGTCACGACGCTCGAGAAGATTTTGTCAGTTATTGGAAGATATGGCATATCAAAGAAGATTGATGATGGCCACGTGTTTACTTATTCAAACATGCCACGTGTCTACTGATTCAAACATACGAGCGTATGGATTCCATACGGCTCCTTGCCAACCAAGTGAGCGTATGGATTCCATACGACTCCTTGCTAACCAAATGAGCGTATGGATTCCATACGGCTCCTTGCCAACCAAATGAACGTATGGATTCCATACGACTCCTTGCCAACCAAATGAGCGTATGGATTCCATACGAATCCTTGTCAAGTGAGCGTATAGTTTCCATACGACTCCCTGTCAATAATGTGAGCGTATCAGCTTTATATGGTTCTACGCTGTCCAAGTCAGCGTATGCAAGACATGTGCCTTCAAAAGCTAGCGTATGACTCTTCTTCTAAGGCAGCGTATCACAGCAGTTATGTCCAGAATAATTTTCAACGTGCAGTTAACACACGTTCTCACGTGTCCTGCACTCAGTTATCCACTTCTTCAGAAGTTATGCAACGTGGCATTCATGCCATCAATCTCTCCTGAATATGCTCCACTACTTTCAACCGCATGCTAATGTGTCTCCATCAGAATTTGCCACGCGGCCCTGCAGTTATGCACACGTCAAGTAACTACCTGAGCGTATGCTTAAGGACAGTTATCCTGAACTCTATAAAAGAGAGTTTCTTCATCTTCATCAGACTACAGTCAATTTTAGAGAGAACAGAGAGATTGCCCAGTTGCTGTCCAAGTTCTTCAAGGTTTGAGTTTTCTTCATCGCATCGTCTAAGGGATAAATTAATCGTCTTCTAGATTAGATTCCTACAGTTGTAATTTTCTCAGATACAAAATAAATAAAGTAAATTTATTTATGGAAAACAAATTGGCGACTCTGCTGGGGAAAGCTGTCTCCTCCAACGAGATGGCAACAACTCAATGCGATACTTCGTCGATCGGCTTGACGAAGAAGACGATGGTTGTACAATTCGACCAATCTGCTTATGAAGAAATGCTCAAAGCGAAGGAGGACCGCACTGCTTCCTCCGCTCTTCCTGCTGCCAAGAAGAAGGGACGCTCTGTCTATATCCCTAAGTCTTCTTCAACAGCCCGAGACGTTTCTGTCACTTCTCACGCTGACAAGAACACGTCTTCAACTTCAACTAAGCACACTTCGGCTTCTCTGAACACGGCAACAGTGGCTTCTCCTAGTCACGCTGACAAAGTTGGTTCTTTAACCAAGTCAGCGTGTACTAGGAAAACCATCTCTGGACATGTCAAAGTCCCTTCTCCCTCTACTCTTACGATAGCAGTCGGCTCTTTAGCCATTGATGACTCTGTGCGTATGGCATTCAAAGGGCAGCGTACGGCAAAGGCAGCGTACAAAAGCCAACATCAGGAAGCGTACGCTAAGCCAAAGCCAGCATATGCTAATAAAAAGGTAGCGTATGACCAGAAGTCCAAACTGAAGTCAGCGTATGCTAACAGATACAGTCCTTTGACTGTTTCTCAAAATCAAGCTGGGGGTTCTCTTCCACAGAACATACAAATGATTCCCTCTCAACTTGCACATCTTGTGCCAACCAAGGAGAAAGACTCTTTAGTCAACTCCTCTACTCCTAAGGTCTTTACCTCTGGAGTTAATTTGACTAGTACTCTTACTAGATCAAACAAAAGAAAATGCCTTTTGGCTAATTCCTCCAAAGATGGATTATTACCGACTCCCAGTCGAAATAATACCCATCTTCCTTCTCTCCAAATTTCTCGATCTGAGAAAGGCAAATTACAAGTATCCAAGACTGATATCAAAGTCAGATCTCCTACGGATCTTCGTAACAAGCTTAATCAGAATCGTCTCGGTTCTACTGAGACAAGTATATTAGACCCTGATGCAGAATATGCCAAGAACTATGTGGCTCAAATTAATCAGTCTTTATACACTCAAGAACCGAGAAGACAGAAGAACAAAAGACAAGTTTCTACACAGAAACTATCTTCAAGTACTTCCCAATCTGTTCCTACAGATCTCCGGGAGTATTTGCAAAATAAACGGAGAATTGACACTCATCAGGCTATGATATTGCTCATATTTGCCATGAAAAGTATGGTTGCAACTTCCAACCTCGAGTTGTAATTCAATGTTGTTGTTCACCAAAAAGACAATCTGTTTTCAAACGGATTCAGTATGAACCAATCTTGGATGAAGATGAACCTCTTTTTGCTTCTGTCAACATGACCTCCAGAAATATTGGGGGTAGCATACGGTCTGATGCTATATCAGACACTGAAGATGGTGTTTATCTCGGCACCCGATCCAGGACCAGAGCCTTGGCCAGGGTCTCTTCTTCTTCTCATCCAAGTGGTAATCCGGAGATCACAGAGGACTTCCTTGGAGAATTCAACTTTCCAGTAATGACTCCCGTAAGTAGCCCCGGGAAAGATACTGATTCACACAGTGATGATTCAGAACAAACTGTTTCATCATCTATTCCTCGAATGATTACCACTTACATGGCAGAGGGCAATCATGAACCTTCAACTAGCACCGAAGCTCATGAACAAAGGATTTCTTCCTTAGAACAACAGTTACGAGCTATGGCAGATACATTGAATGCTATGCACACTCTTATGCAAGCTCAGCATCAAACTCAGCAAGTCCAACATATAGCTCCTCCAGTTGTATTAAATACTCCTGTTGTTCCAAACCCGGAACCCTCTACTATTCCGGGGGTACAATCTAATGTTCCTGTACAACCCACTCCAAGTCAGTCTGGAGCTGGGGGTGGTACATATGCCGCAGTCCCTCCTCCCAATTACACTCAACAAGTTACAACTCCCCAATCTTCTGGAATTGTTACTGAAGAGTTAAGGAATCTCCGAACTCAATTCGAGGCATTCAAATAGAAGGATGGCTTATAAAGGTTAGGTATCAAGCAACCTTACCCAATAGAATGGAAGCAGGTATCGTATCCACCAAAATACAAACCTTCGACCATCTCTTTCTTCGATGGGACAACCTCCCCAAGTCAGTTCATTAATCACTTTGAGGTAATGACTGATCAACTGCAACCAAGTGACGCCCTCCTTACTCGGGTATTTGTTGGGTGTCTCAAAGGAACGACTTATGAATGGTATAGAAGTCTCCCTGATGGGTGCATTACTTCATTTGCCGGTTTCAAGCAAATGTTTCTGGAACGGTTCTATGAAGGGCTCAATGACATGACCATGTCAGCCCTCATAAGAATTAAACAGAAAAATAACGAAACTACCGAGGACTTCATTGAAAGATTCAGAAGAGAAGCCCTCAAAATGCCTCTCGGATCTCCCGATGCTGTTACTATCGATACTTGTAAGTCGAATCTCTTACCAATTATCAGCATGTGGACAGGGTCCACTCAGTTCCAAGATTGGCCTTCTTTCATTGTCAGTGCCAAGGCTGCTGAAGTCAGTGCTGAGACCTTCAAAGGTCTGGGGGTACAAATGGCTCCCAAGGAATCAAATCAGAGTGCTAGCAATAGTACTCGACCCAACAATCGCAAAGGGAAAGAAGCTCTTGAAGTCAATCTCCAAAGCAGTAGTCAAGAGGTAAAGACTACCCAAGCTACTCCAGCTCCAAAAAATCAACAACAGAGACCTCCTCGACCGAAGGAAGAATATTCTTTCGACGATGACGATGTTCAGGGTATCTTTGAATGCTTGCTCAAAGGTAATAAGATTCAATTGCCAGAAATTAAAAAGCCTGATGAAGCCAATAAGACAGATCATCCAAAATATTGTCCATATCATAGAATGCTGGGTCATACAATCCGGTCTTGCTATGTATTAAAAGAAAAGATCCAAGAGATGATTAAATCAGAAGCTGTGACACTGACACCCAAAGACAAGACAGTCACAGCAAATGTAATTTCAATGCAGTTTGGTGACTTCCCTCCCTTAATGGTAGAAAGTGGGATTGTTCCTATCCCCAAAGCAACTCTCGAAGTTGTAAACATCCCACCAGCACAGAATGACGGACTTGTTCCTGTCACAACTAAGAAGGGAGAGATCATGTGGATTCACCCAGATTTAATGACGGAGTTTGAAACATCTTCCTCTTCTCCTCGGAAGATTCTCTCATCTAAAAAGAAGCTCGGGAAGACTAAGTCATGCAATGTGACTTCTAGTTTCACACTCGATTTTTATCTAACCTCTACTTTCATCTTGGCAGGAAATTCACTCCCTACGGAGATAAAATCTGTACCTCAATTTGAAGATAGGTACAAGCCTGCTTTTCATCTATACAGTTCACAATCTCGTGAATTGATGGCAAAGATGGGTTATGATCTAGCCACTGCTCCTGGTTTGAACTCAGGCAAAGGACTCCGAGCACCTTTAGCCATCACTATGAGGCATAATCAATCTCGTGTTGGCCTTGGTTTCTGGAATGAAGCTCTCATCAAACATAAAAGAACTAGGAGCAAGATAAAGAATTGCAATATGGTTTCCATAGACCCTGAACCAGAATCTGAAGTTGAAGTTCATGCTGGAACTCGGTCAGGAAAAATATATCTGAAAGATTATGCTGAAATTCCTGAAGAAACTTCTGATGTCCCTCCGGTTACAGCTCCAACACCAGTCTCTACTGAAGAGCCTTCAAATGTTCCTGTTGAGACAATTCCTTCTAAGCCAACAGCAGCTGACAAAGGCAAACAACAAGTCTGCTTCGACAAACCATTGAAGAAGTCATCTCCTACAGGACTTGAAAAGCCTTATAATTT
Organism: Iris pallida; assembly: GCA_029216955.1. Taxonomy (NCBI): domain Eukaryota; kingdom Viridiplantae; phylum Streptophyta; class Magnoliopsida; order Asparagales; family Iridaceae; genus Iris; species Iris pallida. Next base: position 2,647,392 of record JANAVB010013598.1, on the reverse strand, counting down.
TGATATATTGGCTCAACTAGCCAATACCCCAGCTAAATTATCAATCTTCGAGCTCTTACGCCTCTCTAAAGAGACTCGAGAAACTCTAAGTGAAGCACTGCTGCAAGTAGAAACCTGCCTAACTCTTCTCAAGAAATTGGAAACAGAATCTGTTTCTCATTGCCATAATATATTGGAATTTATTCCAAATATTACCTTTATGCAGGACGATATGCTGCTAGAGGATAATTGACATGACCGTCCTTTATATCATACATGATATATTGATTCTATGAAGGTTGATCGTCTCCTGATTGATCCAGGATCCGCTCTCAGTATTATGCCAAAAGCTATGCTAGATGCACTGAAGATACCTGTGCATAGTCTTTCCAGCACCATCACTACCATCTTGGGATTCAATCAAGGAAAAAGTGAGCCTTTGGGCAAGATTCGCCTCAAATTTCAAATAGGCGATCTTCGTACTAAAGTTACTTTTTACATCATCGACAATCATGGTTGCTCATACAATGCTCTATTGGGGAGACCATTCTTGCATGAACATAATGTCGTTCCTTCGACTCTTCATCAGTGCTTCAAATATGTTGATGATAATGGAGAAGTTCAAAAGGAGGTTGCAGATCTCTATCCATTCAAAGGAGTTGAAGCTTACTTCAATGACGCTCGCATGTACAAAGATGAATACTCAAAAGTCTTGCAAGCTATGGATAATGATGATAAGATAGCAAAAGTTGGCACTTTTGTTATTCCTGTAAAGGGGCGTATCACTCCTCCGCAGTCTGTTAAATCATCTGAAGAAGGCTCACTGATAATTCCTGTCAGTGGACGTACTACTTCATCACCTGCCCAGGCTCCACAAGGCTCACTGATAATTCCTGTCAGTGGACGTACTACTGTGTTGTCTTCCCAGGCTCCACAAAGTTCACTGATAATTCCTGTCAGTGGACGTACCACTCCCCCTCCACCTTCTCAGGCTAGACCAGATACTCTAGTCATACCAGTCAGTGGACGTACTACTTATCCACGATCTTCTTCAAGGGAGCTCACCTCTTCTGAGCCTTTTGTTATCGATCTTAATCGAAACAAAACTTCTGATCGCTCTTCCTCTTCCCCTTTTGTCATTAATTTGACTAAGTTTGATAAGGCTCAGCCTTCTGATGTAAATACAGTATCTAATATTAATGAAGCATCTCCTTTGCAGTATATTGATGTCTGTAATCATGTACAAAGTTATTTACAATTGCTAGATAGCTTAGAGTCACTAACTATAGGGCTTGTACAAACTCTTCATACAGACGTATCATTGGAATCCATACAAAAATCATACTTCGTGGTCCCTGCTAGAAAGAAGGGAGAAAATCTAATCTTCTTTTATAAAGGACCCCAGAATCCTCCTAACTTGGAAGAAGATGACACAAACGACGATACTGGAAGGTTACAACTGCGTCGCTACAGTCAGCAATCTAAAAATATCATCAAGAATATGGGTTATGACTTTAGAACCAGTCTCAATAATGGAAAAGGAAGAAGAATGCCTGTTCGAATTCCTCCATTAAAATACGAAAAGACAAAATATGGTTTAGGTTACATTGCTCCTACCTCCTTTATCAACATCGTCCATGAAGATTCAAAATCCGATAAAGACGAACGATCTGAGTCTTCTGATTCCCTCTCTTGGGATTCTGACACGAGTATTGGCGATCTCCATCGCTCTAGTTTATCCATCAATATGGTCTCCGTTGGTGGCCCACAAGAAAATGATGAAGATGAGGATGATTTTGAAATATCATCCGAATCGGAACAATGGGCTCAAAGATTAGATAATCAATGGGAATTCAGATTCGAGCAGAGGGAACCTCCTACTGAAGATAAACTGATTCAAATTGATGTTGGTGAAGAAGGGTCTCCTAAACCAATATTCATCAGTGAAAGTCTTTCAGAAACAGATAAGCAAGAAATGATCAAGCTTATTCATGATTATATCGATGTCTTTGCCTGGAGTTATGAGGATATGCCAGGACTAGATCCAAAGATTGCAATGCACAAACTCTATATCATGCCAAATGCTAGACCAGTCAAACAACAACAGCGACGATTTCGTCCAGATATCATGGATGCAATTGAAGCTGAAGTCAACAAGCTTATGGCTTCTGGATTTATTCGAGAAGAACAACATCCTGAATGGGTGGCTAACATCGTTCCTGTCCTTAAAAAGACTGGCAAGATTCGAGTCTGTATAGACTTTCGTGATCTCAATGCAGCTTGTCCTAAAGACGAGTTTCCTCTTCCAATTACAGATGTCATGATCGATAATACATGTGGTTTCGAACGAATGTCATTCATGGATGGGTATTCGGGATACAACCAAATGAAAATGTTTCCAGATGATGAAAAACACACTTCCTTCAGAACGCCGATCGGTACATACTGTTATACAGTGATGCCGTTTGGTCTCAAGAATGCAGGGGCAACATATCAGCGAGCAATGAGCACTATATTCTGCGAACATCTCCAAAAAATAGTCGAATGCTATGTTGATGATATTGCAGTCAAAAGTCGACGAAAGGAGGATCATATCCAAGATTTGAAGACTATCTTTGATTTAATGCGTCAGCATCAACTTAAAATGAACCCTACTAAGTCCTTCCTGGGCATCTCTAGTGGTAAATTTTTCGGTTTCGTCATTACCGCTAAAGGTATACACGTGGATCCCGAGAAGATCAAAGACATTCAAGAGATGCGTCCTCCACGCACCTTAAAAGAGCTACGAGGATTTCAAGGAAGAATTGCTTATATCAGGAGATTCATTTCCAACTTATCAGGACGCTGCAGACCATTCAACAAACTTCTGAAGAAAGGTGTATCTTTCGTTTGGAACGAAGAATGTCAAAAAGCATTTGACGATATTAAACAGTATCTCATGAACCCTCCAGTTTTGGTACCTCCCGTCTCGAAAATACCATTCCTTCTACATGTTCGAGCCATGGATCATTCTCTTGGTGTATTACTCGTCCAGAAAAATAAAGATGGCCATGAACAGGCTATTTATTATCTCAGTCGCACAATGACTGGTGCTGAACCGCGTTATTCTCCAATCGAGAAAGAATGCTTAGCATTAATGTTTGCTGTTCAGAAAACGCGACATTATATTATCGGTCAAAGGATTCACGTCATTTCTCAAGTGAATCCCATCAGAATTATGATGAAGAAACCTGGTATTCTCAACTCCAGACTAGCTAATTGGGGAATCTTGTTAGCTCAATACGATATGCATTATATTCCTCAGAAGTCAGTTAAAGGACAGGCTCTTGCTGATTTTCTGGCTGCTCATGCGATTCCGGAAGATTCTAAATTATATGATGAGATTCCTGATGAAGTCTTGGATTCAAATCTGATTTCTGAAGAAATTCCTACCTGGCGTCTATTCTTTGATGGAGCATCTAGAATAGGTCCTAACGGCGATATTGTCGCTGGAGTTGGGATTGTTCTTGTATCCCCAAAAGGATTAACTATTCAGAGGGCTTATTCTCTAGATCAATCATGTTCAAACAATGTAGCTGAATATAATGCATTGCTCATCGGTCTTCAACTTGCTAAACATCTAGATATTCAATATTTGGAAGTTTATGGAGACTCCAAGCTTATCATCAATCAGATTAGAGGAACGTATGAAGTTCGTCATCAGGATTTGATACCTTATCATCGAGCAGCACTCTCTATAGCCTCATCTTTTGAAGATTTTTTTATTGAACATGTTCGACGAGCCTATAATGCAGAAGCTGATGCTTTAGCTAATCTTGCTGCTGTATTAGCTATACCAATCAGACGTCAGCAAGTAATAGTGGTTCATAACCGAGAACTATTCTGTGTTGAGAATAATTTGGCTTTGGCTTTTCCCTATAAACCAGACAAAGATTCTCTCAACCTTGATGCTGGATTAAAGTTTGACAAAATGTCCTCGTCTTCTTCTGATTCTACTATGGAATATGTTTTTTCTAATAAAACAGAAGCCATAACTGAAGACTGGAGACGCCCGTTTCTAGACTTTGTTTTGTATGATATACTTCCTGATAATCCGAGTGAAGCAGCATCTATCCGGCGTCGATCTTTCAGATTCTATTATAATCATACGACGAAGACATTATATCGTCGGTCTTACGACGGTCTTCTCCTCCGATGCATTGCTGGTGAAGAAGCACAATAGATAATCCGTGAAGCACATGATGGTGTTTGCGGAGCTCATCAACCAGGTCCTAAACTTCAAGATCGTATCCGACGTATGGGTTATTATTGGCCCACGATGGTGGCTGACGCTATTCAATATGCTCGGAAATGTAAAGCATGTTAAATTCATGCAGACTTTATCCATCAACCGTCAGAGTTCTTACACCCAACAGCGGCATCATGGCCCTTTGAAGCTTGGGGCATGGACGTCATTGGTCCTATCAACCCACCATCATCAAGAGGACATCGGTTTATTCTAGCAATAACCGATTACTTTTCCAAATGGGCTGAAGCAATCCCGTTATCTGAAGTTAAAACTTCTAGTGTTATCAACTTCGTCAAACATCATGTTATCTATCGATTTGGTGTTCCTCGGCGTATTATCCATGATAACGGACCGCAGTTCGTCAGTCAGAAATTTACTCGATTCTGCGACGATCATCGGATCAATAATTTAGCTTCTACAGCATATAATGCAGCAGCTAATGGATTGGCAGAAGCTTTCAATAAAACAATCATCAAACTCTTGAAAAAGTTCGTTTCTTCCAACAAACGCAACTGGAGCGAGAAGCTTGGTGAATGTTTATGGGCCTACCGCACCACAGTTCGCAATGCGACCGGATGTACGCCTTTCTTTTTGGTATATGGGTGTGAAGCTGTTCTTCCCCTTGAGATCCAGATTCCTTCTCTGAGAATTGCAATCTCCAATGAACTTACAACAGAAAACAATGATCGTCTTCGACTTCAAGAATTGGAAGCTCTAGATGAAAAATGATTGTATGCTCAACAAAATATCGAGCTTTATCAGGCCCGAATCTCAAAAGCTTTTAATCGGAAAGTCAAAGTCAGAGCATATCAGAAGGGAGAACTGGTCCTTACTGTCAGACGTCCTATGACCATGACACATATGAGCAAAGGCAAATTTGACGCGAAATGGGAAGGCCCATTCATAGTGAACAAAGTCTTCTCTAACGGAGCATATCAACTTGCCTCTATGGATGGGAAAGTCATGATGATGCCTATTAATGGCAAATTCTTAAAGAAATATTATGTATAATATTTTCATCATTCCCCAGCAAATATAAAATTCTTCTCTACAAAAGTTATTTCGATATCGTTATCCCCAGAGGAAACTGATATTCTACCATGTATCATTTTCCCAGAGAATTTGATATTTTGTCTTATTAGATCCCCAGTGGATTTAATAAAGATCTTGTATAGAAAATCATGTCCATATTACCTCTGAATTTTCTATCTCAGTATGTATCATGTTTTCTATTCTTTGAAAATAATATTTCGTCTTTTGATTCCCGAGTCCAAAGATCATGGAAAATAGAATCCAAAGATATCTTTATATCTGAATTCTGTTTTCTCTAATCAGTATTAAACTAAAATTATCTTTAGTTTAATATCATGATAGAGTTGCAAAGTTTATTTGTATATTCTATTCTATTAAAATATGTCATGTATTATTTACCTCTGAACATGTTTTCTACAAAAATATTATCCACAGAATTGAAATCAAGCCAAGATATTCATTTCAATCAAAATCAGAACAATGATTACAAATGGGTGTCAAAACTTTAGTACATGATAAATGTAAAAGATCTATTTAGGAGGAGTAATTATCTCCTGAATACGAACGATTACATTATTTATCTTTTCTTCATGAGCTTTCTTGATTCGCTCTGCTGTTTCCGCTCCAATCATCCGTTGGTCATATTCTACAATAATAGAGCTACGGCGATTGGTCTCTTCAATCTGATTGGTTTGCATCAATTCTCGCTCCTGCTGTAAAACTTGACAGCGTTCAGTTGCAGATTTACGATCAGTAGCAATCTCTGATTGTTCTTTTTCCACAGAGGCAATTTTCTCCTGAATACGAGCTAGCTCTTCCCTCAAATTTCTAAGCTCTTCAGCTTTTGACACTTCATCTTTCTCTAGGCGTTCTATATTCTGACGAGTACTTATTATTTCTTCGTCTTTCGCCATTAGCTCTTTGGAAGACTGAGCGAGGAATTCTGTCAGAGCAACGTGCTGAGCTTGAGCTTCATTCTCCAATTGAGCAATCTCAGCTGCAGTTAGGGAATTAATATCCTCCTTTTTTATCTCCCAATATTTATGGATGTTTGCTTCTAAATCATTCAGGAGATGTTCAAAAAAGACATACTGGGTCCCATAACCAGCCTGTCTCAAAGCTGAAAGTGGAAAACTAGTCGCTTCTCGAAGACTCGAAAAGGGCATAGTCTCATCCTTCATAAGTCGTCTTGAGAATGTATCCAGATACGAATAAATAATATCTGAATACATCCCCATGATCTTTGCTATCCCTGTATCAAAACCGGGAGTCGCTGCAATAGTAGGGGAAGGAGCAGGAGAAGCTTCTATTCTTGGAGCTAAAGTTAGTGCTTTTGGAGAACTCGGCAGATGTGAACTCCCCTCACCCACATCAGTTTGAACAAGTGGGGCTTGAGTAGAACTCATAGTCGGTGCAGTTCCTACAGCTGTTGGAATAAAAGAACCATGATCAAAATTAAACGACAATAAAGTCGAGACAAGACAAAACTTTGATGAATAAAATATTACCTGGAGCTGGTTCATATTCAGTTTTCTTCGGATCATTCAGCCCGGCTCTTAGTCTGTTCAAGGTACTTTCTGACACGGGATTTATTTCACTGCTTCCCGTCCCAGAAGTACTCGGAATTTGAACTTCTATTTCTAAATGCCTCTCCGGCTCTGGTGTCAACCCTGAGCGTTGACCAATGGTCTTCAGTGCATCAATTGGTGTTTTAGACGGTGATTCATCGTCTATCTCCATGTCTTCTTCTCCAGAAGAATGAGATGACGGTTCATAGTCAACTTGTTCGCTCTCTGAAGCTTCAGCAATTGGATTGAGAGAAGTGGCTTCCTTCACTGATTCTCCCGAAATCAGTAAGTCATTAGCCGTTTCAGTCTGATGCTCGGCCTCTACCGCAGGCTGACTAATTTCCTGCGCATCATCGGCCATTTGTGGAACTGAGCCTATATCAGAAGGCATGGAAGACCCAGCAGGTTCAGGAATATCTTCTTCAACAGGTTCTGCCTTCACAGAAAAATCAAAAGCAGCTTGTTTTTCTGAAGCCAATCGCATAGCACGATCGGTAGGACTCTCTGCATCCAGACAAATCACGGATTCAGTTTTTGAAACTATCACTTTCCTTCCTATTCTTTTAGTTAATAGAACAGTAGGATAATTGTCTATTGGATCACTACCTGCTTCATCAACATCTCTGACTCGATTAGACACAGGAGAATTCCCTGGAATAGTAATTCCTTCGCAACTTCGAGTCTCTGCTCGAGTAGCTCTTTTTATAGCAGGACCAGCAGCACTTTTACCCCGCTTCCTCTTCGGGGTATTATCAGCAGATATACTTTCTTCAGCACTCCCGATGGGTACATGCAATGGTTGATGAAGGTCATCAGAGAAGAAAGTTTCTAAAATATCATCATCAACTTCATCAGTGGCCAGAGGATCTTCTTTGTCATGACAATCTCTAGGCAAGGCTGATTTGGTTGATTTCTTTTCAACATGAATAAAGCTTCTGCCTAAGATGCTAAATTTTTCATCAAAAGTATTAGCTGATACATAGAATCTGGCATAGGACGCCAATATTCTAGCTCCTCTCCGATAGCTGACCGGATCTGGCATAGAAAAGGTAGCCCCTGTACCTTTGGCAATGTAATATAGCCAAGCTCTGGTACCATCAATCAACCCTCCTTGATAACCAAAACATGTCGTTGCATTGCCTACATGCAACTGATCGTAACCAAATTGCCGAGCAAATCTGCTCGGGAGATATGGCTCTAGATAAGTGATGTTGTCACGGCGGCAGATTAAATGAGATGGCCTGATTCTCTTTAGCCATTCATGTTGGATATCATCCAACTCATTAGCACCAACGCCGTCAATCAATCTCCCAGGCATGCTCTCATAACCAACAGGTGGAGGAACACAAGTGAAGCTCCATAGTTCTCCCCTGTTTAATATAGTTCTGCAATCGGTCAAAGTGTCATATCTCCATTTCGGTATGTGCTTGTACCTTTCCAGAAAGGTATCATCTGGTCTAGCCATCCCAGCACTCATGAGAGATTCGAAATGCAGAAGCAGCCATCCAAATAAATATGTAAAGGGTATTTCTACCCGAGGAAAGGATGTAAGGCTCTTCCTTGCCAATTCGAACATTCTGTCTGTGTATGCCCTTAATCCAGCATTCAGACGGCAGGTCATTGCTGTCAGTAAATCCATCTTATACCCAAAAACCAGACGGACTGCTGCGAAGACAACTCCTCTGTGCATCCTGTCTGCTGAACAGGTGCCAGGTACTACAAACTTTCTTAGCCAGAAAGATATAAAACCGGCCAGATGACCTTCAGCAGATAATTCTCGGCCACCCTGCTTAATATAGGTCTCTAACCTATCACCGGCTTTGTAGGTGTCTATATCTTCTTCGACAATAATGTCGTCATAATTTGTCTCCCGGATTAATCTGTTAATCTCGGCTTGATTCAAGGGTTTAAACTTACCAACATACTGATCAGTCTTTTTCTTCTTTTGAACTTCGTCAGTGCGGCCTTGAAACAAATAAGCCATCCACTTCGAAGAATAGCAGTTGGAGTCCCCCTCTCCACCTTGTCCCTTATAAAAAGCCTTACATATGCTATAATGGCACATTAATTCTTCAAATACATAAAGAATCAGTGGATTGGCTTCAGAAATCTTATTCATTTCATCAACAAAAGGGATATACTCTTCATATGGTAAATCTGCTATTGGTAGCTGAGAAATATATGCCATTTCATGAAGGGCGAATCCCATCTCGCCCCTTGGGGTCATGAAGGTGCCGGTACGATAGTTATATCTCTCCGCTAACGCCAAGAACAGATCCGGGTTTGGCTTAAAACCATAAGCAGTACACTTAATGGCATCATATAGGCCTATCGTCTTTAACTGTGTACCAAAGTTCTGCAGAATCCATCTCACTAGAGCAGTCCATCTAGTATTTTTCGGGTTCACCAGGCCGGTAAGTCTCATAGACTGTTTTGGGTATATGGCATTTTTCAGTTGAGCAAATTCGTTTGCAAAAATTGGGACTCTGACTGGCTTCCGCAGTGCCGAGTCCTCAGGAGGGATGGTGGCAGGTAGCAGTCCTCGCAGAGATGTGACATGTGGTTCAGTACCACTGCGGAATCTTCCTTGACGATATCCGATCCATCCAGCCTTTGCTTGTCGGGATGGAGTGATATCCCACTTCATCTGTCTTTGTTGACCCGAGTGGAATAAACGAGCTATATTGATGCTTTTTGTCAAACCAGTTAGATACATGGGCTGATTCACATTACCATCCCTATGATAAGAATATGCTACTTTATCGAGAGCAGGCTGGGAGTTCATGTCAATAGCATCTCCAAAAAGGAATGCTGGCTTCAAGTGGGTAACACCATCTACACTCTGTAACGGCAGTCCACTCATCAAGTTCAGCAAAGTATCATCTTCCTGATTTGTCAAAAGAGCTATTCTTGTAGAAGGTCCATCGAATTGGGGAAAACGAACATGTGATAGGTCACTTCTATAGTTATTTCCTACACTTCCTTCAAATTCTGCCTCCTGAGCTAGAATATCCACTGCAAATGAAGAATAAAGTATTAGAAATCTTCAACGTCAAGAGAGGATAAAGTTTAACATACGCTCAGTGTTTACTAAGCGTACAGCTCAACATACGCTCAGTTTTACTAACCGTACAGCTCAACTTACGCTCAATTTTTACTAAGCGTATGGCAGACTCAAGGTTCAGCATACGCTCAGTTTTCCTTAAGCGTATGGCAGACTCAAGGTTCAGCATACGCTCAGTTTTCCTTAAGCGTATGACAGATTCAAGGTTTAGCATACGCTCAGTTTTCTTTAAGCGTATGGCAGACTCAAGGTTCAGTATATGCTCAGTTTATCTTAAGTGAATGATTTTAAAAGTTCAGTTTATGATCAGTTTGAGCGTATCAGCGTATGGTTGACAAGATGATCATCAAAAATTACGCTAACACAGGAGTTAGCGTATCTCAATGAGACAAATTGCCATAGCATATTCTTTTAAGATAGCGTATTTTGATATCTCTATCAAAAATATGCGTATCTTACAGATATACGCTCCAAACATATTTTTCGTAAAAACGAAAAACATGGAATACGGCTAAACCCTAAAGAGGGAAGCGTATTTGCTGACGTATTGACCCTAAAGAGGGATACATTTTCTGAGTTTTGTTCTAACCAGAGCCCTAAAAAGGGAATAGTTATTTGTTCATCATCTTCGTCCTCACCATAGAGAGGTTTCAATGGCCGTTCACTGCGTGAAATACGCTGACTGGCCGTCTTCTTGGTGGTGACAGTATCGATGGCAGGATGAGATGACTCCTCAAGGGCTTTCCCCTTTCCTTTCGCAGAAGCATCAGCTTTGGGCGCCATTAATGGAGGTTGAGTCGAAGACGAAGAAGGGGAAGAAGGATTTTGAGTTTCTGAAAGCACTTTTCTCTTTCGAAAGCAAAAGCTGTGGTAAAGAAATAAAATAGGTTTTGGAAGACCTATTTATAGAAGAAAGGAAGAAGTTCAAACGGCGGATATTCTTTTAACAAAATCCCTAAAGATTTACACTGATATTGAGGAAGATAACAAACTTATGCCAGCGTGTCAAGACTTATTCCCACTTTAAGTTCAAAGTAATTTCGAACTTTTAAAATTCATAAAGTTCGAAAACTTTGAAGGGGGTCTTGTAGGGTGTGAAAATTATGACACGCTGACATAAGACTCAGTCCAAGTCATACACTCAAAGCCATATGCTCAGTCCAAGCCATACGCTCAAGGCCATACGCTCAGTCAAAGCCATACGCTCATCTAAAGGCCGTACGCTCAGTGAATATTTTATTATTTTCTGAGATGACAGCACAGCATGTATTTAATAAAGGATGAATCTGACACTTCATCTTTCGTGCAAAGACAGCTGTCCAATGAAGACTAGCCGTCGTATAGGTTTTCGAGGAGTCGGTTTTATCTTTTACGAGGACAGCTCAGCATCTCTCATAAATGTAAAAGCCATTATTACTGTCAGTTTTGACAGTCTGTCAGCCATCATATCCGCAGTCACGACGCTCGAGAAGATTTTGTCAGTTATTGGAAGATATGGCGTATCAAAGAAGATTGATGATGGCCACGTGTTTACTTATTCAAATATGCCACGTGTCTACTTATTCAAACATACGAGCGTATGGATTCCATACGGCTCATTGCCAACCAAGCGAGCGTATGGATTCCATACGACTCATTGCCAACCAAATGAGCGTATGGATTCCATACGGCTCCTTGCCAACCAAATGAACGTATGGATTCCATACGACTCCTTGCCAACCAAATGAGCGTATGGATTCCATACGACTCCTTGTCAAGTGAGCGTATAGTTTCCATACGACTCCCTGTCAATAATGTGAGCGTATCAGCTTTATATGGTTCTACGCTGTCCAAGTCAGCGTATGCAAGACATGTGCCTTCAAAAGCTAGCGTATGACTCTTCTTCTAAGGCAGCGTATCACAGCAGTTGTGTCCAGAATGATTTTCAACGTACAGTTAACACACGTTCTCACGTGTCCTGCACTCAGTTATCCACTTCTTCAGAAGTTATGCAACGTGGCATTCATGCCATCAATCTCTCCTGAAAATGCTCTACTACTTTCAACTGCACGCTAATGTGTCTCCATCAGAATTTGCCACGCGTCCCTGCAGTTATGCACACGTCAAGTAACTACCTGAGCGTATGCTTAAGGACAGTTATCCCGAACTCTATAAAAGAGAGTTTCTTCATCTTCATCAGACTACAGTCAATTTCAGAGAGAACAGAGAGATTGCCAAGTTGCTGTCCAAGTTCTTCAAGGTTCGAGTTTTCTTCATCGCATCGTCTAAGGGATAAAGTAATCGTCTTCTAGATTAGATTTCTACAGTTGTAATTTTCTCAGATACAAAATAAATAAAGTAAATTTATTTATGGAAAACAAATTGGCGACACTGCTGGGGAAAGCTGTCTCCTCCAACGAGATGGCAACAACTCAATACGATACTTCGTCGATCGGCTTGACGAAGAAGACGATGGTTGTACAATTCGACCAATCTGCTTATGAAGAAATGCTCAAAGCGAAGGAGGGCCGCACTGCTTCCTCCGCTCTTCCTGCTGCCAAGAAGAAGGGATGCTCTGTCTATATCCCTAAGTCTTCTTCAACAGCCCGAGACGTTTCTGTCACTTCTCACGCTGACAAGAACACGTCTCCAACTTCAACTAAGCACACTTCGGCTTCTCTGAACACGGCAACAGTGGCTTCTGCTAGTCACGCTGACAAAGTTGGTTCTTTAACCAAGTCAGCGTGTACTAGAAAAACCATCTCTGGACATGTCAAAGTCCATTTTCCCTCTACTCTTACGACAGCAGTCGGCTCTTTAGCCATTGATGACTCTGTGCGTATGGCATTCAAAGGGCAGTGTACGGCAAAGGCAGCGTACAAAAGCCAACATCAGGCAGCGTACGCTAAGCCAAAGCCAGTGTATGCTAATAAAAAGGCAGCGTATGACCAGAAGTCCAAACTGAAGTCAGCGTATGCTAACAGATACAGTCCTTTGACTGTTTCTCAAAATCAAGCTGGGGGTTCTCTTCCACAGAACATACAAATGATTCCCTCTCAACTTGTATATCTTGTGCCAACCAAGGAGAAAGACTCTTTAGTCAACTCCTCTACTCCTAAGGTCTTTACCTCTGGAGTTAATTTGACTAGTACTCTTACTAGATCAAACAAAGGAAAATGCCTTTTGGCTAATTCCTCCAAAGATGGATTATTACCGACTCCCAGTCGAAATAATACCCATCTTTCTTCTCTCCAAATTTCTCGATCTGAGAAAGGCAAATTACAAGTATCCAAGACTGATATCAAAGTCAGATCTCCTACGGATCTTCATAACAAGCTTAATCAGAATCGTCTCGGTTCTACTGAGACAAGTATATTAGACCCTGATGCAGAATATGCCAAGAACTATGTGGCTCAAATTAATCAGTCTTTATACACTCAAGAACCGAGAAGACAGAAGAACAAAAGACAAGTTTCTACACAGAAACTATCTTCAAGTACTTCCCAATCTGTTCCTACAGATCTCCGGGAGTATTTGCAAAATAAACGGAGAATTGACACTCCATCAGGCTATGATATTGCTCATATTTGCCATGAAAAGCATGGTTGCAACTTCCAACCTCGAGTTGTAATTCAATGTTGTTGTTCACCAAAAGGACAATCTGTTTTCAAACGGATTCAGTATGAACCAATGTTGGATGAAGATGAACCTCTTTATGCTTCTGTCAACATGACCTCCAGAAATATTGGGGGTAGCATACGGTCTGATGCTATATCAGACTCTGAAGATGGTGTTTATCTCGGCACCCGATCCAGGACCAGAGCCTTGGCCAGGGTCTCTTCTTCTTCTCATCCAAGTGGTAATCCGGAGATCACAGAGGACTTCCTTGGAGAATCCAACTTTCCAGTATTGACTCCCGTAAGTAGCCCCGGGAAAGATACTGATTCACACAGTGATGATTCAGAACAAACTGTTTTATCATCTATTCCTCGAATAATTACCACCTACATGGCAGAGGGCAATCATGAACCTTCAACTAGCACCGAAGCTCATGAACAAAGGATTTCTTCCTTAGAACAACAGTTACGAGCTATGGCAGATACATTGAATGCTATGCACACTCTTATGCAAGCTCAGCATCAAACTCCGCAAGTCCAACATACAGCTCCTCCAGTTGTATTAAATACTCCTGTTGTTCCAAACCCGGAACCCTCTACTATTCCGGGGGTACAATCTAATGTTCCTGTACAACCCACTCCAAGTCAGGTTGGAGCTGGGGGTGGTACATATGCCGCAGTCCCTCCTCCCAATTACACTCAACAAGTTACAACTCCCCAATCTTCTAGAATTGTTACTGAAGAGTTAAAGAATCTCCGAACTCAATTCGAGGCATTCAAACAGAAGGATGGCTTACAAAGGTTAGGTATCAAGCAACCTTACCCAATAGAATGGAAGCAGGTATCGTATCCACCAAAATACAAACCTCCGACCATCTCTTTCTTTGATGGGACAACCTCCCCAAGTCAGTTCATTAATCACTTTAAGGTAATGACTGATCAACTACAACCAAGTGACACCCTCCTTACTCGGGTATTTGTTGGGTGTCTCAAAGGAACGGCTTATGAATGGTATAGAAGTCTCCCTGATGGGTGCATTACTTCATTTGCAAGTTTCAAGCAAATGTTTCTGGAACGGTTCTATGAAGGGCTCAATGACATGACCATGTCAGCCCTCATAAGAATTAAACAGAAAAATAACGAAACTACCGAGGACTTCATTGAAAGATTCAGAAGAGGAGCCCTCAAAATGCCTCTCGGAACTCCCGATGCTGTTACTATCGATACTTGCATGTCGAATCTCTTACCAATTATCAGCATGTGGACAGGGTCCACTCAGTTCCAAGATTAGCCTTCTTTCATTATCAGTACCAAGGCTGCTGAAGTCAGTACTGAGACCTTCATTGTCAGTGCCAATATATGGAAACCTCGTATGGACACATAAGCTGTAAAATACAGTAGAACCATAACTAAACTCATCTACACAAATAAATGAATAAAAGATCTCATATAATCATCTATGAAATTGTCATTTGGTACATGTAGTTGGGCGGAGACAAATCCACTACCAACTATGAAAAGAAATACATAGCAAAAGAAAGATTTTGGCGAGCGAAGCGAAGACGATCCAAATGCAATCATCCTCGAAGAAATAGCAAAGATCACGGCTAGAGCTAGAACACCTGCGAAAGACAATAGCACACACCTGGAGAGATAACCAGGTCCTCAGAGGGACGTAATAAGACACATAATATCATGCCATATAAACTGAATAAATATTGCTCAATAAATAAGTCAATCGAATTTATAACATGATCCAATACGCACCTACTGAACGAGCGTACCATCCCCCCAACCAAACAAGGACAGGAGATGGTAAACTAATTCACGGCGACGTATCTTTCCATGCCATGAATCAAATATGGTATCCAGACCCCAACAAGGTTCAATACCTTCTCATCGAAGTAGTAAGTCACACCTACAACCAAACAAGGACAAGATGTGACGAACTAATCCGCGACAAGTTATTGTTCCAAGCCACGGTCAGATACAAGTACCCAAACCAAAGGTACTCATACCTAACGGATAAGGGCGCCTAACCAAATCTAGGTGAATGCAGTTTAAGAATAGTTCATGGTCGCATGACTACCCAGTCAAGTCGAGAAATTACCAATACAGTACCTCAGTAGCGAGTCACAACACCATATACTATTCCTCAGTATCGAGCGAGTCTATATTATATAGTCTACCTATCGTTCCTTAGTAGCGAGCGAGTCTACGATCGATAGGGTGGTAGTCAACTTCCAATCATGTTCTTCCCGCCCAATGCTAACTCTATAACCGCTAAGTCAAACTAGCATGCAATCTCTATTAGCGATTATTCCTATCGCACGGCTTGTACGTACTGGTGGTCAGCCAATCACGCACTTTCGTGTTCTACATGCGACACACAACTTCGTGGTACAACGTGTCAAGGCCATGAATGCAACACACAAAGGTGGTCCCTTAAATCAAGGTTAAATGTGTAAGAAAATAATACATAACAAGAAACTGAACAGTAAATTCTAACAGATTATGCCATGTATCACAGTTTATTTTGCATAAAGAAAATAATGAACATGCATGAAATATGAGCTAAAATAATTAAACAGTAAATGGCAAGGTGTCTTGCCTGATAGTACGCCTGGTGTGCTGCGATAATCACGGTGGCATAAACTGTGACTCCAATGTGATAACTACACAAGGTGACCTCTGATGGTGGCACGGATTATGTCATTGAGTCCGGAATAGTCAATTTAGCTAGGGACGATATAAATAAGCTCGAGATTTGGAAGAAGGTAAGAAACGAACGATTGATCATGGATAAGATTATATAATCGAAGAAATTTTATAGAAATAAATATAACTATTTTTGAAAATATATTTATTATATTTGAAAATAACTATATTTCTATTAGTAAAACAGTTTTAGATATCTACTTGAAAGCCATGAAAATTATCTTTATATCAAACTATAACTTGCTTGTAGAAAATATTTCAACCATATTTAATACCATAAAATATATAAAAATAATAAAAAAAGCCGAAACCCGATTTGAAACTACATGTAGGGCCAAGCCCAAAGTTATATATTTAGTTAAATATATTTCGAAATATATCTTTTTGTATAATAATAATTAGGCTTAATTGCTACTTGATACCCTCAACTATTACCGTTTCTCAACTTGGTACCCTAAACATTTTTTCGTAACAACTTGATACCTCAACTATTTTTTTTTTCAACTTAGTACCTAACATTTTAAAAAAAACCCCAAAATGCCCTTATCCCTTCCCTCCCTCCACCCCCTCCCCCACTCCAGCCACCCCCCCTGCTAGCTCCGACCGGACCACCCTCCTCGCTTTCGGCCAACCTCCCCCCCTCCTCGCTTCCGGCCAACCCCTGCCCCGCCTCCCGCCCCGCACCCCCCTTCCCAGCCCCCCCTCCTCCCGCTGCCGAGCCCTAGGGGAGAGGCGGAAGCGGGCGGACGGCCAGAGCGAGAGCGAGAGGGGGGGTGGCCTGAAGCGAGCAGGGGGGGTGGGGGGGAGCTGCGGTCGGAGCAAGCAGAGGGGGGCGCGAAGATAGCAGGGGGGAGGAAGGTTAGGGATAGGGGCATTTTTGTCCAAAATAATATCCGGGTATCAAGTTGTTACAAAAAAAAGTTTAGGGTACCAAGTTGAAAAAGGTAATAGTTGAGGGTATCAAGTAGCAATTAAGCCTAATAATTATAACAAAATAATAATAATGTATTCATATATACTGTTAGTATCAGTATAATAAAATAATAATATTAATAATAATAAAATGAATAATAATAATAATAAATCAAATAATAATAATAATAAATGATAATACTAATAATCATAATATTAATCGTAATGTCAGCATTGAAACAACAATAAAAAAGAAAAAAAAACCAACTCCTTTCTAAACAAAAAAAAAAGTAAAAAAAACAATTAGAGAAAGGGACATAAGAGAGAGGGGAGCAGCAAGTGAGAATAAGAGAAGGAGAGAGAGAGTGAAGAGCCAAGAGAGGAAAAGAGAGCGGAGCAGTTCGGCCGGAGAGAGAGGGCGGCGGAGGCTCGGAGTCGCCGGCGTGAGGGGGTGCGGAGAGACGGCGAGCGGATGGAGAAGGAGGAGAGCGGTCGTGAGGGCGGTGCACGCGATGGCGCTGGGCTGAGTCGGGCGGACGGCACGGGTTTTGTGGTGGGCGGCGCTGGGAAGCGCCGGGACGCGGCGGAGTAGGGATGAAGGGGCGGTCTTGCGGAGGTGAAGGGAAGAGGCGGCACGGCGAGGGGATGCGCCTGCGGGAGGTGGCGGAGGCCGATGCGCACACGGGGCGGAGTCGGCGGCTACGGGCGTTCAGGCGCGGCGGAGGTGGAGGCTCCATAGGCGGGGGCGCTGGTCCGGAGAGCTCAGGCAGAGGGAGGAGATGAGGGAGGTGGTTCGAAGAGGGTTTCGGCAGTGGAGGGTTTCCGGTGGTCCGACGGAAGAAGGCTGAGGCGGTTGGCGAAGCGAGGAAAAGACGGGGCGGAGCCGGCTAGGTCATCGGAACGGTGGCAGCGGTGGACTGTTCCGGCGCGGCCAGGTGAGAGTTTAGGGTCTTCTTCTTTTTCTTTGATTTTGGGTACGGCCGGCCGGCGATGGCCGGGGTGGCAGTGGTGACGAGGTGGGGGTTGTGTGGGTGATGTCGGGCTGGTTGGTATCAGCGTAGGTGGTGGTGGTAGAGGGAGTCGGGGTCGGAGTCGACAGGAGTTGGGGCTGGTGGTGGCGAGTGGTCATTGTCGCGGCCAGGGGTTGGTCGGCGAGATGGGTGCTGGTGGTGGAAGATGGTGGCGACCGGTGTGACAGGATCTGGACGGGGTTCGTCGGGGCTTTGGCCGGAGTGGAGGTTAGGGTGTTCGGCAAATTGCTGGTGGTGGTGAAGCGTGGTTGTAATGTTGGTGGCGGATATCAGGGGCTTGCTGGTCGTGGCGGGTTTTGGCGTGGTGGCGGGCTGATGGTGTTGGTGAAGGAATGGCATGGGAAGGATGATGGTGGAACGGATGACGACGACGTGGTTGTTGGTGGTGGCTGGGAGTTGGCCAGGGTGTGGTGGTGACGGCAGCGGGTTGCCGAGGTGGAAGGTGATTAGTCGGCGACAAGATCGGGGCTAAGAGTAGAGTTAGGAATTTGATATATATTGTCGGGTTGTCGACACAGAAAATAAATGTATGTGTAAAAAGATGGAATAAAAAGGTCACCGGGGTCGGACCCGAGGCCGTCACGGCCGACACGGAAAGGTGTTGGACATGGACACGAGGCACGCACATTTTTGTGGAAATTTGTGGATGTGAATTGTGGAGAAAAAAAAGTTGGAGGAGTACCTGCCTATTTATAGGATGTGGGAATTCCCAATAAGATAGGATTTAGAATAGATTTAAAACCCAAAATTGATAATTCCTAATTTAATTTAAAATCAAATCCAATCTAAATACAATCCAATTTAAATCAAAATCCAATTTCAAATACAAATCAAATTTTAAATCATATCCCTCTAGTTGAAAATAAATCAAATTTCAAATATAGTTACTAATTTAATCTATTTAAATAATCCAAAAATTAAATCAAGATTTAAATGGCCACAATAACTTTCCAATATATTTTTCAAAATACCAATAATAATAATTTTGAAAATAATAAATATCTTTAAATATCTTTTCGAATAATAAAATATTAATATTAATAAATCTCGAAAATTACATTTTTATTTAAAATAAACTAGCAAAATATTTAGGCAATATATGTATGCCTAAGAATATATTTTATTATTAATAACTGCTATAAACGAAAAGGCTTTCATAATTAAAATCGTAAACTTGAAAATAATAGCTAGAAATAATTATTGTCTATATTACTTTGAAACTATAAAAATAATAAAAATAATGTTTTTCAAAAATATGTACGCTCGCATATATTCGCACTCGACGAGCAAGAAAAATAATTTCGTGCGCGACGTACAATATGACTACGCGACGTACAATACAAAATTTTAAATCGGTACCAAATTTAATAAAAAAATAGTAGAAATTTAGGGGTTTTACATCCTACCCAACTTAAAAGAATTTCGTCCTCGAAATTAAGAATTTGTAGGGGGGTGAGAGGACACAAGGGGGTATCAATGGGGATCCAACGATGATAATGTTTTCACAAAATCACGTCGTAAGAAATCGCGATCTAGTTCATTGAAAGATAATACAGTATGGTCACGTGGGTCGCGAGTTAAGGCACGAATAAGAGATTGATTAGGTTCCATGCCTAAATCAAGTGACTTGGAAGGTTCATGATAGCGAATATAGGGCAAAGAAAAGGACGAGTGGTTTAGGGTGAAGATATAGCAACATTGAGTGAGAATGGTCATAGCCGATGGGAAGGTTAAAAGAAGTTCTAGTATAACGCTTTCGTTCTTCTAAAATAGGTGAAGGCGAGAGCAATATAGTGTTCGAATGAGGCGTTATCGAATACGAATACGTGATTCAAAGACGATCGAATAATTTCAAAAGGAGTCGCCAAGGCAGTCGCGGATGGGACTCTAAAGGACAAGTTTAGCTATGCCCTCATCCACGTAGAATAATAGACAAAAGCGAACCAAAGTGCACTCGGTTGATCAGACCATCATGCACCGGTTCTGATTAGACAATATGTTAGTGGACATGCCCACATAACATATGTCTTGAAACAAGCTTGATAAATGAATAAGCTTGCAAAAACTAAGCTACATTAGCATCATTAGTTAAGATGATAAATACATAGGCACGAGAGATTAAGATTTAAAGAAGGTAGAATGATTCTAAGTCATACAGTCGTCCTATAGTCTTCTTGTCCAAGTCCTTGGTTGGCTGGACGGGTTAGGTCATCTAGATTCTAGGATCTAAATAAGCTTGTTAATATAGGTCACTAGGTCAAAGGGGTTGCTAGTTCATAAGGTATTCTACCCAACTTAAAGAATTAAACTAATGGTGTTTTGGGACAACTAACTAGTAGGGTCAATCTCTAGCAAGCACGAAGGGAAGATAAGAATAGGGACGGAAGCAAGCAAGCAAGATGCAATTGATGAGTCAAACGGTAGATAAAATCAAGGAAAGAGGTCAAGTATGTGGATGAGATCCTAGACTTCTAATCCTATACGCAGGCTTGCTTGGTACGGTAAAGTAACCAAACAATTTATCTTGACCTGCATGGGCCACCACAAAAACATGTAACGCCCCAGTCCCAAAATACGTAGGACTAGGAACGTAGACATGCCAGCTGTATTCATACGAAGTACACTCCAATATATGGAAACCTCGTATGGACACATAAGCTGTAAAATGCAGTAGAACCATAACTAAACTCATCCACACAAATAAATGAATAAAAGATCTCATATAATCATCTATGAAATTGTCATTTGGTACATGTAGTTGGGCGGAGACAAATCCACTACCAACTATGAAAAGAAATACATAGCAAAAGAAAGATTTTGGCGAGCGAAGCGAAGACGATCCAAATGCAATCATCCTCGAAAAAATAGCGAAGATCACGGCTAGAGCTAGAACACCTGCGAAAGACAATAGCACACACCTGGAGAGATAACCAGGTCCTCAGAGGGACGTAACAAGACACATAATATCATGCCATATAAACTGAATAAATATTGCTCAATAAATAAGTCAATCAAATTTATAACATGGTCCAATACGCACCTACTGAACGAGCGTACCATCCCCCTAACCAAACAAGGACAGGAGATGGAAAACTAATTCACGGTGACGTATCTTTCCATGCCATGAATCCAATATGGTATCCGGACCCCAACAAGGTTCAATACCTTCTCATCGAAGTAGTAAGTCACACCTACAACCAAACAAGGACAAGATGTGACGAACTAATCCGCGACAAGTTATTGTTCCAAGCCACGGTCAGATACAAGTACCCAAACCAAAGGTACTCATACCTAACGGATAAGGGCACCTAACCAAATCTAGGTGAATGCAGTTTAAGAACAGTTCATGGTCGCATGACTACCCAGTCAAGTCGAGAAATTACCAATACAGTACCTCAGTAGCGAGTCACAACACCATATACTATTCCTCAGTATTGAGCGAGTCTATAGCATATAGTCTACCTATCGTTCCTCAGTAGCGAGCGAGTCTACGATTGATAGGGTGGTAGTCAACTTCCAATCATGTTCTTCCCGCCCAATGCTAACTCTATAACCGCTAAGTCAAACTAGCATGCAATCTCTATTAGCGGTTATTCTTATCGCACGGCTTGTATGTACTGGTGGCCAGCCAATCACGCACTTTCGTGTTCTACATGCGACACACAACTTCGTGGTACAACGTGTCAAGGCCATGAATGCAACACACAAAGGTGGTCCCTTAAATCTAGGTTAAATGTGTAAGAAAATAATACATAGCAAGAAACTGAACAGTAAATTCTAACTGATTATGCCATGTATTACAGTTTATTTTGCATAAAGAAAATAATAAACATGCATGAAATATGAGCTAAAATAATTAAACAGTAAATGGCAAGGTGTCTTGCCTGATAGTACGCCTGGTGTGCTGTGATAATCACGGTGGCATGAACTGTGACTCCAATGTGATAACTACACAAGGTGACCTCTGATGGTGGCACGGATTATGTCATTGAGTTCGGAATAGTCAATTTGGCTAGGGACGATATAAATAAGCTCGAGATTTGGAAGAAGGTAAGAAACGAACGATTGATCATGGATAAGATTATATAATCGAAGAAATTTTATAGAAATAAATATAACTATTTTTGAAAATATATTTATTATATTTGAAAATAACTATATTTCTATTAGTAAAACAGTTTTAGATATCTACTTGAAAGCCATGAAAATTATCTTTATATCAAACTATAACTTGCTTGTAGAAAATATTTCAACCATATTTAATACCATAAAATATATAAAAATAATAAAAAAAAGCCGAAACTCGATTTGAAACTACATGTAGGGCCAAGCCCAAAGTTATATATTTAGTTAAATATATTTCGAAATATATCTTTTTGTATAATAATAATTATAACAAAATAATAATAATGTATTCATATATACTGTTAGTATCAGTATAATAAAATAATAATATTAATAATAATAAAATGAATAATAATAATAATAAATCAAATAATAATAATAATAATGAATGATAATACTAATAATCATAATATTAATCGTAATATCAGGATTGAAACAACAACAAAAAAGAAAAAAAAAACCAACTCCTTTCCAAACCAAAAAAAAAGTAAAAAAAAATTAGAGAAAGGGATAGAAGAGAGAGGGGAGCAGCAAGTGAGAATAAGAGAAGGAGAGAGAGAGTGAAGAGCCAAGAGAGAAAAAGAGAGCGGAGCGGTTCGGCCGGAGAGAGAGGGCGGCGGAGGCTCGGAGTCGCCGACGTGAGGGGGTGCGGAGAGGCGGCGAGCGGGTGGGGAAGGAGGAGAGCGGTCGTGAGGGCGGTGCACGCGGTGGCGCTGGGCTGAATCGGGCGGACGGTGCGGGTTTTGTGGTGGGCGACGCTGGGAAGCGCCGGGACGCGACGGAGTAGGGATGAAGGGGCGGTCTTGCGGAGGTGAAGGGAAGAGGCGGCACGGCGAGGGGCTGCGCCTGCTGGAGGTGGCGGAGGCCGATGCGTGCACGGGGCGGAGTCGGCGGCTACGGGCGTTCAGGTGCGGCAGAGGTGGAGGCTCCCTAGGCGGGGGCGCTGGTCCGGTGAGCTCAGGCGGAGGGAGGAGATGAGGGAGGTGGTTCGAAGAGGGTTTCGGCAGTGGAGGGTTTCCGGTGGTCCGGCGGAAGAAGACTGTGGCGGTTGGCGAAGCGAGGAAAAGGCGGGGCGGAGCCGGCTAGGTCATCGAAACGGTGGCGGCGGTGGACTGTTCCGGCGCGGCCAGGTGTGAGTTTAGGGTCTTCTTCTTTTTCTTTGATTTTTGGGTGGGCCGGCCGACGATGGCCGGGGTGGCGGTAGTGACGAGGTAGGGGTTGTGTGGGTAATGTCGGGCTGGTTGGTATCAGCGTAGGTGGTGGTGGTAGAGGGAGTCGGGGTCGGAGTCGACAGGAGTTGGGGCCGGTGGTGGCGAGTGGTCATTGTCGCGGCCAGGGGTTGGTCGGCGAGATGGGTGCTGGTGGTGGAAGATGGTGGCGACCGGTGTGACGAGATCTGGACGGGGTTCGGCGGGGCTTTGGCCGGAGTGGAGGTTAGGTTGTTCGGCAAATTGCTGGTGGTGGTGATGCGTGGTTGTAATGTTGGTGGCGGATATCAGGGGCTTGCCGGTCGTGGCGGGTTTTGGCGTGGTGGCGGGCTGATGGTGTTGGTGAAGGAATGGCATGGAAAGGATGATGGTGGAACGGATGACGACGACGTGGTTGTCGGTGGTGGCTGGGAGTTGGCCAGGGTGTGGTGGTGACGACAGCGGGTTGCCGAGGTGGAAGGTGATTAGTCGGCGACAAGATCGGGGCTAAGAGTAGAGTTAGGAATGTGATATATATTGTCGGGTTGTCGACACAGAAAATAAATGTATGTGTAAAAAGATGGAATAAGAAGGTCACCGGGGTCGGACCCGAGGCCGTCACGGCCGACACGGAAAGATGTTGGACATAGACACGAGGCACGCACATTTTTGTGGAAATTTGTGGATGTGAATTGTGGAGAAAAAAAAAGTTGGAGGAGTACCTGCCTATTTATAGGATGTGGGAATTTCCAATAAGATAGGATTTGGAATAGATTTAAAACCCAAAATAGATAATTCCTAATTTAATTTAAAATCAAATCCAATCTAAATACAATCCAATTTAAATCAAAATCCAATTTCAAATACAAATCAAATTTTAAATCATATCCCTCTAGTTTAAAATAAATCAAATTTCAAATATAGTTACTAATTTAATCTATTTAAATAATCCAAAAATTAAATCAAGATTTAAATGGCCACAATAACTTTCCAATATATTTTTCAAAATACAAATAATAATAATTTCGAAAATAATAAATATCTTTAAATATCTTTTCGAATAATAAAATATTAATATTAATAAATCTCAAAAATTACATTTTTATTTAAAATAAACTAGCAAAATATTTAGGCAATATATGTATGCCTAAGAATATATTTTATTATTAATAACTGCTATAAACGAAAAGGCTTTCATAATTAAAATCGTAAACTTGAAAATAATAGCTAGAAATAATTATTGTCTATATTACTTTGAAACTATAAAAATAATGTTTTTCAAAAATATGTATGCTCGCACATATTCGCACTCGACGAACAAGAAAAATAATTTCGTGTGCAACGTATAATATGACTACGCGACGTACAATACAAAATTTTAAATCGGTACCAAATTTAATAAAAAAATAGTAGAAATTTAGGGGTTTTACATCCCATACAGAGACATTGAATAATAGCAGCAAAAATTTGAACAAAACACAATTCATTCAAAAGAAGCTCTTTATTGATGTTGAAACAAATGTTACAATGGAGCGCAAGGCCAAGATTACAAGTCTCTCAAGCTCACTCATCTCACATTATAAGTCACTCAGCTTTCTCTCATCTCTCAATACAAGTCTTGAACTAGCAGAAGCTTCAAAAGTCGACGTCCATACATTATGTCCCGTATAAGTCTTGACTCCATGCGGCCGCACGCTTCGAATCGCCAAGGAACTCTATGCCTCGACGCATCCAAGCGAGCTCCGTGCCACCAGCTTCTACCTATGCCTACACATGAAAACTATGTGGGTTTCAGTACTCAACTATACTGGTGGAATGAGCTCCTCGCCCACACATAAAAAATCGACACGTTTGATTTACTTTGTGCAACATAGTCCCTTCTTATCAATTGTCTTTCTACTCTTGCCTTAGGATCAGTTTTAGGACAAATGCCTTGGCCTATTTGGTGTCTCTAGACCATCCCGTGCTTACAACAATAACGTCGACTCAACAACGTTAACCTATCAAGTCGTGCTTGTCTTTCGGCCAAAATCAGATATGCAACTACGCGATAAGACTCCATTCCTGTGTGACCGTGCTATAAGACCTTGTTGAGGCCGTGTCTCGTAACTCAAATGAGACTCAATCATATCGCCGCCTCGCGGCCCTTGCCGTCTCGCGGCCCTTCGCTACTAAATCATCATCCGGCCCAATCAAGACTTGTGGGTTATGTTTCATTCGACCGACTTTGCCTTGCAGTATTTCTTGTCTTAAACTCAAGACAACTCAAACCAACTTATGCAACTTATATGCCGACAACTCAAGACTCGATGCTACATCTCGTGCCGAAGTACGGTGTCTTCGTTGTAGCCAAATCTTAGGTCCAATATTTTGTATTCCACTGTACACACGCATTCAACTCGACTCCTTGATATACTGCACTCAATACTCGACTCAATCCAGAGGCATACACGTGGATCGCCGCCATGCTGACTCATCTATATGATTTGGTCACTGACTCCCAGAGCCATCGTGGACTCCTCTAGCATTTGTTAGACGGGTGCCCTTTCAGCGTAAGGTAGCTAGCCCCGCTGTAATTCTCCGCCTAATTCGTGTCCAGCACAGCTAATTACTCGTTTCCAATCGCGGCCGCAATGGTCCCGTGGCCACCGGGTTGTCGTACAGGGAAACGACCCACCTTGTCGACAAGTTGTCCATGACCATGCAAGACTCGACTCAAACTGACGTCTCACACAGTCATGCTACTTCTTTCTTCTGAGACCGCCTCGCCGACCTATAGCCACGAGCATACTTCTTTCTTCAGAGACCACCTCGGCGACCTATAGCCGCGAGCAGACTTTTTATGTTACCATATCATTTCATTCAACTCAATACCTATTCGATAGTCCTTTCTTCAAACTTATTGAATCAACCGTGGTTCATGCCTTAAACACTAAGTCCGTGCATCGTGCCTCAAACCGACTTCCGATCTACGTGACGCTATCGCCCAAGTCATACTTTATATGATGGGCCTTGAGACCGTGGGACTACTTAACTTTGACAAACCGTGAAAGTGCGGGACGGTGCTTGTAATGTCTTAGGTCGACCGGTATAACTTTGCCTAACTTAACTTTGCAACAACTTAACGAGCAAAGGCTGCATCAAGCTTTGTCTTAACGGATCATACCATGCACACATTCGACTAGAATGACCAAGTCACTCGGGTGCCTAGACTTAGGTCACAAGCCGCTCAACGCAACTTAACTCATGGGCAAGCCAAGGCTATGCCAAGCCTTGGACGACGGGACCGTACATGCTTTATGAAGCATTCATGCGGGCGATGCCTATGACTTAGGCTACGATCATAACTTCGCCTACTCAACCAACTTTCCTTCTCCCAAGCCACGGAGCGAAGGATTGAGTGTCATTTTTAAAGCACGCCGTGCACCAACTCTAAGCCGACCGTTGGACCTTTCCATATTCTAACTCAATTCGACCCGTCGGGATTATTTCCTTCTCTATGTGGATTCGTCTCTCTTATTATCAAGCCTACTTGTGCAAGTTGAAAACATACGATTTATTATGTGAAGGCTAAGATGAGGCAAGTTTACCGAAACTACCCCACCTGAGCGAGGAGTCGGCTCGACCGAGCGAGTCTTCGAGCAGCCGTTGCAAGGCTAAGTCCGAACGCCGTCGGCGTTCCTATTCCTCCGATTGACTGAACGGGACGGGGCACTACATCATACACCACTCAGAAAAAGTTTCGTCCTTGAAACTAACTGAGTACTTACTCACCGACTTATCACTCAAATGTTCAATGACTCTCGCACATATTTTCTCTATGCATTTCTTAAATCCGAGCCACGCTCGTGCTACCCTCAATCCTTTCTTCAAAACTTACGATCTCAAAATCCTCGACACTTTTCCGTTCCTCAAGTCTCACTTGATTCAACGTATCACTTAGTTGGATCGTGTACATATTTTAGGCGTCCCCAAAATATATGCATTTCAACCAAGCCTCGTGATAGCAAATCCCGCCATCACCACTCGAGTCAGATCGTGCACATATTCAAACGTCCCTGATATATATGCATGTCAACCGATACTCGCGAGTGTTACCGCCACAATTCCTATGTCTTCGCACAGGACGTCTGCCTAATTGCTAGGCTATGTCTTTAGGCTAAAGTTAATCGTCAGTATTGGAATCATAGTTCCCAAACAACAATATCAACACTGACCCCATCCTAAGGTCAAACCAAGTTGATAGCACGGGGTTTTCTACCCAAGCTCGTATCACTCCGATTTTTAAACTTCGAGCATAGATTTCCTATACATATCCCAACATTTGTCGTACGGGGTCTGAGTCATTCCGTAAAGCCATCCTACGACAACTCACGTTCAACCAATTTTACGACATATCAAAATCGCTCATTCAATAAGTCATCTTGTATAGTCTATCCCTTCAAACACGTTCGATATAGTTCGCCTATCAATCATTCTCGATTCAAGCACGCTATGGCGCAATTCGTCACTAACCAAAATTTCATATTTTATATTTCCTAAGTCATATATTCCAATTCACGTAATCGATCATAAGGTCATCTAGCTTAACAATATGTTGTGCCTCGATCTTACGCGAGTCAGATTGTCCACGGTGGGCATGAATCACCATGCACACTCCCGTGGGATAATTATCCTCATCGGGACGTAACTCTTGTTTTGCGTCTAGACTAATTCATTCTCGATGCACGGATTGGACCTACTCAATCCTCAAGTTTATTCAATCATCAATCGCAAGTCCAAACATCCTCGAATTTTCCTTCGCATCAAACCAACAAGTCGAGACAATCAACGTTGTCGTGTCCTAATTTTCCGAGTTCGATCATTCCCGCGACATGAATCACCATGTCAACGCTCACGCGGAACGATCGCCCCAAATCCGACGTGACGCATGTGCGAGGCTAGAGTTGCGCTCGCGCAAGGCAAGAAAGTCGACGCTGTGGTTATCCGCGTAACCCTCAAGACACATCCATTTTCATCCAACATTTATCTCAATCAAAATCCTAAGTATAATGCCCAACCGAACAATAACACTTGTACGATCGTCATTCGCCGAGTCAGAGTACCCTCGAGTTATCGTATATCGATCTTTGATACGCCTCAATACCATCGACAATATGCGTAACCTGACGATCTTCCTTCGCAACCAATTTCGAGTCGTACAAATGATGCTATCGTCCGACTGGATAATCTCCTCAACATTCAATTCAAGTTTGATCATTATCCCTCGAATCAATCACAACATCAATTTCCTCGAACCAATTTCACGTATTGTTTATCCGTTTATCTTAAGTCATCAACCAACGTATTTTCTCAATTCGCATCATTCCTTGCTAACTCAAATCATCTAACAACATCCATTCCAATCCTCAGAGTCATTGCGTAACTTCAAAATTTACTTTTTATGCACGCTATCTATCTGTCGTGCTAACTTTTTATATACGATCCGTATCAATTTTTTCGATCAAGTCATCTGTTCGCTACACCTTAACTTTTTCCTCGATTCGATTTCACCTACTCAATCATTTTCGTGTTTTATACTCGCACAATCCTCAGTCCCATGTACGTTTCGTGCATGTGATTTCTAATTTGTTCGAATCTACTTATCAAACTTTATGACATCAACTCACTCAATCTAAGGCTTTGTATATGTGCGACGCTTGCTGATAGACTCATTGACACCCCGAATCCTCAATCGATCGATCGACATCCCTGAGGCTATCGCATACACCATTCAGGGATGAAGTTATTCAACAAATCCTTAACTTATCATTCAATTCTCAAATCTATCTCTTCGAATTTTCTTTCGAACGATTCCTTAAGTTTTAAGCACGCTCACCTATATCGCATTGACGATAACATCGTCGTTCGATAGCACCCCTATCGATAATCATCCCATTTACTCAATCAAGTCTAACTCATTCTTGGTCGAAACATTACGAATCCTGTACTCGACTTTGCTAAGGTTGACACAATCCTTGGTGTATATGCCCAGCCCGACTTAGCCAACCGTGCTTACGCGAACCATCGTTTTATTTTGTCAAAAACTGTTCTCATATGTTTTGATAGATAGACTTATTATATGGACATCCGTAGGATATTTGAGAGAGAGCGCACCAACGATATCAACTTTGCGGAAGCAACGTTTTAGAGTTTGCAAAAACAACAGAGTTAAAGAATTCAATCGGTAATCCAAGGACGTAAAGTCATGCTCTGATACCATTATGTCACGCCTCGCTCCCGTTGGAGCGATCGTCCTCGCTAAGGCATGATGCCGCACGAGCCTAGATCGCGCTCGTGCAAGGCGGGTTCCATAACGGCCGATTTCAGCGGCTGCGACGGAGTCGTCGCAGAGAAGTCCCATGCAGAGACATTGAATAATAGCAGCAAAAATTAAAACAAAACATAATTCATTCAAAAGAAGCTCTTTGTTGATGTTGAAACAAAGGTTACAATGGGGAGCAAGGCCAAGATTACAAGTCTCTCAAGCTCACTCATCTCACATTACAAGTCACTCAGCTCTCTCTCTCATCTCTCAATACAAGTCTTGAACCAGCGGAAGCATCGAAAGTCGACGTCCATACATTATGTCCCGTATAAGTCTTGACTCCATGCGGCCGCACGCTTCGAATCGCCAAGGAACTCCATACCTCGATGCATCCAAGCAACCTCCGTGCCACCAGCTACTACCTGTACCTGTATATGAAAACTATGTGGGTGTCAGTACTCAACTATACTGGTGGAATGAGCTCCTCGCCCACCCATACAAAATTGACACGTTTGATTTACTTTGTGCAATATAGTCCCTTCTTATTAATTATCTTTCTACTCTTGCCTTAGGATCAGTTTTAGGACAGACGCCTTGGCCTATTTGGTGTCTTTAGACCATCCCGTGCTTGCAACAATAACGTCGACTCAACAACGTTAACCTATCAAGTCGTGCTTGCCTTTCGGCCAAAATCACAGATGCAACTACGTGATAAGACTCCAATCCCGTGTGTCACGACCCGATCCCAATTTCTTGGGTCGAACCGGATCATGCCCAGCCTGTACCGTTGATGAGACGGCGGCAGTAAGCTGTATTCAGTAGTAAACCACACAGACAAAACTCTAACGAAAAATAAAATCTTTTATTCAGAACCACAACCATTACAAAAACATCTTTTATTATATTTAATTACCACAACTAAAATAAAGCACTATCCAGCCTTATGATTCTGAGGTTCCAAGTTCTGCGGGGCCAGAGTTAAACATCAGATCCTCGAAGATGTAATCACCTAAAAATGTTGGTCTCCAGTCAGGAGGGAGCAAAGTACAATCACGAATATCGAATAATTCAAATAATAATTTGAAATTTGCAATGTTAAACAATTTGAAATATTTTAACAATATTTTTCACAATTCTACAATTGAAAACAATATGATTTGAGTAAGTAACGACTATGACCGGATTGGGATGATTCACTGATATGATCCGGCCTATCCCCGTGTGTGAGAGGGGTAAGCTCGTACAATTAGATTCAATTAGATTCAATGAGGGGTATTGGTCATAGACGCTACACTACTCCCCCAATATCCCGAGTCAAGTAGATTCAATGAGGCAATAACAATCAATACTCTAGGAGAGAGTTCCGTGTAACAATGTGGTTTAAAATTACAATAAAACAATTACTAGTTAAATTACCGAACAAACATAACTGTACTTGCCTTGGTTATTTGTGACTGGATCGAGAGTTTGTTCCAGGAAATTTGGTCAAATACTTCCTCGAAATCCTACATTTGAAATTCCCGACTTAGAACCAAAATTAAGCCGTATCTAGTTGTGCTAGTTGTAATCTCTAGAATTAATCCTAGTCAATTTTAGTCTTTATTACGTTAACACAACAAAGTCACAACAAACGCGATTATCTAGTGAGTTTGCACTTAATTACGAAAGAAAACCATTTATCATTTTAATTTCGGAAAAGCTTTGTATGTATCAGTTTATTGGCAAAAATATGTAAAGTTAAACCTTGTTTTTAAATGAGAAATCATAATTTTATTATACTACTAATTTGTAACTAAAATGTGAGAAAGACTCATTTAATCAAATAGTAATTTATTTAATCAATGTGAACGAGGTAAAATCTAACTAACTTTTATGTAGAAATTCGCATTTACAGGTTATTTAGCAAAACCTTGTGAGTTTTATATATATAAAAAAATAGATTTTTCAAGAAAACGTGAATTTGTTAAATAATACAAACTTATATTAACTTAATGTGAAAACTACTAAGTTTTCATACTCATTTAATATTCTACGCTAAAAACCAGCAACCCAGAAAAAGAAAGAAAACTATACTATTAATTACAGGCTACAGAGAAAAATAGAAAACAATGGGCTTATGCCCTTACAGACCATTTACACGAATTTAAATAAGAGAAAACATTTGGTTAGTCTTGAATATTATCCTACAAATTAATAACTAAATAAAATAATAATTTAAATTAAATTTTTATCAAATGAATCTCAGACTTGGTCCAATCGTCATAATTGCAGCTAATGCCTCAACGTCCGGTGGACCCGGTTTCGTTTGCATTTTCGCTGGGGCCCAGTGACCGTAAGGTCGTCGCCCAAAAATGTTATAAAAATAATATTTAACCCGACAAATCATTTTAAAAATCCTTTAATAAATTTTTCGAAAATTTCGGCAGCATTCCCTCTGTTTTCGGGATAACCCAAAAACTGGGAACGCGTCCGATACCTGCAAAATAACTCCCGAAACCCACCATAATATATATATATTCCCAAGCCAACTAATACTGAAAAAAATCCGAACTCAAATATCAAAAACCAACTTTCCAAAATTCCAACAGAACACACAACAGAGCTAAAGAGAACCATTAACATAACTATCAACCAACAGAACATTCCCACACCAAAAATTTCTAAGGAAACTTAAGAAAACTCAAGAATATTAACCAAACTCCAACACAGAGCTAGAAACCCAAATTGTTCCAGAACTTCTCGGAAAACCCAAGAAATCTCAGAACAATGTTCTGATTCAGAACTGAAAAACCACAGCAAATGTTTCCGGAAACTTCGGAAAAACTGAAATTGCAACGTAGAAATTACGTTGCCGAAAAAACCGAGATCCCGCAGGATTCGGACCAGAGAATTCATCATCGACAATTAAAGAGTATAGAGTCAGAGTGTACCGAAACCGAAATTGGAGCTCGGAATAGAAACGGGTCAGAACCGAAAATAGACAGCGTCACCGGGAAACGCCAACGGGACAGCAGGTAGCCGGGGGTGGGCGCCGGCCAGGGGACGGCGGCGGGGACGCGGGCGCGGAATTGCCGGCGTGAACGGGGACGGGGGCCGTGCGGGTTCGCCGGCGGTCACGGGAAGGGCGCGGATCGGGTCGAGCGGCCCGGGGAGGTGCGCCGAGAAGGGGCGGCCCGATCTGACCGAGGGAAGCTCGGATCGGGTCTGGAAACTTGGGATCGCCGGGAAACTCGCCGGAAAAGGGTTTTCTCAGAGATTTAGAGAAAAGATGGTGTGGGGAAGAGTGGAGAAGGAGGAGGGTTTAAATAGGAGTAGCAAAAACGAGGGTTACCGGAGTGGGGAAGGCCGGCGGTCACCGGTGGGAAAGCCAAGAGCCAAGTGAACATCGGTTATAGGAAAACCGAAAGTTTCGGTTACATACGAAATGAAAAACCACCAGAGAGTTTGAGAATGTTGCTATTCTCTCTTAAAGAAACTTAATATATGAATGTTAACTTACAATGGGATATTGGGCTCATTCTATTGGGCTTACAACCCAAAAATTGGTTTTAAGAAAAACTAAGAAAATATAAGGGCTTGTAATTGGGCTCTAAACTTTAATATTAAGTTTGGGCCAATTGGGTCATGGTTCATGGACTTAACAATATAAATTGGCTTTGGGCCAACTAATATTACGTATAGTTTAAAATTCAATAATTTTGTAAAAAAAATATTTTTTGAATATAACTTGGGTTTATTATCAGGTTCGGGTCTGGCCAACATACAAAAATCCAAGTTAATTATTTTGGAAAATAATTTACACTTAATTAAAAATAATACCAATGACTAATTTCTAACATTATTCTAGCAAAATTTAATTTAGTCATTAAATATTAAATAAAAAAAAAAATTTGTAACTAAAAACATGGGTTTCACACCGTGTGACCGTGCTATAAGTCCTTGTTGAGGCCGTGCCTCGTAACTCAAATAAGACTCATACATATCGCCGCCTCGCGGCCCTTGCCGCCTCGCGGCCCTTCGCTACTAAATCATCATCCGACCCAATCAAGACTTGTGGGTTAAGTGTCACTCGACCGACTTTGCCTTGCGGCATTTCTTGACTTAAACTCAAGACAACTCAAACCAACTTATGCAACTTATATGCCGACAACTCAAGACTCGACGCCACATCTCGTGCCGAAGCACGGTGTCTTCGTTGTAGCCAAATCTTAGGCCCAACATTTTGTATTCCAATGTACACACACATTCAACTCGACTCCTTGATATACTGCACTCAATACTCGACTCAATCCAAAGGCATACACGCGAATCGCCGCCATGCTGACTCATCTAGATGATTTGGTCACTGACTCCCAGAGCCATCGTGGACTCCTCTAGCTTTTGTTAGACAGGTGCCCTTTCAGCACAAGGTAGCTAGCCCCGTTGCAAGTCCCTGCCTAATCCGTGCCCAGCACAGCTAATTACTCGTTTCCAATCGCAGCCGCAATGGTCCCGTAGCCGTCGGGTTGCCGTGCAGGGAAATGACCCACCTTGTCGACAAGTTGTCCATGACCATACAAGACTCGACTCAAACTGTCGTCTCACACAGTCATACTACTTCTTTCTTCTGAGACCGCCTCGCCGACCTATAGCCGCGAGCATACTTCTTTCTTCTGAGACCGCCTCGCCGACCTATAGCCGCGAGCATACTTTCCATATTACCATATCATTTCATTCAACTCAATGCCTATTCGATAGTCCTTTCTCCAAACTCATTGAATCAACCGTGGTTCATGCCTTAAACACTAAGTCCGTGCATCGTGCCTCAAACCGACTTCCGATCTATGCGATGCTATCGCCCAAGTCATACTTTATATGACGGGCCTTGAGACCGTGGGACTACTTAACTTTGACAAACCGTGAAAGAGCGGGACGGTGCTTGTAATGTCTTAGGTCGACCGGCATAACTTTTGTCACGACCCGCACCCTGATTAGGGGCACGAGTACGTGGTTACGTCCAGCCAACGCCGCAGCATCGACGGTAGAACGCTGTCTAGGTCATCTATAAATACCACAACTAAACAGATAAAGGTACCTGTACAGTATATACACTCCGAATGGAGGTGACATAGCAATACAGTCTCAATCACAAAGCAAACTAGGATAGATAGCACGAAAGGAAATATGATAGATGAAAGCAGGAAATAAGTTCGAGATCCACACAAGTCCAAAACTAAACATAACATCACAGAATATAATATAATACAACAGTCTGAAAAGTACTAGCTGGCTCGCATGTCAGGCAAACCTAACTAAGCTACACTACTCAGGGTGAGCAAAGTCTAGTGGCTCGACTATCAAGCCACAGTCCAAGTCTACTCCATCGAACCCGTCCCCATAATAGGTCGAGTAATCAGCCTCTGAATCATCTGTAAAATTGTCAACGGTATCCTGTCAGGAAAATGAGCAAGTACAAACACCAACAGCAGTTCCATATGAATTGACAAATACTATAAGAGACGGTGTAATGAAATGCAAGACAAAGATAGGTGAAATACAGGGTAAAATTAGCAGGAAATGTATAATAGATGTGAGTACTGAATAGGATGACAATATATATGTAGGATTGCTTAGGAACTATTCGAAAGTCGAGTTACAATCCTTAAACCAAACAAGGACCGAGATTGTAACCCTTCTCCCGAACAGAACTTAGCCTCCTAGGATAAATAAATATAAAAATGTGACTTGAATTATTAGAGCGCTATGTGATCGGCTTGGGAATCATGGTAGGGTTATCCAACTGGCCCGACAATCACATGAAAATCTAAAAGGGTCATGTCGGCCAACCTGAATAATCATGGACATGGGGTATCTGCTATACCCTACGTGAGGTGAGGGTGGCGCTAGCAAAATAGTGACAGGAAGGCTTTGATCACATAACACCTAATAATTTCCCCATCCCCGAATAGTATCATGGATCCGGACATGGCACGTCATGACACAGATTCAAAAGCAGGTGATCAGCCCACTCCCAAATCAATGTCTATATAAGTACATGAAACATGGATATCACACACTAATATACCAAGGAAAATCCGAGAATAACATCTCATGACAGGATCCGACGTATACTAGTACGTGAACTATCGTGTCGAGAATCAAGTAAGACACTACAACTGAATCGGATATAGTAGATATCAAGACAATGAAAACTATCAGTGAATGTACTCGCCTGTGGTCCTGAGCTGATAAGGTGAACAGATGCTCAGAGTAATCACAGACCTAAAATAAGATACTGTGAGTCAAACAGGGTTTTATACTGAAAAGGAAACTAATTTAAGTCATGAATGCAAGTCTAAGTCAAAACTAGGTCAATCTAGGTCAAACTGGGTCATAATAGGTCATACCAAGTCACTGGGAGTTAATCCAAGTCAAACTAGGTCAAACGGATCAAAGGTTGACTTACAGTTGACTTTTGGTTAAAAAGTCAACTCTGGTCAACTCTGGTCAACACTGAGTCAACCCTGGGTCAACCCTAGGTCAAACTAGTCTAATGTTGACCAACTGTTGACTTTTAGTCAACTGGTCAACTCTGGTTTGGTTTCGGTCAAATCTAGTCGCTTACAGGCTAAGTTTGACTCTCGGTTGACTTTTGTTAACTTTTGGTCAAAATGGTCAACCGAAGTCAAAACTAGTCTAGGAGCACTATATTTGATCGTTACCAACCAAGGGAACCAAGTTCTAACGCTATCTTAGACTCTAGACTCCAATACCCTAGATCTAGGTAAAACCCACACTACCCTTACCAAGGTAAATCCCGATACCTTGCCCAATACAAAGGAAACCCCGCTAATACCTAGGCTCCTTAGGGTAGCTAGATACTATCCTATCTAAGGTTTACCTACCAATAAATATAGGTATCCTAGGTATCTAGCCTATCTTAGAACATAGGTTGGTTTACCCTACCCATTACCTTACCAATATCATATACTATCCTCACATTATTCTAGCACTCACCCACACAACTCACTCACTCACAACACTCACATATAATACTCACCTATAAGCTTTCCTATAGGTTTACACATAGGCTCTCCTATAGGCTATTAGCTATACTCCTATAGGCTCACACACACACACACACAAACTCATAACACACACACACATAGGCTCATCCTAGGACAGCATAAAGGGGACTGATTTGGCTAGTGTTAGGGCTGATTTGTGAGTGAAATATGGACTGAGTTTTGGACATGAATTTGTTGGTTAAGGGTGCATACATGGGCTGATTTAGAATAGGTTACTAGGCTGATTTTGGACAGCCAATAGGACTGAAGTTGGGGCTGAATTCACGGCAATACAAGGGCTGTGTTAGGCATGTTATGGGACTGAAATTGGACTGTATTTGGACAGCATATGGGCAGCATATAGGGACTGATTTGTAGGGTGGTTATGGACTGTTATGGGGGCTAAATTATGGTAGCAATTGACTAAAATATGGACAGTTGGGGTGATTAAGGACTGGTCTTGGACATCAAAAAGGGGACAGCCATATAGGCTTTCTAATGGGGCATTTACTGGACTGTTAAGGGATGGTGAATGTGATGGAATGTGGGCAACAAAGGGCCGCTAACAGGGGTAAATGGACAGGTATTTAGGGAGCTAATGGGGGCTTAAGGGACTGTTGTTGGACAGATATAAAGAGCTTTGTAGGGGCTGATTTTGTGGACAGCACATGGCTAATATGGACTGGTATTGGACTGTATTTGGACTGATTTTAGGGTGTGGTAGGGACTGCTAAATAGGATGGTTATGGGGGTGTATGGACTGCTCAAAGGGGCAGCTAATAGCAGGTTTTTAGGGGCTTCTATGGGGCTATAATTGACAGGTTTAGGGGCTTGGTTGGGGGCTGATATGGGGTCTAATGGGACAGGAATGTAGGGGTTTTATGGGGTGTACATGGGCTGTTATTTGGCCTGCTAATAGGCTGTTATTGGAGCTGTGTTTGGGGGGCTATCAAAGGGTGAAGTGGGGGCTGGAACATGATGGTATGGGGCAGCTACTACCCTGCTAATGCTGTTGTTTGCAGCAGCAGTCCCTCCCCCGTTACTCCACTATCTACACCACCAAATCTCACATTCAATCTCTCTATTCTCCTCATAAACATTCCCTCAAACACCCTCTATACAAATACATACACACACACTAAAACCAACCAAGTCCACCACCACTCTACTCCTCTATTCCCGAAATCCCAGATCTCTTAAACACATACAAGGACACCATTTACACACCAATGTATATAAACATACATATAAGATACAATATATATATATATATATATATATATATATATATATATATATATATATACACACACACACATATATATACATATATATATAATAGACATTAATATACACATATCACCATGATATAGATATATTTATTAGAATATGATACAATGTGATACCAAAAGAACACAATCTCTAAATAACCTAAAATCTGAGATTTAATATTAAAAAAAATCATTTAAACAATATATGATAAAAATACATGTGTCCAAATAGGGATTTTCCCACTAGGACACAAGCCTACACATAGGACACATCTCTACGTCTCCAAATTGACACGAAATGGACACAAATGGAGACACAACCATGGGAGTCATTCCTATGGGTCAAAATCATCCTAAATGCATGAGAAAAATGAGAAGGAGAAGGGGTTTATACCTTCCGGTGAATCGGATCGAAGAAAAAGCTTTCCGATGCGCCACCGACACGTAGGAACCCCGAATGGACACGAACGAGCTCCGACTCCTCCCAAACTTGGCTAGTTTCCTCCTTGGCTTGAGTAGAGAAGGAAAGAAGAGGGTTGGGGGGGGGGGGGGAAAATGGAAGGATTTGGTGGAGAAAAAGCTAGGGATTGCTCTCTAGAAATTTAGGGAAGAACAAGAGAGAGAAAATAAGAGGGGATAATGATGAAATGATGGAGCCTAACCCTATCCATAGGTGGTCGGCCCTAATGGCTGATTTCTACCTATTTTGAAATGTCAAAAATACCCCCACTCTCTCTAATTGAATTAAATAGGAAATGGCTTAGGTTGAGGCTAAATTAGTCTAGTTTTAAATGCCCTAATTAACTAAACCTATCCATAAAAATTTACTCTAAACACTAACCAAAAATATTATTATGTGGGCCATGCCTAACTAATGGGTGGGTCCACTAGAGTCAAAACTACCCCGGGTCCCCGTTTCAAGTCGGATTGAGCTGAAATT
Organism: Iris pallida; assembly: GCA_029216955.1. NCBI lineage: Eukaryota > Viridiplantae > Streptophyta > Magnoliopsida > Asparagales > Iridaceae > Iris > Iris pallida. The sequence continues at coordinate 2,608,328 of JANAVB010013598.1, read as the reverse complement.
CGAACCCGACTCAAATAACCCCAAAATAATATTATAAATAAATAAATAATTTCAAAAATATTCTAAAATAAAAAATGACAAAAATACCCCTATTTTTGAAAACTGGGAGTGACAAATCTATCCACCTTAAAAAAATTTGTCCTCGAAATTAAAATCAAACAATAGTAAAATATCAAAATCACAAGTCATGGCTTAAAATTTAAAATCTCAAAAATCAAAGCATGAATTTAAATGACTAAAATTTTAAAATTTAAAATTACTCTCAAATAGATGCTATAAGTCTATCCACCTTAAAAAAATCATCCTTAAAAATTAAAATAAGGTAAACACAGAAAATCATGCAAATTGATAATCGTATGCGTCTGTCCAATCATCATGATACTCAGAATCTCCATTATGCTAGTGAGCAAGGCTACGATAATCACAGAGTCCTCAACTACGGTACATACCTCTAGAATTATGGTATTTAAAATTTTTGCATTGATGCATGCTTGGCAGCGAAAACCTTAAATTCTCATACCCGAGAAATACGTCCATAGTCCGACTATATGTCCTCACTCTGCCTGCTATCATGATCCTAGAGGATTCTAAAATCTCATAATCGAGGCGACCTAGCCCATACGACCAATCTCAGAAGGAAATTACATCACAAGAACAATTTTCATCCAACGATCAAAGAACAGATAAAATCGAATTTCAAAACAGTTTATAAGAAGGCAAATGCAGGAAGGAGATTCGAAATATTGGAACCTGCTATCTGCTCTACTACTGCCTGAGTGGGCTCAACCGTCACGGTGAAAGCACGCCCCTGCTGTCCTCCTCTAGCCTGCTGCACACCGTTCTGGCCTTTTCGGGTCCTACTAGCGTGGCAATCCCTCAGCTGGTGGTTGGACGCCCCACAGTATAGGCAGACGCCCAACCTCTTCCTACAAGCCTCTCGAGTGTGTTTCTGCTTCCCGTAAAAAGTGCACTGAGTAGCCTGCCTCTGGCCCTGTCCTGGTGCTGCTGGGCACGCGTCGGTGCCTGCTGAAACTGCAACTGAGGCTGCTGCTGCTGAATCTGTCTCTGCTGGAAATGAGGGCGCTTCGTCGGCCCCGTACTCGAGCTAGCTCCGAGAATGTCACTGCCCCTCTTCGGCTTGAGGCTGAAATCCTCCTCTGCAATCTGTGCCTCCATCAGGATCTGCTCGAAGGTCGCGTCACGTTTCCCAGAGGTACGAGTGCGCACTGCATATATAAAACCCCTCCGGAACTTCCGGACCTTGCACCCCTCATCCTGGATCAGATTGGGTGCATACCTGCTCAGAAGGAAGAACTCTGCTGCATACTCGTCTACCGACGAGTTTCCCTGCACCAAACTGGCAAACTGTCCCTCTAAAGCTATCAAGGCAACATCCGGGTAGAACTTCTCCTTAATGAGCTTCCTGAATTCCTCCCAAGACAAACCCCTCACTGACGCACGCGGATCCGTACGAAACCAAGTCAGCACTATATCGAAAAACTGGCTCGCTGCAGACGTCATCCAAAGTCCTCTCGGGACCTCTGCCAACTCCAGACTCCGCTAGACATCCTCCAACCAGTCATCCGCGTATAGGATACCCTCGGTACCCTTGAACTCCCTCGGGTTCATCTTTCTGAAATCAAGGTGTGTACCGGGCCTCCCCTGACCCCGCTGCTGATCTGGTGCTTCCTGAACTGTATCCGGTGCACCCCTCTCTACTACTGCCATCGCTAGCTGATGGGAGTTCTCCATAGTCCACCGTAATAACTCTGCCTGTGCACTCTGAGTCTACAACATCTGCTACAGAAGGGCCATCACCCTCTGAGTATCAGTCGGTAGCGGATGCAGCGGTGGAGGAATATCAGGAATGACCATGGACGGTCTCACTGCTGGAGGTGGAAGACCTCCTGAAACCGTCGCTGCTGCTCCCGCCTGAAGGGCAGGAACTGAGGTGGCAGCTCCCTGAACTGCACCTCCCTCAGCTGAAAGTGGAAGACCTCCGGGAACTGCCGCTGCTACTCCTGCCTAAAGGGCAGGAACTGAGGCTACTGCTCTCTCGACTGCTACTCCCGTAGCCGGAGGTGGAAGACCTCCCGGATCTGACCTCTCTGGAACTGTACTAGGCCCTGCTGTCTGAGAACGAGTCACCGTCATCCTGAAGACGAATTGAACCCAAGAGATCAATATAGCACATAATAAGATATTATCAAGGGAGGGCAATTGAATTCAAATGCAAGAAGAGTTGTCATGGTAATCAAAAGATCAGAGTTTTTCCTAAAATGTGATTGAGTAACTCCTATCATACCCTAGATCCTACGTCCTAGTCGCATGCTCGTAATTATCACTCTAAGTCGAGCACCATTACGAGATCGCACTAATTGCAACACAGACCTACATGGGCCACCACAAAAATGTGTCACGACCCGCACCCTGATTAGGGGCACGAGTACGTGGTTACGTCCAGCCTACGTCGCAGCATCGACGGTAGAATGCTGTCTACGTCATCTATAAGTACCACAACTAAACAGATAAAGGTACCTGTACAGTATATACACTCCGAATAGAGGTGACATAGCAATACAGTCTCAATCACAAAGCAAACTAGGATAGATAGCACGAAAGGAAATACGATAGATGAAAGCAGAAAATAAGTTCGAGATCCACACAAGTCCAAAACTAAACATAACATCACATAATATAATATAATACTACAGTCTGAAAAGTACTAGCTGACTCGCAGGCCAGGCAAACCTAACTAAGCTACACTACTCAGGGTGAGCAAAGTCTAGTGGCTCGACTATCAAGCCACGGTCCAAGTCTACTCCATCTAACCCGTCCCCATAATAGGTCGGGCAATCAGCCTCTTAATCATCTGTAAAATTGTCAACGGTATCCTGTCAGAAAAATAAGCAAGTACAAACACCAACAGCAGTTCCATATGAATTGACAAATACTATAAGAGACAGTGTAATGAAATACAAGACAAAGATAGGTGAAATACAGGATAAAATCAGCAGAAAATGTATAATAGATGTGAGTACTGAATAGGACGACAATATATATGTAGGATTGCTTAGGAACTATTCGGAAGTCGAGTTACAACCCTTAAACCAAACAAGGACCAGGGTTGTAACCCTTCTCTCGAACAGAACTTAGCCTCCTAGGATAAATAAATATAAAAATGTGACTTGAATTATTAGAGCGCTATGTGATCGGCTAGGGAATCATGGTAGGTTTATCCACTTGGCCCAACAATCACATGAAAATCTGAAAGGGTCATGCCGACCAACCTGGATAATCATGGACATGGGGTATCTGCTACACCCTACGTGAGGTAAGGGTGGAGCTAGCAAAATAGTGACAGAGAGGCTTTGATTACATAACCCCTAATAATTTCTCCATCCCCGAATAGTATCATGGATCCGGACATGGCACGTCATGACACGGATTCAAAAGCAGGTGATCAGCCCACGCCCAAATCAATGTCTATATAAGTACATGAAACATGGATATCACACACCAATATACTAAGGAAAATCCAGAAATAACATCTCATGACAGGATCCGACGTATACTAGTCCGTAAACTATCGTGTCGAGAATCAAGTAAGACACTACAACTGAATCGGATATAGTAGATATCAAGATAATGAAAACTATCAGTGAATGTACTCGCCTGTGGTCCTGAGCTGATAAGGTAAACAGATGCTCAGAGTAATCACAGACCTAAAATAAGATACTATGAGTCAAACATAATTTTATACTGAAAAGGAAACTAATTTAAGTCATGAATGCAAGTCTAAGTTAAAACTAGGTCAATCTAGGTCAAACTGAGTCATATTAGGTCATACCAAGTCACTGGGAGTTAATCCAAGTCAAACTAGGTCAAACGGGATGAAAGGTTGACTTACAGTTGACTTTTGGTCAAAAAGTCAACTCTGGTCAACTCTGGTCAACACTGAGTCAATCCTGGGTCAACCCTAGGTCAAACTAGTCTAATGTTGACCAACTGTTCCCTTTCAATCAACTGGTCAACTCTGGTTTGGTTTCGGTCAAATCTAGTCGCTTACAGGCAAAGTTTGACTCTAGGTTGACTTTTGTTGACTTTTGGTCAAAATGCTCAACCGAAGTCAAAACTAGTCTAGGAGCACTATATTTGATCGTTACCAACCAAGAGAACCAAGTTCTAACCCTATCTTAGACTCTAGACTCCAATATCCTAGATCTAGGTAAAACCCATATATTACCCTTACCATGGTAAATCCCGATACCTTGCCCAATACAAAGAAAACCCCGCTAGTACCCAAGATACTGGCCTAGGCTCCTTTGGGTAGCTAGATACTATCCTATCTAAGGTTTACCTACCAATAAATATAGGTATCCTAGGTATCTAGCCTATCTTAGAACATAGGTCGGTTTACCCTACCCATTATCTTACCAATATCATATACTATCCTCACATTATTCTAGCACTCACCCACACAACTCACTCACTCACAACACTCATATATAACACTCACCTATAAGCTTTCCTATAGGTTTACACATAGGCTCTCCTATAGGCTATTAGCTATACTCCTATAGGCACACACACACACACACACATAAACTCATAACACACACATACATAGGCTCATCCTAGGACAGCATAAAGGGGACTGATTTGGCTAGTGTTAGGGCTGATTTGTGAGTGAAATATGGACTGAGTTTTGGACAGGAAATTGTTGGTTAAGGGTGCATACATGGGCTGATTCAGAATAGGTTACTAGGCTGATTTTGGACAGCCAATACGACTGAAGTTGGAGCTGAATTCATGGCAATACAAGGGCTGTGTTAGGCATGTTATGGGACAGAAATTGGACTGTATTTGGACAGCATATGGGCAGCATATAGGGGCTGATTTGTAGGGTGGTTATGGACTGTTATGGGGGCTAAATTGTGGTAGCAATGGACTGAAATATAGACAGTTGGGGTGATTAAGGACTGGTCTTGGACATAAAAAAGGGGACAGCCATATAGGCTTTCTAATAGGGCATTTACTGGACTGTTAAGGGATGGTGAATGTGATGGAATGTGGGCAACAAAGGGCTGCTAACAGGGGTAAATGGACAGGCATTTAGGGAGCTAATGGGGGCTTAAGGGACTGTTGTTGGACAGATATAAAGGGCTTAGTAGGGGCTGATTTTGTGGACAGCACATGGCTAATATGGACTGGTATTGGACCGTATTTGGACTAATTTTAGGGTGTGGTAGGGACTGCTAAATAGGATGGTTATGGGGGTGTATGGACTGCTCAAAGGGGCAGCTAATAGCAGGTTTTTAGGAGCTTCTACGGGGCTATAATTAACAGGTTTAGGGGCTTGGTTGGGGGCTGATATGGGGTCTAATGGGACAGGAATGTAGGGGTTTTATAGGGTGTACATGAGCTGTTATTTGGCCTGCTAATAGGCTGTTATTGGAGCTGTGTTTGGGGGGCTATCAAAGGGTGAAGTGGGGGCTGGAACATGATGGTATGGGGCAGCTACTGCCCTGTTAATGCTGCTGTTTGCAGCAGCAGTCCCTCCTCCATTACTCCCCTCTCTACACCACCAAATCTCACATTCAATCTCTCTATTCTTGTCACAAACATTCCCTCAAACACCCTCTATACAAACACATACACACACACACAAAATCCAACCAAGTCCACCACCACTCTACTCCTCTATTTCCCGAAATCCCAGATCTCTTAAACACATACAAGGACACCATTTACACACCAATGTATATAAACATACATATAAGATACAATATATATATATATATAATAGAAAAAAAAATATATATATATAATAGACATTAATATACACATATCACCAAGATATTGATATATATATTAGAATATGATACAATGTGATACCAAGAGAACACAATCTCTAAATACCCTAAAATCTGAGATTTAATATTAAAAAAAATCATTTAAACAATATATGATAAAATACATGCGTCCAAATAGAGATTTTCCCACTATGACACAAGCCTACACATAGAACACATCTCTACGTCTCCAAATGGACACGAAATGGACACAAATGGAGACACAACCATGGGAGTCATTCCTATGGGTCAAAATCAACCTAAATGCATGAGAAAAATGAGAAGGAGAAAGGGTTTATACCTCCCGGTGATTCGGATCGAAGAAAAAGCTTCCCGATGCGCCACCGACACGTAGGAATCCCGAATGGACACGAACGAGCTCCGACTCCTCCCAAACTTAGCTAGTTTCCTCCTTGGCTTGAGTAGAGAAGGAAAGAAGAGGGTTGGGTGAAAAAAATGGAAGGATTTGGTGGAGAAAAAGCTAGGGATTGCTCTCTAGAAATTTGGGGAAGAACAAGAGAGAGAAAATAAGAGGGAATAATGATGAAATGATGGAGCCTAACCCTATCCATAGGTGGCCGGCCCTAATGGCTGATTTCTACCTATTTTGAAATATCAAAAATACCCCCCACTCTCTCTAATTGAATTACATAGGAAATGGCTTAGGTTGAGGCTAAATTAGTCTAGTTTTAAATGCTCTAATTAACTAAACCTATGCATGAAAATTTACTCTAACACACTAACCAAAAATATTATTATGTGGGTCATGCCTAACTAATGGGTGGGTCCACTAGAGTCAAAACTACCCCGGATTCCCGTTTCAAGTCGGATTGAGCTGAAATTCGAACCCGACTCAAATAACCCCAAAATAATATTATAAATAAATAAATAATTGTAAAAATATTTTAAAATGAAAAATGACAAAAATACCGCTGTTTCTGAAAACTGGGAGTGACAACTTTGCCTAACTTAACTTCGTAACAACTTAACGAGCTAAGGCTGCGTCAAGCTTTGCCTTAACGGATCGTGCCGTGCACGTATTCGACTTGAACGACCAAGTCACTCGGGTTTCTAGACTTAGGTCACAAGCCGCTCAACGCAACTTAACTCATGGGCAAGCCAAGGCTATGCCAAGCCTTGGACGACGGGACCGTGCATGCTTTATGAAGCATTCATGCGGCGACGCCTATGACTTAGGCTACGATCATAACTTTGCCTACTCAACCAACTTTTCTTATCCCAAGCCACGGGACGAAGGATCGAGTGTCATTTTCAAAGCACGTCATGCACCAACTCTAAGCCGATCGTTGGACCTTTCCATATTCTAACTCAATTCGACCCGTCGGGATTATTCCCTTCTCTATGTGGATTCGTCTCTTTTATTATCAAGCCTACTTGTGCAAGTTGAAAACATGTGATTTATTATGTGAAGGCTAAGATAAGGCAAGTTCACCGAAACTACCCCACCTGAGCGAGAAGTCGCCTCGACCGAGCGAGTCTTCGAGCAGCCGTTGCAAGGCTAAGTCCGAACGCCGTCGGCGTTCCTATTCCTCCGATTGACTGAGCGGGACGGGGCACTACAATATGGATCCATCTAGATTTAGTGGCAGACCTTTAAACACCATCTTCTTCTACTAAGAACAAGAAGGCCACTAAAAATAAATCATGTCACATGATTTTATTTGGTGAGCCTTGTCTTCCACCTCTAACTGCTACCTTCATTCCAACAGCAGATAATCCTTCTTCTTTTTCCACTGATAAGACAACATTGTCAAAATCAGACGCCAGATACCAACCAACTTTCCATCTGTATAGTCCATAATCTCGTGAACTCATGATAAAGATGGGATATGATCTACAAGAGGCCTCTGTTTGAATCATGGAAAGGGATCTCCTGTACCTCTTTTTCTATGTCTTTCTCACAACCAATCTCGGGTTGGTTTGGGTTACTGGACAAACTCTCCATCTCGTCAAAAGAAATCTTCCAGAAACAAGATCCAGGCGAAAAATTGCAATATGGTGTCCTTTGAGCCTGTATCTGAGAAAGAAGTCTTGACTGGTACCAGGTCTAGGAAACCTTACCTAAGAGACTATTCAGAAGGTTAAAAAGACCCTGCTCCAGCTCTGGAAGCTCCTCAAGCATCATCCTCTCCTGCTATCAATAATCCATCAGCTTCGTCACCCCAGATAGAGCCAACTCTTCCCAAACCTACGACAGCCGACAAAAGGAAAACAGCATGTCCGTTTCGACAAAGTATTAAAAAAACTCCAACTTTAGGACTTGAAAAGCCATATACCTTTGATATACTGGCTCAACTAGCCAATATTTCGACAATATTGTCAATTTTTGAGCTACTTCGTCTTTCGAGGTAGACTCGAGAAACGTTGAGTGAAGCTTTAATGCAAGCCGATACTTATCTAGCACTTCTCAAGAAACCAGAGGATGAGCCCTTAACATGCCTTTATTGTCATAGTATGATGGAACTGATGCCAAACATCACCTTTACACAAGACGATATGTTGTTAGAAGATAATCGTCATGATCGACCCCTCTACTTCACGGGATATGTTGACACCATAAACGTTGATCGTATCCAGATCGATCCTGGGTCTGTGCTCAGCATCATGCCAAAGACTCTACTAGATGCATTGAAGATTCCTGTACATAATCTTTCAACAACCATCACAACAATCCTGGGAATCAATTCTGGGAGAAGTGAACCTTTGGGAAAGATTCCCCTGAAAGTTCAAATAGGTAATCTTCGTATGAAGGTTACTTTCTACGTGATCGACAATCATGGCTCTTACAATGATTTGCTGGGAAGACCCTTTCTGCATGAGCATAACAATGTACCATCCACTTTACATCAATGCTTCAAATATGTAGATGTTAATGGAGAAGTCCAAAAGGAAGTAGTCGACCTGAATCCTTAAAGCATATTTTACGGACTCTCGGATGTACAAAGAGGAGTTCATGAAAGTTGTATTGGCAATGGATAGTGAGAAAGATCAGAAACGTACTTCAAAAGATGTTCCCGTGATCCCCGTCAAATGACGTGCTATTTGTCCTTCTTTTTCTCAAATATTGACCATACATCTTTTCTCTCATAACAAACAGCCTCCTGCTGTAGAAAAGGAACAAAGGGAGCTCACTTCTTCTGAGCCTCTTGTTATCGACCTTCGTCGTAACAAACCTCCTCCTTCTCCTTCTCTTTCTCCTTCTCCTTCTCCTTCTCCTTCTTCTTCTCCTTCTCCTTCTCCGTCTCTGGTTATCAACCTTACTAAGCCTTCTGTGAAGGCTAAGAATCATGTTGTAAATGATGATGTATAAATTAATAAAGTAGCATCTCCTTTACAGTATACTGATATTTTTTATTATACTCGATGTTATTTAAAAATGTTAGATAACTTTGAACCACTTACCATAGGAGCAGTTGAAGCTTTCCGAGATGAAGTATTGCTCGAGCCAATACAAGACTCCTTCTTCTTAGCTCCTTCCAGAAAGAAAGATGAACTTCCTATACTTTTTAGTAAAGGAATGGAATAGAAGATCACGCCCGATAGTGAAGAAAAAAATCACGATAATGGAAGACTTCAACTACGTCGTTATAGTCAACAATCAAAAGTTATCATTCAAAAGATGTGCTATGATTTTAAAGCTGGTCTCAATAGCGGCAAAGGAAGGTGAACTCCTATTCGTATTCCTGTTCCGAAAGGAAAATCACAATAATACTACGGCAAAACGAAGCGGGGATTAGGTTATACTTCACCAACCCCGACTCCAGAAGCCTCCAAATTCGAGAAAGAAGAACGATCTAACTCTTCTGATTCTATCTCATGGGATTCAGATACCAGTGTTGGGTACGTCCATCGCGTGACTCTATCTTCCAATATGGTGACTGCTGAGTTCTCGGAAGATGACGAAGACTTTGCTGATGCTTCTGAATCTGATCCTTGGGCACAAAGGATGGATATTCAATGGGAGCTTCGCTTTGAGTAACGTGAGCCACCTACTGAAGATCAGTTGGTTCAAGTCAATATTGGAGATGAAGTTTCTCCAAAACCGATATTTGTCAGCAAAAGCCTCCCTAAAGCGGATAAACAAGAACTAATCCAACTCATTAGGGAATATATTGATGTATTCGCTTGGAGCTATGAAAATATGTCGGGGTTGGATCCTCAGATCGCTACCCATAAGCTCAACATTCTGCCAAATGCGAGGTCGGTCAAACAGCAACAACGTCAATTTCGACCTGACATGATGGATGCCATAGAAGCTGAGGTTAAGAAACTCATCGCTTGTGGTTTTATCAGAGAAGAACAACATCCGGACTGGGTGGCTAATATTGTCCCAGTTTTGAAGAAGACAGAGAAAGTTTGAGTCTGCATCGACTTCAGAGACCTTAATGAAGCCTGTCCCAAAGACGAATTCTCTCTCCCGATCACTGATGTCATGATTGATAATACTTGCGGATTTGAACGTATGTCCTTTATGGATGGATTTTTTTGGGATATAATCAAATCAAGATACATCCAGAAGATGAGAAACATATATCTTTTCGCACTTCTCTCGGAGTCTATTGCTATACTGTCATGCCATTCGGTCTTAAGAACGCTGGTGCAACTTATAAGCGGGCCATGAGCACCATATTTCGTGATCATTTACGAAAGACTGTTGAATATTATGTTGACGATATTGCTGTCAAAAGTCGTTTAAAAGAAGACCATATTCAAGATTTGAGAACTATTTTCGATCTAATGCGTCAGCATCAACTCAAGATAAATTCCACCAAGTCATTCCTGGGAGTCTCTAGTGGCAAATTTCTTGGATTCGTTATTATCCCTAAAGGTATACACTTTGACCCTGAGAAAATCAAAGCCATTCAAGAGATGCATCTTCCACGCAACCTAAAAGATCTATGAGGATTCCAGGGACGGCTTGCGTACATCAGAAGATTCATCTCAAATCTTTCTAGATGTTGTAGACCGTTCACTCAACTCATGAAGAAAGGCGTGTCTTTTATTTGGACCGAAGAATGTCAACAAGCATTTGAAGACAAAAAGCGGTACTTGATGAACCCTCCAGTTCTAGTGCCTCTAATGTCAGGAATACCTTTCACTACAACAAAATAGTGTTATAACGACACTTTCTTTACGACACTTTCTAAATAAGTGTCGTTAATTTTTTATAATGATGACACTCGACTAAAAAATGTCGTTGTAATTGAGTATTTATCATAATCTACGACACCTATTTAAAAGTGTCATAAACATAACTTTAACAACACTTTTAAGTCAACTTACAAATGTCGTAGAATATTACGTACTATATACAACACTTTATAAGTGTAATAATATCATATATAATATACAATACTTAAAAAGTGTTGTCTCAGAATGAAATTTCACACGATTTTTTTCTCAAAATTTTTTTGCTACAGCATCGAGAGTTACACAGCAAAAGTTTTGGCAGTGAGAGCAGCAGTCCACAAAATTTTTGGGGCAAAAAAGTTTCCCTCCCACGAAATTTTTTGGCGGTAAGAGCACAAAAAAGATGTTAAGGGTTTCCTATTATCCCATTTTCTCTCTCTCTCCCATTCTCTTATTTTTCTTTCTCTTTTCTGCTCTCCCTCTCTAAATCGGACGATCTCTCGGAGGGGCGGCAAAGGTAAGAATTCGGGATTAATCCTTCTTCTCTCGGAGGGGTGGCAAAGGACGTTCTCTCCCTCCTAATTTTCTGAGTTTCTTTTTCTTGATTTGTTTTCTAGGTTGAATAATTGGGGATTCGGTAAACTTCAGAAAAGATCAATCATTATCTAGTTTTTTTCTTTCTTAAATATGGTTTTGAGGAAGAAATCAACATCTAGGGTTTTTTTTTGTTAATATTGACAACATTTTCCAATAATTTTCTTTAGGTTCAATTTTCTCTGAATCCTCCATGAACACTTACATGTTCAAGTATTTTAGTTCTAAATTAGTTTCTTTCTAAAATTTACACAACTGCAAAAAAATTTCAAAACAAATTTTTTTCCTTTTTTTTGGAATTGAATATTCATCTTGTGTTTTTGTGCTTTGCAACAGGTTATACACCAGGAATCTTGGGTCTCAGGGACAGGCTACAGGTGAGATTATACTGACATGGACACTCCAAAAAAGTTATTTTCTAAAATGTACTATGTTGTTTCATATTTTGTCCATACACTTTTAATTTTGTTGCCTTCATTTTCTTTCCTAACCTCTTCTCTGTGCAATTTAGTTTTCGAAGCACCGATGATATTTTAAATGGTGATTGTTAAGATAATTTTATGTTCAATTGTGTTTTTTATCACATTATGTGATTTTCTTATGTTTTTCTCTTTATGTTTTGTTTTATAAGTTACTTTGTTGTGTTATAACGTATTTTGGATTGACCGGGTTGTGTCCAATACGTTTTTGACATGATATGACCCACATTTTGCATTGATAACTCATATATCCCTCAAGCACTAGTGCATCCTACAGTATTAGAACATGCCATATTGATTTTTATCACTTGAAGTATATTTTAAAATATATTTCTGGGATAAACTATAGTGCAATTCATTTCTATTCATATAAGTTTTTAATATCATCAATGTATTATGATTGCTCTCTTGTTGTTTGCAGTTCTTTATATCAACAATATGCTAAAGTTCTCCTACAAGGAAAGTTATTAATTAATTGCAACCGTAGTTTTGATATCATGGCATTTGGATCTTAATTGTGACTATGCTAAAGTTCTCCTACCATGGCCGCTTGTGGTTTGGGTTTAGCAACTGTAGGTAAACTGCAGTGCAAGGCACCTTATGGCCCTGATTGATTCCCAACTTCTGGTTTTGGAAGTTGGCTCACTAGAGTTACTTTAATTCCAGATAATTTTCAATTCAGCAGCACACTTACATGAAGAAATGGACTCATTCCCCACCTCTCCCATGACAACAACATTCTGTCAACATATCCCAGTTCTAGGACAAGCTGACTTGCTGTAGATTGGTCGTACATGGTATTTTTTATAATTTTAATTGCATACATTTGTTGCATATATATACAATGCGCTAACTTTAATTTGGTGTCCATGATAGGCTATTTTGGTTTGGGATTGTAGATGTTGGCGAGCAGTGAATGAAGTCCCAAATTTGGTTGTTAAGGATGGATAAAACCTGGATTAATTATCCGAGGTCCTTCGAATTTTTTTGATATTTTTTTGTACTTTAAGCTATCAAATATATGAATAATTACATAAATCATAGTTTCTTTTTCTATTTGTAGGACTAGTGATGAGTACCTAGAAGGAGCGAAGAGATTTATAACAAATGGTAAGAAGTATGCTAGGAATCCTGATAAGGATCGTATGTCCTTGTAAAGAATGTAAAGTCGAAAAGTCACAAAAAAATGAAGTAGTATATGATCACTTGGTCCGAATTGGTTAACTAATTAAGTCCATTCTATTATATTTGCAAAGAAGGCTGTTGAATAGGATATTCTTTCGTTTTGAATATTGTACATTTTTGGTAATGAGTGAATCTTTCTTGCTTATTATTTCAGGTGAGTGGCAATAGATTGCAAAGTTCTTGACCGGTAAAAGTTTCTTCTGTGGTAATGTCGAAGATGAGACAAAGAAGATGTTTTAGGTACGCCATGATTTGCACAACTGTTACGTGTTTTAAGCAATATTTTTCAATTTTATTTGCCGAACATAGTAGTACCAATAAATTTATCCAGAAATTTTATTCGGGCTATCACATACTGGGGTGTGCGCATGGGGAATAGAATCCCAGGTTCCAAATGAAGACCCAAGTACATGATTTCCGAATGTTTTCTGAATTAACATAAGGATATTAGTTTTTCCCCATATCAATTTGCCCACTCCTTGAGACCATGACTACTATTGCTTGCTGCCATTTGGCCTTGGTTCCATGGCCACACATTGAGACCATGACTGCAGTTGCATGCTGCTGTGTGAAAGTTGGGCTATATGTTGTTTGTGCACTGCTTTACTTCGTGCACTGCTTTACTTCGTTCTATACAGAGCTGGGCATGCTGCAGTTGCATGACTGCTGCAGTTGAGACCATGACTGCAGTTGCATGCATGCTGCAGTTGCAGTTATTTGTGCACTGCTTTACTTCGTTCTATACAAAGATGGGCTATATGTTGTCAATTTCTCTTAACTTACATATTATATGCAATGTGCACTTGCTGGTGACTTCTCTCTATACAAAGATGGGCTATATATTTGTCTTGCTGGTGACTTGCTGTTGACTTGCATATTAATCTAATGTGCACTTGCTGGTGACTTCTTTCTATACAAAGCTGGGCTATATATCTGTCTTGCTGGTGACTTCTTTCTATACAAAGTTGGGCTATATATCTGTCTTGCTGGTGACTTGCTGGTAACTTCTTTCTATACAAAGCTGAGCTATATATCTGCAGAACGTTGGCAGATTAGTGGCTTCCAATGGTTTATTTTGTATGGTCGATTTCTCTTCTATTCTATTTCCTCATAACTTGTATATTATATGTAATGTGTACTGAAATCCCAGTGGTCTATTCTGGTTTCTGATGTCCAGTGGTTTACCATGGCTGGTATTTTTATGTGTGATGACCCCCATTTGTTATAAGTATTGTTTGATGGTCAACCATTTATAGCTATAACAAACGTTTATTTTGTATGGTCAATTTGAAAGCCATAATATTAATTTTAGTTCTTGTTTTGCAATAGCATTTGCATGGTCAGTTTGTAAGTTAAAATATTGATTATCATCTTTTTGTGTGCAGATTGATTGATGAGTTCGGATTACGTCGTTCGAGTTTGATGCTGGAAAATTAATGTTGAGCGCTAAATAGTAGTAGCTTTTGTTATGTAATAGACTTTGTTTTTGTTCTCAATATTACTTTCTATTGAGACTTTGTATGGATTTCTATTGAGATTTTGTATGGATTTGAGATATTTTAATATATGATAATGTTGGTACATTAAGTTTTATTATCTGGGAAATTAGTTTTGTTTAATTATATGAAAATAAACATATAAATGAAATCAATTTATATTTAATATATTCCGATGATATTTGAAGACAGTTACTGTGTTCTCCATTTGAATTAGATAACAATTGTAAGGTATCGTAGCATTAATAATATTCATGATTTTCATGTTTAGACAACACATAAAAAGTGTTGTGAAAAATAATCTAACATTAAGTTGACACCTACAGATTGTCGTGAAATGAATATTAAACGTCACTGAAAACGTGTCATCATAAAGTGATTCTATGGCAGTTTTGTCGAGTCGTCGAAAGTCCACAAAAATTTATTACAACACTTCTCAAATATCATTGAATTAGTTTAAGATGACACCTTTTTCATGCCATGAAATTTTTTTACACGACATTCAGAAAGTGTCGTAATAAAAATATTACATAGCATTTTGGAAGTGTCGTTGAAAATAAATAAACTTTCTACGACACCCCTCTACTCAGCACTTAAAAAGTGTCGTGAAAAGAGTATAACGACACTTTTAGAGTGTCGTTATAACACTATTTTGCTGTAGTGTTTCCTGATGTATGTTCGAGCAATTGACCACTCTTTAGGTGCCTTATTAGCCCAGAAGAATAAAGAAGGTCATGAACAGGCTATCTACTACCTTAGCCGCATGATGATTGGAGCTGAGCATCGATACACTACAGTAGAAAAAGAATGTCTAACTTTGATGTTTGTTGTTCAAAAAATGAGACATTATATCACTGGCCAAACTATTCATGTTATTTCTAGAGTTAACCCTCTCATGGTCCTGATGAAGAAGCCCAGTACACTCAATTCTAGGCTCGCAACATGGACCATATTGTTAGCACAATATGATATGGTTTATGTTCCTCAAAAGTCTGTTAAAGGTCAAGCCCTTGCTGACTTTCTAGCAGCTTATCCAGTTTCCGAAATATCTAAACTCTATGATGAGATTACAGACGAAATTTTGGAGTCCAACATAATTTCAGAAAAAAAATTCTTATTTGGCGTCTATTCTTTGATGGTGCATCCAGAATCGGACCAAAAGGTGCTATTGTTGCTGGAGTCGGAATCGTCCTTGTCTCACCAGAAGGGTTAGCTATCCAAAAATCTTATTCTTTAGATTAGTCATGTTCCAACAATGTGGCTGAATACAATGCTCTGCTCATCGGTCTCCAATTGGCTAAACAATTAGATATTGGATATCTTGAAGTTTACGGAGACTCCAAACTGATTGTCAATCAAGTTAGAGGAACATACGAAGTTCGACATCAAGATTTGGTTCCATATCATGATGCAGCGATTAGGATGGACACTTCATTCAAAGGCTTCTTCATCGAGCATGTACGCTGAGCATGTAACACAGAAGCTGATGCACTCGCTAATCTTGCAGCAGTATTAGCAATTCCCGTCAGAAGGCAACAAATGATCGTCATCACTAATAGAGAGTTATTTTGTGTTCAGAATAACTTAAATATGGAAGTTAACAACTCAAACATGGAATTCAACAATTCAGTTAAAATTTGTACCATCAGTAAAGACTGGAGGACTCCTTTCATAGACTTCGTGGTCCATGATATCCTACCTGAAGACCCTAAGGAGGCCACAACAATCCGACGACGGTCACTCAGATTTTACTATAATCATACTACAAAGACACTTTACCGACGAACGTTCGACGGCTTACTCCTACGTTGTCTTGCGGGAGAAGAAGCAAAAAAATACTTCGTGAAGCTCATGACGGTGTTTGTGGCGCACATCAACCTGGTCCTAAATTATAGTATCGTATTCGCCGAATGGGCTATTATTGGCCCTCGATGGTATCTGATGCAATCGAGTATACAAGAAAGTGTCGAGCATGTCAAATCTATGCTGACTTCATTCATCAACCGTCAGAATTTCTTCACCCGACGGTAGCATCCTGGCCCTTTGAAGCTTGGGAAACGGATGTCATCTGTCCTATCAACCCACCCTCATCTCAAGGACATCGGTTCATATTAGCCATAACTGATTACTTCTCAAAATGGGCTAAAGCTATACCTCTAGCTGAGGTCAAGACAAGAAGCATCATCAACTTTATCAAGCATTATGTGATTTATAGATTCGGTGTTCCTCGGCGAATCATTCACGATAATGGGCCATAATTCATCAGTCAGAAGTTCACCCGATTCTGCGATTACAACAGGATCAATAATACTGCTTCTACAGCTTACAATCCTGCAGCTAACGGGTTGGCGAAAGCATTTAACAAAACCATCATCAAACTCCTCAAGAAGTTTGTTTCTACCAATAAACAAAACTAGAGTGAGAAGCTTGGAGAATGTCTATGGGCTTACCGTACTACTATACGTACTCCTACAGGCTGCATACCCTTCTCTCTGGTATATGGATACGAGGCTGTCTTACCATTGGAAATCCAGATCCCTTCCCTAAGGATTGCCATTGCCAATGAACTCACAACCGAAAATAATGATCGCCTGAGACTTCAGGAGCTTGAAGCGTTTGACGAGAAATGACTCCTAGCTCAACAACATATTGAGTTATACCAAGCTCATCTATCAAAAGCCTTCAACCGTAAAGTCAAAGTTCGAACATTTCAAAAAAAAGAACTAGTTCTAACCGTCATACGTCCTATGACTATGACGCACATGAGCAAAGACAAATTCAAAGCGAAGTGGGAAGGACCTTATGTTGTAAGTAAAGTTTTCTCCAACGGAGCTTATCAATTAACTGGTATGGATGGTCGAGTCGCCATGATGCCAATTAATGGCAAATTTCTCAAGAAATATTATGTTAAAGAAAAAAAATATATATCAACACAGAGACTCAGAATGTAAATAAAATTCCTTATTTGCATAAATTTAAACAGAAGGAAATACATAAAATTAACGAGGACCGGAGCCCTTGTGAAGCCCATGATTTTTATAGTTAATTAATATGCATGCTCTATTATTTTTTATTTTTTTGGTGAGCCCAAATGCCAAACCCACAATCTAAGCCCAGTACTTAAACCCAATAACCCAAACCCCAGCTCACCCATTCAACCCCACGCCCCTATTCCTCAGTCCAGATCCTATCTCTCCGCGCCCTACTCCGCTCACCCTCCTCTCCCGTACGTAAACACACTAGAAGCTTCAAAAATTTCACAGAACCTTCACAACTATATTTTTTACCAAAAACTCCATAACTTCCTCCTCCCTCCACAAAATCCAAATCCGAGACCATCATTGCGTTCGTCTCGTCGTCCTCTCTGAATCCAGACCCCTCTCCCTCACTTTTCGAGCCCATCCCCACGTCGCTTCCGTGACAGCGCCCCGCACCAGAACCCGTACCGCCAGCTCTTCCCGCGCATGTGTCCGTGTCCGTGCCAGTGCCCGCGTGCGTTTCGAGTCCGAGGCATCCCCTCGGTGCTCCGTCACAGCCTTCGGTAAATCCCGCAACCTTTTGTTAATTCACAGAACCATTTTCGTTCGGGATAGCCAGTTTAGTAGTTTCCTATTTTAGATTCGGTCATAATTTTGTTAGCGTTTAATTAGATGGTTAATCTTAATTAGTTAGCTTAATGGAATTTAGAGTTATCATCTACGTTTAATTATGAATAACGTTGAATTAACGTTATTTCAACAATTATATCACTTTTTCCATAATTTTATAATTATTATTAACTGTAGTCTCAAAATATTAATTATATAGCAAAATATATGTTAATATAGGAAATTGTATTTTTAGGCCAAAAACTATATATTTATGTTTTTCGGTAAAAATGTTTATTTTCGTATTTTAACCATTATTTCTGTAAATAAAGTTTATGAAAATGAAAAACTAGAGATAATAACATATTTTCTAATAAAATCATAATTTTTACTATAATAATGTTTTACGTATTTTTATTATTAAAAATGATTATTCTTTACTAAAGAAATAGTATTAGTAAAATATTTTGTAAATTTTATTTAGAAAAATATTAAATTAGATTTTGCATATTCCGAGTTTATGCGATATTTTCTATTAAAATAAATCACGATAAAAACTGCTACTATTTTGAATATATTCTAAAATATATTATTTTCTTCCCTATTTTTAAAACATTAATAAAATAGTTTTACCAAAATATTACATAATTAAATTATTATTTTCTCTAATAAAATGGCAATGTTTGTAATTAACGTAGTTGCATTTAGTGGCTTTATTAGCCAATCTTTGAAATAAGTTCTAAGGACAGATTATTATTGATGTAGGATTCAAAACATACGTCAGATCCGTGTTGTGCTTCCGTCTACATCATTCGAAGAACCAAGGCAAGTCATACTTATCTAAACTCGTGTTTAAATTGGTAATTAATTGTAGTGTCCCGAAATTCGTAATACATATTTTATACGTGCTCGTATTTCTGACCCGTAATTTTCTCTTTTCTTTGATTAGCTAGTTATGGTTTATTTTCATATTTAGTATTGTGGTTTAATTGTCATTTATTGTTCATGGATTTATTTTGTTTAAGTGGAGCTTGGTTTTATTCGGATAGGAGAAGGATTGGGTTGGTTCGGCTTGGCTTGGTTACTTGGTTCATCATGAACCAAAGTGAACCCCTACCTACCACCACCATCACCATTTATTAACCCAACACTCTTTCTCTCTCTTCATTCACTCTTCTTCTTCCTCACCGTTGCTCTCCACCTACCAAGAGGTTTAGGCAAGTGCAACTTGCTTCTTGAGGGATCTTGATTTTTATTGTTCCATTCTTTTATTTACATGATTATAAACCTCTTTAGAACTTGGAGTTTTTAATTTTGCTGGATAGATTCTTCTAGATCTACATTTTAACTTTGAGTTCATGGAGTTTTCTTGGTTTTGATCTACTAAAACTTGTTATTTTCGAAAACTAATAGTTCCATGAGCAATAGCACGAAATTTCGTGTGAATTTGGTTTTTGATTCACCTCATTTCGAGTTAAAATGAAGTTTTTATGGCCAAAACAATTTTTCTGAAATTTCATGTCGGCTGAAGAATCTGATTCTGGCGTAAAATGAAAATTACGCAGGGAGCTAGCGTAAAATCAAATTTTACGCAGGAATGCTTGCGTAAAATGAAATTTTACACAGGAAATTGCGTAAATTACGCTGGAATGTATCCAGAATGTAATATTTTACGCAGGGAACCCTGGAATTGCGTAAATTACGCTGGAATGTATCCATAATGTAATATTTTACGCAGGGAACCCTGGAATTGCGTAAATTACGCTGGAATGTATCCAGAATGTAATATTTTACGCAGGAAACCCTGAAATTGCGTAAATTATGCTGGATTGTATCTAGAATGTGAAATTTTACGCTGGAACCCTCCTCTTTTACATATTTTACGCAGAATTGAATTTTTTGACTTAAAAAGTGCACACAATGACTGTTTTTTGCCAAGTTAAGCTATTTTCTAGCCAGAATTTCGAAAAACTCAAAACATAAAAGTTGTAGATCTTTTCCTTGGCTTCAAGAATATGTCATTAGTTATTTTATGCAAGTTTTTCTCATTCATGATAATATAAGAATAGAACACGATAGTGACCCGCCGTGGTGCACTCCTGACATGATAACTTGACCTGACAATTTGACATGATAACTTGACATGATAATTTTTGGTAGTGGCCCGTCGTGGCGCACTCTTGACAAATAAGCCTGACATGATATTTCTCGAACTGCTGTTGCGACGGCTAACTTGACATGACAAGTATGAATGACCTGGACACCGTGGATGATTGTGCTTGTACAAATGAACCCGTCTTGTCTTGCATCATGTCTAGGACAGGGATCCTTGAGTACCACGGTCAGGGGTACCCACTAAAATCGACTAAGGTTAACAACTAGAATAATCCAGTAGTCATGAAGAGATTTCCCAGCTACAAGCAATCCCGTTACCTGGGCGCTCTAGGGATCTGTAGCCTGCCGTCGAGTAGGGCACATTTCCAGCACACTGTTATGTGTTGCACCCTCTAAGTCACTTAAGGGTACTTGCGTTTCCTGGACGATGTATCCACCTGAATTCAACCCCTAATTTCTAACCTGGGTAACATGGATGGTCTGCAGGGCTTGTGGCTGTTGGGATAATCTCATTGCATCTTGCTAGTAACTAGGCCTGTGATAACCCTAGTTAGTTAAAAGTATCAAGCCGTACTCTTGATTGGCCGTGATTGATTGGATGGAGTTTATCCCAGCTTAGTCTTGTCCCGATCCTGTATAAGATGGTGACACGACATGATTAATTGTGCTTGCCTTAACAATAACGATCGGGGGTCCAGTTCTGTTCAGGCGAAGGGTTACAACCTCGGTCCTTGTTTGGTTTAAGGGTTGTAACCTGGCTCCCGGAGCAGTTATGTGTCCTCTCTTCGTTTATTGTCTTGTTGTACTCCATGACATGCTCGACATACTTTACCTTACGTCAAGATCGTGATTATTAATACTAGCCTTATTGATAAATGGTGGGGATACCAAGCTCCATTCAGATGAAGAGTTACAACCCCGGTCCTTGTTTGGTTTACGGGTTGTAACTTGGTTATCGGAATAGTTCCATGGTTACCTCATCGTATATCACCTGTCATGCTTTTTCCTTAATTACTGTCTTTTATTTGTAATTATATTCTTGTGCTAATTGCTAGTTTTAGTTCCTAAGTGAAGCCTCCTTTATGGCACTTGCTCTTTCTGGGGTCTGACCCAGCTGGTTTTGTATGGCCAGATATCGGAGCAGTCCTAGAGGATCTACCTAACTTCCAGCCAGATGGTGACCACCAGGCGTAATCCTGGCAATGAGTGGGTTTCTTTTGTCCTCCCACTTTACTATAAAATTATTCTTTTGAGACGTTTAGCCGACGAGCACGTGTTAGCTCGATTGCACCTTTACTTACTGTCTGCCTACGGGCTGTAACATGATTGACAGACCTAGGGTTGATCATGTATGACTGAACTCTTGCTAGTCTTGACATTTTGTACGACTAGCGTCATGATCATCCAATATGTGATATTAGGGACGCCTTACTATTATATATTTGGTGGTCTTACATCTTGTAACATTTACTTACTTGCTTGTGATTGAGATAATAGGCTTGTTCTTGACCATAGGAGACTGATGGATTGTAGTTAAACCCTCATATATCTAGACAGCCGTGACCGTATAGTGAGGTGGATTCTATTTCATTATACGTAGCTGGCTATGTATGCCCCCGCTCTCCAGTATTCTGGTTCTGGGGCGTTACATGGTTTTAGTGGTGGCCCATACAGGTCTTGTAAATCAAGATATGTGAGGGTTTACCGAATAGATGTCTCAATCAGTACTCGCCCTTGATCTCTGTTCATATTCTCTGAATCCCTGAAATCCTTGTCCTGATCACATGCTTGTAATCGTTGATCTGTCCTGGTCCTTCCTTATTATTCTCTATGTCGTCTTCTTCAGCTGCATTGTTCCTGGCCCTGCCGATCAGCAAGGCGGATCACCTCCCGTGGACCAGCAGCAACTAGAAGATCAGGCCCAGCACTCAGGAGCAGCATCCCGAGTCATGCCTACTGGAGATCCAGAGCCACCAGTTCAGCCAGTTCAGCCTACAGAGCCTGATGATGGCACTTTGGTAGGTCTCATCAGGACCTTGTTAGCTTCCCAAGATCGTCGAGGAGATGCATTACACCAGGCAGTAAAAGATGCTCTGAACAGAGGCGGTCATCCAAGAAACAGTGCAGCGAATAGTTTCAAGTGCCTGAACCCCCCATTCTTTGATGGCAACGAAGATGCTATCGCTGCTGAAGCATGGCTCCAAGATACTGAAGTCATTCTAGAGGCAGCCAGAACCCCGGAGGACGAGAAGGTGGTCGTGGTGCGTCTACAGTTACTGGATCTTGCCCACAGCTGGTGGGCAGCTCAGGCCATTGGATTGGTGGCGCCTATTGCTTGGGCAGTATTCCATGAGAGATTCCAGACGAAGTACTTCGATGCGGTGGCTCGGTACGATCTACAGACCAAGTTCACCAATCTGAAGTAAGGAGGCAGAACGGTCGACGGATATGCGGCCGAGTTTTCCAGGCTTAGTCGATTTGCTCCCACTTTGGTGGCGACCGAGTTTGACAGAGCCCAGCGGTTCCAGCAAGGGCTCCATCTCGAGATTTTGTTGGCAGTGGAACAGTTTGAGCATCAGACTTTTGATGCAGTGTTGAGGGCAGCTAGGAGGCACGAGTATACCTCCCACAGGATCGTGGACAGGACCGGAGGTCGGAAGCGATCTCACGGCCAGATGACCCAGTCGACAGCACCAGCCCCGGCAGTCAGGGCTTTGACAATTGGAACTCCGAGGCAGGCGGCCTCAGTGACGTCGGTCACGTCCCCTCCGCAACAGAAGCCGAAGCAGTCTTCCGCAATGGGCTGCACTCATTGTGGGAAGCCAGGACACGTTATTTCGGAGTGTCGCAGAGCGCAGGGATTATGTTTCGCTTGTGGGGCACCGGACCACAAGATAGGGTCATGTCCGAATAGGGCTAGTTCATCATCGGCCCAGAATAATCCCTCGGTAAGGGGACCAGCCCCAGTCCAGCAGCAGCAGCAGTACCAGCCTCCGAGGCCATTGTCGCCTCAGGCCCTAGCCTTCCAGCAATAGAGGCCTCAGCAGTTCGCCCTGGCCCAGGCCCAGATCCAGAATCGGCATGGAGGTATATGTGTCCTATTGTCTTGCTTTCCACCGTCGTTATACGGAACACATGTCATGTTTCATGTATCCTAATTACAACGGTATATCCCGGGCTCGAGCCATGTCCTAGATCATTCGAAAACGGTTATTGGTACCAACCATTTCGTATGAGGAGAGGCCCGTGTCCCTGTTTGACCAAAGGGAGAGACCTTAAGCGCAAGGCTATCAGCTTAGTTCGTGTTGCTTGAGTTCATCGCTCTTTGGGAGAGTCAAACGTGGGAGTGTGAGGATGATATCCGATCATGTCATCCCAATCGGTTTGGCTCATAAGGTATAATATCTTCCTTATGCCTTGCACTTCGATTCCTTGCTTGCATGTATGATTGTATGATTGATTGGTAGCGTAGATTGCTTGCGATAGTATAGCTGTTCCGACATCTCTAGCCTCTTGATTAAATTTCGAGGACGGAATTCTTTTAAGGTGGGTAGGATGTAGTGTCCCAAAATTCGTGATACGTATTTTATACGTGCTCGTATTTCTGACCCGTAATTTTCTCTTTTCTTTGATTAGCTAGTTATGGTTTATTTTCATATTTAGTATTGTGGTTTAATTGTCATTTATCGTTCATGGATTTATTTTGTTTAAGTGGAGCTTGGTTTTATTCGGATAGGAGAAGGATTGGGTTGGTTCGACTTGGCTTGGTTACTTGGTTCATCATGAACCAAAGTGAACCCCTACCTACCACCACCATCACCATTTATTAACCCAACACTCTTTCTCTCTCTTCATTCACTCTTCTTCTTCCTCACCGTTGCTCTCCACCTACCAAGAGGTTTAGGCAAGTGCAACTTGCTTCTTGAGGGATCTTGATTTTTATTGTTCCATTCTTTTATTTACATGATTATAAACCTCTTTAGAACTTGAAGTTTTTAATTTTGATGGATAGATTCTTCTAGATCTACATTTTAACTTTGAGTTCATGGAGTTTTCTTGGTTTTGATCTACTAAAACTTGTTATTTTCGAAAACTAATAGTTCCATGAGCAAGAGCACGAAATTTTGTGTGAATTTGGTTTTTGATTCACCTCATTTCGAGTTAAAATAAAGTTTTTATATGCAAAACAAGTTTTCTGAAATTTCATGTCGGCTGAAGAATCTGATTCTGGCGTAAAATGAAAAGTACGCAGGGAGCTAGCGTAAAATCAAATTTTATGCAGGAATGCTTGCGTAAAATAAAATTTTACGCAGGGAATTGCGTAAATTACGCTGGAATTTATCCAGAATGTAATATTTTACGCAGGGAACCCTGGAATTGTATAAATTACGCTGGAATGTATCCAGAATGTAATATTTTACGCAGAAAACCCTGGAATTGCGTAAATTACGCTGGAATGTATCCAGAATGTAATATTTTATGCAGGGAACCCTGGAATTGCGTAAATTACGCTGGAATGTATCCAGAATGTAATATTTTATGCAGGAAATTCTGAAATTGCGTAAATTACGCTGGATTGTATCCAGAATGTGAAATTTTACGCTGGAACCCTCCCCTTTTACATATTTTACGCAGAATTGAATTTTTTGACTTAAAAATTGCACAGAATGACTGTTTTTGCCAAGTTAAGCTATTTTCTAGCCAGAATTTCGAAAAATTAAAACATGAAAGTTGTAGATCTTTTCCTTGGCTTCAAGAATATGTCATTAGTTATTTTATGCAAGTTTTTCTCATTCATGATAATATAAGAATAGAACACGATAGTGACCCGCCGTGGTGCACTCCTGACATGATAACTTGACCTGACAATTTGACATGATAACTTGACATGATAATTTTTGGTAGTGGTCCGTCGTGGCGCACTCTTGACAAATAAGCCTGACATGATATTTCTCGAACTGCTGTTGCGATGGCTAACTTGACATGACAAGTATGAATGACCTGGACACCGTGGATGATTGTGCTTGTACAAATGAACCCGTCTTGTCTTGTATCATGTCTAGGACAGGAATCCCTGAGTACCACGGTCATGGGTACCCACTAAAATCGACTAAGGTTAACAACTAGAATAATCCAGTAGTCATGAAGAGATTTCCCAGCTACAAGCAATCCCGTTACCTGGGCGCTCTAGGGATCTGTAGCCTGCCGTCGAGTAGGGCACATTTCCAGCACACTGTTATGTGTTGCACCCTCTGAGTCACTTAAGGGTACTTGCGTTTCGTGGACGATGTACCCACCTGAATTCAACCCCTAATTTCTGACCTGGGTAACCTGGATGGTCTGCAGGGCTTGTGGCTGTTGGGATAATCTCATTGCATCTTGCTAGTAACTAGGCCTGTGATAACCCTAGTTAGTTAAAAGTATCAAGCCGTACTCTTGATTGGCCGTGATTGATTGGATGGAGTTTATCCCAGCTTAGTCTTGTCCCGATCCTGTACAAGATGGTGACACGACATGATTAATTGTGCTTGCCTTAACAATAACGATCGGGGGTCCAGTTCTGTTCAGGCGAAGGGTTACAACCTCGGTCCTTGTTTGGTTTAAGGGTTGTAACCTGGCTCCCGTAGCAGTTCTGTGTCCTCTCTTCGTTTATTGTCTTATTGTACTCCATGACATGCTCGACATACTTTACCTTACGTCAAGATCGTGATTATTAATACTGGCCTTATTGATAAATTGTGGGGATACCAAGCTCCGTTCAGATGAAGAGTTACAACCCCGGTCCTTGTTTGGTTTACGGGTTGTAACTTGGTTATCGGAATAGTTCCATGGTTACCTCATCGTATATCACCTGTTATGCTTTTTCCTTAATTACTGTCTTTTATTTGTAATTATATTCTTGTGCTAATTGCTGGTTTTAGTTCATAAGTGAAGCCTCCTTTGTGGCACTTGCTCTTTCTGGGGTCTGATCCAGCTGGTTTTGTATGGCCAGATATCGGAGCAGTCCTAGAGGATCTACCTAACTTCCAGCCAGATGGTGACCACCAGGCGTAACCCTGGCAATGAGTGGGTTTCTTTTGTCCTCCCACTTTACTATAAAATTATTCTTTTGAGGCGTTTAACCGACGAGCACGTGTTAGCTCGATTGCACCTTTACTTACTGTCTGCCTACGGGCTGTAACATGATTGACAGACCTAGGGTTGATCATGTATGACTGAACTCTTGCTAGTCTTGATATTTTGTACGACTAGCGTCATGATCATCCAATATGTGATATTGGGGACGCCTTACTATTATATATTTGGTGGTCATACATCTTGTAACATTTACTTACTTGCTTGTGATTGAGACAATAGGCTTGTTCTTGACCATAGAAGACTGATGGATTGTAGTTAAACCCTCATATATCTAGACAGCCGTGACCGTATAGTGAGGTGGATTCCATTTCATTATACGTAGCTGGCTATGTATGCCCCCGCTCTCCAGTATTCTGGTTCTGGGGTGTTACATTAATTCCATTGCATGATAGAGTTACTGTATCGACACCTGACTCACGGAATCCTACTCGAATCATATTGACTGCTTTACTGAATCATTGACTTGACTGCTTACTGAATCATTGACTCGACTGCTTACTGAATCATTAACTCGGGGATTGGGGGAGTAACGTTAACACCTGTGGTCAAAGCCCCTTATTGAATCATTGTGGATAGCGGAAGCCCAACTCACTTGGGCCGAAGCCGGACTGTGTTCATTAGAACACTTACTGCCTCCAACCTTAGCCGGCCACAGGCTGTTATGTGCTCTAAACACTACTGTAGCTAGTCCATTTTTCAGAGTTTTTACTGCATAACTGTTTTATTATTATTATTTCGAAAACCATATTTCCATTATAAACTGCTTCTTATCTCGTCTTTTAATTATTGAATAAAATGCTAGAATGGATTTGTGTGTTTTGCTTCCTCCTGACTGGAGACAACATTTTTAGGTGACTGCAACGATGATGAGCTGGCTTACACTTTCTATTATGGGCCCGACTTTGGTTCTGAGGACTTAGCTAAACCAGGACAGAGGAACCAGGAATCCTAGTTGCACCCTTTTCTGATTAGTTCACTTTTCCTAAAATTGTAATAAACAAACCTTTGTGATGTTGAATACTTTTGTTTTTTCTTCATTTTCATTTTTGACTTTAGTTGTACTTTAGAATGTTTAATAAAATATTTTATTTTTCGTTTAGACATTTGTACTGCTTATGTTCTCTACTTGATATAGCTTACTGCTGCCGTCTCATAACGGTGCAGGCTGGGCATGATCCGACTGGACCCATTATATTAGAATCGGGTCATGACATATTTTTAGTGGTAGCCCATGCAGGTCAGTTCTGCAAAATTGGTCTAGTCAACTTAGCCTAGACCAGCATCCAGTCCTGTAACTTGACTTAGGTCTATGTATGACTTTAGGAAAACAGACTCTAGAAATAACTAGAATACCAAGATTATTTTCACCCTATCACAACATAGGGCCGAAATAACTATTTATAATATTTATTTTTGCTTATTTATAGTTTCGTAGGCTACCTTGCTTATGTTTGTACCTAAACTTTTCAGAGGATGGCAAATGGAAAACTTATCCCACCATTAGGCCAATAGTTATTGTGTTTATCTTCACATTTTTAGTTGTACTCTCACTTAGTATTGATGATCTAATATTTAGTCTTTAGATATTAAGGAGATAAGCAAAGTATGACTAGAGAAGTAATTCCTAGAAGTAAGTTGCATGAATGTATGGTCACCAGAAATATGGTATCATAGTAAATTCTAAGGAGATGATAGCCAGGAAGACACGAACTAAGCTCGA
Source organism: Iris pallida (assembly GCA_029216955.1). Classification (NCBI taxonomy): domain Eukaryota; kingdom Viridiplantae; phylum Streptophyta; class Magnoliopsida; order Asparagales; family Iridaceae; genus Iris; species Iris pallida. Next base: position 2,580,008 of record JANAVB010013598.1, on the reverse strand, counting down.
AGATTAGTTGCTGGAGCCAGAAACTTTTTGTCTAGTAAGATGTTAAAGGTACATAACTAATTAGTTGAGCATTTATCGAGGATAAAATTTATGGGATATGAAAATAGAAAAATATATAAATGTTGAAATTTGAATTGAAATTTAAGGATGATGATGATGATATATAAACAAAAATTTAATACGAAGGTATCAGAAGTTATCAAGCTGGTAATGTAGAGTTGCATGATGAAACCGATGATTATGACGGAGAATGTTGAACTTAAGGTATAAATTTAATCGGGGATAATGATCGACAAATAATGATATGAATTAGAGAGATACATATTTTATCAAATCAGAATTTGGAAATAAAGATTGTAAAATTATAAGTGTTACAAGGGTAAGTGAATGTGATATTATATACTATTGACAAGAAAATAAAGAATGGAGACAAAATAATATTATCAAGGTTGGTCGAATCTGAGGGATTCAAGGAATGAAGTAAGATCAAAGGAAGGGCTGGAATTTAAATCTTGTAAAAAAAAGCTCAGATTTAAAATTTGGATCAAATATGTTGGAGTTGGTGGAAATAGAAAATCTAAATAGACTATATGGCTGATAATGGGTTAAGAGATTTCATAGATATATCCTTCCAAAATCAGTTAATTTCGAGGAAGATCGAACATGTATTCTAGAACAGTATTCTTCACCAGATATCCTACTTTTTTGTGACTTGTTCCTGTATTAATTTATGTTAAACCCATTACCATTTCCGTCACACTAGTTTGACCATATTATTCTATGCTTCTTTCATAAATCTAGGATATAGTCGTGATTAAGAATTTTATAGTAGAATTCTAGATAGATGTGAGAAGACTATTATAAGAGGGGTCATAAATAGGTATCATGGGTGACCAAGGAATAATTTTGACAAACGAAACCTCGTCATGGATAAAATAATAGGATTTCAGGAATCAAAAAATTATGAGGATTTCAACTTTAGAACAAAATTATGCAATATTACTGAGATAGAATTTGACAAACATATGGAAGTTAAGTTTTGGAAGAATAGAGTTTGGTATTCTTTTGGATGAAGCCTTAGGTATTTTGACGATTTTGAATTTTATGATTAAAGGAAGGGTTATGGAAGATAGAGGAAGTCGTAGGTAGAGTTAGCGAGAAAAGTCTAGGTTTTGGTAAGGTTCCCCATGGAGGAAGTGAATTTTGATAATATATAACCATGAGAATATAATAATCAAGTAAAAGAACACTTGACGGGGATCAACTTTTATGATTAAATGACTACTGTACCCAGAAGGGACGGATATAACCATAGAAGGAATAACACAAGCAATGTAATGATAAGTTCTAGAGAAGGAATAAGTAGTGAGAAATTGAGATAAGACCATTGGCATGCAACTTTGGAAAGGAGCAATTGGTTTTACAATTTCTACCAAACATTGGAGACTCATATTAGTTATGGTAAGAAAGATTAAGATTTTATGATATTTTTGCTAATGTTTTTGGATGAGAACGATAGATAGGTGCATGGTTAAAGATTAAAATTTGATTAGTGATTATAATTTTGTCAATTGATTTCAAGAATTGGGAATTCTCGAATATAGGTCGTGGATCAACTTTAAATAATTTTCTAAGGATTTACTATGACAAGTGAAGATTATGAACTTTGATGTAGTCAGTTTTGGAAGAATGACTGACAATTGGAAATTGATATCCGTAAAATGATTTGATCGAGAGAACTACTTGAAATTGAAATACATTTGGCATACGGATGGAAAAAATAGATTTAGACGATTTATGATTCCAAATAGATTTAGTTTTAATACCTTGACAGTTGTCTTAGTTTTCTGTAGATACTGGGAGTTCAGCTAGTTTAGCGAGTTAGAGATTGGTTTTTTGCTTGGAGATTAATAGGATGGTTATCTTGTAAGTTTTTTTTCATGCATATTATATCTGTTGACCTTTGAAATAGTGATACGATATTCTCTTTATTCCCTTTGATCATCACTAAGTCCTCAATAAAAATATCCTATCTGATTACATTTCTATCATAGCTTTGTTATTCTAATCACCCTCGCTATCCTACTATCATACAACTTGTTGATTTTTTTCCTGAGTCACAAACCCTTATACCCAATTCTAATTTGATTTGGAATTTTAGTCCATGATCTCAGAAGATTCTATTACTTTCTGCCTTTTCAATAAACTGTTCACGTTCGTTTCTTTCTTGCATTTTCTGTTTCACGAGACCTCATTTAATTTTCCCCTATTTTATGATCATATTTTAATCGTACCTAGATTTTTCTCGTGCCTAAAATGATTTTGATCACAACAATATTCTAACCCTATCTCAGATCATATATAGATAATTATGATCGTGCCTATATTTTATCATTGTACCTTGAGATCATGCCTAGAATCCGTTCATGTCTGATGATTTAAATCTGGAATGATTTATAGCAAGGATTTATGGAGTACATGAGTTTTGGGATAAAGATGAGAAAACAAGAACACTTGTAATTTGAATCAAGGAAGGGATAATTAATTATGTGAATACCAAGCAAATTGACATTGTAGATTAAAGGTTGTTAAATGATAAGCAGGGAGATACACTATAGAAAGATGCATGATGAATCAGAAGATATATAAAGGATGACCGAAACAAAAAAAATGGACTTAAGGTGTGACTAATTAAGGATGGCAATCGTATGAATTGAAGGGTGCAAAAGATTACAAATCAGAAATCAGAGATAGAAGGTTTGTAAATAATACAAGGTTGGGAGATGTAATAAGATATATTTTTGACAGAGAAAAAGTTTGGCCAAAATTATACAGTAAAATCAAGATGAAGGATTCTGAGCTTAAACAGGATAATTAAATTTTATTGAGAATTCGGGATCAAATATGTAAATGAGGATATGGAATCAAGATATATACATATTGATGAAAATGGACATCTAAATAAATTACAGAGTGATCACATATGAGTAAGGAATGATAAATTTTTTACTAATCATGACAAATTGGAGTATAGAAGCGTGATGTTGGATTTTAAATGTGATATTGGGTTACTGAGGCTTGATACTAGAGTATTACGATAAGATGAAGTGTTGATATTTTGGTCAAGAATAAATAAGATGTATAAGAACATGATTGGAATACATGTAGTGGTATGACATAGAGTTAAATTTTGCATATATATTAGCAAGCTAAAGTAAGTACAAACATATAGCGGAAAATATTATATGTGAATAGTAAGAAAAGGTGGGAAGACAAAAAAATTCAAGATTATGACGGTAATTGACAATTCAGGGAGGAAAGCAGAAATCCATAATTGTGGATAGTGACTGTGTTTCTAAAGAGGGAAGAATATCATTTAAGAATAATGGATAAGATTGATGAAGATATTGCACTAGATGGATTTGCTATAAGACAGTTAGCCTAGTTAGGCATAAGACTGTTAAGGAAGAATACCCTGACTACTTTGAGACATGATTGCATGATTGTACCCCGGCCCTCAACTTGGAATTTCGAGGACAAAATTTTCTAAGGAGGGATGGTTATGAAGCCCATGATTTTTATAGTTAATTAATATGCATGCTCTATTTATTTATTTTTGGTGAGCCCAAATGCCAAACCCACAATCTAAGCCCAGTACTTAAACCCAATAACCCAAACCCCAGCTCATCCATTCAACCCCACGGCCCTATTCCTCAGCCCAGATCCTATCTCTCCGCGCCCCACTCCCATCACCCTCCTCTCCCGTACGTAAACACACCAGAAGCTCCAAAAATTTCACAGAACCTTCACAACTCCATTTTTCACCAAAAAGTCCATAACTTCCTCCTTCCTCCACCAAATCCAAATCCGAGACCACCGTCGCGTTCGTCTCGTCGTCCTCTCCGAATCCAGACCCCTCTCCCCCACCTTTCGAGCCCGTCCCTGCGTCGCTCCTGCGACAGCGGCCCATGCGAGAACCCGTGCTGCCAGCCCTTCCCGTGCACGTCCCCGTGCCATCCGTGTGCACGTGTTCGTGTCCGTGTCCGCGTGCATTTCGAGTCTGAGGCATCCCCTCGGTGCTCCGTCACAGCCTTCGGTAAACCCCGCAACCTTCTGTTAATTCACAGAACCATTTCTGTTCCGGGATAGCCAGTTTAGTAGTTCCTATTTTAGATTCGGTAATAATTTTGTTTGCGTTTAATTAGATGGTTAATCTTAATTAGTTAGCTTAATGGAATTTAGAGTTATCATCTACGTTTAATTATGAATAATGTTGAATTAACGTTATTTCAACGATTATATCACTTTTGCCATAATTTTATTATTATTATTATTAAATGTAGTCTCAAAATATTAATTATATAGCAAAATATATGTTAATATAGGAAATGGCATTTTTTTAGGCCAAAAACTCTATATTTATGTTTTTAGGTAAAAATGTTTATTTTCGTATTTTAACCATTATTTCTGTAAATAAAGTTTATGGAAATGAAAAACTAGAGATAATAACATATTTTCTAATAAAATCGTAATTTTTACTACAATAATGTTTTACGTATTTTTATTATTAAAAATGATTATTCTTTACTAAAGAAATAGTATTAGTAAAATATTTTGTAAAGTTTATTTAGAAAAATATTAAATTAGATTTTGAATATTCCGAGTTTACGAGATATTTTCTATTAAAATAAATCACGATAAAAACTGCTACTATTTTGACTATATTCCAAAATATATTATTTTCTGCCCTATTTTTAAAATACTAATAAAATAGTTTTACCAAAATATTACATAATTAAATTATTATTTTCTCTAATAAAATGGCAATGTTTATAATTAACGTAGTTGCATTTAGTGGCTTTATTAGCCAATCTTTGGAATAAGTTCTAAGAACAGATTATTATTAATGTAGGATTCAGAACTTACGTCAGATCCGTGTTGTGCACCCGTCTACATCATTCGGAGAACCAAGGCAAGTCATACTTATCTAAACTTGTCACGCCCCAGAACCAGAATACTGGAGAGCGGGGGAATGACTCAGCCAGCTACGTATTACGGGTAGAAGAATACAGTATAATACGATCAATGCTGTCTAACCAGACGAGGGGGTGCATACTATATGAAAGTCTTACTATGGTCACTTCACATCTATTATCTCAATCATTCAAACAAGAAGCAAAAATAGAGAACATGTAAGATAAAGCAGTAAGGCGTCCCAAACGCTTAGTCAAAATATTCTTGAGATCTGGCTTTACAAAACATAGCCAGATGATATAGTAACATATACACAATTGTTATCAGCTGCAGTCTGACTTAATTACAATTATGTAAAAGCAAGTGCAAGACTATCCGACTAACATGTCGGTGTCAAGCGACAAAATGTAAAGTAAATAACAAAACGAGCGGTGATGTAAGGAACCCACTCGAGTCCTCCTGCGATCATTCCCCTAATATTGACCATCTTGGAGGTGGAAGTAAGTTGAGTCCTCGGGAACCGGCTCTAAATCTGGCCATGCAAAACCAGAGAGGTTAGACCTCTAATAGCAAGTACCACAAGGAAGCACGATATAAAGGATTAAACCAGTAAGTAAGAGGATATAATAATAGATCTCTGCTTTCCACTAGGATTCACATAACATCACGACACTTCGAACCAACCTCCCAACCAAACAAGGACAGAAGTTAGCCCGTCATGTCCTGACATTCTGATCATCTCAGTTAGGTAACAGAGTAGGTACAGTACACAAACAAATCATCTTGAACGGCCAATCAACTCCTACGGCTTGCTATTGTGAGTCCCAAGTTATCCTAGAATTATACAATTAGGGATTCCTCAGTTCTTACTATGTGCGAGCAAGGCTAGTCTATCCAGTCAATCAATTGCGCCAATCATGAATTAGACGAGTCCCAGCGGGACGTCCGTCATCAATATACAATATACAATAATAATATAAGCAGATACCGCTCCCTGCCCGTGTGGCAGGTTTAAAGTATCTGTGGGAACCAGCCGGCCTGTCGGGCACTACTAGTCCCAAGAGGGCTGCCATGTAAGAACTCGGGGATCCATTCTCTCCATGCAATCATTATTTTATTTAACTTAATAGTCTCTACGTTGAGTGAAATCCCATACCGTAAATCATGGTCATTCAAATGAGTACTTTCGTACGGGGTACGATATGCGCAACTCTACAACGATACCCGTGCGGCTAGGTTGTAGGTCTTACATAGCGTAATACAACAATCAAATCTAACCACGGAGTAATCATGCCTTGACCATAAAGTACACATGCTGCTTTGTAGAAAAATCAATAAATTGAAGCCTGCACATGCCTGTATGTCAATATTCGGGATCGGCTAATCGATTACAATAGTTCATAACATGAACGTGTCTCATTCATTTAATTCAATAAGACGACTAGCCAGTCTCTTAGTTCCAACTTAGGAACGCATGATCAATTTTAGTCAAGATAACCATTATTACCAATGGTGACAAGGCATGAAAGTCAATTAGTATTAAATGGGGTCGAGTCTATAACTCTCAGGGTTAAGTTCCAGTCTCACTGGGTATCCATAAACCAATCAAGACACAGGGCACGTTCTACACAACCATATATATTAAAAATATTAACATGCTAAGATTATCGAGTTCATAAAAAAAGCGTAAGGATATAATAGGAGAATTATCATGCCACCATTAAATGAATAAATTATAGAACAAATAGAAACACCCAGGTCAGGAAGTCACGCCAACAAGTCTATGCTAAGGCCAATAAGTCACGCCAACAAGTCTATGCTAAGGCCAACAAGTCACGCCAACAAGTCTATGCTAAGGCCAACAAGTCACGCAAGAATCGTACGCGTAAAAAGGGTACGCTAAGTTAAGTAGGAAGGAGTGAGCGTATAAACAGCGTGAGCGTGAAAAGTGGTTCACGTTGGCACGCACAGTGTGAGCGTGAAGGGTAATTCACGCACTCATAATGTGAGCGTAAAAAGTAACTCACGCACGCACAGCGTGAGCGTATGAGCGTGAAAAAGCGTGATCAGAAATTCACGCACATACAAAGTGAGCATGAAAAGAAATTCACGCACGTACAGCGTGAGCGTGATAAGAAATTCACGCACGCACAGCGTGAGCGTGATAAGAAATTCACACATGCACAGCGTGAGCGTGATAAGAAATTTACGCACGCACAGCGTGAGCGTGATAAGAAATTTACGCACGCACATCGTGAGCGTGACTCAAATGTCACGCTAACACGTAAAGACGTGAGCGTGACTCAAAATTCACGCTGACACGTAAAGACGTGTGCGTGACTAAAATTCATGCTGGCACATAAGAACGTGAGCGTGACTAAAAATTCACGCTAAACACGTAAAGACGTGTGCGTGACTAAAATTCACGCTGGCACGTAAGAACGTGAGCGTGACTAAATCTCCCGAACTCCAATCTTATGGAACTTTCGTTCCAAGCCAGAAATGAGGTTCCCATGGTTCAGAATGGTGTGGAATGAGAAGCTCTGCCACATGAAACTATCTATTTCCGAAAACACGCCAGGTTGGGAGATCAAAACCCATGGATAACCGAAAACACAACAACTTAGATCTGTAAGAAACGAGCCAAGGAAATCAAAAATAATAAGTAGTAAACTCTCTTAGAATCACAAGAGGAAGACAAATAAACCATAAAAATAGGTGGAGGAGAAGCAAGATGTACTTGCCTTCTCCTAGTAGGTGGAAGAGAGTGATGAGGAAGAAGAAAAAGTAATGGTGAAGGAGAGTTATGAGGAGAGAGAAGGGGATGGGGGCTTTAAATAGAAAAGGGGATGGTAGGTGGGTTCGGGTTTATTCGAATCCATCCAAGGCCAACCCGAAAGCAAAGCAGAGAGGTTAAAAGCAGAAATAAAATACAGGAATAAAATTGCAGGAAATAAAATGCAGATAATTAATTAACATGAAATTAAAGGAATTTAAATACAGGATGATACATGATAAATACTAAATAAATATATATGAGTTGTACATGTATAAAAATACGTATTCTGGGAACGGGGAGTGACATCTCTACCCACCTTAGAAAAATTCCGTCCTCAGAATTTCAAATCCAAGCAGGATAGAAATATCAGAGCTAAACTAATACAAGCAATTCTAGTGAGCAAGCAATCATTTTTACCATATCAAAAGCAAGTCCTATATATGTAAATTCATCAATCCACGATATCAAGTAGCTCTACCCATAAGGTGATAAGCATGAAGAATCAGAAAAATCAAGGTATACAGAAAGAGATATACCTTGTGAGTCAAACAGGTGTGGATACCGTGATCGGATATCATCCTCACGTTCCCACGTTGACTCTCCCAAGGAGTGATGATCCCAAGCAACACGGACAAGACTAATTGTTCGGTTCTTGAGTATCTTCTCTCTTCGGTCCAAAATGGACACAGGCTATTCCTCGTAAGACAGGTTGGTACCAACAACCAGCTCAGAATGATCGAGGATATGGCTTGGGTCCGATACATACCTACGTAATTGAGATACATGAAACACGTCATGCACCTCTCGTAACGAAGGTGGGAGGGATAAACGATAAGCAACATCGCCTACCCGATCAAGGATAACAAATGGGCCTACGTACCGCGGACTCAATTTCTCGTGAACGCCAAATCTAATGACCCCATGAGTGGGTGAGATCCGCAAGAATACGTGGTCCCCAACAGAGAACTCTAACGGCCTACGATGCTGGTCCGCCCAATGACGATGCCGATCCTGCGTAACTCGAAGTCGCTCTCTAATTCCCTTAACCACTTCAACCGTCTGAATAATCATTTCTGGGCCTAACATCTTCCTCTCCCCGATATCATCCCATGCAAGCGGTGACCTGCACTTCTTACCATATAGTGCTTCGAATGACGCCATCTGGATACTGGCTTGATAACTGTTGTTATATGAGAACTCGACTAAGTGCAGGTAACTCTCCCAAGACCCTCCAAAATCTACAGTGCAAGCTCGCAACATGTCTTCTAAAGTCTGAATCGTTCTTTCTGATTGCCTATCCGTCTGCGGATGGTAAGCCGTGCTAAATCTTAACTTGGTACCCAGACTATGATGTAAGCTCTTCCAAAAATGTGATGTAAAGTGGGTATCTCGATCCGACACAATACTGACAGGGACTCCATGCTGCCTGACTATCTGTTACATATATAACTCTGCTAACTTTTCTGCAGATTGCCCTACTCTGAAAGGAAGAAAGTGTGCTACCTTCGTAAGTCGGTCCACTATCACCCAAATAGCGTCCTTACCACTTGGTGATCTCGGTAAACCGGTCACAAAGTCCATTGTAATATGCTCCTATTTCCATTCCGGGATAGGAAGCGGTTGCAATAACCCAGCTGGCCTCTGCTGTTCTGTATTCACTTGCTGACATACCAAGCAACGGGAAACAAATCTAGCTATCTCCCTCTTCATCCCGTTCCACCAGAAATGCTGCTTGATATCTTGGTACATCTTGGTCCCTCCAGGGTGAATAGAATACTGAGAACTGTGAGCTTCTGCCATAACCTCCTGTCTGATATCTCCACTAGGCATACATAGACGTGATCCAAACCTAAGTGTACCATCTTCATGAATTCTCATTTCCTTTCTGAGTCCTAACTCACATTCTATCCTAAGCTTCTGAATCCTTGGGTCCTGTGCCTGAGCTGCCTTGATTCTGTCTACCAAGTCGGATTGAACTTGCAGACTTGTTAGAACTCCTACATCACTAGGAAGTATAACTTCGATGCCCATCTTCTGAAGGTCTTCTAAGATATGCCTCTGTGTTGTCAATATAAATGCGTCGCCTCTCCTGCTAAGAGCGTCTGCCACTACATTAGCCTTGCCTGGGTGATACTGAAGCTCCACGTCATAATCCTTGATCAACTCCAGCCATCTTCTCTGCCTCATGTTTAGTTCCTTCTGAGTAAAAATGTACTTCAGACTTTTATGGTCTGTGTACATGTCCACTCGGTCACCATATAAGTAATGCCTCCATAGCTTCAGAGCAAATACTACTGCCGCTAATTCCAAATCATGAGTTGGATAATTCTTCTCGTGGTCCCGAAGCTGCCTAGACGCATATGCTATCACCTTCCCATGTTGCATAAGGACACATCCAAGTCCTTTACCTGACGCATCACAATATACTGTAAAACTTCCGGGTCCAACTGGCAATGTAAGAATAGGTGCTGATATCAATTTCTGCTTCAAAGTCTCGAATGATGCCTGACATTCTGCCGACCAAACGAATGGTACATCCTTTCGGGTCAAACGGGTCATGGGTGCTGAAAGCCTTGCAAAGTCTGACACAAACCTTCTGTAATATCCTGCCAATCCCAAAAAACTCCGTACATCTGCTACGGTCTTGGGTACTGGCCAACTTTCTACTGTTTCTACCTTCTTGGGATCTACTGCTACTCCAGCTCCTGATATGATGTGACCCAAAAATGAAATATGATCCGACCAAAACTCACACTTGCTGAGCTTGGCATACAACTGGTTCTTTCTCAGAACCTGTAACACCTTCCGGAGGTGATCTTCATGCTCCTCTTCACTAGCAGAGAATACGAGAATGTCGTCAAGAAACACAACGATAAACTGGTCTAAGTATGGCATAAAGATGCGATTCATCAAATCTATGAATATTGCTGGAGCATTGGTCAAACCAAACGGCATTACTAAGAATTCATAATGCCTATACTTCGACCTGAATGCTGTCTTGGGAATATCTTCCTTCCGAACCCTCACTTGGTGGTACCCTGAACGAAGATCTATCTTGGAGAAAACTCTAGCTTTGCTCAACTGATCAAATAAGTCGTCGATCCTGGGTAATGGGTACTTGTTCTTTACTGTTGCCGCGTTAAGCTTCCTGTAGTTAATGCACAATCTGGATGACCCATCATTCTTTTCCACAAGTACCACTGGTGCTGCCCATGGTGACACGCTAGCTTGGATGAACTTCTTCTCCTTCAGTTCCTCTATGTGCTGATATACCTTGGCCTGCTCTGAATCCGCCATTCTGTAAACTCGATCTGATATCGGTTTAGTTCCAGGTGCCAATTCTATAATGAACTCAATATCTCTAACTGGTGGTAGACCAGGAAGTTCTTCAGGAAATACGTTTAGAAACTCTTCAACTACCCTCGAAATCTGAACTTCTTCCATTGCCGTTATTACTCCCTGCTCTTGTTGAGTTGCCTCCGATCTGACTAAGGTGAATCTCTTCATGCCTGGAATATCAAAAGATACACTCCCTCTACGATAATCTATTGTCGCATGACTGTCTTTCAGCCAGTCCATGCCTAAGATAACGTCAAAATTTCCAACAAAAAATTCTATCAACCGGACGGGTAAAGAATGCCCGCAAACTACAACGCTACATGCTAAAATAACTCTACTAACTCCTACGAGTCCATTACCAGTGAGTATATTCAATCTCCCTGGCAATGCCTCGAACTCCATTCCTAGTCGTGTCGCAAATTGTGCAGATATAAATGAGTGGGATGCTCCCGAATCAAACAATGCTACTGCGGGATATGAGGCGACGAGAATGTTACCTGCCACAACATCTCCCGATGCCAATGCCTCCTCTAAGGACAGAGTGAATGCTTGCCCTCGACCGCCTTGCTGGCTTCCATGCTGCGGCCTAGCCTGATGTTGTTGCTGGCCCCTTCCTTGATGATGCTGGGGTTGTCTATGCTGGTGTTGCTGCATCGGCGGCCCTTGCTGCCGAAACATCTGAGCCTGCGGCATTATCGGACGCTGTGCCAACGGCCTTACTGCCATCGCTGGTCCTCGATACTGGCCTGCCCCTGGTGCTGGCAGAGCAGGAAACTGTTGCCCTGGTCCTCCTGACCTCGAATTCATGGGACATATGGTAACCCGATGGTCTGGATTTCCACATATCAGACACAGTGCATTCAATGTCCGACACACATCTCTAGTGTGTCCTACCTTTTCGCAATAAGTGCAGCCCGCCGGGGGTTACTGGTTCTTCCTCTGTTGTTGTTGCTGCTGCCTGGGTGGTGGTGCTGGTCCTCGTATCGCCACATCGTGGATACGAATGCCAGTGGATGGTGCCGTTGTTCGAGGCGCTGCGTCCCCTCCTCCTTCAACCTGACTGTGGGATCTCTTCTGACCCCCAGTCCTTGTTGCGAGCCTCTGAATGGTGATCTCATGCCTTCGAGTTGCCGTCAATACTTCATCAAAAGTTTGGTAATTGTGCCCCTCTATCAATTGTAAGAGTTCAAGATGAAACCCTTGCTGAAACCTCATGGCCCTCTGGCTCTCTGTTGCTACCATCTCTGGGGCGAATCTACTCAATCTGCAGAACTCTGCTGCATAAGCATCTACTGTCTTGCCGGCCTGCCTGAGGTTGATAAACTTCTGTTGTAGCTCAAACCGTGCCACAACTCCAAAGTACTTGGTCTTGAATCTTGTAGTGAAATCGTCCCAAGCCACAGGACGTCTGATGCCCACTTCCTCTGATTCCCACCAATCACGTGCGAGATCCTAAAGTAACAACTTCACTAGATCCACACGTTCTTCTGCCGGTACCTTAGCTGCTGTCAGAATAGCCTCAATATCCTTAAGCCATGCATCTGCTAAGATGGCATCCTCCGTGCCCTCGAAACGGCGGGGGTTGTACTTGCAAAACCTGGCTGATGCTCCTGAATCAGTCCTCATTCCTCTTTCCAAAGCCGTCTGCAATCCTTGGTTGAGCAACACATTCTGCTCTTGTAGCTGAGTGTGCATGCGCTGCTGGGCCAACATCTGATGTTGCTGAGTAGCCATCATTCCTCTCATGATTTCCAGAAGGGCTGGTGTGTCCACTTCCACAGGGGTAGGTGGAACTATGGGTGGTGTTGGAACTTTCGGATATCGCGGTTCAGCTGCTGGTTCTTCTATCACTTCTTCTTGGATAGTCTCCTGAGGTGAGACTGGCTCTTGTTGCTGACCAACCTGGTCATGTTGCCCATGTTTCCCCTGTTGTTGCTGCCCAGCTCTGACCGATATGGACGAAGTGCCCCTAAGAAAAGGGACAAGAGAACAATCAAACAATCGGACATGAAGGATCAATAAAGTCAAAGGATGTCGGAATGTCAAGCAAGGGTTGAGAACAACGAATCATGAGATCAAGGGGGGACACGTGTGATTGAGACATCCTATAAATCAAAACACCCCACAAGTCTGAAATCAGACCTGCATGGGCCACCACTAAAACCTTGTCATGCCCTAGAACCAGAATACTGGAGAGCGGAGGAATGACTCAGCCAGCTACGTATTACAGGTAGAAGAATACCGTATAATACGATCAATGCTGTCTAACCAGACGAGGGGGTGCATACTACATGAAAGTCTTACTATGGTCACTTCACATCTATTGTCTCAATCATTCAAACAAGAAGCAAAAATAGAGAACATGTAAGATAAAGCAGTAAGGCGTCCCAAACGCTTAGTCAAAATATTCTTGAGATCTAGCTTTACAAAACATAGCCAGATGATATAGTAACATATACACAATTGTTATCAGCTGCAGTCTGACTTAATTACAATTATGTAAAAGCAAGTGCAAGACTATCCGACTAACATGTCGGTGCCAAGCGGCAAAATGTAAAGTAAATAACAAAACGAGCGGTGAAGTAAGAAACCCACTCGAGTCCTCCTGCGATCATTCCCCTAGTATTGACCATCTTGGAGGTGGAAGTAAGCTGAGTCCTCGGGAACCGGCTCTAAATCTGGCCATACAAAACCAGAGAGGTTAGACCTCTAATAGCAAGTGCCACAAGGAAGCACGATATGAAGGATTAAACCAGTAAGTAAGAGGATATAATAATAGATCTCTGCTTTCCACTAGGATTCACATAACATCACGACACTTCGAACCAACCTCCCAACCAAACAAGGACAGAAGTTGGCCCGTCATGTCCTGACATTCTGATCATCTCAGTTAGGTAACAGAGTAGGTACAGTACATAAACAAATCATCTTGAACGGCCAATCAACTCCTACGGCTTGCTATTGTGAGTCCTAAGTTATCCTGGAATTATACAATTAGGGATTCTACAGTTCTTACTATGTGTGAGCAAGGCTAGTCTATCCAATCAATCAATTGCGCCAATCATGAATTAGACGAGTCCCAGTGGGACGCCCGTCATCAATATACAATATACAATAATAATATAAGCAGATATCGCTTCCTGCCCGTGTGGCAGGTTTACAGTATCTGTGGAAACCAGCCGGCCTGTCGGGCACTACTAGTCCCAAGAGGGCTGCCATGTAAGAACTCGGGGATCCATTCTCTTCATGCAATCATTATTTTATTTAACTTAATAGTCTCTACGTTGAGTGAAATCCCATGCCGTGGATCATGGTCATTCAAATGAGTACTTTCGTACGGGGTACGATATGCGCAACTCTACAACGATACCCGTGCGGCTAGGTTGTAGGTCTTACATAGCGTAATGCAACAATCAAATCTAACCACGGAGTAATCATGCCTTGACCAAAAAGTACACATGCTGCTTTGTAGAAAAATTAATAAATTGAAGCCTGTACATGCCTGTATGTCAATATTCGGGATCGGCTAATCGATTACAATAGTTCATAACATGAACGTGTCTCATTCATTTAATTCAATAAAACGACTAGCCAGTCTCTTAGTTCCAACTTAGGAACGCATGATCAATTTTAGTCAAGATAACCATTATTACCAATGGTGACAAGGCATGAAAGTCAATTAGTATTAAATGGGGTCGAGTCTATAACTCTCAGGATTAAGTTCCAGTCTCACTGGGTATCCAAAAACCAATCAAGACACACGGCACGTTCTACACAACCATATATATTAAAAATATTAACATGCTAAGATTATCGAGTTCATAAAAAAAAGCGTAAGGATATAATAGGAGAATTATCATGCTACCATTAAATGAATAAATTATAGAACAAATAGAAACACCCAGGTCAGGAAGTCACGCCAACAAGTCTATGCTAAGGCCAACAAGTCACGCCAACAAGTCTATGCTAAGGCCAACAAGTCATGCCAACAAGTCTATGCTAAGGCCAACAAGTCACGCAAGAATCGTACGCGTAAAAAGGGTACGCTAAGTTAAGTAGGAAGGAGTGAGCGTATAAACAGCGTAAGCGTAAAAAGTGGTTCACGTTGGCACGCACAGCGTGAGCGTAAAGGGTAATTCACGCACTCATAACGTGAGCGTGAAAAGTAACTCACGCACGCACAGCATGAGCGTATGAGCGTGAAAAAGCGTGATCAGAAATTCACGTACGCACAAAGTGAGCGTGGAAAGAAATTCACGCACGCACAGCGTGAGCGTGATAAGAAATTCACGCACGCACAGCGTGAGCGTGATAAGAAATTCACGTACGCACAGCGTGAACGTGATAAGAAATTCACGCACGCACAGCGTGAGCGTGATAAGAAATTCACGCACGCACAGCGTGAGCGTGATAAGAAATTCACGCACGCACAGCATGAGCGTGACTCAAATGTCACGCTAACACGTAAAGACGTGAGCGTGACTCAAAAATCACGCTGACACGTAAAGACGTGTGCGTGACTAAAATTCACGCTGGCACGTAAGAACGTGAGCGTGACTAAAAATTCACGCTAAACATGTAAAGACGTGTGCGTGACTAAAATTCACGCTGGCACGTAAGAACTTGAGCGTGACTAAATCTCCCGAACTCCAATCTTATGGAACTTTTGTTCCAAGCCAGAAATGAGGTTCCCATGGTTCAGAATGGTATGGAATGAGAAGCTCTGCCACATGAAACTATCTATTTCCGAAAACACGCCAGGTTGGGAGATCAAAACCCATGGACAACCGAAAACACAACAACTTAGATCTGTAAGAAACGAGCCAGGGAAATCAAAAATGCTAAGTAGTAAACTCTCTTAGAATCACAAGAGGAAGACAAATAAACCATAAAAATGGGTGGAGGAGAAGCAAGATGTACTTGCCTTCTCCTGGTAGGTGGAAGAGAGTGATGAGGAAGAAGAAGAAGTAATGGTGAAGGAGAGTTATGAGGAGAGAGAAGGGGATGGGGGCTTTAAATAGTAAAGGGGGTGGTAGGTGGGTTCGGGTTTATTCGGATCCATCCAAGGCCAACCCGAAAGCAAAGCAGAGAGGTTAAAAGCAGAAATAAAATACAGGAATAAAATTACAGGAAATAAAATGCAGATAATTAATTAACATAAAATTAAAGGAATTTAAATACAGGATGATACATGATAAATATATATGAGTTGTACATATATAAAAATACGTATTCTGGGAATGCGGAGTGACAAAACTCGTATTTTAATTGGTAATTAATTCTATTGCATGTTAGAGTTACTGTATCGACACCCGACTCACGGGATCCTACTCGGATCATATCGACTGCTTTACTGAATCATTGACTTGACTGCTTACTGAATTATTGACTCGACTGCTTACTGAATCATTGACTCGGGGATTGGGGGAGTAACGTTAACACCTGTGGTCAAAGTCCCTTATTGAATCATTGTGGATAGCGGAAGCCCTACTCACTTGGGCCGATGCCGGATCATGTTCATTACAACACTTACTACCTCCAACCTTAGACGGCCACAGGCTGTTACGTGCTCTAAACACTACTGTAGCTAGATTGTATCATTCTATTTTTTAGAGTTTTTACTGCATAACTGTTTTATTATTATTATTTAGAAAATTATATTTCTATTGTAAACTGCTTCTTGTCTCGTCTTTTAATTATTGAATAAATAGCTGGAATAGATTTGTGTGTCTTGCTCCCTCCTGACTGGAGACACATTTTTAGGTGACTGCAACGATGATGAGCTGGCTTACACTTTCTATTATGGGCCCGACTTGGGTTCTGGGGACTTAGCTGAACCAGGACAGAGGAACCAGAAGTCCTAGTTGCACCCATTTCTGATTAGTTCACTTTTCCTAAAATTGTAATAAACAAACCTTTGGGATAACTCTCATCTCCCTAGGCATTTCTTCTGAAGACATTTACAAAAGAAGAAAAAGGGGTGAATGATGCTCTCAGAAAAGTTTCACACTATTTATAGAAAGAAAAGCCAAACGTTCTGTCTCGCGAATCGAAACAACCTTTCCTCGAAAAGGCACGTTCGTTCATCTTGTGAAGAGATCTTCATTTATTCCTTAGAATTGAAGTGACCTTTCCTTGAAAAGGCATGCTGATTCATCCGCCTTTTTATCTCTACTTCATTGCAGGAATGGGCCTACATTTATGATAAATCTTCGTCATCAATTTTGTCTTTTGAAACCCAGCTGTTTTAAAAGATGTCTTTTCTTTATGATAAATCCAGATATTGTCTTTTTAGACACGATATTCTATCTTTAAGTCCCATCGGACTTGATGATCATTTATAGAAAAATGAGTTCACGTCCACATTACCTCTGGATTCTATTTTCTATATCATCACATCAAATCAAATCATAAAGAAGAGAAAATCATTCTTTATTCCTTCTTTAAAAACATAGTTACATCTTAATGGAAATCTATTACATCTCTGATTTTCATTCTAGATACATCTTAATGGAAATCTATTACATCTCGAATTTTTATTCTAAATCTAATAAAAGAAGGTCTATTACATCTTTGGATCTTCTTATTGATGCCAGTTCCTTGTCGTCTCAATCTAAAGCAACGAGCAAGACAATGGAACTAACTCTGGTCTTCTCTCTCAGAAAGACGAGAGGAGAACCCCAGAGTACAGCAGCTCAAAGATAAGTTGTTGTCAATACGACTGGTGGAGAAGAGACGGCCCGTCATGAGAATTAGGAATGAGATCACCCTCGTGATACGATTCCTAATTCTGTCTCTCCACCGTCCAACTCTCATGTATAAAGGCCCTTTCTACTATCTGAGGAAGACCCTTCTAGAATATGGAGAGTCCTGAGCTATCTGATTTGAGCATCAGAATCACATGAGCTGTCTGATGTGAGTGTCAGAAGAATGCTCCCCACAGCATCCAAGTCGCCGATGCCGGTTCTGAAGAAGCTTGCCGACCAAATGTCTGCAAATATCAACAAAGAAAGAAAAGTTAGCAAAATCTATCAAACTGTGCGCCTTTGATCATCAGGCGCACATCATCAGTGTCAGCCTATAAGCGCCTATGGTAAAACTTGTGCCTCTGACCGAGGTCAGGCACTGGATTACAGTACGCGCTTCTTCTTAGAATTATAGGTGTACGTCTACAACATGTACCTCTGACCGAAGTCAGACACTGGATTACATTGCGCGCCTCTTCTCAGAATTTTAGGTGCACGTCTACAATATGCGCCTCATTTCTTCAAATTAGCGCCTGTCTTCAAAACAATCTTAGTAAAATGCTGCACAATTAAACACAACTCATGAATGGCGCTCATGTGTGGAGACCACTGGTTCCTTGTTGGGAGTTACCATCAAAATCAACGGTATTTGTGCTGAAGAGCGTCGATGATATAGAGCACGGCAAACCAACATCCGAAGACGCGGTATGCAGAAGAACAACATCAAATTTTGGTGGCACAGAAAGGCTCACGAACATTGAACTCTTGACCGCCAAGGGGATTTTGTGAAGAACCATCACCATCAACAGAAAGAAGAAATAAAAAGAAAGAGTTCATGGACATTTCTTTTTTTGATTTCTCCTATTAGCTATTTAAAGAGCTTAAAAGGTGAAAATGGGTGCGTCAATCTAGGAGCCTATCTCGGGAAGGACCTAAACAAAAGGTGCTCAAACCACACGAAAATTGCCACGTGTTCTTCGCAAAACAGTAAACATTTGAGTTGGTCAAAATGGTGCATCGGCATGTGCCACTAAGCAGATCACACGAAAAGGTTTACAGAAGGGCGCCAGAAATAAATTTTTCATTCTTTTCTTACATAAGAAAAGGGAAAACAAGTCCCTATATAATGAGTCATGCAAAAGACAAAAGAAAAGTGGCGCCCCTACAGAAACCATTACTTCTTCTCGTCGTCTTCACCAGCTTGGCGAAGAGAAGCGCCCAACTCGCGCATATCATGAATCCCTGAACGACGCATCAGACGAAGAAATTCTTCTGCGTCACCGCGCTCTTCAGAAGAGGACGAAGGACCATCGTTCAGACGATCAAAGACTGGTGGGGTCAATCCAAAGCATTCTAAGAAATTATTTGCACCAAGTGATTGGTCAGCCCCGGACAGGATTGTAGGCACGGTGTCAGGCCTTGTCTCCTGAGCTTTCACTTCGACATTAACGTCGATTGCCATCTCCTTCTTCTTAGGTGCCATAGAAGTACAGAAGTGAGGAATGAGTACAAGGACCTCTATATATATATATATATATATATATATATAACCAACCAACGCTTCATATTCTCCATGGGAAACTAAACATCATTAATGAAACTCGGGAAGACAAAGAGGAGATCGAATGTTTTCGAAAAAAATTTATTATGACGGTTGAGCATTGACTGGCACAATCCAAACAAAACTAGTATAATTCAAAGTATTTCAAAACTTTGAAGTATTTTCAAGTTTTAAAAACTTTGAAATGGGTCTTGCAGAGCCTAAAAATTAAGATGCTCCACCCATTAAACTCTTCAATCATCTGATGGCGCCAAAACAATCAAGTTGCGTCGGATCATCAAGTTGCGCAGCATCAGGTTACGGCATCGCCAGGTTGTGCTGGAGTCAGGGTGTACGAAGCGACACGTGGCACACTTCCTCGAAAAGCTGTAACGGCGTCATCATTATCTGACAACTGACAGCACGGAGATCAAGGAAAATTCATTTGAATTCGGTACAACGCGGCGCTCGAGAGGATTTTGTCAGCATGTAATTAATACTGACAGCTGGTTCGCACAGGTCACAGAATGGCACGAGGATTAAACAGTACAGCACAGAAGACCTAGTCATAGGTGCTAGTCGTTGAGTTGTGCCTATGCACAGCCTGACAAATTGGTGCCACTTGATCAACTCTCATTTTTAAACAGGGTGACGTAGCGTGCAAGCTACTAACTTTGCAGAGCATACACACTACACTGCCCACGATCATGCGCATCTCAATCAAACGATGCCACACGTCTACAGCAGTTGGTGCAAACCGCTCGCACAGGTTGTTACATTGTGCCTACGCACAACCTGATGAAGCCCGCGTAAAATGATCAAATGTTATTCAGAACAGAGTGACGTGGCGCACAAGCCACTAACTTCGCAGATCGTGTCCACTACACTACTCATGACCATGTACATCTCGATCAAATGATGCCATGCGTCCACAGTAGTTACTACAACCATTTGCCGATGTGAACAGGAGGCGCACAACTTGAAGCGCGTGCAACCCTAAAATAACTACTAAACAGTTATTTTAAGAACTCTATAAATAGGGTTTCAAATCATTCACAAAATATCAAGAGTGATCATAATCTTCTACAAAAGTGCTGTTGCATCCTCCAGAGGCTTGTGTATTCGATATCACATCGTCCAAGGGATTAAGTGATCGTCTTCTGATCAGATTCCTATTGTTGTACTTCCCCAGAAATCAATTGCACTCATGTACCCTTTTTCTTAGTTTGTAATAAAACTTTTATTCTTTACAAAAGTTCTTTGTAAAAAATAATCGGTAGACAACAGTGGTTTTGGGTTCATAACCCTGCAATGTCCCAAATGGATTGCCCACTGCTTCTGATATTCTTCCAGGCAATGGTCCTTCCTTGAACTAAAAGTTAGATGTCTAGTAGATTTCTCTTTGAATTAATAGCATAAAACTTATAGTAGAATTGCAAAGACATAATATCATAGTTTTTTAAGTCCATCTTACATGTTGTATCTTCTACCAATTGGCGCTTGAGACCTTTGGTGAACGGATTTGCCAGATTCTCCTAACTTCAAACATCTACTACGACAATGACTCCTCTTTTAATAAGATCATTTACCGTCATGTGCCTTAGATGCAGAGTCCTCTTCTTGCTATTGAAGAGGTCATTCGATGCCACCACTGCAGTTGCCTGGTTGTCGCAGTATATCGGTACCGTCAGTATCTGCACACCAACCATTAGAAGATCATACATGAGTTTTCGAAGCCATTCTGCTTCATCCGCTACAGCCGCCAGCGCATAGAACTCAGCTTTCATAAAAGAGTGAGACAACATAGTCTGCTTCTTTGACTTCCACGATATAGCAGCTCTTCCCATGGAGAAAATATATCCTTCTGTGGACCTCTCACTCTCTACTTCTGCACACCAACTTGTATCGCTGAAGCCTTCCACTACATTTAGATCTCCACAGTAGTGCAATGCATACTTCTGAGTCCTTTTGAGGTATCTCATGACCCTCTTCACAGCTTTCAAGTGCTCTATTCATGGATTGCTCATGAACTGACTCAGCATTCCTACGACAAAATCCATGTCAAGTCTTATGGCAGTAGTCGCATAAATCAAACTTCCGATGATGCTTGAGTACTCCAGCCGTCTGACACTTTCTCTTAGATTTGGCTTCAGCTTCTTGTCACACCTATATGACGTATCGATCCTTGGAAGATCCTGATACCCATAGCGTATGAGCATCTTCTCAATGTAATGAGACTGTGACAATGTCACTCCAGTTTCTGTCCGGATAATCTTTATCCCCAGGATAACATCAGCTTCTCCTAAGTCCTTCATGCTGAACTTAGAGGAGAGGAAATTCTTTGTCTCATTGACAGTTGTTAGATCTGTACCCAAGATCAGCATGTCATCCACGTACAGACAGATGGCAACTCCTCTCCCATTAGCGAACTTTGTGTACATATTTGTCCGTCTCGCTGAACCCTGTAGCCATTTGATCTTATGACTTTATAAACTTCTCGTGCCACATCTTGGGAGCTTGCTTCAGACCATACAGAGATTTAATTAACTTGTAGACTTTGTCTTCGAGGCCCTTAATGACGAATCCTTCTGGCTGTTACATGTAGATCTCTTCGATCAATTCACCATTCCGGAAAGTGGTCTTAACAGCCATCTAATCGATTAGTAGCTTATGAATTGCGCTCAGAGAAATCAACATCCTGATGGTTGTCATCCGAGCTACTGGAGCATATGCGTCAAAATAATCAATCCCCTGCTTCTGAAAAAACCCCTTGGCAACTAATCTTGCCTTGAACGTGTCAACAGTACCATCGACCTTCATCTTCTTTTTGAAGATCCACTTACATCCGATTGGTTTTGCTCCTTCAGGCAGATCGACCAACACCCACGTGTTATTGGAGGTTTTCGAGTCATACTCATCGTTAATAGCCTCCTTTCAGAAGATAGCATCTCTTGTCTTCATCGCCTCATCATAGGTAAGCGGTTCTTCTTCCACATGATAGGTGACAAAATCTTCTTCGAAGTCCTTCTGTCTCCTCCCTCGCTTAGATACAGGTTCTGCGAGTTCTGGTTTAATAGTTGTTCTTACAGCAACAACATCTTCGTGGACAACCTTATCGCAAGGAACTTGAGCCTCCTGCGCACTCATATTGTTCTCCGAAATATCCACGAGAATAATGTTCTTGTGTCTTGTAAACTTATCTTAAAAGAATTCTACATAGCGAGATTCAATGATATAATTTGACTCAATATCAAAAAAACTCCGAGCATCACTCTTCTCAACATAATCCATGAATATAGTCTTCGTAGTCTTTGTTCCCAGCTTCTAAATCTTCAAATTCAGAAGCTTCAAGTATGCTAGATACCCCCACACTCGAATGACATTCAAGTTGGGTCTGACCTTGTCACGACCCGCACCCGCTTTTTGGGACGCGAGAGCATGAGCAAGCCAGCTACGTATCAAGCGGACTCCAGCCCGACTCGAATATGTATAAGCTGTCAAGATCATGGTACCATGGCCAATATGGTAATCTACAGTGTATCTCAATCCACAAGAATATATAAGACATGAATGAACAAGTATCGGTCGTGGTCTGTAGCCCACTAGCATATATGTCCGATTAGACTCCAAGAATAATATGAGTCTATAAAATAAGCTAACAAGCAGAATATATCATGGTATGGAATATAAAGCACGAGTGGATAATAAAGTAATATTACAGGTAAATACATGTATCCCCTGCAGGTGTAATCACTGCCATCATGATTCGCTAACTAACTCCATACAATCAGCTACCTGAAGAGATCATCAGGTCCTCAGGAGACATAGCAAGATACATAAAAACATGCCTATCTAACAGTTCTATCATGCATAAGAATATAAACAAGCTATAAACAGGAAACGAGATAGAAACTGATAGGTGGCTACTGACAGGTGACTATGAACACGGATACGGGAACAACTACGCATAAATGAACTGCAAGAAGACCAAGTAAACAAGAGATCAATGGAATACCAAACCCTCGCCCCGAGTGTGGACTCGCAGGTTTGAACTAATCATTAACCCTCGCCCCGATTGTGGACTCGCGGGTTGGAAAAATGATACAGGAATAATAGTTCAATTACACACACTTGTAGACACGACTCAGTCAAAATACAAGTGACGGCATGGTACAACTCAGTTATGATGCATGTAAGGTCAACTCTAGTATGGACCATAATGTGAAAAAACTGGTGTAACTATGCTATCAAGTCATAAAATACTGATATACAAGCAAGACAATAAACTGATAAACATGGTATGAAGAAAACATATGAATCCATATCAACTAGAGTAACTAAATGATAACTTATAAAAACATAATAACTATAAGCATGAAAATGAACTGTAGAGGGAGGCAAGGTATCTTGCCTGGTGGTAGCATGAAGAACCAACAATATACCGTCAAATTGTAAGCCATAAAGTCCAAATCTCACAACTATCTCTGAAAGCTGAAACAGACATTGCCAATATTCTCAGAATAGTCAAATTAGCTATGATTGCATGTCCTTAAGTCCAATTCTGGACACAGGAGCAAAACGGTAATTTTGGGCCAAAACGATGTCCGCCGTTGGACCCGCTTTACACCGAAAAGCATACCAGAGTCAATGGTCTCTAAATTCGTCAAACTACATATCTACGAATTTATTTTGATGATATAAACCCAACCGTATGTCCAAAGTTGGATTCTGACGGACAGTACACAAAATCGCTCTGTTGAGTCAGACCGTGGGGCCCACAAAACGGTGATCCGATCAACTGTCTCAGAATTAGACCAAACTTGGTGTACAGGATCAGAAAAATGATACGGTCCTGTTGGCGTAAGTTTTGTCTCGATCTGAAAAACATGCACAAAGTAATTAAGAAATTTGCAAAGGGGCCGATACGGTAAATTTTGACGGATACGCATCAAATTTGTCGCGCACACGCAACCAATTTGAATTCCGTCAAAGCCCACACGTCCGCGAAGTCGATACGCACCTTTCGATGCTTTCGATTCGCGACCACGTCACCCGGTTTGGCGAGACGCACGTCGTATCAGAGGAATTTCCTAGATTTTTAATATTTTAAAACAGTTTTTTGCCAATCTTTGGAATCCGATTTCTCGGCACATAGTTGATGAAATCAACTTCTGTAACTTGGGTTGCAGAGCCCTATAGGTTTTCTATGAATTACTTCAAATAGATTTCTAAATTTCTTTACTAATCGGCAGAAATCTACCTTCCAAGTCAGTGTTTTGAACCAAATTTTCAGTATCATCTCCACAGTTTTTTGCGATATTTTAACTCGATTTCTCTCGAGTTTTGGATCACTAGAATTTAAACTAATTAACAAGGATTAAAGAGAGTTATATCTTGATCATACCAGAGTTTGTAGTTCAGATTTTGATCGAAAAACGTAGAAGAAATCCAGCCACGAAGTCGCCTTTCCAACTGTAGTAGCCTGCTGCTACTGCTGCAGCTTGTAACGTCCCAAATGTTGCACCTCGCCTGAGGCCCAGTTGCAAAACCTTTTCACGGACCAAGGTTATGCGAGAAGCTTCCAGAATATTCTAGAAGATGGCAGAAGGCTCTAGAAGATAGTAGATCTCTCCAGAAGGCCCAAGATCGTTCTAGGAGGCCCAAGAAGCTTCTGGATGGCCCGAGAAGTTTTCTTTTATGTTGCTAGAAAATAAAGCTGGAATATGCCATTCCAGTTATGGTAGAAAAGAATAATCCTTGAAATATTCCTTCCAGGACTTTCCTTGTAAAGCTCTATGAGCACTTATAAAAAGGGGAGGCTTTCATTTGTTCCTCACCACCTAAACTTGTAAGAATTTTCCATTCAATAAAGAAATCTTACGAGTCTCTTCTTTGCTCCACTATTCTAATTTTCTTAGCGATCTAGCTAAGTCGGGTTGGAAAGGCTTGCACGGGTCTTTGAGGGAAAAGACAGTGCGCCGCACGGGACGAAGTGCTAGCAAAAATACTAAGTCTGTGACAAGTGGTATCAGAGCAAAGGTTCGATCGTCGTCATGTCTTCGACCGAAGTAATCACCAACGAGCAACCCACATCGCCTAAGGAGAAGGCGAAGGCCTCGAAGAAGGGCAAGCGCAAAGAACCGTCGATGGAATGGGCTCTTGGTGAGTTAGCTGACCGGATCAAAATGCTGGAGAAAGGCGTGACGGGCGTCGAATTTCAAGTGGAGCAGAACCAAGCGGCTCACGAGGAAGTCGCCCAGGGTTTGGAGGCTGACATCACCATGGCTATGTCGGAGTTTCGAGAGCATCTCCGCGAGATACAGGCCGAGTTCGAGAAGGAACGAAAGGCCAATAAGGCGGAGATTGCTGAACTACACAAAGAGCTACAAACCAAGGTGGAGGTCCTCGAGAGGGCCATTGCTGGTGGTCTGACTTCGAATAGGGAGTCAATATAGAGGGTGAAGTATCCAGAACCCAAATCCTTCACTGGCGTACGGGATACGAAGGAGGTGGATAACTTCATCTGGAATGTCGAGCGCTACCTAAAGGCGATCTGCATCGAGGATAAGACCGACAAGGTAAACACAGCATCCCTATATTTTTATGATGATGCTATGCTGTGGTGGCGACATAGGTGCATCGATATAGAAAAAGGGCTCTACTCGATCGAGACTTGGGAGGATCTCAAGAAGGTGATCAAGTCTCAATTCTACCCGAAGAACGTGGAGTACCTCGCAAGACGGAGTTTACGACAACTCAAACACACCGGGTCCGTCAAGGAGTATGTGGCAGAGTTCACCCGCCTGATGCCTTCTATTTCCACTATAGGCGAAGAGGATCGTCTGTTCCACTTCCTGGAGGGTCTACAACCATGGGCGACATAAGAATTGCAGAGGCAAGATGTGTTCGATGTGAACGCGACTGTTACGGCAGCCAAAAAGCTGATGGAGTATCGACGGAATGATGCCCCAAAGCCTAAGAAAAAGACCACCACCAAGTTCAATGGTGAGAGAGCGAAGAAGAACAATAAAAAGGGACGCCCACCGAAGGACAAGCAGCAAGCAAAGCCATCGACGGAGCGGAAGATTGAATGCTTCCTGTACGGAGGAAATCACTTCGCACAAGATTGCCCGAACAAAGACAAGAGGGTGAACGCGGTCCAAGGCGAGGAGGCCAAGGATGAGGAGCCTAAGAAGGGTTCTCACATGGGTGCCCTGCGCCTATTGAATACTTTGAAGAGCAAGGCGGTAGTGTCCAAGACCCCGAATCGAGAGCTGATGTACGTGGACGTGAAGATCAACGGCCACAACACTAGGGCGATGGTCGACATAGGGGCAACCCATAACTTTATCTCGGACGTAGAGGTTCAACGCTTGGGTCTGGTGCTGGAAAAAGACTAAAGCACGATAAAGGCAATCAACTCTGAGGTGCACCCCGTGCAGGAGGTGGGCAAAGGAGTGAAGATCCAAGTGGAAGACTAGACGGGTGTCACCAGTCTCATGGCAGCACCACTGGATGACTTTAACATGATCCTCGGGATGAACTTCCACACTTCGGCAAAGACGGTCCCATGCCGTGTCTAGGAGTCGTCGGGATCATGGAGGAGAGCTCTCCGTGTATGGTGACAACTGTACGAGGCAAGCTTACGAAGGGGGAGGCCCTCTCCGTATTATAACTCAAGAAGGGGATGCGACACAGAGAAACGACCTACCTTATGGTACTCAAGACGGAGGAGGCGCCCGTGCAGGGGGATCTTCCGCCTGAGATCGATGACGTCCTTGTGGAGTTCGGGGACGTCATGCCGAAGGAGTTACCAAAGTGGCTACCTCCGCTGAGGGAGGTAGACCATGCCATCGAGTTGGAGCCAGGCATGAAGCCGCTAGCCATGGCTCTATATTGCATGGCCCCGCCCGAGCTAGACGAGTTGAAGAAGCAACTCAAGGAGCTGCTGGACGCGGGATTCATCAAACCGTCAAAGGCCCCGTATGGTGCACCTGTGCTGTTCCAGAAGAAGAAGGACGGAAGCCTTCATTTGTGCATCGACTATCGTGCACTAAACAAGGTAACCGTCAAGAACAAATATCCCATCACGTTGGTGATGGACTTGTTCGACCAATTGGGAGGCGCGAGATACTTCTCCAAACTTAATCTGCGCTCGGGGTATTACCAAGTCCGGATTGCAGAGGGCGAGGAGGCTAAGACGGCGTGCGTCATGTGGTATGACGCATATGAGTTTTTGGTTATGCCTTTTGGTCTAACAAATGCTCCTACGATTTTTTATACTTTGATGAACAAGCTCTTCCACCCCTACCTGGATCGGTTCGTCATAGTCTACCTCGACGACATCGTCGTGTACTCAAATACGATGGAGGAGCACATCGAGCATTTGAAGACCGTCTTCCAGGTGCTGAGGGAGAACGAACTCTTCATCAAACGGGAGAAGTGCTCATTTGCACAAGAAGAGGTGTAGTTCTTGGGGCACTGGATCGGGCATGGCAAGATATGGATGGACGGTGCAAAGGTCAAGTCCATACGGGAGTGGGAGGCTCCCACTAGGCTGACAAAGCTGCGATCGTTCCTTGGCTTGGCGAACTACAACCGGCGGTTCATCCGGGGATATTTTTCCATTGCAGCGCCTCTGACCGATCTGCTGCAGAAGGATCGGGCGTGGAGCTGGATGCCCCAATGCGATGAGGCATTCGTGTCACGACCCGTACCCAGTGAAAGGGCACGAGAAGTGAATACACCTAGCCTACGCCACAGTGTCGATGGTAGAACGCTGTCCTGAGTCACAATATCTAACACAGTCTAGAATAAACTCCGAATGGAGAGTAAAATAATAGGTACTCAATCACGACACTAAGATGGAATATAATAGAAAGAATCACAAGAGAGTCACAACATAAATAGAAGTCTAGGTGTAAACCACCAGAATAAATCTCAAGTACAACTCATAAAGTCACAAATAGAAAGGCAATAAACACTAAGTCACAGCTAGACTATGGGCAAGTCCTCGGCGATTGTTGGATCCTCCTGAGGGTCCACGTCGCCAGTGTCATCTAAGCCAATGCCATAATAAGTAGGGCAGAACTCCTCATCATCACCTGTAAAATTTTCAACATGCCCAGTCAGGACGGAACGAGCACATATCTCTCACAACAGTTCATATCAGGATTGGACATATAAAGCAAGCTATAGAAAACTATACATGAATCGCTGTAAAGAAAATCAACAAGAGAGAGACTATAAGAATGAGATATAATATGATAAATAGAAAAATGTAACCTTCTATGTGATTTAGAGCATGAATTGGTTATGTAAACGGTTTGGGTTGCACATGGATACAGCTATGGAGTGCACATGGATACCTACTGGGGATAATGATCACATAACCAACTACACTCTCCCTGCCCCCAATCAATACACAAGGTTCAATACATGTTATGTTATTGCACATGGATAACAACTACTTTATACATGGGGCTCATATGGTCATGAGTGTATATGAATAACACATGAGTGCACATGGATAAATATGAATACATGGAGTATATGATGGCCATGATAAAGTACATGAACATGATATACTTGATGTATCCGAGGGGATAACATTGCATGAAAAGATCCATAGGGTACTAATCTGTGTGAACATCGTGTCAGCATCAAGTATACTAGTCTATAACAAGAGAACATATCCAAAGAAGTATGAAAAGATCAAAGAATGTACTCGCCTGACAAACTGAACTGCTGATGATGAAGTGTAGCTAAACTGGGGCAATGTAAACTTATTTAAAGTATACACATGTCACAACCAAGTCTAAAATATTAAAAGAAATAGCTACAATGCAAGACTACATGCTTCTAGGTCCATTTTGGTCAAAGTCAACCCTTGGTCAACTCTGGTCGAACCTGGTCAACGCTGGTCAAACCTGGTCAAACCTGGGTCAACTAGTCCGTCTACTAATTTCTAGGTCATACACAAAATTCTAGGTCATTTGGAATTCGTTTGAGTTGAATTTGATCAAGTTTGACCCAAAGTTGACTTTTGTCAATTTGGTCAACTTGTCGGCCAATTCGACTAAACTAGGCTCAAAATGATAAACTAAATCTGTCCTAGAACTCTTATAGTCATATACACAACTACAATCTATTCTAAGAGAGTTATCAAGCATACATATCTATATACATATAGGTATATACACACATTTGTATTTACAATACAAATAAAACCTTAAATCTAACAAATAATGGTGTGTGTGTGTGTGTCCTGGAGCTTACTGAAATGAGGGTCAAATCTGAGATTAAAAACATCCAAACATAACCATGGTATTACCCAAATTAATATACTATTATATACATATATACAAATAAAAAACTATATATATATATATATATATATATATATATATATATATATATATATATATATATATATATATATATATATATATGTATGTATGTATATACAAATGCTCAAATAGGAAGATTGGCATTGGTTTGAGATAATTAAAGAGTCAAAAATCTGGAATTAAATCCCCCTCGACCCATTCTAAACATGTATGCATTAGCAATGGGTTTCAATGGAGTTTTATATATATATATATATATATATATATATATATATATATATATATATATATATATATATATATATATATATATATATATATATATATATATATATAATATATATATATATATATATATATAACTAAATATATGTATATATATATATATAACTAAATATATGTATACATAGCTATATAGAAGGCATATATACTCATAAATGAGGGAAAATTATGAAACAAAACCAAAAGTTGGTTTCCACAAATTTGAAACCTCATATTGTACTAAAAACTCAAAATTTATGAGCTAAATAGCTGGAAATCAAAATATCGCATTTAACTCAAAAATCGAAATTAAAGAAAACTCATCCATTTCACACAACGACCCAAAATGCAATATACACCAAACGAACCCACAAAACTCGGCATACACGTTGGTCTCGACCCACATGATACGCGCATATACTCTCGGGTTCGAAATCGTGTCCGTGTTGTGTCCACAGAACGCGTATCGAAATTTTCCGATACCGTGTGATAACGCGTGCTTTCTCGCTCGATTGAGCGCCGCACACACAACGAAAAGCCCCGTGCTTGTGCACGTAGCTGGGGGGAGTCCCGGGGTAGGTCTAGGACATGGTGACACAGCGACATGCCATGCCAAAGTGATGCACGCAGCCCCCGCACCCGTGCAGACTGCTGCGCGCGCGCGCCCGCGTGCCCTTGTGCACGCGATTCTGCCCTCGTAGCTCGCTCGTCGGGCAACGCCACGACTCAGGGTTTGTTCCTCGGGTAGTCTAGGTATAGTTCGACGTGTCCCAGGTCCTGGAATGGGTCTTTGCTGCGTCGTGTGCGCGCACGAAGTCCGTTTCAGCGACAAAAATAACAGGCTGAATGCACAGTGGCTGAGCGGTGCACACGCGATTTCTCCGCGCTCGCTCAACGAAAAGCCGTGAAATTTTACGAGCATGGGGGCAGAGGTTGCCCCCATGTGCTCAAGAAATTTCACCTGAAAATACGGCCTGTGCATCGAGATACAACGCACGGACAGCAGGGCACGCAAGGCCTCGTGCACGGGATCCGTGCACGTGCGTCCAATGCCCGAAACACCGCTGCAACGTTGTCAAAACCAAATCCGTCTTCACAAAAGTTTATCAAAATAATATTATCTAAACATCCATGAAGACTGAATCAAAAAATAGCAACTTTCTATCCTAAACGGCATTTCGTCGAACACGTGTCGTAAAGGACCGACACGTGTCCGATACCGCCATCAAACGAAGTCGAAATCCAACTAAATTTCGTAGGCAAGTCTAGGGCACCTATATGGATGCAAAAATGAAAGAAATTCCAGATTTACTATGGTAGATTAGAGTTTACCTATTGAGTGTCAAAAACTCAATGAATGGAGCCCCTCGGTTGTCGTGTCGGCCGATTTCTCTCAAGCAAAAGCCTCTGCCTCCTCGCTAGAAATGCTCCAACAGATCCTCCTCTCCTCGACGAGTGCAACGGAGTTTGTTTGGGAAGAAACGGACTCCGGATGAAGGAAATATGAGTTTTGGAGAGGAAAAACTATTAGGGTTCACTTGTGGAGGCTACAATTTCGACAAATGAAGAAAAGGGGGAGGGGTTACTGCTGTTGGGCGGCCAAGGGGGTCTCTAGGGTTAGGGTTACACTTGGGCCAACTCATACTCAAGTAGAAATGGGCCCAAGTCAAAAAGGCTTAAAGGCTTGCATGCAAAAAGGCTAAAATAAATCAATTAAAGCCTTAAAAATAATCTAATGCCTAAAATAAATTCTAAAAATAAAAATAACAATTCTAAAGCATGGTTAGGCCCCTATACAATGTCCACTAAGGTTTAACCAGTTGCTAGCACAACACAAGTCAACATATCTAGAAAATCACAAAACGGCCAAAATGGCTAAAAATCAATTAATCACTCTAAAATTAACTAATAAAAACTTAATTAATTATAATGATAATAAATCTAATTTCTAATATAGCATTAAGGTTCTAGGTCATGGTTGGCTAAGGTCAAACCACTTATACTACCAAAACACCAATTCTGCTACCAATCAAACCGCACAACAAGCAATTTAATTAATAAATTAATAAAATTCAAGTAATGCACAATTACTAAAATACCTTTAGCCTAAAAATATGTAATTAGCCAATCTAGTCACATGGTCGAGTCTCCTTGGTCATGGTTAGTCTCTAAGTCAAACAATCTCTAGGGTTAAACTAGCAACAACCAAAATCATAATTCACCTATCTAAATAATATAAAATAAATAAAGAAAATCCCTAAAATCATAATATGATTTAAATACTATTATTAAATGATATAAATTACAAAAGTTTAAAATTACCCTCGTTTCAGAAAAGTGGTAGTTACAAGTCTACCCTCCTTAAAATAATCTCGTCCTCGAAATTAAGATGATCATACTCTTTCTAGGTCAAATCCCCCAACAATCATGGTCTTAAGAAAACTTATCTAAATCATGCAGTTGAAAAGAAATCATACAGGGTTATGGTAGGTAATATCAGTCTGGGGTCTCATCATCTAGCCATTATAGTCATACTAGATCAAAAGTAATCTTAAGGTATCGAACATACAAACAATATGGTAGGGTACAGTAATCATGAAGGTAAGATAAGGTATAGGTCAAGAACTCATCTCTATTAGGTCTGGTAGCTGGAACTCTCTCCCGGAGGTAGGCCTCGACTAGGGGCAGGTGTAGTAGGACAGTCTTGTATCTTGTGTACAGCTGATCCACAAAATAGGCACAATCCTAGTCTCTTCCTATAGTCCTTCCATATGTGCCCAAGCTTCTTACAGAAAGTACAGGTAGGCACTCACTCAATTGGCCTCTGTTGGACAGGAATCTGAACTGGATAGGCTGGTCTAGGCTGAAAGTTGAGGTACTCCTAAGGCTCTGGGTATATACTGCTCCTAGCTCTCTTGGGACTAGGCTCTCCTCTCGAATGCATGTAATCCCACAACAGTTGGAAACTGAGACTCTGCTCTCTCATAAGCTCAGCCTGAAGTCTCTGTACCTCCTGCACATCCTGAACAAGTCTGTAAATATGTGCTCCATCAGAAATGGCATGGGGTACCACTCCAGGAGGCAAAGGAAGGCCCTAAGTCTCCGGCTGAACTACAGCCCTCTTCTGAAGGATAGGAGATGGAGGAAAACTCTCCGATGAGGCTACTAACACCTCCTAAGCAATAGAAGGGGGAAGTACTATCTCGGTCTCATCCGGAATTGCATCTGTGCACTGGGGACAGACTCTGGTCGTGGGTGCCATCCTGGAAAAGATAAGAAAAAAAAAGAAAATTATAAATTATCGGGCTGTAAGGCAGTCTATCATCCTATATGAAAACTGATGATTATATATTAAAAAAACAACTGGAATTAACTATATAGGGTTACTATTTTAAAGATGATCAAAATCGAAAGTTTAAAGCACGAACATTGAAATCCAATACGATATATATAAAAGAAAAGTTAGTCTCGACACGATATAAGTTGATCAATCTCTTGGTAAATCAAGATTTAGGAAAGATGGGGAACAAGGTTATCAAAGTCTGAGCACGAGCATCCAAGGATGGAGATCTAGGTCACAATTAAATTTAATTCAATTGAGTATGACCCAGATTTTAATATGATAAGAAAAGATGACCAAAGTCGATTGGTCGTGATCATTGGAGTTATGGTTCAATGATATTGAAAAAAAAATTAAAGGATAATTCAAGGATATGGAATAAGTCAATTTTCTCCTTTTGATAGGGAAAACAGAAAACAAGATTTCATAGGAAAGTCAAGTTAATCATCTCTCTCTAATACCATCAAGCTTATCTAATTATCATTTGTCAATCATATCCTTATCTCATAAGTCCAAATATGAAAATCAACCTTTATATGACTACCACCAAGAATTTATACCCTTTTATTATGAAGATTGGACCTTGTCATGATCATCATAGGCTCAATTCTTAAATTCCTAAACATTATTCATGAAGCATACCCTTTTATTTATTAGCACTCAAACCACTTATACTACCAAAACACCAATTCAGCTACCAATCAAACCGCACAACAAGCAATTTAATTAATAAATTAATAAAATTCAAGTAATGCACAATTACTAAAATACCCTTAGTCTAAAAATATATAATTAGCCAATCTAGTCACATGGTCGAGTCTCCTTAGTCATGGTTAGTCTCTAAGTCAAACAATCTCTAGGGTTAAACTAGCAACAACCAAAATCATAATTCACCCATCTAAATAATATAAAATAAATAAAAAAATCCCCAAAATCATAATATAATTTAAATACTATTATTAAATGATATAAATTACAAAAGTTTAAAATTACCCTCGTTTCAGAAAAGTGGTGGTTACAATTCGAGGCACTGAAGCGGGCTGTGACGGAGGAGCCGGTCTTATCTCTATCGGACTACTCCAAGCCGTTCGAAGTGCACACGGACGCATCCAACTTCGCCATCGGTAGAGTGTTGGTGCAGGAAGGGCACCCCATCGCGTTCGAGAGCCGCAAGTTGAATGACACTGAGCGGCGCTACACGGTACAAGAGAAGGAGATGACTGCGGTCGTACATAGCTTGAGGACATGGCGGCACTACCTTCTCGACACCAAGTTCGTGGTCATGACGGACAATATTGCCACGAGCTACTTCCAGTCCCAAAAGAAGCTATCTTCGAAGCAGGCGAGATGACAAGATTTCTTAGCCGAGTTCAACATGGAGTTGCAGTACAAATTCGGCAAGGAAAATCAGGTGGCCGATACACTTAGCAGGAAGGCCGAGCTCGCATCTGTGTGCTTTCTCAAGGGAGATATTCTGGACCGTGTTCGAGTGGGCATCACGGAGGACCCACTAATATTGGCCATAGTGAAGCTTGCCAAGGAGGGCAAAACGAGAAGGTTCTGTCTGAAAGACAGACTTCTCTACACCAAGGGCGACAGAGTAGTCGTGTCTAGGTAGAGTGGCTTGCGAAGACAGCTACTCGAGGAATGCCATGACACGAAGTAGGCTGGACATTCGGGACAGAAGCGAACCTTGGCGCTGCTGGAGGCTGCATACTACTGGCCTCGTATGCGCGAAGATATGGAGGACTATGTTCGCACTTGTCTTGTGTGCCAACAAGACTAGGTGGACCATCAGAAGCCCGGGGGCCTGCTGGAGCCTCTTTTCGTGCCGAGTCGACCGTGGGAGAGCATATCGATGGACTTCATCTCCGCCCTACCGAAAGTGGGGGCGCTTGGGTCCATTCTCGTGGTGGTGGATCGGTTCTCAAAGTACGCGACCTTCATCGATGTTTCGACGGACTGCACAGCAGAGGAGGCCGTGCGACTATTCATCAACCATGTGGTAAAGTTTTGGGACATCCCGGTCAACATTGTCAATGACCAAGACCCCCGCTTCACGGGGAAGTTCTGGACGGAAGTGTTCAAAATCCTTGGGACCGACTTACACTTCTCGACCAGCTTCCACCCGCAGACGGACGGACAGACCGAGCGGGTCAATTCGCTACTCGAGGAGTACTTGCGGCACTTTGTGAGTGACAACCAGAGGGATTGGGTGCATCACCTCGACGTCGCTCAGTTCTGCTAAAATCTTCAACTGAGCGAGTCGTCGTACAGCAGTCCATTCGAGTTGGTGATGGGTCACCAATCGCTTGCCCCGTACACATTGAGTGTGGGGTCCTCGAGTAGAAGTCCCGCGGCCAACCAGTTCACTTCAGATTTTAAGGCAAAGGCAGACATTACCAAGGCATTTCTGGAGAAGGCCGCGAGAAAAGATGAAGAAGTGGGCCGATGCGAAGCGAAGGCCGATCGAGTACAAGGAGGGGGACATGGTGCTAGTGAAGCTACAACCGTAATAGTTCAAGGTGTTCCGCAAGGTGTACAAAGTACTAATCCGAAAGTATGAAGGCTCATTTCCCGTACTCAAGAAGGTAGGCAAGGGGGCCTACAAGCTTGAACTCCCTGTCAAGCTGAAGATCCATCCAATCTTCCATGCAAGTTGCTTGAAGCCGTACTGTCACGACCCGATCCCAAATTATTGGATTGAACCGGATCATACCCAGCCTACACCGTTGTGAGACGGCGGCAGTAAGCTGTTCTATATACAGGTATTCACAACAACATCTATACATTTGTCACAACTTGAATATACGAAAATTTTAAAAACTTTTTATTCAACGATTAAAAGGTACAACTGGAAATGAAAGAACTGAAATAAAGTGATGAATTCAAATAAACAAACTCCAATACAATAAAACTAGAAAACAGGAAAACAACTAGCTAGACAGTCGGCTCATCAGCCTCTGGTTCTGCGTCTTCCAAGGAGGACTCTGGCAACACCACAGGGTACAATACCGGGTCATAGTAGCTATTGTACAATAGCTCAGCATCCTCAATGTCACCTAAAAATGTTGGTCTCCAGTCAAGAGGGAGCAAGAACGAATATATATCTCACATTTCAAGTAATAATGGAAAAGTGTAAGCTAAACAGTTGAAATAATATTTTTCTAGCAATTTAATAATTCATTTCTTAAAACAATATGATTTGAATGTGTAAACGTCTATGACCGGCTTGGGTTGTACAATAGCATCCTAGCGACGCGATACAGCTTATCCTCGTGTGTAAGAGGGGTAAGCTCGCACAATTATACAATATGAGGGATATTGGCCATAAACGTTACACTATTCCCCCAATATCTCCACAATCAATATCAATCAATATTTAAACCCTTGGAGAGGGTTCCGTGTAGTAGTGTGGTCTAACATGCAACTTGACAATTACTAAATAAAATACAAGAAAATATAACCGTAACTTGCCTCTGTTGATTGACTGAATCGGGAATGTCGGTACCGAGGAGGAAGTCAAGTACGTCTCCGAGATCCTACAGTTGAGAACCCTGACTTAGAACCATAATGAAACCATTCTAGGTGTGCTAGTTACAATCTCTAGAAGCAGACCCTAGTCAGGTTTTAAGTTTATTTAATTAACTACCGAAACACGCCTAACGTCGCAAGCTACGTTGGTTATTATTTACTTGGTTAAATCGGTTAATTCAGTTAATTGGGAAAATAGCGATTTATAGGTTAACTTGTCAAAACTTTATATTTTATAATATATATAAAACTAGACTTTTCTTTAAATGAGGAAAAATATGAATTGCTAAATTACCAGATTATTTATTGTGAGAAAACTTATTAATTTTCTTTATAATATCCATTTTATATTCTACGCGTTTAACGGCAAAATCAACATTCCAGAAAAATAATGAAAAGCTACGCTACACAATACATGGTCA
This sequence comes from Iris pallida, assembly GCA_029216955.1. Classification (NCBI taxonomy): domain Eukaryota; kingdom Viridiplantae; phylum Streptophyta; class Magnoliopsida; order Asparagales; family Iridaceae; genus Iris; species Iris pallida. The sequence continues at coordinate 2,542,724 of JANAVB010013598.1, read as the reverse complement.
CAGAAAAATAAAAGAAAAACTGGACTTATGTCCATACAAAATTTTTACATAAATTAATTAATCTTAAGGCGAGCTCTGAGTGCCGCAAACGGTCCAAACAGTAGGCCGAGGCCCTACACCATAAATACTAAAAGCAGTACCAGTTCTAAAATAAAATAAATTATAATTAAATTAAAATTTAAAGAGTCTCAGACTTGGTCGTGCAATCTCATGTTGCGACTTACGCCTCAACGTACAGGTGACCCTGTATCGTTTGCGTTTTGCAGAGGCTCATTCGACCGATATGGTCGTCGCCTAACTGGTGATACAAAATCCATAAAATCTAAAAACCAACAAAATCCAATCTATAAATCATTTTGCAAAGACCAGTTTTTTTTAAAAAATAGGTTTTTTTCAAATTGCTAATTTTTATAAGAAAATCCTTTTTTAAAATGTTTCCTAAAAATTTGGACAATATTTCCTCTGTAATTGGGACACCCAACCCTGGGAGGATGCCAATCCGCAACACAAATAAATATCCCAAACCAGGGATCACTAATTACCAACCCAAAAATGAATATCCAACCCAAAAGCCAACCACAGCACAATATATCCAAAAATAGAAAATACGCCGCAACGTAACCAATAATCTACGTATCACCCAAAAGCAACAATATTTCAAAATATCGAATCCTGAAACGGGATCGGGACAGCGTCATCACAGACTATCTATGGGAGGGACACGGGGACACAGAATTATACCTCAAATGCTCGGCTAGAGCTCTCAGATTTAAATATAGAGGAAAATAATTCGCACGGACAGCAGTAAATGACTCGGAACAGTGCACAGAAGGCGCGGACAACAGCTCTGGTGGCAGGGAATGCGCCGGACAGCGTCCGAACATTGGATAGCACGTCAGGAACGACTAGGGCACAGCGGCTTGGCTCGAGACGAGCCAGGGAACTGCGGCTTGCGGCCAACTGGTCTGGGCGCGCAAGAAGGGGCGGCGACGGAGGGCGGTCGAGAGGGGCGGATCTGGTCGACGGGAGGCGGCACGGCCTCGGGAGGGTCGTCGGGTGATGCTGGCCGGCGGGCGGACGCCGCTGGGAACGACCGAGCGACTGGAGGTGGGCGCGGCCTTGGGTCGGAGACGCGGGCGGAGGGGCCGGGGAGTGCTGGCTGGACGGACGGAGGGGTTGCCGGGGGCGCTGGGATCCGGCGCATGGGAGGTCGCCGGGGGCGCTAGGATTCGGCATACGGGAGGTCGCCGGGGGCGCGGGCGGAGTCCGCTCGGGTCGAGGTGGCTAGGGCACGGTGGGAGGCGCCGACTGGATCTGGCCGAGCAGGTCGCAGGGAGCGGCCGAGCGGCTGGGTTGGGTTCGACGAGGAAAGCGGGCGCGGCCTCGGGAGCAGCCGAATGAGGTTGCGGACGGCGGAGGCCGCTGGGGTCGTCGGGCACGGGAAACTCAGGGCCGAGTAAAATTTTGGGGGAAAAAGGAAGAGGAGTGAGATAGAGATGATGCTGGTGGGTGAGTGTTTTTTTCTCCTTTATTTAGAGATGAGTAGGAGGGAATTAAGGAGAAGAAGTGGAGGGAGAGGGATAGGAGGAATGAGAAAGAAAGGGTCATGGGAGAGGGTGCTGAGAAGGAGTAGGAAAAAGAATAGGTCGTGGGGAGCCAGGTCGGGGGTTAGGGATTAGGAATAGGTTTTAGTTTTCTTTTTTTTCTTTTTTTTCTTAACCATAAATAGGATTATATATATAAATCTAAGGCTAAATAATTAATTAAGGAATTTAAGGATGGGTTCGGGACTGGAAACGAAATTGGGTTCGGGAAATGGAAATCGGGTTCGAGCTCGGTGTCAGAATCCCGGGCACCGAATCGGGACTGGGCCACAATCAAAAATCCAAATAATTAATTTTTAGAAATAATATTTTTCTGATCCGACTAATATAATAATAATAATAATAATAAATATAATAATAGAACTAAGACTAAGATTACGCTACAGAAAAATAAAATCCAACAATTAATAATTCTAAAAATTTCGGGTTTCACACGTACCATGAGGACTTGGAGGATCCCCAGCGAGGAGTTCTGAAGTGACCGACGGCGACCATAACGACATCCTTTGACAAGGAGGTGGAAGCCGTGCTGGACAAGAGGACCATTCGGCGGGGAGGCGTATCCCCGTATGTGGAGTACCTCATCCAATGGAAGGGCATGCCTTACGACGAGTCTAGCTGGGAACGTGCTGATACATTGCATCAGTTCGAAGCCGAGATCCAGGCGTTTCTCAGCGAGCATGGTTGACGAGGGCGTCAACACCTTAGGTGGGGGAGAATGTAACGTCCTAAATATTGCACCCCGCCCGAGGCCCAGTTGCATAACTTTTTCACAGACCAAGGTTATGCGGGACGCTTCCAGAACATTCTAGAAGATGGCGAAAGGCTCTAGAAGTTAGTGGATCTATCCAGAAAGCCCAAGATCGTTCTAGGAGGCCCAAGAAGCTTCTTGATGGCCCGAGAAGTTTCCTTTTTATGTTGCTAGGGAATAAACCTGGAATATGCCATTCCAGTTATGGTAGAAAGAATAATTCTTGGAATATTCCTTCCAGGACTTTCTTTGTAAAGCTCTATGAGCACTTATAAAAGGGGGAGACTTTCATTTGTTCCTCACCACCTAAACTTGTAAGCTTTTTTCATTCAATAAAGAAATCTTACGAGTCTCTTCTTTGCTCCACTATTCTAATTTCCTTAGCGATCTAGCTAAGTCGGGTTAGGAAGACTTGCACGGGGCTTTGAGGAAAAAGACAGTGCGCCGTACGGGACGAAGTGCTAGCAAAAATAGTAAGTCCGTGATAGGCTGTTATTGAAACCCTCGGCACGCACGACCTTTTCGACCAGCGGTGGCTCTTCTTCGGCGGCACGCGGGGTCAGGGTGGCCGTCTATGGAGAGGGGATGGCGATGTATGGGGGTTTGCTAGAGTTTTTGAGGGTTTAGTCTCCGTTTTCTCCCTTTCTCGTTCTCTATACATATATCTATATGTATGCGTGTGCTGTATGTATATACGTACACTGTCAGGTTTCAAAGGGTTGGGGTTTAGCTCGGGTGGGGAGTTAGGATGGGCTTGGCCTGGCTTGGCTTGGCTTGCTTGGCTTGGCTTGGCTTGGGGTGTTTTGGGTTACTTTGTTTTATTCTATTTGTTTTTCTTTTTTTATTACTTTATATATATAACTCATTATATATATATATATATATATATATATATATATATATATATATATATATAGAATACACACATGTATATATATATATATATATATATATATATATATATATATATATATATATATATATATATATATATATATATATTTTTATATATATATATATATATATATATATATATATATATACATATATATATACACGTCCCTAAGACAATAAATATTTCTAGCATCTCAAATAATATCTATTTTTAGAAATATATATATATATTTATATATATATATATATATATATATATATATATATATATATATATATATATATATATATATATATATATATATATATATACATATATATATATATATATATACAAAATATTTGACAAAGATTTATCAAATAGCAATCGTTATCTATTTAATAAAAAGACAATAATAGTAATATTAATTATAATTACCAACTAACATAACTAAAAAAAGTACACATTGGGGGTGAACTCACCATATCCTTACATAAGTTGGTCCACCACAAAGTCTTGCAATTAATCTAAGACGCCATATCAATATTAATAATATTGATATTTTTTATATATACAATTATTTATATACTATTTGTAAATTCCTAAAATAATTACAAAAATACTTGTACACACATAAATATGTCTATATGGCATATTTGGTCTTACCACGTGCCTACATGGGCTTGGTTAGGTTCGAGTCCAGTCCGGGCTGAATTGGCACAACCGGGCCTTCTAAAATTCTAAATATTAATAAATAATTAAATAAATTGTTTATGGAGGTCATGTCACAACTTGGTCTGGTTTTCCTAGTTAGAACACACTTATGGCTTGGTATTCCCCTACCATGGCTAAACACTAGTCAAAGCACGCCACTGCACTACCCGTGCCACAATTTCTCGTCATCTTGTACTCCAACTCAACCATGACTTAAAGCATTCCAGCGTAATAACTATTTAATTAAAGTTTATAAAAAATCCACAAATTTACCATTTTAATTCAAAGAATTAATTGAAAACTATTTTTTTCCAAATTTTTGGGAAGAGGGGTTACAAACCTACCCACCTTAAAATAATTTCATCCTCTAAATTTCATCCCTTCCAAGATCGAATTCCTCCAAGTTTAACCATTCCTCTAATTTGTAAATATCCTAAATCAATCAAGGTAAATCTTCAAATTCTAAATTTAAAATCTAAGGCACTATTCTTCAGTCAAGTCGCTACCCTCGGCTCTTTTATATTGCTAAAATTAATTTGGCTCATAATAACCTCCTCAAAGTTTTAAATCAAGCTTTGTGTCTTCTCAACCCCTTCTTTTATATATATCTTTTTCAAAATCTACTACCATGTCCCCTTCTTCTTCTTTTTGATCATAATCCCTTCTAAACTTTACCATAACTTTCTACCCACCTTTGATCACACCATTCCCTCAAAAACAGGTCACTACAACCTTATAACCGTCCCAACTAATTGCTAACCTCACTGTCCATAGATATTTATAGCATATGGTATCTCTAATACCCTCATATCTATCAAGCATCCAAAAATTCAAAAATCAAGCAATATTATACTATAACTTAAGAATTTCTGATAAATTCTAGTCAGCACGATCATTCGTCACCCCAGAATAGAAAGGGACGAGAATCAATGGTACGGGAAGGCAAGGAAGAATAATCGAGAGCGAATATGCAGTTTCAAGGACGTAGAAAAATTTCTAGGAGAATTTTTAAGGCAGTGTGGATTGAGATTTCTAAGGTTTAGTCATGGTCGCAGGCTCGTATCAGTACAGTTATGTAACCGATACGATATGCTCTGACCTGCATGGGCTACCACAAAAACTTATTACGACCCGTACCCGCTTTTTGGGATGCGAGAGCGTGAGCAAGCCAACTACGTATTAAGCGGACTCCAGCCCGACTCGAGTACGTATAAGCTGTCAAGATCATGGTATCATGGCTAATATGGTGTAAGCCCCCTGAATTTAGGGCTTATTTTTTAATTTTATAAATCAATTATTTGCAATAGATATTATTATTTGATTAAATGCTCTTTACCGTGACTTTGACTTCTGGAGCATCAGGGATGCCAATATCTGGAAACTCTCTTCATCAGTGTGTAGTAGACAAGATTACCTTCATGTTGATATATCATGTCCCATCTAAACTTGTTCCCTTGTACTCTTTTTGTTTCACACAACTTCGGGTTAATTTAGACCATTTGATCATTAAATAATTATTAATTGATTTTTTCACTTTTATCTTTGATCATCATATGCACGTTATCGTGACTTTTAATTTAGGATCACAAGGCTAGTCATTTTCTTGAAACCAACTTCTCATGCCTGATCTACTCGAGACTCCCTACACCCATAACCTTCGTGTACCACTCAGACACACCATTTTGTGCTTCATTTGCTTCGTACAACGTTTGTGTCAATTTAGGCCAATTAATTATCCACCGTAAAATGTGACCTAACTTCCAATTTAATTTCGGGACCCGACATCGATCCAACCTAGTCGACCCAAAATATGGACATGGCCCACATGAATCCTACTACCCACCTGACACTTGTGTCCCATTTATTTGAGCCCCCGTATGCTACTTATTTATCCATGTTCATAAATACCTAAAATTAAATCATTTATTGTAGCAAGTCTGTTTTGGCCCGACCCGGCTCAACCAAACCCAGTCCAAGCTTTATGTTACCCTCCCTCATGACACCCTCACTCTCTTTGGCCTTGAAAAATATTAAATACCTAGACTACCTATTCAAATATTTCTTGGATAACCCCCCTTGATTTAAATCCCTAAGAATAATATATTTCCTACATTAATTCTAGCCCTTGGATTCCTCTCTACCAATCCACACCATTTATTCCCACATCCTCAAACACCCAGCACCCCCACATTGGCCGGCCCTAATTTTTAGGTGGAGAATACTTCCCTCTCTCCTCCCCTCACAACACACACATACACACACACACACACACATATTTCTCTCTCCCTCTCTCATTTTATTACACACACACAACAGTTCTCCCCCCCAATGTTGGCCGAACAACACCAGCCTCCTTCCGAGCTCAGCCCCAACCACCACCAGCAATATTCCTCTCCTCCTCCTTCTTCTTCCTCATCATCTACAACACCATCTCTCCATCACCATCACCACTTCATCACCATTACCATTTCATCATCATCACCATTAAACCACTACCACCATCGCGACCAACCGCCTGGCCCCCGTACTGCCGTACCCCGTCGCTATACTGCCATACCCTACCACTGTTCTGTCGCCCTGGCAAGCAGTAGCAGCGCGCACAACAGCAGCAGCAGCACGCACAGCACTGGCAGCAGCAGCGAGCGGCAGTAGTAGTGCAGCAACAGGCGCTGCGCGCCATCACGGCCGTCGCTGTCGCGGCCGTCGGCGAGCCCCCTTGGCCGGGCGTACCCCCGGGCAGGCCCCCATAGCCATCGCCCTCTTCCCCGACGTGTCGCCTAGCCGATTCGTGCGTTTGGCACAGGTTCCCATCGTGACGTGCGAGTTTTGAATTCAGAATATGCGTCTCGTCGCAGCGACTTCGTACATATTTTTTGAAAAATTCGACCGTTGGATCGGCAAACTATTTGCTCCTTTACAATCTCGATATTTCTCTCTTCACTTCCCTCAATTTTTGTCCATTAATTTTATCGTTTGATATATCAAAATCGGCCACCAAGTTAACGCTTTAAATTGTGTTATTTTTGGACAGTTTTGTGGAGCCAACTTCGTCGGTTCGTATCTCCTCTATCGCAGCTCCGTCTGGCATGCCACTGGTTCTTATGCGTAGCTGGTATAACCCTTTTTCTACCTCTTAAGTTTTATTTCATTGTGAGCACGTTTGATTGGTTGAATTCGATGCCAAAGTTGGTTTCCCGAATTCGTAATTTTTAACTTGTAAATTCTAATTTTGGACCCGAGACTCCGGATTCAATTTCTGACACCACCAGTAGACTCGTGACGTCGTTCTGGCACATTTTTATATAAAATTTGTTAGATTTGGAGGATGTGGGCCCTGGCACGTATTTCGGTACAAAATGGGCCCCACAGTCCGAGTCAACGGGTCAATTTGAGATCGGCTCATCGGAATCCAATTCTGGATATATCGTTGAGTACGTATCGTCATTCTGGACTTGTTGACATATAATTTGCTGAGTTTTGAGGACATTAGCTCTGACACGCTTTTTCGTACAAATCGGAATTTTAATGTCCTGGTCAACGGACCAATTTGAGATCGGGTCAACGAAATCCAATTCTGGATATACTATTGGGTTCGTATCGTCATTCTGGATTCGTAGACATATAATTTGTTAGGTTTAGTGGACTAGTATTCTTACTCGTTTTTCGGTGCAAAGCGGGTCCGACACGGACACCGTTTTGACCCGAAATTATCTTTTTGCCCTTGTATCTAAATTGGACTTATAGATAGGCTATCCTATCTGATTTGACCATTCTAGATACGTTGGTGATGTTTGTTTCATCATCCGACAATGTTTGTAGATATTTTCTCTGTGTATTACCTTTTATTATAATTAATTCTTATTAAGTTTGTATTTCGGAATTAGTACAACGAAACTGAGATCAATCGATTCCAGTGATCTCACATCGCTGAAATTGGCAAGATGATCATGTGGATCACTGTGATAAGATTATTAACCTTACCATTGATTATCTTATCTCGATTTGCGTGTCGTAGGTTTCGATGTACGAATAACGAGGTACAACTTGATATTTTAATTCCTAAATTAGAGTTGATCCTGTTTGACCAAGATATATGGTATCTTGGTAGATAAATATTAGGATTAGTGCTCTTAGACTAGTTTTGGCCTCGGTTTACCGTTTTGACCAAAAGTCAACAAAAGTCAACCAAAAGTCAAACTTAGCCTGAAAGTGACTAGAACTTGACTGAACTCAACCAGAGTTGACCAGTTGACCAAAAGTCAACTGTTAGTCAACATTAGACTAGTTTGACCTAGAGTTGACCTAGAGTTGACCAGAGTTGACCAGTTGACCAAAAGTCAACTGTAAGTCAACCTTTGACCCAGATTGACCTAGTTTGACTTCATGTGACCTTGTTTGTTCTAGTGTGACTCTGTGTGACCTAGTTTGGCTCAGTATGACCTAGTTTAGCCTGATGTGACCTAGTTTGACATAGTTTTGACTTAGACTTGCATATCATGACTAGATTAGCTTTTCTTTCATTATTAAATCCTGTTTTGACTTATGGTATCTCATCTTTAGGTCTGTGATTACTCTGAGCATTTGTTCACCTTATCATCTCAGGACCACAGGCGAGTACATTCACTGATAGTTTTCATTGTCTTAATATTTGCTATATCTGATTCAGTTGTAGTGTCTTACTTGATTTTTTTGACACGATGGTTCACGGACTAGTATACATCGGATCCTGTCTTGAGATGTTGTTCCTGGATTACTTGGTATATTGGTACATTACTCGACTTGTTACCTGTACTTGTATAGACATGGACTTGGGAGTGGGCTGGCCTCCTGCTCTTGAGTCCCGTATTATGACGTGTCATGTCCGAATCCATTATACTATTCGGGGATGGGGAGTTATTAGTGGTTGTGTGATCAAATCCCTACTTGTTCTTCACACTTGTACTTGTTACTTGTTCATAGCTATACCCTCGCCTCACGACGGGTAAAGCCTGACCCTACTTATTCATAGCTTTCCATGGTGGCTGGCCTGATCCTGCTCTTTTGTACACCTGTTCATAGCCGGTTAGATGGAACAGCCTGATCTGGACCTAAGCCGATCACATAACGCACTAACAATTCATGGCACCTTTTATGTTTACTTTTATATATCGTATATCCTAATCAGTTCTACATTCAGTACTTTTCTCACCATGTTATGATATTCAGTACTCACATCCTGTTATAAATTTTCTGTTAATTTTATCTTGTATTTCATTATAATTGTCTCGTATAGAATTTGTCAATTCATATGGAACTGATGTTAGTGTTTGTACTTGCTTATTTTTCTGACAAGATAACCGTTGATGTTTATAGAGGACATGTTAGCTGATTGCTCTACCTTTTACGGGTATGGCCAGGATAGAGTTTGATGAGACATTACCCCTGGAGTCCATAGATGATATAGCCCATGTTTAGACTGTTAGATAGGTTTGCTTGGATTGTGATCCAGCTAGTATTTTCAGACTGTAGTTTTTATATTATATTTTGAGTTTTTGTGATGTGTTTATATCTCTGAGCTTGTGTTGGATCTCGAACTCCTTTCCAGTTTTCCTCTCTATCATATTTCCATTTCGTGCTATCTATCCTAGTTTGTCTTGTGATTGAGTTATGGCCATATATACCTCCGTGCAAAGATGACAGGTACCCTTATATTTTGTTTAGTTGTAGTACTTATAGACGACCTATACATCGTTCTACCGTCGATTTTGCAGCGTAGGTTGGACGTAACCACGTACTCGTGCCCCTAATCAGGGTGCGGGTCGTGACATATGGTAATCTACAGTGTATCTCAATCCACAAGAATATATAAGACAAGAATGAACAAGTATGGGTCGTGGTCTGCAGCCCACTAGCATATATGTCCGATTAGACTCCAAAAATAATATGAGTCTATAAAATAAGCTAACAAGCAGAATATATCATGGTATAGAATATAAAGCTCGAGAGGATAATAAAGTAATATCACACACAAATACTTGTATCCCCTGCAGGTGTAATCACTACCATCATGATCTGCTAACTAACTCCATATAATCAGCTACCTGAAGAGATCATCAGGTCCTCAGGGGACATAGCAAGATACATAAAAACATGCCTATCTAATAGTTCTATCATGTATAAGAATATAAACAGGCTATAAATAAGAAACGAGAGAGAAACTGACAGGTGGCAACTGACAAGTGACTATGAATACGGATACGGGAACAACTACGCATAAATGAAGTGCAAGAAGACCAAGTAAATAAGCGATCAAAGGAATACCAAACCCTCGCCCTGAGTGTGGACTCGTAGGTTTGAACTAATCACTAACCCTCGCCTCGAGTGTGGACTCGCAGATTAGTTCACGATAAACACCCTCGCCCCGAGTGTGGACTCGCAGGTGCAAACAGATCAAGACTGTAAAAACCCTAAATTTCTACTATTTTTAAAAAAATAAAGTTGGTACTGATTTTTTTTGTATTTGTACGTCGCATAGTTGTATTGTACGTAGCACGCGAAATTTTGCTTTTCGTAATTGCTCGACGAGTGTGAATATGTGCGAGCGTACATATTTTAGAAAAATATTTTTCTATTTTTTTAAAATAACATATATAATAATTATTCTTGCTATCGTACCAAAATTTTCTAAGTTTTCTATTTTAATTATGAAAGCCTTTCATTTATAACAGTTATTAATAATAAATAATATTCTTCGTGCATACATATATATTTCATAATATTTTATTAGTTTATTTTTAAATAATAATGTAATTTTTGAAATTATAAATTATATATTTAAATGCAAAAAAAAGATGTTTTAAATATTTAAATATACGTATTCATTTTCGAAATTATTTTAATTAATTATAAAAATATATTTTTGTTTAATTGTTATACTTTAAATTGTGGTTAGATTTATTGATTTGATTTAAATAGTTTAAATTAAGGGTGAAGATTTATCTATATTGGATTTATTTGGATTTAAACTATATTTAGATTTGATTTTGATTGAATAGATTGGTTTAAATTAAATGAGGAAATTATCTAACAGAGATTTAAACGACCCGAAGCCTTATCCATCTAGGAGCACCACCTCCTATATAAGGAGAGCCCGTTGCTTCTATTTTTCACAGAAATTCCACAATCCAATTTCTTCACAAATTAGTGCATCATGTCCGTGCCCCCTTCCCATCCACTACATTTTCTACTACATATACATATTTTGCCCTCTCCGTGTCCGACAGGCCGGACACACAATACAGCCCCTACGACTTCCATCATACGTCCACCCAACCGTCCAACTCCCGGCCAACAGCCTTCTCGACAACCCCTGGTCGTTCCGCTGCAGCACAAGTACGACCATCACCATCCCTACCACCAGAAGATTTACCCCAACACACCGGAGCTCTCCCCGGCCAACTTGCCGATCGCCTCCTTCAGGCAACCCCATCTCAGTCCAGTGCCTCTCTACCACAGCCATTCACCACTGTCACGACCCGTACCCTAGAGTAAGGGCACGAAAAGTGGGTACGTCCAGCCTACGCCACAGTGTCGGCGGTAGAACGCTGTCCTAGGTCACAACATCTAACAATATAATACTAAACAGTTTATACTCCCCGAATGGGGGTGACATAACAGAAAGTAAACTCAATCACACCTAAGGCAAGAAGATAAGATAGAAAGATAGATAGATAATACTACTGAAAGGAAAGAAAATCCATAAGTACAAACAGAGAGTCTAAGATAAGTACATATCCCAAATCCCAAGTATCAAATATGTACAGTCATCCAGAGAGTAATGTAAATGAAAAACATCCTAGTCTAGAGGTGTGTCATCCACTGCTAGTGGGACCTGCTGCTGGTCCAGGTCCAACATCTCATCTAAGGTAGCACCGTAAAAGGTATCCACATCGGCCTCCTCCTCGTCCTCTGTAATATTTTCAACAGGTCCAGTCAGGACAGGAGCGAGCACAATACATCTCAACAGATCATAGCAGGTTAGAAAATATAATCATGCAGTAAAGTAAGATACAAGAACTAAAAAAAAGTACAGGATGTAAACAGAGAAAGTTGTAATGGAAATATATACTGTAAATAGAGAACTACCAGTGGCTAGTGAGTCAGAGTACAATATAAACATGTGAATGGTATAGGAGATTCTAATAAGACACTACGGAGGTGATCAGGTGAGATACTACTTGGATATTATTCACATGTCTACTTCTACTCCCCCGTACCCCCAATCAATACACAAGGATCCTCCAGCCAGGTTATGTTATGATTCCATATAATGGCCCACAAGGGGTGATACATGGAGGGCCCATAAATGGGTGAACTGGAAATGCCCATAAATGTGTGATTCAAAGAAGACTCTGTGATCATGAGAGTACATGTCACAAGTGATCAATGAACCATGAAGCATAGTGATACGCTATGTAAGTGAAACGCACAGAACATGTAGTATATGATGCTCCCTGAGGGGATAACATCTCAAGAAGGGATCCATATAGTACTAATCCGTGTGACCAACGTGACAGTATCAAGTAAAGTAATTTAAAGCAGGAAAATAATTCTAAACAGGATATAAAATGATCATAGAATGTACTCGCCTGGTATCTGAGTATCCAAGATGAAAGTACTGTCCGAGGAGTGGTGTCTGGCTCTTATTTAGAACAGCACAAGTCACAACAAGCCTAAAATGATAAAATGAAGTTCTACTATGCACTCTACATGAGTCTAGGTCAAACTAGGCCAAAGTCAACTCTTGGTCAACTCTGGTCAACCCTAGAAGTCAAACCTAGGTCAACTATGGTCAAACTAGCCAAACTAGGTCTAAACAAGTTAATCTAGGCTCATCAAGTCTAAATTAGTCTATCTAGTCCAATCTAGACTCAACCAAGTCTAGCCTTGCTAGCACTCACATCTCAAGGACAATAAGTCAAAAATAAGTCTAGTTAGCTAGTGCACATAGGACCATGGGCTAAAAGCTATCCACACACATCACATCACTATATACACATAGACAGTCTATATGTATACACATGGCTACTTTTATGTATATCACACATACATATATTATATATATATTATATATATATATATATATATATATATATATATATATATATATATATATATATATATATATATATATATATATATTAGTACACCCACATACATATATTATATTTATACATTATATATACATAGGCATGTGAATGAAAACATATGTGTGTGTATGTGGAAATAATGTGTGTGAATATGGAATGAAAACAGTGAAGGGTGTAACAGTCAAGTGTGTGTGTGAACATATGAGTGAACTGTAAGAGATGTGTGTGTGTGAATAAAGGGTGAAAGTAAACAGGAAATGTGTATGTAGGAGTGGCTGTGTGTGAGAGAGTGAAACCTATGTACAGAAATAGAGTGTGTGTAAATTAGAGTGTATCAATGAAGGGTTCAGTTCTGGAAATAGAGAAGGGAACCCAATTCAGTTCAATAAGTAATTCAAATGACAGTTTATTAGAAAATGTAGGAAAGGAACCACATCTAAATCTCAGATTTATACAAGCATTCATATAGATAGAAAATCAGTCAACCAATGCAATGTTTCAGTTTAAACATTGAGTTTAACTCAGATTTTAACATAAAAGGGAAACCTGGTTTTCATAAACCAACCCACATCAATTCTCAGTGAACTAGTTCAGGTTCATTCATCAAAACAATCTCAGGTTTTCAGTCCAACCAAGTGACAGTTTTTACACACACCAAATTCGAATCAAAATACCACCAATATCACCCAAACTTGTCATACATGTAGATTACTTATAGGAGAACAATATTAGGATATAAAACTTGCAATTAATAGTATTTAAACCAACTAAAATGGGTGCCAAAATCCATATTTGAAAACTGGAAAATCAGTGAATACAACATGTATCAGGAATTTTAGGGTAATGGAAAAAATGATTCATAAAACAAACTAATTTGTGAAATTATAGGTTGGTAATGCAAACACTATGTGTGCAGGTGTCCAACAAGTTATTCGTGTCCAACCACGATGACACAACTTGTCCAAAACAATAAAAACTCGATAACAGCACACACAGACACAGTGCAGTGTGCACAGTCTCGTGCGTGTGTGCACGCGTGTCGTGCATCCGACACGACATGAATTGGGTCGTGTCCTTGTGCAGGATGGTTCACCTAGTGTCCACCTAGGTTTGTGTCACCCTATATTAGGTCCACGTGTCGTCGTGTCCAACTGATAAGGCCGTATCAGTGCTCACTGACAGGTAATGCGCGGCCAGTACAAAATCAGTGCACGACGGATTTTACCCTAACCACTTCACTAGATCCAACAAAACTTTGGGGGCATGATGTCAGTGCATGCCCCCTCGTGTCCACCAAATTTCGTATCAGGAGAAACCGTGTCGTGTCCTACAGGGGGGCCGAGTAGCAGGGGACTGCTACTCGCGTGCGGTGCGCGTGGAAACAGTGTGTTCCCGTGTCTATTCAGACACGACACGACACAAAACTAACCTCAGTCGACCAGAATCATGTATGCAACACTAAAACAAAATTTTCTATTCAGAAACTTTTCTAAAAACAGATCGAAATGCCCTTTGTGGCATTTCATCGAACACCTGCGCACAACACTGATACGTGTCCGGTACGGACACGTGAGCAAACCCTATTCCTAAAGCACATGGACACCTAGGGCTTGGTATTTATGCAAGGAAACCTTAATTTTAATGGTGGAATAGAAATTTACCTATGTGTGTTCTTCAACACAAAAAGCTTCTTCAAAGGGGATCTTCAAAAGCCACCCAACTTCTCCAAATTGCTTCAAATCTGATATGTGACTCCACAATCAGTAGGAGAACAGGGATTAGAACACTATGGAAGAAATCCCAATAAAAATGGAGCCCTATTGATTAAACTATGAAGAAAAATAAATAAAGGCTCACTTAGTTCTTAGGAATAATAATGAACTATTGAAAAGAGGCACAAATTTCTAAGGAGATATTATATAGGCAAGGGGGTCTTGGCTGGCCATTATAGCTAGGGTTAGGGTTTTTAGGTTGCATCTAAAGGCTAACAATAAATCAAGGCTAATGAGTGGCCTAAAATCTAGGGCTTTTTCCTAGTTAAGTTGCAAACCACCCTCTTAGCTAAACATGACTCAAACCACTATCCAATACTAACTAATTCTCAATGTGGCTAACTAGGCTAGCTATGACTAATCTAGGTTAGGTCCAATCTAGGTTAGGCTAACCAAAACCACATGGCAATAAATAAACTAGTATTTAAATCACACCATTCAAATAAATTATTTTAAATTCCTAATAAAGTGTATTAAATTCAATTTATTCAAAAATAAAAAAAATACCCTCAAACTAGAAATAATAAATGAAATACCCTAATCACAAGTCATAATTTTAAATAGTTTTTAAAAAAAAAAGATTAAAAATCACCAAAATTCATAATATGAAATAAATATAATAATTATAATTACAAAATTTTAAAATTACCCTCATCTGGAAAACTGGGTGTTACAATCCTACCCACCTTATAAAAATTTTGTCCTCGAAATTAAGATGATCGCACCCCCTTCTAGGTCAAACATAATCAAGGGTCAATCACTAGTCAATTCCTCAACATCCTAGTGCTTGGTCATCAGCTGGTCAACTTCTTAGGACTTTACCTCTGCTAGCTACCTAAGTGTTGGCAACTAGAATTTAGCAAAAAAGAGAACTCTATAATAGGCTAGCTCTCAACTTCCCAATCCTATCAAGTCACCCATAACTAAGTACCTACAAGCTGAGCACACCAATCCTAAATACCACATATATATATGCTCAAGAACAGCAACCCATCACATATATCCTAGTATATCATCTATATATATATGACTGACCAACTAAGGGTTAAGGCAGACTTAACTTATAAGGGACTGAAACAAATGCTTAGAACTAGGCTAAGGATGAATGGTCTAAATCATCAAGGTAGGCAAAAGGGTATGATGCTAAGGAGACTAAAATTTTAAGCTAAAGGACAGGACGTTTGGGTCCACTTGTAAAGTCAAAGTGAAGGGAAACCTACACATGAAAAATGAACTAATGCTCAGGTAGAGGCTTAGAAGACTGAACTAACAATGAAAGAATGGATTGGACATGTATTTGGACAGATGGGATAACCAGGTATCATCTGTTTCTAAGAATGAAAGGGGACAGAATAATGATCAAGGAAGAACTCTTATTAACAACCCATATTATATCCCAATGTATGCAACTGTCCAAGTGAACTAAAAAAGCTTAAACTCTACTATAGGGCAGGCACTGCAGGTTATAATGAAGGGTATTGCAAGGCTAACAATAAGTAAAATGCTAAGAGATACAGTATGTCACCATGTATAGAAGTAAGGATGAGTGCAGCCCTCTAATATGCATGATACTAATTCTCCATATATGTAGAATATGATAAGGGGTTGATGGTTATATTGGTGAGTCAATAATTGGGTCTGAACTATGGTCCGGTGAAACCTATGATGCAACATGGTAGATAATGAAAGCTGAGTGCAGTGAACAACTTGTACAAGTCTGAACCAAGGGGACAGGGTATCTAGTGGAGGGTCTGTACACTGTCTATAAAGGTTGATCAACATGACTGAACTCAACACAAGGAGAACTTAATTAAAATAGGAAGTGAACCAATATAGGCTAACAACATGTCAATAATCCTATACATCAATGACCTATAGGTACCAACCAAACCCATATCCCATATGCCAATATCATCTGTAACCTTTCTATATACATAGACCTCTCTGTCTTAGGTGAAACTACCACTATACTCAAGGACAGGCTCTGGTCATGGGTGTCTTACTGGAAAAAGGTAAGGAGAAATAATAATAATCATAAAGGCAGCAAGGCAGCAAGGCATACTAGCATCCTATACGTAACTGGTTGATATTATAAATAATATGGGAAATCATCTACAATGGGTTACTATTCTAATACCACTACTAACTACCATCTCTAGGGTACAGACACCCTACAAGTCGTCATATCATTACACTATGAAGATCTACCCATGAATAAGTTCTACAAACTAAAATATCCCTACTCCTAAGTTATTTGATGGAATACAATTTTAAAAACAACAGAAGGGTATGAAAGGGATGATATGTTGAAACCTTCTCAAGATAAAATCTGATAATCATATGCGTCTGTCCAAAATCATGTTACTCAGAGTTTTCGTCATGTTAGTGAGCAAGGCTACGATAATCACAGAGTCCTCGACTAAGGCACATACCACTAGAATCATGGTATTTAAAATTTTTGCATTGTCGCATGCTTGGCAGCGAAAACCTTAAATTCCCACACCCAAGAAATACGTCATAAATCTGACTATATGTCCTCACTATGCCAGCTAACACGACTATCGAAGATTCTGGATTCCATAACTGGGTGACCTAGCCCATATGATTCAACTCAGAAGAAAATCAAACATAACACAAGAACAACAAGACAAAATTTGATCAATCAACAAGGAACAAAGGGAATCGAAATTTCAAGGCAGTTATAAGAGGCAGTTTCGAAAATAGAATCAAAAAAAGGAACCTGCAACTAGATCTCCAACGGCCTGAGCATCCTCGACTGTCCTGGCGAAACCTCGCTCCTGCTGGCCTCCCCTGGCCTGCTGCTGATGCTGCATGTACCTCTGCTGCTGAGTCGGTAAGGATAATCCCTTCTGCTGGCCTACCGGAGTCCTCGCTCCTGCTCCTGGTGCTGCTCCCTGAACTACTCTGCCTATGTTCTGGGAACACTCTCTCAGCTGGTGGTCCGCTGCTCCACATAGTAGGCACCTGCCCAGCCTCTTCATGCACTCACCCCATCCATGCCCCGGCTTCTTGCAGTAAGGACAACTGATTGTCTGTTGCCTGGGTGCCTGATACTGTCTGGGTTGCTGTTGTCCCTGTTGATGGCCCTGACCCTGGAACTGCTGCTGAACAGGCCTCTGTTGATACTGATGCTGAATCTGCAAGAGGGGTATCTTGGCCAGGCCCGCACTGCCACTAACTCCCTCAAAAGAAGGTACAATGGGACAATCCATCTTCTGGTGGGCACCTGACCCACAGAAATAGCAAACCTTCAACCTCTTCCTGCACTGCTCCCAGATGTGTCACGGCTTCTTGCAGTAGGGACAACTGATCGCCTTCGGGTCCTGACCCCGATACTGATGTTGCGCCTGCTGAACTCTCACCGGTGTCTGCGTCTGCTGAATCTGCACATGGGGCCTCTTGGCCTAGCCTCCGCTCCTGTTGGTACCGTGAGCGTCCCGCCCCCTCTTGAACAACTGTTGCCGCTGAGTTTCCACTATCTGCTGGAAGAAGGAGAACAACCGCGCTACGTCCTCTGATCCTGATGGCGACTGCTGCTGAAGAACGTTCGGGACGACAGAAGAAAGTCTCGGAGTAGAAAGAGGTGCACTCCAATAAACTGCAGATATCCCAGCCTGAGCTGGCATAACAGGAACTGCAGTCTCAGGGCCCTGCTGATCAGGACGAGGAGTGGTAAACCCTCAGTGGTATCTTCCTGATTGAGACGATGAGATCGTGTCTCCATAACCATCCTGAAGACAGATCAAACAAGGAATCAATACTGAGATAGAAATAATAATTCAAGGGAGGACAGTTATTCAAGGAAGTATCAGGAATTTAGATGGCAGGGATCCTGTTAAGAGTTTTTCCTAATGTGATTAAGTACTTCAAAAATAATGCTAATCCTACTCCAGGCTGTAGTGATACTCTAGTTCGAATACCACTACATAAACTCGACCTACATGGGCCACCACTAAAAACGTGTCATGACCCGCACCCTAGAGTAAGGGCACGAGAAGTGGGTACGTCCAGCCTATGCCGCAGTGTCGGCGGTAGAACGTTGTCCTAGGTCACAACATCTAACAATATAATACTAAACAGTTTATACTCCCCGAATGGGGGTGACATAGCAGAAAGTAAACTCAATCACAACTAAGGCAGGAAGATAAGATAGAAAGATAGATATATAATAATGCTGAAAGGAAAGGAAATCCATAAGTACAAACAGAGAGTCTAAGATAAGTACATATCCCAAATCCCAAGTATCAAATATGTACAGTCATCCAGAGAGTAATGTAAATGAAAAATATCCTAGTCTAGAGGTGTGTCATCCACTGCTAGTGGGACCTGCTGCTGGTCCAGGTCCAACATCTCATCTAAGGTACAACCGTAAAAGGTATCCACACCGGCCTCCTCCTCGTCCTCTGTAATATTTTCAACAGGTCCAGTCAGGACAGGAACGAGCACAATACATCTCAACAATTCATAGCAGGTTAGAAAATATAATCATACAGTAAAGTAAGATACAAGAACTGAAAGAAAGTAAAGAATGTAAACAGAGAAAGCTGTAATGGAAATATATACTGTAAATAGAGAACTATCAGTGGCTAGTGAGTCAGAGTACAATATAAACATGTGAATGGCATAGGAGATTCTGATGAGACACTACGGAGGTGATCAGGTGAGATACTACTTGGATATTATTCACATGTCTACTTCTACTCCCCCGTACCCCCAATCAATACACAAGGATCCAGCCAGGTTATGTTATGATTCCATGTAATGGCCCACAAGGGGTGATACATGGAGGGCCCATAAATGGGTGAACTGGAAATGCCCATAAATGGGTGATTCAAAGAAGACTCTGTGATCATGAGAGTACATGTCATAAGTGATCAATAAACCGTGAAGCATAGTGACACGCCATGTAAGTAAAACGCACAGAACATGTAGTATACGATGCTCCCTGAGGGGATAACATCTCAAAAAGGGATCCATATAGTACTAATCCGTGTGACCAACGTGACAATATCAAGTAAATTAATTTAAAGCAGCAAAATAATTCTAAACAGGATACGAAATGATGAGAGAATGTACTCGCCTGGTATCTGAGTGTCCAAGATGAAAGTACTGTCCGAGGAGTGGTGTCTGGCTCCTATTTAGAACAGCACAAGTCACAACAAGCCTAAAATTATAAAATGAAGTTCTACTATGCACTCTACGTGAGTCTAGGTCAAACTAGGCCAAAGTCAACTCTTGGTCAACTTTGGTCAACCCTAGAAGTCAAACCTAGGTCAACTATGGTCAAACTAGCCAAACTAGGTCTAAACAAGTTAATCTAGGCTCATCAAGTCTAAACTAGTCTATCTAGTCCAATCATGCTCAACCAAGTCTAGCCTTGCTAGCACTCACATCTCAAGGACAACAAGTCAAAAACAAGTCTAGTTAGCTAGTGCACATAGGACCATGGGCTAAAAGCTATCCACACACATCACATCACTATATACACATAGACAGTCTATATGTATACGCATGGCTACTTTTATGTATATCACACATACATATATTATATATATATTAGTACACCCACATACATATATTATATTTATACATTATATATACATAGGCATGTGAATGAAAACATATGTGTGTGTATGTGGAAATAATGTGTGTAAATATGGAATGAAAACAGTGAAGGGTGTAACAGTCAAGTGTGTGTGTGTGAACATATGAGTGAACTGTGAGAGATGTGTGTGTGTGAATGAAGGGTAAAAGAAAATAGGAAATGTGTGTGTAGGAGTGGCTGTGTGTGAGAGAGTGAAACCTATGTACAGAAATAGAGTGTGTGTAAACTAGAGTGTATCAATGAAGGGTTCAGTTCAGGAAATAGAGAAGGGAACCCAATTCAGTTCAATAAGTAATTCAAATGACAGTTTATTAGAAAATGTAGGAAAGGAACCACATCTAAATCTCATATTTATACAAGCATTCATTTAGATAGGAAATCAATCAACCAATGCAATATTTCAGTTTAAACATTGAGTTTAACTCAGATTTTAACATAAAAGGGAAACCTGGTTTTCACAAACCAACCCACATCAATTCTCAGTGAACTAGTTCAGGTTCATTCATCAAAACAATCTCAGGTTTTCAGTCCAACCAAGTGACAGTTTTCACACACACCAAATTCGAATCAAAACACCACCAATATCACCCAAACTTGTCATACATGTAGATTACTTACAGGAGAATAATAGGATATAAAACTTGTAATTAACAGTATTTAAACCAACTAAAATGGGTGCCAAAATCCAGATTTGAAAACTGGAAAATTAGTGAATACAATATGTATCAGGAATTTTAGGGTAATGGAAAAAATGATTCATAAAACAAACTAATTTGTGAAATTAGAGGTTGGTAATACAAACACTATGTGTGCAGGTGTCCAACAAGTTATTCGTGTCTAACCACGATGACACAACTTGTCCAAAACAATAAAAACTCAATAACAGCACACACAGACACAGTGCAGTGTGCACAGTCTCGTGCGTGTGTGCACGCGTGTCGTGCACCCGATACGACACGAATTGGGTCATGTCCTTGTGCAGGGTGGTTCGTCTAGTGTCCACCTAGGTTTGTGTCACCCTGTATTAGGTCCATGTGTCGTCGTGTCCAACTGATAAGGCCGTATCAGTACTCACTGACAGGAAATGCGCGATCAGTGCAAAATCAGTGCACGACGGATTTTACCCTAACCACTTCACTAGATCCAACAAAACTTTGGGGGCATGATGTCAGTGCATGCCCCCTCGTGTCCACCAAATTTCATATCAGATGAAATCATATCGTGTCCTGCAGGGGGCCCGAGTAGCAGGGGACTGCTACTCGCGTGCGGTGCGCGTGGAAACAGTGTGTTCTCATGTCCATTCAGACACGACACGACACAAAACTAACCTCAGTCGACCAGAATCATGTAAGCAACACTAAAACAAAATTTCCTATTCAGAAACTTTTCTAAAAACAGATCGAAATGCCCTTTGTGGCATTTCGTCGAACACCTGCGCACAACACTGATACGTGTCCGATACGGACACGTACAGGACACGAAATCGAGCTAACCCTATTCCTACAGCACAAGGACACCTAGGGCTTGGTATTTATGCAAGGAAACCCTAATTTTAATGGTGGAATAGAAATTTACCTATGTGTGTTCTTCAACACAATAAGCTTCTTCAAAGGGGATCTCCAAAAGCCACCCAACTTCTCCAAATTGCTTCAAATCTGAGATGTGACTCCACAATCAGTAGGAGAACAGGGATTAGAACACTATGAAAGAAATTCCAATAAAAATGGAGCCCTATTGATTAAACTATGAAGAAAAATAAATAAAGGCTCACCTAGTTCGTAGGAATAATGATGAACTATTGAAAAGAGGTACAAATTTCTAAGGAGATATTATATAGGCAAGGGGGTCTTGGCTGGCCACTATCCAATACTAACTAATTCTCAATGTGGCTAACTAGGCTAGCTATGACTAATCTAGGTTAGGTCCAATCTAGGTTAGGCTAACCAAAACCACATGGCAATAAATAAACTAGTATTTAAATCACACCATTCAAATAAATTATTTTAAATTCCTAATAAAATGGATTAAATTCAATTTATTCAAAAATGACAAAAATACCCTCAAACTAGAAATAATAAATGAAATACCCTAATCATAAGTCATGATTTTAAATAGTTTTAAAAAAAAGATTAAAAATCACCCAAATTCATAATATGAAATAAATATAAATAAATAATAATTATAATTACAAAATTTCAAAATTATCCTCATTTGGAAAACTGGGTGTTACAACCACGGCCAGCCCATGCGATCCCCTGTCCACAACCAGTGTCACCACAACCAACCAATATTACCGCCACCATCACTGGCGCTCAGCCAGAACCCAAAAACCCCCAGCAACCCAGCCTACCAACACCACCCCCGCAGCCTTACTCCGTGTCATGACCCGCACCCTAGAGTTACGGCACGAGAACGTAACAACGCCCAGCCTACGCCGTAGTGTCGGCGGTAGAACGCTGTCCTAGGTCTCAATGCATCTAACAGTATAAGACTAAACAGTTTATACTCCCCGAATGGGGGTGACATAGCAGAATGTAAACTCAATCACATCTAAGGTAGAGCATAAAGGAAGATAGATAAAACATGAAATCGAAAAGAGATACAACAGATAGAAGTCAAGTGTCTAAGATACAAACTCAGAATATATCTCAAAACCTAAATACAGTAATCCATAAATACAACTCAAGATGACTGAAAATAAACTATAAGCAAAAACCCTAGCTATCTATACAACCTCTATTGTCTCCTCTAGGCTAGCAGGCAACCTCCAGGCTATCTGTAAAATTTATCAACAGGTCCAGTCAGGACAGGAGCGAGCACATTACATCTCAACAGTTCATAGCAGGTTAGAAAATATAATCATGCAGTAAAGTAAGATACAGGTACTGAAAGAAATGCAGTATGTAAACAGAGAGAGAGCTGTAATAGAAATATCTACTAATAATAAAGACTAACAGTGGCTAGTGAGTCAGAGTACAATATAGACATATAAATGGCATAGGAGATTCTGATGCTACACTATGGAAGAGATTCTGATGCCACACTACTTGGATAGTATTCACATGTCTATTTCTACTCCCCCGTACCTCCAATCAGTACACAATGATCCAACCAAGTTATGTTATGATACTATGTAACAGCCCCCGAAGGGTGATAAGCCTCTGAAAGGTGATAAGCCCCCAAAGGGTGATATGCCCCCAAAGGGTGATAAGCCTCCGAAAGGTGATAAGCCCCCGAAGGGTGGTAAGCCCCCGAAGGGTGATACAAAGTAGTCCCAAAAATAGGGATTCTAGGAGACTCTGTGATCATAAGAGTATATATCACAAGTGATCGAAGAACCTGTGAAGCATAGTGATACGACATGTAAGTGAAACGCACATAACATGTAGTACCCGATGCTCCCTAAGGATAACATCTCAAGAAGGGATCCGTATAGTACCAACCCGTGTGACCAACGTGACAGTACAAGTAAAGTAATTTAATGCAGGAAATAATTCTAAGCAGGATATGAAATAATCAGAGAATGTACTCGCCTGATATCTGAATGTCCAATATAAAGATGCTGTCCGAGAAGAGGTGTCTGGCTCCTAATTAGAACAGCACAAGTCACAACATGTCCAGAAGGGTAATATAAAGCACTATAATGCATTCTACATGAATCTAGGTCAAACTAGGCCAAAGTCAACCCTTGGTCAACTCTAGTCAACTGCACTAGTCAAACTAGGTCAAACTAGGTCATGTCCTAACCCAGCAAGTCTTACTAGGCCTAACCAAGACTATTCTAGCAAGCACACATCAATACAAGGCTATACAAGCCAACATACACCCGACTCTATATAGCATGCAATTATTCAATACTCAAATAGGCAAGAATTCACATTGGATATACACTAGGTAATCTATTACTTTCAGCTATATATGTCTACACATATATACACATGCATATATTGGTATTCAACATTAGGTCTATAATCATGGCATTTTAAATGGTTATATAAACTTATATATTACAACACAATATGCTAACATATATATAATATACATACATAGATAAGTTAACTATATTCATAAATACTTATTTAAGAGGCTATGTGTGTGTATGTGAGCATGGCAAAGGGGCAAGTGAGGGTTAAATGGGCATACATAGTGTATACATATCAAAGAGTGTCAAAGTGTAAGTGAACAATGTATCAAGTGTGATAGTGTCAACATAGTGTAAGGGGGTACATGAGGTAATATAGGATTTGTGTTAACATAGAACATTACATCTCATTAACTTGTATATTGCATACATTACATCTATTATTATATTACATTCATGCTTGCATTCATTCATCATTCATTTATTCTCTTGCACCACTATATGCACCATACATTACATACTATGGAACCTACATATTCATTACAAGCCATACTTATACATGCTTACATTAGATAGGATACTTACACCTCATACATCATTTATTTAAACATTTACTCATGCTTGTATTCTCTATTTAATGACATAATGTATATACATTAACATGGGTTAAAATCAAATAGAACATTATATTACACACAAGGGTGCACAAAATGCATATGCCGAATAGTAACTCCTACTAATAATCAATACTGTACCATCTCAGCATGAATTAAAATCTAAGATTAAAGTATGTTATAGATCTATGTGTTAGCTTTCCGAAACTTCAAACGGATCGCGTTTTCGTTTCCAGAAACTCCCGGAATCGCAAAAACACCGAGAACGCGTTTATCTTTCGTACAGCTGACACTCAAATAATTCTCCAAAAAGTTACAGAAAGAATTAGGCCTATTAATACATGTTTTTGGAAAGCTAACTTCAATACACTTTTTTTTTAAAAATGAGAGATTAAACCGAGCTTTGAGCTAGAAGTTATGACATTTCTAAGTTAGGGCTGAAATTAAAAACGTGGATAAAAATCATGACGGATTTGGGTAGTTTGAGACAAAAGAACACAAGTATATAACATAATATATCAAGAACTCACTCTCTACACTAATATATATATATGAGACACTATAGAACACATCTCCAATACAAAAATATGAGATTAAACATGTAATAATTCATTCATACATAACAACAACACATAGTGTGTCCAAATTTAGGATTTTCCCACATGGACACAACCACAACACAAAGGACACTCCTATGACCCCCAAATGGATACGAAATGGACACAAATGGAGATGCAACCATGGGGGTCATTCCTATGGGTTTAAAATAGACCTATATGCATGAGGAAATAAAAAGGAGAAGGGATTTATACCTCCCGGTAGATCGAATCGAATAAAAGCCTTCCCGGAGCGACACCGACACGTAGAGATTCCAAAAGGACACGAACGAGCTCCGAATCCTCCCAAACTTGGGTAGCTTCCTCCTTGGCTAGAATGGAGAAGGAAAGAAGAAGATTTGGTGGCGAAATGGAAGGATTTGGTGGAGAAATTGCTAGGGATTGCTCTCTAGGAATTTGGAGAAGAACAAGAGAGAGAGTGTGGATGAGAATAATGAAATGAACTTGAGCCTATCCTCTCCCAAAGTGGCTGGCCATATGGGGCTATTTGTCCTATTATGGTAAGGTCCAAAATGCCCCCACTAACCTATTCTATGAGTATTAGGAAAGGGCTAATTGGTTGGGGCTATATTAGTCATTCTAAAGTATCTAATCACACTAACCTTATCCATAATAATTAGTCTAACCTCTAACTAAAATATTTCTATCATGTGGACTAAATTTAATATCATGTGGGCCATGCCTAACTAGTGTGTGGGTCCCACTAGAGTCAAACTACCTCCGGGTCCCCGTTTCAAGTCGGATTGAGTTGAAATTCGAACCCGACTCAAATAATCCCAAAACAATATCATAAATAATAAAATAATATCAAAATAATTCAAAGATGTCAAATGCAAAAATATTCTTAGGCCGAAAATGACATTAAAATATTATAATCACATGGTTAGGCTCTAGGTCAACAGTCTCTAGAGTTTCACTAGCAAAACGTCAAAACCACAAGTCATTGATTTAAATAATTTTAAAATGATTTAAAATCACCAAAAATCATATCATGAATTAAATATCATTATTAAAATAATTATAAACACAAAATTTCAAAATTACCCTCATTTGGGAAACTGGATGCTACAACTCTACCCACCTTAGAAAAATTTTGTCCTCGAAATTTAAGATCGATAGTACTCCTTCTAGAGCCTCTAACCTACCCAATATCTAAGGTAACACTTCCTAACACTGGAATAATAAACGGACATCTAAAAAGTGTCAATCTAGGAATACCTCCAATACTGCTCTGCTGTACGACGGTAATGGAACTTCAATAAAATATGGACTGGAACCTATATCCAAGAGACTGGACCTATTTTAAAGTGGTCTTAACTAAGGATGAAAAGGAACTGATCATAGGCTATAGGTATGCTCAAACTATTATCTTCCTATTAACCATCTATTAATACATTCTATTACCATATGAACGATACATTACTAAGACATATAGGCCCCTATCTCTCATAACACATTTCTACTCACCAAAAGACTAGTATATCCTATCAAGGTTGATACTATAATCTCTCGTAAATCTCCTAAGCTACATGTTTAGAGACACATCCCCACATCAAGGACTAACCTATATATCTACAACTGATACTAATGGGGTGACGTCCCTATTTCCCAACAATCAAGGTCTAAAAAAAAAATTTATCTAAATCATGCAATTTGAAGGAATAGTATACAAAGTCAGGGCATACCGTAGCAGTTGGAAGTCTCACCTAGGTGCACTGGTCATTCTAGGTCAAAACAGTACTATGGTATCAACACACAAACAATCTAGGGTGTCCTAATTGGGAAGGTAAGGGAACAACAATCATCAAGGTTGTAGGGCTGTCTACTATTCTATATAAAAATTGGTCATTAACAAGCAACTAAGAAATTATTAAAAGGATACTATTCCATAAAATGGCAAAAATTGAAAATTTAGGCACAACAAATCACAAATAGATTTTTGTCTTGACACGATCTAAGTTGATCAATTTCGGGATAAAACGAGATTTGGGCAAGAAGGGAAATCAATGAAATCAAAGTATGAGCACGAGCATCCAATGATGGAGGTTCAGGTCATGATTAAATTTAATTCGACTGAGTACGAACACGAGGTTCATAGGCGATAAAAAGATTTCAAGGAGAATTGTCAAGGCTGTCGCAAATGAGACTCTAGGGTCAAGTTTAACTATGTCTCCATTCTCGTAGATTGATACATAAAAAAGAGAACCAAAGTACAATAGGTTGATCAGACCATCATGTACCGGTTCTGATTAGACAATATGTTAGTGGGTGGCCACCCAATAAAATATGTCATGACCAAGCTCGAAAATAGATAAGCTTGCAAAACTAAGGCTAATTTAGCAGCACAAGATATAAGGGTGGTAATGATGAAAGGAATTACATAGTCCAAGTTTCTTAACCAACGGGTCAAGTAATCAGATAAGGTACAAGGTTAAGCATCTAAGAAAACAAGCAGAACACCATCACATGTCGGGTCGAAAGAATTGAGTCAAGGCTGGATTTCTAATTAAAATAAGAAGAAATTTAGTATAATGGTAGAGGTTATAGTTTAGCCAGTTGACCAGAAAATCATATCAAGAAAATAGAGTACAAGAAGACAGGTTTTAGTGGGACATGATATACCTACACGAAGGTGAGCTCGTCTAGGTCTTGCATATAAGATTTGTTGGAGGGTAACAGCTAGTATTACATTCCGAATATCAAAGTCACGATAAGGAACGTCAAGGATCTCAATTAGAAAGTGGGAGTTCAAGAGGTGGTAATTAATGCACAAAAATAATGAAGGTCGAGTTAGTCATCTGCTTCTGATACTCTTAAGTTCATCTGGTCATAACTTGTCAATCATATCTTTACCTCACCAGTCTCCATATGAAAATTTAACCTTTACTTAAACCCTTACCATGACTACCGTAGGCAATTTCCAATTTCCAAACATCACTCTTGAAGCACAACCCTCACATTTAGGAATCAACAGTAACCATTTATTTAAATTTCCAAGTTCTTTCACCTTGTCTTAAATTTGACCCAAAACCTCTAAATCCCGTTTACGAATTCCTTGAACTTGTTCAAATTGTTCTCCTCGTATTATTTAATTTAAATCTCTAGGCCTTACAAAACTTATCTTTCATCATAAAATCAACTTTCGTATTTTCTTCGACATACACCCTTGAATATTATTCTTCTAAAAATATTTCACAACAATCTCTAAACTTCCATAACTTTGTGCTCTCTCTATCCCTAGTCATTTTCTCACAACATCTTGTTTAATATCCTTATTAAACACAATTAACTTCTCTTTTCCATTACTAACCTTCTACATAGCCTCAGAGTAAAAGTTTTCCCCAGAATCAATAACCAAGATTTTCTAAGTTCTCAAAACTAGGTTGACCTCTGATATCCTCATTAGTTTTGAATACACCTATAAACTATCTCATAACCCCAAAATTTCTCTAAATGTAATTGTTTCCAGATTGGCAGTATACATCTCCTTATTCTATTCGAGACCTTTACCACATTTCTATCTCAAGTTTCCATATAGAACACTCCACATTTGATTTCCTTTAGATCATCATAAAATAACCAGTTACGTCTTCTCTGAGCTACATAATTTACGTTACTTCCTTAGCCTTCTCCATGCAAAAGATACGAAGATTCAAGGGTTTCGAAGTACATCTGGTAGGGACGACAAGATATGGGTAATTAATGTAATGAGACAGAGTTTAAGATAAGAGGTAAATAAGAATGCAAGGGAATAATGGCGAGAAAGAATAATGAAGATATGTTCCTTCTCATCGGTTCAAACGAGAGGAACCCATCAAGCTTAAATTCAATAGCAAGGAATGAGGGTGAATCCAAACAAGAGGAAAAGGAATTCCAATTGAAGTTCAAAATGAGTTTCTCAGGGGTCGTCCCAGAAATCTCTCAAAGAATCCTAAGTGTGATTGAGTACCTTGGATTTGAAAATATTAATCTAAATACAAAATTAAATCAACAACTACAAAATTTTATCAAAATCATCAACTAATACCAGGATTCAAAGTTCTACAATGAATCCACAAAATCAAATTCAAATCAAGGAAAAAGGTGAATCAAAACAAGGAAAAAGGAGTTTAAATCGGAATTCA
This sequence comes from Iris pallida, assembly GCA_029216955.1. Lineage (NCBI taxonomy): Eukaryota > Viridiplantae > Streptophyta > Magnoliopsida > Asparagales > Iridaceae > Iris > Iris pallida. Next base: position 2,513,038 of record JANAVB010013598.1, on the reverse strand, counting down.
AAATGAGATTCTCAAGGGTCATCCCAGGAATCTCTCAAGGAATCCTAACAGTGATTGAGTATCCTCTCATCCTAACATCTTAATTTATACATCCTATAGCAGGCTCGTAGTAGTACAACTAAGTCGTTGCGCTACTACGAAATCGTACTAATACGAATCTCGACCTGTATGGGCCACCACTAAAAACGTGTCACGACCCGCACCCTAGAGTTAGCGCACGAGAACGTAACAACGCCCAGCCTACGTCGCAGTGTCGGCGGTAGAACGCTGTCCTAGGTCTCAATGCATCTAACAGTATAAGACTAAACAGTTTATACTCCCCGAATGGGGGTGACATAGCAGAATGTAAACTCAATCACATCTAAGGTAGAGCATAAAGGAAGATAGATAAAACATGAAATCGAAAAGAGATATAACAGATAGAAGTCTAAGTGTCTAAGATACAAACTCAGAATACATCTCAAAACCCAAATACAGTAATCCATAAATACAACTCAAGATGACTGAAAATAAACTATAAGCAAAAACCCTAGCTATCTATACAACCTCTACTGTCTCCTCTAGGCTAGCAGGCAACCTCCAGGCTATCTGTAAAATTTATCAACAAGTCCAGTCAGGACAGGAGCGAGCACATTACATCTCAACAGTTCATAGCAGGTTAGAAAATATAATCATGCAGTAAAGTAAGATACAGGTACTGAAAAAAATACAGTATGTAAACAGAGAGAGAGCTGTAATAGAAATATCTACTAATAATAAATACTAACAGTGGCTAGTGAGTCAGAGTACAATATAGACATGTAAATGGCATAGGAGATTCTGATGCTACACTATGGAAGAGATTCTGATGCTACACTACTTGGATAGTATTCACATGTTTATTTCTACTCCCTCGTACCCCCAATCAGTATACAAGGATCCAACCAAGTTATGTTATGATACTATGTAACAGCCCCCGAAGGGTGATAAGCCTCCGAAAGGTGATAAGCCCCCAAAGGGTGATATGCCCCCAAAGGGTGATAAGCCTCCGAAAGGTGATAAGCCCCCGAAGGGTGGTAAGCCCCCGAAGGGTGATACATAGTAGTTCCAAAAATGGGGATTCTAGGAGACTCTGTGATCATAAGAGTATAAGTCACAAGTGATCGAAGAACCTGTGAAGCATAGTGATACGACATGTAAATGAAACGCACAGAACATGTAGTACCCGATGCTCCCTAAGGATAACATCTCAAGAAGGGATCCGTATAGTACCAACCCGTGTGACCAATGTGACAGTACAAGTAAAGTAATTTAATACAGAAAATAATTCTAAGCAGGATATGAAATGATCAGAGAATGTACTCGCCTGATATCTGAATGTCCAAGGTAAAGATACTGTCCGAGGAGAGGTGTCTGGCTCCTAATTAGAACAGCACAAGTCACAACATATCCAGAAGGGTAATATAAAGCACTACAATGCATTCTACATGAATCTAGGTCAAACTAGGCCAAAGTCAACCCTTGGTCAACTCTGGTCAACTGAACTAGTCAAACTTGGTCATGTCCTAACCCAGCAAGTCTTACTAGGCCTAACCAAGACTATCCTAGCAAGCACACATCAATACAAGACTATACAAGCCAACATACACCCGACTCTATATAGCATGCAATTATTTAAAACTCAAATAGGCAAGAATTCACATTGGATATACACTAGGTAATCTATTACTTTAAGCTATATATGTCTACACATATATACACATGCATATATTGGTATTCAACATTAGGTCTATAATCATGGCATTTCAAATGGTTATATAAACTTATATATTACAACACAATATGCTAACATATATATAATATACATACATAGCTAAGTTAACTATATTCATAAATACTTATTTAAGAGGCTATGTGTGTGTATGTGAGCATGGCAAAGGGGCAAGTGAGGGTTAAATGGACATACATAGTGTATACATATCAAAGAGTGTCAAAGTGTAAGTGAACAATGTGTCAAGTGTGATAGTGTCAACATAGTGTAAGGGGTATATGAGGTAATATAGGATTTGTGTTAACATAGAACATTACATCTCATTAACTTGTATATTGCATACATTACATCTATTATTACATTACATTCATGCTTGCATTCATTCATCATTCATTTATTTTCTTGCACCACTATATGTACCATACATTACATACTATGGAACCTACATATTCATTACAAGCTATACTTATACATGCTTACATTAGATAGGATACTTACACCTCATACATCATTTATTTAAACATTTACTCATGCTTGCATTCTCTATTAATTACATAATATATATACATTAACATGGGTTAAAATCAAATAGAACATTATATTACACACAAGGGTGCACAAAATGCATATGCCGAATAGTAACTCCTACTAATAATCAATACTGTACCATCTCAGCATGAATTAAAATCTAGGATTAAAGTATGTTATAGATCTATGTGTTAGCTTTCCGAAACTTCAAACGGATCGCGTTTTCGTTTCCGGAAACTCCCTGAATCGTAAAAACACCGAGAACGTGTTTGTCTTTCGTACAGCTGACACTCAAATAATTCTCCAGAAAGTTACAGAAAGAATTAGGCCTATTAATACATGTTTTTCGAAATCTAACTTCAATATGCTTCTTTTAAAAAAAACGAGAGATTAAACCGAGCTTTGAGCTAGAAGTTATGACATTTCTAAGTTAGGACTGAAATTAAAAACGTGGATAAAAATCATGACGGATTTGGGTAGTTTGAGACAAAAGAATACAAGTATATAACATAATATATCAAGAACTCACTCTCTACACTAATATATATATATGAGATACTATAGAACACATCTCCAATACAAAAATATGAGATTAAACATGTAATAATTCATTCATACATAACAACAACATATAGTGTGTCCAAATTTGGGATTTTTCCACATGGACACAACCACAACACAAAGGACACTCCTATGACCTCCAAATGGACACGAAATGGACACAAATAGAGATGCAACCATGGGGGTCATTCCTATGGGTTCAAAATAGACCTATATGCATGAGGAAATGAAAAGGAGAAGGGATTTATACCTCCCGGTAGATCGAATCGAAGAAAAGTCTTCCCGGAGCGACACCGACACGTAGAGATTCCAAAAAGGACACGAACGAGCTCCGAATCCTCCCAAACTTGGGTAGCTTTCTCTTTGGCTAGAATGGAGAAGGAAAAAAGAAGATTTGGTGGCAAAATGGAAGGATTTGGTAGCAAAATTGCTAGGGATTGCTCTCTAGAAATTTGGGGAAGAACAAGAGAGAGAGTGTGGATGAGAATAATGAAATGAACTTGAGTCTATCCTCTCCCAAAGTGGCTGGCCATATGGGGCTATTTGTCCTATTATGGTAAGGTCCAAAATGCCCCCACTAACCTATTCTATGAGTATTAGGAAAGGGCTAATTGGTTGGGGCTAAATTAGTCATTCTAAAGTCTCTAATCACACTAACCTTATCCATAATAATTAGTCTAACCTCTAACTAAAATATTTCTATCATGTGGACTAAATTTAATATCATGTGGGCCATGCCTAACTAGTGTGTGGGTCCCACTAGAGTCAAACTACCCCCGGGTCCCCGTTTCAAGTCGGATTAAGTTGAAATTCGAACCCGACTCAAATAACCCCAAAACACATAAATAATAAAATAATATCAAAATAATTCAAAGATGTCAAATGCAAAAATATCCTTAGGCCAAAAATGACATTAAAATATCATAATCACATGGTTAGGCTCTAGGTCAACAGTCTCTAAGGTTTCACTAGCAAAACGTCAAAACCACAAGTCATTGATTTAAATAATTTTAAAATGATTTAAAATCACCAAAAATCATATCGTGAATTAAATATCATTATTAAAATAATTATAAACATGAAATTTCAAAATTACTCTCATTTGGGAAACTGGGTGCTACACTCCGCCAATATCCACCGACACCACCACCATTAGCACCACCTCCGTAGACACCCGAGAAACCCAACCACCATTTTTAGCATCCTCACCGCAACCAACTTCACTAGAACCTGAGTCCTGCTACTGCCACTCGGCCATCTTTCGCAGCGCCCATAGCCACCGCGACCACCACAGTACACCCGTAACCCATCACCACTACCAGAGAGAAGGGAAGAGGAAAACCAAACCTAACCGACCATCGCGGTGTGGTCGAGAGCCCTTCGACCATTGACCGCAGGCCACGCGAGACCACCGCCGTGCCCTAGCACCGTGCCCCCTTCCTTCCTCCGAGTCCGCCCATGCCGCTGGACCACACCTCCAGCATGCCGTCATAGCTCTGCGGCCGACTGCTCCGGCGACGGCCTCCTCTCCCGCGCCACACCGGAGCCTCCGTCACCCTCTTCCGGTGCAGCGCCCCGCCGTACAGCCGCCTCCACCCTTCGTAGCGCCACCTTCGCGCCTCGACAACCATCCCGACCGCAAGCCCGCCAGCGAGCCACGTCGCCAGAACCCCACTGGAAACCCTCTCCTGCTCAAGCCCCTTCTTTCCAACAGCCGCCCTCCTCTGCCGAAGTCCGGCCAGACCCGCACGACCTTCCTCCCTGACCATTGCCACGATCCCGGCAGCACCAACGCCGCCTCCCTCCAGCAATTGCTCCACCGAAGCGTCGAGCCTCGAGCGCCCCCTCCGTTCCTCTCCATTTCCTTCCTCACCAGCTCCCCTTCGCGTGCTGATCGGAGCCGCCGCCACCTCCTCATCCGTGCCATCATCAGAGGCCGTCTGGCGTTGTTGTAACTTCGAAGTCAAAATATGTGCCACCATGATCATTGCACCACCTCGGGAGTTACACCAGACAAGATTCCTTGCCACCTTACTCTGTGATTACTTTACTTTATTTTTTAGTTATTTATTTTCAGTTTCATATATATTGTTCTATGTTTTATATCACTGTGCGTCCAAGTCACACTTAGGTGCAAGCGACCATATCGGTCATTCATTTGTTTTATATTATTTACTTGCATTAACTTAGCTTAGTGACCACCCATTTATGATAAGGTATTGGTGTATCTCATACGGCCTTAACACGTACTTTACCACGTATTGTGAGTCACGTATAGGATACGTACTCGCGTAATCGATTGGCCACCGATACGTATGAGGCATGCGACGGTTAGGAGTAACTGCCAATAGAATTGCATGCTAGTGGACTTGGCAGTTACTAGATGGTCATATGAGTCATGGATGTGACTCCATTAGGCATTGGGAGGGAAGAATAGTTCCTTGATGTATGGGCCATATTTACATACTGTTATTGTACCTGAAGCTATATTGGAGACGCAGGTTCACCCTATTGTACTGATTCCCTCTGACGTTCATGGAACGTTATGGACGTTTTCTTACTGAATCCCTCTGACGTTCGTCGAACGTTATGGATGGTTATACTGATTCCTGATGAGAGGGACGATGCCACCGCTATACAGCCCAAGTACCCATATGTGAAGAATCGTTCTTTATTGCATATTCACTATAGTACGGTTAGGCACCCTATCGCATGCATCCCTTTATTTTCTATATACAACAGTTTATATGGCATGATATTTTGTATCTTATTGCGTCCCTCTGAGGAACTGGTTATCTCTCCAGGTGTGTGTTCTTCCACAGGTATTCTAGCCGAGGTCGTAATCTTCTTCATTTATTCGAGGATGACGTGACTTGGATCTATCCTGCTACCTTCGTCATTTCTTTTGTATATCATGTACCTCTTCCTTTTACTTTGTTGGTAGTGGATGTGTCTCCACCCAGCATATTGTATCAAGACAATTCATTATCATTATATGATACCTTTTATTTATTTATTTTGTGTGGATAAGATTAGTCATAGTTCTACTGCATTTTACAGCTTACGTATATTTATTATACGGCTGGCATGTCTACGTTTCTAGTCCTACGTATTTTGGGACTGGGCGTTACAAAGACAAACACTCTTGTCTCAAGTGTGGACTCGCAGGTGCAAACGGTCAACCCTCGCCCCGATTGTGGACTCGCAGGTTGAGAAAACGATACAAGAATAGCAGTTTAATTACACATACTTGTAGACACGACTCAGTCAAGATACAGGTGATGGCACGGTACAACTCAGTCATGATGCAGGTAAGGTCAACTCTAGTATGGACCATAATGTGAACAAGCCTGGTATAACTACGCTATCAAGTCATGAAATACTGATATACAAGCAAGACAATAAACTGGTAAACATGGTACGAAGAAAACATATAAATCCATATCAACTAGAGTAACTAAATGATAACATATAAAACCATAAGAACTATAAGCATGAAAATGAACTGTAGAGGAAGGCAAGATATCTTGCCGGGTGGTAGCATGAAGAACCAACAATACACCGTCAACTTATACGCCATAAAGTCCAAATCTCACAACTGTCTCCGAAAGATGAAACAGACATTGCCAACATTCTCAGAATAGTCAAATTAGCTAGAATTGCTTGTCCTTAAGTCCAATTCTGAACACAAGGGCAAAACGATAATTTTGGGCAAAAATGATGTCCGCCGTTGGACCCGCTTTGCACCGAAAAGTGTGCCAGAGTCAATAGTCTCTAAAGTCGTCAAACTATATGTCTACAGATTTGTTTTGATGATACAAATCCAATCGTATGTACAAAGTTGGATTCCGGCAGATCGTGCACAAAATCGCTCCGTTGTGTCGGACCGTGGGGCCCACAAAACGACGATCCGATCAACTATCTCAGAATTGGACCAATCTTGTTATACAGGATTACAAAAATGATATAGTCCTATTGGCGCAAGTTTTGTCTCGATTTGACGAACGTGCACAAAGTAATTGAGAAATTTGCAAAGGGGCCGATACGGTAAATTTCGACGGATACGCATCAAATTTGTCGCACACACGCAACCAATTTGAATTCCGTCAAAGCCTACACATCCGCAAAGTCAATACGCACCTTTTGATGCTTTCATTTCGTGACCACGTCGCCCGGTTTGGCGGAACGCACGTCGTATCGGAGGAATTTCCTAGATTTTTAATATTTTAAAACAGTTTTTTGCCAATCTTTGGAATCCGATTTCTCGGCACGTAGTCGATGAAATCAACTTCTAAAACTTGGGTTGTAAAGCCCTATAGGTTGTCTAGGAATGCCTTCAAATAGATTTCTAAATTTCTTTACTAATCGGCAGAAATCTGCCTTCCAAGTCAGTGTTTTCAACTGAATTTTCAGTATCATCTCCACAGTTTTTCGTGATATTTCAACTCGATTTCTCTCGAGTTTTGGGTCACTAGAATTTAAACTAATTAACAAGGATTAAAGAGGGTTATATCTTGATCATACCAGAGTTTGTAGTTTGGGTTTTGATCGAGAAACGTGGGAGAAATCCGGCCACGAAGTTGCCTTCCCGATTGTGGTAGCCTGCTGCTACTGCTGCGGATGCTGTTGCAACCCCCGCACACGTGCGACCTTTTCGACCAGTGACGGCTCTCCCTCGGCGGCGTGCGGGGTCAGGGTGGCCGCCCATGGAGAGGGGGTGGCGACGTGTGGGGATTTGCTAGGGTTTTCGAGGGTTTAGTCTCCGTTTTCTCCCTTTCTCGTTTCTATACATATATCTATATGTATGCGTGTGCTGTATGTATATACGTACACTATCGGGTTTCAAAGGGTTGGGGTTTAGCACGGGTGGGGAGTTGGGCTGGGCTTGGCTTGGGGTGTTTTGGGTTACTTTGTTTTATTCTATTTGTTTTCCCTTATTTTTTATTACTTTATATATATAACTCATTATATATATATATATATATATATATATATATATATATATATATATATATATATATATATATATTTTATATATATATAACTCATTATATATATATATATATATATATATATATATATATATATATATATATATATATATATATATATATATATATATATATATATATACGTCCCTAAGACAATAAATATTTCTAGCATCTCAAATAATGTCTATTTTAGAAATATATATATATATATATATATATATATATATATATATATATATATATATATATATATATATATATATATATATATGACAAAGATTTATCAAATAGCAATCGTTATCTATTTAATAAAAAACAATAATAGTAATATTAATTATAATTACCAACTAACATAACTAAAAAAGTACATATTGGGGGTGAACTCACCATATCCTTACATAAGTTGGTCCACCACAAAGTCTTGCAATTAATCTAAGATGCCATATCAATATTAATAATATTGATATTTTTCATATATACAATTATTTAGATACTATTTGTAAATTCCTAAAAAAAATTCAAAAATACTTGTGCACACATAAATATGTCTATATGGCATATTTGGTCTTACCACGTGCCTACATGGGCATGGTTAGGTTCGGGTCCAGTCCGGGCTGAATTGGCACAACCGGGCCTTCTAAAATTCTAAATATTAATAAATAATTAAATAAATTGTTTATGGAGGTCATGTCACAACTTGGTCTGTGTTTGCCATTAAAATCTTTTTATTGCAATTTCAATTACAAACAAAATAGTGTTACAATATAGGACTTAGATGTAGTCATAGGTGAACACTTTTGTTTATCTAGGTCCCTGTGTCGATGGAGCGAGTGGTAATGCGTTGACTCCATTGACGATCTGACGACGATTTTCGGTTCTCTGAAGGTCTGAGTTGCTCTGGGTGCTGGAGCTTGCGGAGAGGAAGAAGACGTTGAGTGTCTGTATCTGCCTCTCTTACTGTGTATGTAGGCCTCTGTCCGTAGGTGTGTCTCTGTGTGTGTGTGGAAGAAGAAAATGATCCCCTTATTTATAGCTTGCAGACTGGCTGCTCATGCACGCATATGTAGGATGGGCCTGTACGTGGGGACGCCACGTGGTTGAAGCTGCGGAAGGTGCATGGATGATACGCCATCATTTGTGGGTTGAATCCTTCATGCTGCTTTTATGGTTTGGCACGTAGTAGGGGAGAGGATCTTTCTGTTGCTGAGATCTTGGGTGATTAGCACCCCTTCATTGGCTGAATTGAGTCAAAGGATACGTGGCACACGTCCATGGCTTAAAGATCTCGGACTTGGTGGAGAGTGATCTGATAGGATGTGCCTGGGATCGGGTGCATGAGAAGACTTTGGCTCACAACCTTCAGGAGTCACGAACCAGTCTAGGCGTACGGCTTTTGAGGAACATGCGAGTCTTCAGGCGCATGGCCGCTGAGGCGCATGTGAGTGGTTGGTCGGCCACGTGGGTCGTAACCGTCGGAGGAAAGTAATGATGATGCTGATATCAGCGACGCTTCGTCTTCTAAAAAAGCTGCTAACTGTCCAGTCCTCGGGGGACGTGCTGCCAACCCTGTCACTTGAGCATTAATTGCTTGATAGGTGACGAGCCAAAATGGGCGCATGGGTCCATGTTTGTTTAGGGCGCATGGATATGTGCTTTGTTGGACGCATCTATACGGGGCGCTTTGGGACCGACGGGTGCGTCTGTACGATGCGCGGTGTCTGACCGGTGTATCTTTTTGCATAACGTGTCTTTATTGGTCCGACTTTTGTGTTCTTTAAGTGCTTTAAATAGCCGTTTTGACTTGGCTGAATTCGAAGCGTCAGGTTCATCACCATAAATGCAAATTCATTGTACGGGATTTGGAGAGCCCGCCACTCGGCGCATGGGTTTGATTTGCCCGGCCTATAAATAGTGGCAAGGAGAGAGTTTGCATCTCGTTCTCTCACGTCTTCCCGAATGAACTTGTTTGCTCGAGCACATTCTGTTGACGAGATGCTCCCGAAGGTGAAGATGCGATGCATTGTCTTCATTCATGCACTCGTGAAGGTGACTGTTACATCCAAAAGTCAGGGTCGAGGGCTTCTGAGGCAGGCAGAAGGTGCCTGTTACATCCAAAGATCGGGATGCTCGAGCCCTGTCTCCATTATGCTGGAAGAGCCGTAGATCGGAATTGTGGTGCTCTCATCTTCCTTGGGCTTTAGAGAGCTCTTCCTCCTGCAAGAGTGGGTGTTGCCCATTCTGGTTGTGTTGAAAACTGCTCCTTTAGCCTCGGAGGAGAGCTCTTCCTCCCGCTAGGGTGGGGTTGACCGCCCACCCAGATTCTGCTCAATAAATGCTTCATTAGTCGAAGTATTTGATCGGGTCGAACTAAGGCGCATATGTTGAGACTTCATGATGCGCATAACTGAGACGCTGAAGAGATGTGCCTGACTGAAACGCTGAAGGCTACGCCTGACTGAGACGCTGAAGAGACACGCCTGACTGAGATGCTGAAGTGATGCGCCTGCCTGATGATGCGCCTGGTGGAAGGCACATGGCAGTTTGCTGCGCCTGGCTGTAGTCTTAGGATCTTTCTTTTTGTAGAAATCCTCCTATGTAAAGTCTTTTCTTAGACATGTAATAGACTTTTATATGAAATAAAAATTTTCTTTTGATGTCTATACGCGTACTTCGTTTGAGCTCCCTGGCGCATGTTCTGAGTAGTATTTGAGCGCATAGGAATTCTGGCACATAGATGCGCCCTGAAATTCTATGCTTCTACAAGACCCCCTTCAAAGTTTTTAAAACTTTTTGTCAAGTTTTGGAATACTTTGAATAAGAAGCATGGTGGTGTCTTCAACGGGGCGCATGACTGTTCGGGCGCATGATTACTCCGCGCATCAGTGATGGGGACATGCTCCTCTCAGTTAATGCAAATGATAACGCTTCAAAGTAATCAACAAAAGATTAATGATGATCTTTTTAGATTATTTACAGTTATCATTTCGCAGAACCCCAAGCGGTGGCTGACGTCACTCCTCATCAGTTTCTGCGTATGCCCAAGCCTATAAATAGGCGTCTGATGGAGAGAGAGGGTTCTTCTCCTCTTTGTTTTTTCTTCTCTAGAGTTCTTCTTTCAAAAAACCCTAACTTCTTCTTTGACGAAATGGCCCATAAAACTCCTCGCGGTGGTGCTGGCAAGGGGAAGGAGCCTGCAGAGTTTGTCGAGGAGGACGCTTCTGTCACCATTGTGACTCCGGCTGACGTTCGGCCTGCGGTGATGGGTGGGTGTGATCTCCCAACTTTTTAGCCGAGTCTGGAGCACATGGATGAGTTGCATCATGTTGTTGTGCCCTAACTCTTTGTCGCTGATACGCATGGACTTTTGTCCTGATGATGTGCTGAGGCTAATCTGCCGACGCGCATGGGTTTAGGCCCTGATTATGCGCCAAGGTTTTACTGCTGACGTGCATGGTTTTACATCCTGATGATGCGCCGAAGCTTCACTGCTGACATGCATGGGTTTAAACCCTGATGATGCGCTGAAGCTTCACTGCTGACGTGCATGGGTTTACACCCTGATGATGCGCCAGGCTGCTTGACACACCCAATACTTTGTCTTCACAAAGTCTCTATGTTGCCTGACTTTTGTCTTTGCTGTATCAGTGTCGATGACTATCCCTTTGTTGAATGAAGTCCTTCTGGATGCTTCTCTCTGCCAAATGGGGGTTGATTTCGATTAGGAGGTGATAAATCCTGCCCAAACTGCCATTATGCTGGATCAGCCTCCCGAGAGAATGACCCAAATTCGGGAACAACAGCATGGGTTCCTCCAACGGATGATGGAGCGTAGCATTTTGAAATCTGTCATTTCTGATAATATGACTTTCTTGAAGCCTGAGTTCCTGTTTGGGGACCGCCTTACTTCTATTGAAGCAAAGGTGTTAAAGATCAAGGAAGATTGGTTCTTTACAGCCAGAGGGGTGCATATGACTGTTAAGCAACTTGAGCGTCAATGGCCTTTGACGGCTTTCTGTCGCCTTGCTTCTAAGAGGAGGATGTCTTGGGAGCTAACCCCGTCTCAGGGGGGAGCGGTGGCAGGCACCATCAAGATCGACGCTACCTCCAATCAGAGGGATACTTTGGCCGTCGCACGGGCTGGGCCTTCTTTCACCTGGCGGACTCTGCGTCCTGGGAGCATTTACAGTGACGTCCCTACCAACACATTTGCTTTTGGCACTTCGACTTTTGCAAATCGTATGCTGTCGTTGAAGCGGTCGTACCTAAAAGGTGAATTTTGGGTAGAGGGTTGGTGTCACTATGTTTCCAAGTGGGATAAGCTGACACTCTGGGTTCTGATGCAGTTTCGAACCGAACTCCGAGAGATTGGGCTGACTGCCGCAATCCGTGCTACCTAGGCAGGCGTCGACATCAACAGGCATATGTTCCTCGTGCTTCTGGAGATGTTTAACACTCATACTGGGACTTTCTTCACTCCGATGGGGGAGTTGGGATTCGCACTTCATGAAATGTACGAGGTGTCAAGGCTCCCTTGGAGATCAGAACCTTATGAGGAATATTTTCCGACCAACGAGGAGTTCCAAGTCCTGGGGGACAAAGTAGAGGAGATGATGGCAGTCTTCAAGAAAGTGGCGAGTCATCATTATTATATGCAGAAGAGGGATAAGGGCGGGTCACAGCCTCATGTGACTGCTTGGAGAGACTATGTCTTTAAGCAAGACAAGGAGAATCCCTCTCAGTTTACAACTCCGCCAGCGCTTTCCAGTACCGCGGTGCTCTCTGAAATGAGCAGGCTAAGTGAGAAGAGTCCCCGGGAAAACGAGGACCGGTAGTCGGACGAACGCTCCTATAGCTGTTTCTGGCATCTTACTCATCGGATGTCGTCCAAAGCAGTGTTGGCTGCTTATCTGATGATTTGGCTCCGGGATTATGTCTTTTCAGGCGGGTCAGGCTCTGTGGAGAGGGTGACCCAGAACCTAATCCTGCCAGCGGTGAAGTTGGTTTTTGGCTGTCGCCTGGCTCTACTCCCCGCAATGGTGTGTAACCTGCTGCGAGGTTTACGAGAATTTACGGAAAATGTCGTTCATGAACGAGGTAGGAATGACAACTTTTCCCGTGCTGAACTGCTGTTTCATTATTTGATGGGGTGGTTAATTTTGCACCATCCCAACGTGATAAGGCCGGGCCCGAAAGAAGATCACAGGGCCGGGGACGCATTCCTCCGTCGTTTCCACCAGAGGAGCTGGTTGCATACTGGTGTTCCTGTTTACAGAAAAGTTTTATCCCATCTTCAGGGGTAGGAGATCACCAAAGTTGGTCCCGTCTTTTTGGGTTTTGAGGCCAACGAAGACATAACGGATTCGGATGAAGATGCCACAACTCTACCTCCATGGAGATTTCGCTGGTTGCAAAGCATCCGGCCGTCCCATCTGGTGTATCGGAATAGAAACCATTGTTACCTGGAACCATATTTGCCGAGCCAATTTGTACGACAATTTGGCTATACTCAGTTGATGTTGGAGAACCCCAGTATTAACCTGGGGTATACTGGGAGTTTGCTGGACAGTACACGAGCTTGGCATTACTACAATGCCGGATGCACCGGAGCTTGCTTTACGCTACCTGTTCAGAATCCGCGGCTACCGATTCTTTTCTCGGCCGCCAAATTTTACTATGCTATAAATGTCGTGCCTCCTGGATATGATAGGGAGACCAGTTTCATTGTCGGCACCCAGTTAGAGGCGACTGGGAACCTGTTGGCAAAGGCTCGGTCGTACCGCCCGCCAGAGGTGGGTTATCGAGGTACCCCTACCGTATCTACGGGGGGTCAGGCAGAGCCCTCGGGCGATCAGGCGAAGAGACGTACTGATACAGAGACTGGCTCTTCTGTGCTGAAAAGACAGAAGAAGGCATCGTCACCGGCAGTGTCAACAGACTCAGCTCCTGTAGAGGTAAAGATGTCCCACATAGTCTGGTTAGTTCTGTCTTTTTTGTGACATATGCTTTCCTTTTGTAGGAACCGCTGAAGAAGAAAACTCGGGTTTTGAAATCGGGCGTCAGTAAACCGAAGGAGGTGGCGAGCTCTTCTGACGAGCGTATTCCTCCGATTGTAGCATCTCCCGTGGAGGAGAATCCTGACAATGTCGTTCCTGCGGAGATTTTAGTATCTCAAGATTATGTTAGAAGGGAAGCTGAGGATGCAGCAGTTCTCGGGAGGGTGCAAGCTGCCGTGGGGGCCTCTGACATTGAGGATCCAGCAGATACGGGGCTTCCAGATGAGGAAGTGGAGTGGAGTTCGTCTTCTTCAGATGACGTTCCTCCAGAGATGAGTGAGCCTGTTGCGGGAGCAACAGACATGATTAAAACAGAGGAGAGGGCTGATTCTTCTCCTTGTCATGATGAGGGGAGGTCGGCTGCAGCGTTGCCGAGCCCTACCCCAGACTCAGCAGCGGAGGCTGAGGTGGCTGCCGACCAGGAGGTAGCGACAAATTCTATCTCCGCGGAGGGATTCGGTGAGGAAGATGAGACTCGCCCGCCGAGCCTGACTCCAGGGGAGCCGAGTCAGGAAACAAGTGCTGATCTCGCTGCTTTGCTAGAGGGGGAAGGTCCCGTACGGCCTGCTGATAGTGTGTTGGAGCCGGAGGAGGTAGCCCCTGACGTCAGTGGTCCCTCCGAGCTTGAGAAGGGTAAGGGTTTGCTGGAACCCCCTGTTGTTCCTTCTACTTGGGGTACGATATCGACGCCCCTCTCGGCTCCTTCCGCTCTCTTGGCTCATCGGGCCTGTGGCAGAGTTTAAGCCCCTGTTGAGGGAGAGTCCGTTGATGCCGAGGTTTCAGCCTCGCAAACTGAAGTCGGTGGGTCTTCTTCAGGCCCGCCGTCTATCACAGTACCTCCTGCAACTCTTGCCATGACTCCTCAAGTGCTGGCTGATGCAGATGAGTACGTTCAGTTTATTGTTGAATCAGTGTACAAAATGCTGCAGAAGGGCGTATCAACGGTGCTGAATGCAAATGGGAGTTTTACGACGGCAAAAGCCATGGCGCTCTCTTCCATTAGTTTGATACGTTTGTACCATCGCCACGATCACATGGCTGTAATTCTGGAGGAGTCGGTAGTTGAGCTCGACCAGCGTCTTTCTGAACTGTAGAGTATCCAGCGGAATGACTTTTCCGCTCTGATAGAAGCAGAACAGAAGAATTGATAGCTGAGGTTGAGTCATCTTATCATGTCACGGTGGCCATCTGGGACGGCGAGGTGGCTGCTGCTGAGGCCGCAGCAGAGAGACTGTCTCAATATACATAGGAGCAGATGGAGCTGCGGGCCTCATTAGAGGCAAGTATAGCGGAGGTTACTGCCAGGATTTGCCTCCTAGAAGACCAGAGGGCCCAACTTATGTTAGATCTTGAGCGGGCCCAGGCTGAGCACATCTCGTCCAAGGAGGAGGAGGCAGTTGTTACTCGCCATATTCTTTATCTGACTCACCAACGGCAGGAGTTGGACGCCAAGCATGAGAACGATACTGCTCCCGAGGCTGTGGAGATGATGCGGCAGGAAGCTGAACGCCGGGTCCTGGCGACTGCAGAGACTCGGGCTGCAGACTTGAGGCGTCGGATCGAAGAGCTGTCCGCCAATCCCAATGATGCCTAGGGATTTGTAGTCTTCTCCTCTCTTTTTTTGTTATATGCTGGAGATGTAATCCTTTACTTTTTAGATGAAAAATAAAGAATTTTGTGGTGTGTTCATCTTTTGTTGTCATGAACTTGTGATTTGTGTGGACCTATTATCTTTTGCGCACCTTGGTCGTTATGTACAAATAATAAGTTTGAGAGAATCGACATGTTTGCTCAGAGGTAATATGGACGTAGCAAATATGGGGTTCGAATGGTGGAATCTTCCTACTCAGAGGTGTTATGGACGTGGTAGGAATAACTCTGGGGAGATACGCGGAACTACTCAGAGGTAATATGGATATGGAAGTTCTGCGATCAATGTACGGCAACGCAGGGGTTGTCTGTACGGGATGTTTACTCAGAGGTAATGTGGACGTGGTAAACATGATGGGTAGCGTAGTCTTACGGAGCGTAAGATTCCGCTTTGTAGGGCATAGAGGAGCAACTCAGAGGTAATATGGACGTGGTTGTCCTTCTAATGGAGATAGAATGCAATGGAACAACTGGGTTCCGAAAGCATAGGATTTTTGTGAAAGGGAGGTGTATGTGAGCTCTGATGATCAGGTCCACTGACTCCCTTGCTAGGTAGAGGTGGAAGTACATATCTGAAAGATGTCAAGAGTAGTACTTCTTTAGGAACTTGCCATTGATGAGCATCATGAACAAGTCCCCGCTTGATCGGGCGAGGCGGTAAGCACCGTTTGAGTATACCGTCTCTATGGTGAAAGGTCCCTCCCATTTGGGTTTGAACTTTCCTGGTGTTTTGTGAGTCAACACCATCGGCCTTCTGACTGCCAGAACCAGGTCGCCTACTTGGAAATTTCTCTGCTTGACCTTTTTGTTGAAAGCCTGTGATATACGGGCTTGATAGAGTTCGATGCGCTGTTGAGCTAGGAGACATTTTTCGTCAAGTACCTCCAATTCTCGCAGACGGCGACGTTGATTGTCTTCTTTTGTTAGTTGATTTGTGATCGCTACGCGGAGTGAGGGTATCTGGATCTCGAGAGGCAGTACCGCTTCGCTCCCGTAGACTAAGAAGAATGGGGTGTTGCCCGTCGGAGTCCGTACCGTTGTACGGTAGGCCCAAAGGCATTTGCCGAGCTTTTCGTCCCAGTCTCGTTTGTTAGATGACACGACTTTTTTGAGTAGCCTGACGATAGTCTTGTTAAAAGCCTCGGCCAATCCGTTTGTTGCCGGATTGTAGGCGGTTGATGCCACGTTCTGAATGCGGTTCTTGTCACAGAATCTGCTGAAAATATGGCTGATGAACTGAGGACCGTTATCGTGGATAATCCTCCGAGGTACCCCGAAACGGTAGATAACATGGTGCTTGATGAAGCTGATCACCCTAGAGCTCTTCACTTCCGCCAGTGGAACTGCTTCTGCCCATTTGGAGAAGTAGTCAGTGATAGCTAGGATGAAGCGGTGTCCCCTCGATGAAGGAGGGGTGATAGGTCCCACAATGTCCAAGTCCCAAGCTTCAAAGGGCCAGGAGGCAACCGTAGGATGTAGTGGTTCCGACGGTGTATGGACGAAGTCGACATGAAGCTGGCAAGCATGGCACTTTTTGGCATAGTCGACGGCGTCGGCTGCCATGGTTGGCCAGTAGTAACCCATGCGTCGCAGTCAATCTTGCAACTTAGGCCCAGGTTAATGAGCCCCGCAAGTTCCGTCATGAGCTTCTCAAAGGGCTTCGGCTGCTTCTTCGTTGGACAGGCATCGAAGGAGAAGTCCATCGTAGGAGCATCGGTACAGCATTTTAGTAGCTGTATCGTAATAGAATCGAAGGGAATACCTCATGACTGAGACGGCTTCTTTCGGATCTTCTGGAAGAATTCCGTAGACAGCGAAGTCGATGAACGGGAACCTCCAGTCTCGGACATTAACACCAGCACTTGTTGATATGGCATGGGCCATTTGTGAGCATAGGTTGCTTTTAGGATAGACCAAGTCTCGACCAACTACCGTGACGTAGTGTTGAGTCCTGAGGGGTGCTGCCAATGAGCCTGTGAGGCCAGCCAGAGCGTCAGCCTCCAGGTTTTGTAACCGAGGTACGTGTTCTATGAAGAACTTGGTGAAGGTTGAAATAATGTTCAATACAACTTCATGGTAAGGAACCAGATCTTCATGACGAACTTCGTATTGCCCTCTGATCTGGTTAACGACGAGTTTTGAGTCACCGTAGGCTTCCAGATGATCCATCCCCAGCTGTTGTGCCAACTGGAGTCCCAGGATGAGAGCGTTGTACTCGGCAACATTGTTGGAGCACGGCTTCGAAAGGGAGTAAGCACGCTGTATGACCAGCTGATCGGGGGAGACCAAGACTACCCCCACTCCGGCGATGATTTGGCCTTTGGGGCCTGTTCTTGAAGCGCCATCGAAAAACATCCGCCAGACGGAGCTTTCTTCGGTGACGTTTGATTCTTGGACCTCATTCGGGATGTCTTCATAGAGTCTGGAGGACTCTGGGATGGGGTGTGCAGCTAAAAAGTCGGCCAGAGCTTGACCCTTGACAGCTTTTTATGGAACGAACATCAGTTGTACGGCGTCAATAGGATCGCCCATGTAGCTAGCCGGGAGTTCAATGATCCTAGCTTCGTCATGAGAACCCTGAGCGGATTGACTCAAAAGATGACATGAATTGTCTCGCCTGAGACATAATGGCGAATCTTCTGGATGGCGAACACCAAAGCCAAACACTCCTTTTGAACGGGGTTGTACCGGTGTTCGGCCCCGATCAGTGTCCTACTGAGGTAGTAGATAGCTTGCTCGTAGCCTGTATTGCTGTTCTGAGCCAGCAGAGCACCGAAGGAATGATCTATGGCACGGACGTAGAGAAGAAATGGTTTGCCTGCGTCGGGTGCCACCAGGACTGGCGGGCTCGTCAAGTAAGCCTTGATATCATCGAAAGCTTTCTAGCATTCCTCTGTCCAGACGTAGGAGACCCCCTTCTTCATGAGCTGGGTGAAGGATTGACATTTTCCAGAAAGGTTTGCTATAAACCTTTGGATGTATGCCAGACGCCCCTGCAGACCTCGAAGTTCTCGAAGGTTCTTCGGAGGATCCATGTCAAGGATGGCCTTGGTCTTCTCGGGATCGACATGAATGCCTTTCGTCGTGATAATGAAGCCCAAGAACTTTTTGCTAGAAACCCCAAGGACGGGGTTCATCTTGAGTTGATGCGCTCGTATGAGATCGAAGACTGTCTTTAGGTCTTGTAGGTGATCACCTTTGAGACGGCTCTTGACAGCGATATCATCAACATAGCATTCGACTGTTTTGCGAAGATATTGACGGAAGATGGTACTCATAGCTCGTTGGTATGTAGCACCAGCATTCTTCAAGCTGAAGGGCATCACTGTGTAGCAGAAAATCCCTTTCGGCATCTTGAATGACGTGTGCTTTGCGTCATCAGGGAACATTTTGATCTGGTTGTAGCCGGAATACCCGTCCATAAAAGACATGCATTCGAAGTCGCATGTATTATCGATCATTACATCGGTGATCGGAAGCGGGAATTCGTCTTTCGGACAAGCAGCATTGAGATCTCTAAAGTCGATGCAGACCCGTATCTTCCCATTTTTTTGGTGACAGGGACGACGTTGGCCACCCAATCCGGGTGTTGTTCTTTACGGATAAACCCGCTGGTCAGGAGTTTGTCTACCTCCTGATCAATAGCGTTCATGATGTCAGGATGAAAGCGTTGCTGTTGTTGCTTTATAGGCTTGGCATCAGGTAAGATGTTAAGCCTATGCATCGCGATCTGGGGATCAAGTCTGGGCATATCTTCGTAGCTCCAGGCGAAGACGTCGATATATTTTTTAGCCAGTTGGATTAAAGATTCCCGGTCTGGTCCCTTTAGACTCTTGCTGATGAAGATGGGTTTGGAAGAAGATCCATCCCCCAGGTCGATCTACTCGACTTCGTCTTCAGTAGGGGGTTCGCGTAATTCAAAATGAGACTCCTACTATGCTCCTAGGTGTTGAGCCCAAGGTTCTTCCTCGAAGAATTCCGGTATTTGGTCTTCACCTTCATCTTCTTGAGATTGGGCAGATACCCTGTTGGCTGATAGCACCTTCTTGAAGACTGAGTCGATACTGGTATCGGAATCCCAGGTTGATGCATCGGACGAATGAGAATGTTCTACTTCTTCTGCTTCCGAACTCTCTGGAGTTGCCGGTGGCATGACATAGCCTACCCTCTGTCGAGTTCGATGATAGTAGTCCTGCGAATTTCCTTTAGGTGTTGGAAGCCGGAGAGGAAGACGTCGACCCTTGCCGTAGTTCAGGCCTTTGTTGCTTTTTAGGTCGTAACCCATCTTTTGGATGAGGTACTTTGTCTTGTCCGTGTACCGATAGACTTGTATTCCGCCGGTATCTGGTTCTTGTTCGAGTGGCGGGAGGTCTTGTTGACGCTCGACTTTGCCGAAGATGATGGATTCTTCGTCTCGATTCCGCGGTGGGACTACAAAACAGACCCCTTGGGACGGGACTACTCGATTTACATGATTGACGGTCGTTATTTGTGTTTGCAACGACCGTAGAGCGTTATCTAATGTATACATGACATTCCAATGTGGAAGACTAGAATAATTAAAAGACACTCTATTATTGATGAAACACGAGATTTTGTCCCGCGGGATTATATTGTCCAGAGAGGGTGCATCTACATCAGCAGATATGTACTCCCCTAGCTCTTCATCTGTGAGTACTGGGGTTGGTTCAGGAGAGTCCACCGCAGCTTTGACCTTGGGGTCCGAGAGGGCTATGTGGGCCTTCTCCGACAGCTTGGATGAGATGGATGATTGCGGAGGCTTGCCTTTAAGACGCACCTTCAGAGGTGCCTCAACTGCGCCTTCAGTGATTGGTGCCCTCCCCTGTAGTTTTGCCACAAGGGGAGCCGATGTTTGAGGCGGCTTTTCCTTGAGCCGTATCTTCAAGGGAGCTTCAGTAGGTATTCTACCTAGAGAAGTTGGTGCTTTTCCAGGTAATTTGATGGTCATGGGAGGCAGCATCTGAGGCGGTTTCCCTTTGAGTCGAATTTTTAAAGGAGCATCGAGAATTATCTCTGGCTCCATGTCCGGCTCTGCTGCCGTTTCTACTTCATAGTCAGCATCATTGGCTTCCCCTTCGTCGGACGACTTATACTCATGCAGCCACGGATGACCCAGTAGAAGGTTGTAGTTGACGTCAGCGTCCACGACATAGCAAGTCACCTTGGTTTGGAGGTTACCGATATGACATTTCAGCCGTATTTTACCCAGCGGTTCACTTCTGCTAGCATTGAAACCGCTAATTGTAGTGTTGGAAGGCGCCAGACGATACATTGGGATTCCCAGTATTGAGAGCAGCATCTTCGGGATGATACTGAGGGAAGACCCTGGATCGATCTGAATCCGCTTCACCTTGACGGAACCGACATACTCTGTATAATACAGTGGCCTGTTGTATCGGTTGTGCTTGAGCAGCATGTCTTGTTGGGTGAAAGTTATGTTGGGGATAACTTCATCCGCACAATGGCAGTGTACTCATGTGGTCGGGAGATCCTCAGGCTGCTTGACCTGACTGATGAAGGACTCAGCATCCTTCAGGGCTTCACAGAGAGCTTCGCAGTGTCCTTGGAAAGGCGAAGAAGCTCAAACAGAGATAGGCGGGCAGGAGTACTAGCCAGTTGTGCCAGTATGTCGAAGTTGTGGGGCTTGGCTAGTCCCGAAGCATTCTTCTTTATCAAAGGCTTGTCGAAACGGGCCTCTACATGCTTCTGTTTATTGGCTGCTGGAGGCCTGGATAGGCCCTCTTCCTAGGCAGCAGGGACGGTGCAAGGAGGCACCACCTCGACGGCAGCTTCGTCAGGTTGGGCGTTCTGATGTGAATACGTCTGTACAGGAAGTGCCTCTTCCACAGAGGAAGAGACCATGCGACAAGACTTGATCTTCCTGCCCTTGGTTTTGGAGGCAGAGCGTACCTCCGGTTGAGTAACTTCGGAGACGAGGTCAGGGTGAACCCATAAGATCTCTCCCCGGGATGTGGTGAGTGGGATGAGTCCACTCACGTTATCGCGAGTAGGTGGTAGGTTAACCACCTCCATCGTCGCCTTTGGGACGGGAACGATGCCATCTTGTGTTGTGGTTGGCGGTAAGGTGCCAAATTAGAGTGACACCAGGTTGGCCAAGACCGTTTTCTTCTCGTAGTCGACGGAGATAACATCCGCATTGATCATGCGCTGGATGTAGTTCTTGAGGACGTAGCAGTCCTTAGTTGGATGTCTGACAAACCGATGGTAGTGACAGTACCTCGGATTGTCTACTCTTCCAACCTCGTCGGGACGCTTTGGGTCCGGCAACTTGATCTTGTCACCCTGCTTCAATATCTCGAAGAATTGCAGGGTGTCTTCATCGTTGAAAGAGTAAACCTCCTTTGGCCTTGGTGCAAGTGGAGGCTTCTGAGTAGGTACTGATGCACCTTTGGAGGTATTGACAGTCAACGCCTGCTTCCCCTTCGTCTCTCGTCCAGGGTTGTTGGCTGCAGGCCGTTTTCCTTTGTCCTCAAAGGCAGAGAAACTGACTCCCAGAAGACGAGCATTGGACGCCTTCTTCTCTGCTGCTTCGACCTCGATGATCAATGAACTCCAATCGAGAGGAGGAGTGGAGTTGAGCCAGAGTTTAATCACAGGTAGCATGTTCATGCTGCAGGAGGAGAGGAGTGCATGTTCTGGCATACCCGGGGGCAGTCTAAAGCAGGCTTATCAGAATTGTTCGATGAATGCTCGAACTGTTTTCTTCTCCTTCTGACGTATCTCTATGAGGGATGCCATTGTCATATGCTTCCCTCCATCGTAGAAACGATCAAGGAAGAGACGTGTCAAATCGTCGAAGGAAGATATGGAGTTGTCGGGAAGACTGCAGTACCAGTCGTAAGCCACTCCTTTCAGTGCCCTGACAAATATGCTGGTGAGTAGTGTGTCTTCCTTCGAGAGATGTCCCGTTTGAGACTGGAAGTACGTCAGATAGCGGCGTGGAGAGTCCTTTCCGTCGTATGACGTCAATGTTTGTGGTTTATACTTGGAAGGATAAACCACTTTGTTCCATTCGAGGGGGTATGATTGTGGGATCCCCATCTTCTGGCGCTCCTCTTGTCTGTTCTTGGACTCAAAGCGCTCGCGCAAGTCCCTGATCATCTCAACCACGTCTTCCGTGGAGCTGGAAGTCGGAGAAGGTGGTACAGCCTGGAGTTGAGCATTTGATGGCTCCGACGTCCGAGGTGCTTCACGGTGATCTGTATCCAAGGATACCCGTTGAAGGGGAACACTTGATTCTCCATTGGCCCCTGGATCAGGACCGATAGACGGTGCCCTGGCCAAAGCTGACCGTATCTCAAACACTGCTTGAGTCAGTGTTTGCATGGAGGTAGAGAGGGTTTTGAGTCCTCCCTCCAAGGTATCCATGCGCTGGACGAGATCTGCTGGCGGCGCATCTGACTCCGCATCACCAGCTCCCGTCATGTACACCATCATGACGCGATTGGAAGTGGATGGATCGGTTGAGGCTTCACTTTCGGCCTTGCTCTCTTGTAGAAGAGGAACTTCCCCCGAAGCTTCGTCTTGGCTACCCCATCTATGTTCTGGAGGACACCTTCGTCTTCGGGAGAAGTATCAGCAAGGACCTGACTACCCCCAGTTCTTTCTTCATCTTCGAGACGTAGACCCACAGGGGCTTGACTACCCTCAGCTATGTCCGGGAGGCTGACTTTGTCTCCAGGATGAAGATCCACAGGGGCTTGACTACCCCCAGGTATGTCCGGGAGGCTGACTTCATCTCCAGGATGAAGATCCACAGGGGCTTGACTACCCCCAGCTTCTTATGCAATCTTCTTTCTCCCCCGAGTGCCCTCAAACACTCCTGAGGACGGGACAGTCGTCTTGGTCTTTCTCGGCTGGCTCTTGGATGAGGACAAAGTCGAGGAGTTGGCAGTCGCCTTCCGAATTGATGGGGAGTTGGAGACTACGTTGCAAGAAGCAACCTGTAGTTCTGGCTCCACTTCAGTTGACACCTTCTTCCCGAGGCGATGTTGGAGAGGTGTTGATGATTGCAGCCGCTGGAACACCAACTGTCTTGATGGTGGAACTGCTGTTTTGCAACAACAGTTGATGGTGACTATAGTACAGGTGTGCCCTGTGAGGGTCGCATTGTGCTTGTCAGTCGACTCTCCTGATCGGCGCTTGTGACTGATCACATTACGCAAATCATTGGGGGAGAGTGCCACCTTCGCACCCCCATCAGGCGCTTGGCACGGCCAAGCGCGGGTGGTCAAGTGAGAGTGCCACCTTCATACCCCCATCAGGCGCATGGCAAGACCAAGCGCCGGGGTGGTCAGGTGAATGCTGCGCCCCCTGAACCAACGCAGAAGATGCGCTCAGATTAGTAGTGAGGGTACAATATTTATAGTGACTTGAACCGGCCACAGACGCACATCCTATATAGGCATTGGGGTTCAAGACCACAGATTTTGCCTTGCTCGACTTGGTTGCAGATGCAACAGATGTGCCCAAGTGAGGCAAGGACTTTGAAGGTCGGCTCATTTCTGGCGCAGAAGCACCTGAGTCGACCTTATACAGCTTACCATCAGCAGCGCGCATGATTGTGAGCGCATGCTTCTGGTTTGCTGTCGGCATAGCACGTTTGAGGCGCATGGCCCGTGCTGCCTTGGACTTCTTCGTACCAGCCCGCTGGAGTGCATAGTACTCAGAGTCCAAATTCTCTTCGCCATGACAACGAGGGAGTCTGTCAAAGACAGAAGCCTTCTGTGGCACAGCAGAGTTACTGTATAGGGCATTAGATGTGCCCCTACTCCGTCGGCGCATCTTCCTTATCTGAGAAGGAGATGGCTGGGGAATGTGGTCAGCACCACGCTTTCCCGAGAGATATGCTGCACCGGTGGACGCATCCTGGCCGCTGAGGACGTCAGCGAGAAGGGTGGACTGCATCGGCATATCCCCTTCAGTGGTGGTACCAGGGGCCTCGACCTTGCGCATCCAGACTTGGCGAGTCTTCTTCGGCTTTGGCAGCCGCTTCGAAGGACTTACGCTGCCTTCATAGATGAACTCCTCATACGCCTGTTAATTGAGGCGTACGACCAACGTCTTGTGGGAGGAGCCCACCTTCACGTCGTCGGATTACGACACAGCTTTCTCGGTGGAGGAGAAAGAGGTCCCCAGCAGAGTCACCAGCTTGTTTGCCATTAAAATCTTTTTATTGCAATTTCAATTACAAACAGAACATTGTTACAATGTAGGACTTAGATGTAGTCCTAGGAGAACACTTTTGTTTATCTGGGTCCCTGTGTCGATGGAGCGAGTGGTAATGCGTTGACTCCGTTGACGATCTGACGACGGTTCTCAGTTCTCTGAAGGTCTGAGTTGCTCTGGGTGCTGGAGCTTACGGAGAGGAAGAAGACGTTGAGTGTCTGTATCTGCCTCTCTCACTGTGTATGTAGGCCTTTGTCCATAGGTGTATCTCTGTGTGTGTGTGGAAGAAGGAAATGATCCCCCTATTTATAGCTTGTAGGCTGGCTGCTCATGTGCACATATGTAGGATGTGCCTGTACGTAGGGACGCCACATGGTCGAAGCTGCGGGAGGCGCATGGATGATGCACCATCATTTGTGGGTTGAATCCTTCATGCTGCTTTTGTGGTCTGGCACGTAGCAGGGGAGAGGATTTTTCTGTTGCTGAGATCTTGGGTGATTAGCACCCCTTCACTGGCTGAATTGAGTCAAAGGACACGTGGCGCACGTCCATGGCTCAAAGATCTCGGATTTGGTGGAGAGTGATCTGATAGGATGCGCCTGGGATCGGGCGCATGAGAAGACTTTGGCTCACAACCTTCAGGAGTCACGAACCAGTCTGGGCACACGACTTTTGAGGCGCATGCGAGTCTTCAGGCGCATGGCTGCTGAGGTGCATACGAGTGGTTGGTCGGCCACGTGGGTCGTAACCGTTGGAGGAAAGTAATGATGATGTTGATGTCAGCGATGCTTCATCTTCTGAAAAAGCTGCTAACTGTCCAGTCCTCGAGAGACGTGCTGCCAACCCTGTCACTTGAGCATTAAATGCTTGATGGGTGACGAGCCGAAATGGGCGCATGGGTCCATGTTTGTTTAGGACGCATGGATCTGTACTTTGTTGGGCGCATCCATACGGGACGCTTTGGGACCGACGTGCACGTCTGTACGATGCACGGTGTCTGACCAGCGCATCCTTTTGCATGACGTGCCTTTATTGGTCCGACTTTTGTGTTCTTTAAGTGCTTTAAATAGCCGTTTTGACTTGGCAGAATTCGAAGCGTCAGGTTCATCACCATAAATGCAAATTCATTGCATGGGATTCGGAGAGCCCGCCACTTGGCGTATGGGTTTGATTTGCCCGGCCTATATATAGTGGCAAGGAGAGAGTTTGCCTCTCGTTCTCTCACGTCTTCCTGAATGAACTTGTTTGCTCGAGCACATTCTGTTGACGAAATACTCTCGAGGGTGAAGATGCGACGCATTGTCTTCATTCATGCACTCGTGAAGGTGACTGTTACATCCAAAAGTCGGGGTCGAGGGCTTCTGAGGCAGGCGGAAGGTGCCTGTTGCATCCAAAGATGGGATGCTCGAGCCCTGTCTCCGTTATGCTGGAAGAGCCGCAGATCGAAATTGCGGTGCTCTCATCTTCCTTAGGCTTTGGAGAGCTCTTTCTCCTGCAAGAGTGGGTGTTGTCCATTCTGGTTGTGTTGAAAGCTGCTCATTTAGCCTCGGAGGAGAGCTCTTCCTCCCGCTAGGGTGGGGTTGATCGTCCACCCAGGTTCTGCTCAATAAATGCTTCATTAGTCGAAGCATTTGATCGGATCGAAGTAAGGCGCATATGCTGAGACTTCATGATGCGCATAACTGAGACGCTGAAGAGATGCGCCTGACTGAAACGCTGAAGGCTGTGCCTGACTGAGACGCTGAAGAGACACGTCTGACTGAGACGCTGAAGTGATGCGCCTGCCTGATGATGCACCTGGTGGGAGGCGCATGGCAGTTTGCTGCGCCTGGCTGTAGTCTTAGGATCTTTCTTTTTGTAGAAATTCTCCTATGTAAAGCCTTTCCTTAGACATGTAATAGACTTTTATATGAAATAAAAATCTTCTTTTGATGTCTATACGCGTACTTCGTTTGAGCTCCCTGGCGCATGTTCTGAATAGTATTTAAGCGCATAGGAATTCTGGCACATAGATGCACCCTGAAATTCCATACTTCTACAGTCTGGTTTTCCTAGTTAGAACACACTTATGGCTTGGCATTCTCCTACCATGGCTAAACACTAGTCAAAGCACGCCACTGCACTACCCGTGCCACAATTTTTCATCATCTTGTACTCCAACTCAACCATGACTTAAAGCATTCCACCGTAATAACTATTTAATTAAAGTTAATAAAAATTCCACAAATTCACTATTTTAATTCAAAGAATTAATTTAAAACTATTTTTTTCCAAATTTTCGGAAAGAGGGGTTACAGACCTTGAACCAAAGTTCTTGAGGAGTGACTTCCGAAGTAGCATGCGACACTCTGTTCAATATGAATGTAGCCGTAAGCATTACTTCACCCCAAAAGCAGTTTGGAAGACCCGCAGTCAACAGCATTGAGTTCATCATCTCTGTTAACATTTTGTTCTTCCTTTTTGCAATACCATTTGATTGAGGAGAGTACGGAGCAGTTGTCTCGTTGACAATTTTATGTTCTCTGCAGAACGATACTAATTCATACGACCTATACTCTCCACCTCGATCACTTATGAGTCTCTTGAGTTGTTGTCCGGTTTGACGCTCAACTTCAGTTTTGAAGTCCTTAAACTTCTCAAACGCTTTATCTTTAGACTTGAGTAGATAAACGAATGCGTACTTTGAGAAGTTGTCGATGAAAGTAATGAAATACTTCATTCCGGCCTTTGTGGAGAACTGTTTGCAGTCACTGACATCTGAGTGCACCAACTCCAGAAGATCTGTACTTCGGTTTACCAGTTTGAATGGTTTTCTTGGGATCTTTGTCTGCGCACAGAACTCACACTTCTCCAACTCTTTACCCCCACATTTGGAGATAAGCCCTAGACTAGACATCTTGTTTATTCTCTTTACAATAAACATGTCCTAGTCTATTATGCCACAAAAAAAAATCATCAGAATGAGAAACTGCATTCACTATCTCCATAGTAGTTACAAGTTGAAGTTTGAACATTCCTTCGGTACAGAAGGCCTTCCCGAAGTATGTTCCTTTATAGGACATAACGACTTGACCAACGTTAATGTCCATCCTCAAACCTGCGTTGCAGAACAGGCTTCCAGAGACTAGGTTCTTGGCTGTAGCAGGTACGTGCTTCACATTCTGAAGTGTCAGCGACTTCCCCGAAGTCAGTTGCAATACCACCGTCCCGATCACGAGTACATCAACTTGTGTCTGGTTCGCCACCATAACCTTCTCAGAAACAGGTTGGTACGTGGTGAACCACTCCTTCTTTGAGCAAACATGACACGAGGCCCGAGTATCTATCCACCAGTCCGTGTCAATCCCAGCTGAGTCAACCTGCACAATCATAGCAACATAGTTAGCCTCATCTTGCTCATTTTTTTTGGTTTTTCTTTGCAGTCCCTCTTCCAGTGGCCATTCTTGCCACAGTTGAAACAAGTTCCAGGTTCTTTGGACTTGGGCTTGAACTGAGCCAACTTCACCTTCAGATGGTGAACGTCTTTCTTCTTTTGGTAGGGAGCCTTCTGCATCCCTTTAGAATTTTCTCATTGCACCATGTTTGCCTTAGCCATCTGCTTGGACAAGGCATCCACTTTGAGTTGAGCCCTCAACTCTTTCAACATGTATCCAGTACAAGAGGCATTCCAGATCCACTTCCATATTCTTGTGGTGCATGTCCGCGATGAAGTTGCTCCATCCAGGTGAGAGCTTGGCGACAATAACCCCGACGACAAAAGCATCGACTAAGGGCATGTCATCATCCGCCAGCTTCTGACATAACTTGAGGAACTCCTTGACTTAAGGCAACATAGTTTTGTTGTTCTCAAACCG